>WQNJ02000001.1:36721145-37321145 GCA_016584745.2 Phylloscopus trochilus trochilus | reverse complement strand
GTTATCCTATAAGTCCATTCCTCCAGCCTTTTGAGGTGCCTCTGAAGAGAAGCCCTGCCCTGGTCCATTTCCCACCCCTATCGCCCTCAAGTTTTGTGTCACTTGCAAAATTAAAACATTCAATTTGACAATACTCCAAGTGTTGATATATTTGAATTTAATCCAAAAAAGATGTTTCGTTCCTCTTTTAAATAGGCATGTTTATTGTAGACAGACAAAATAGTCAATTTTTTAATTCCTTCTTTTTTAATATATATATAAACAAGCCATATTGTGGATGCATTAGTCTATCCCAAGAATGTTCCATAAGCTGTTCTTTTGTTCATGACTCTTCTTCAAATATGGTTGTGGGACTACAAAAGCTGCAAATGTAATTTGGTTTCCTGACATTTCTACAAGGAGTGGAGACACACTTCATGGTTGTTGAATTAAAATCTTGTAGAAAAATTATCTTTTTATTACAAACAGCAAGGAAAAAGAAAATCTGTTAATATTTTTGTTTAACAACTATATTATTCAGCAGAATCCAATGACTCCAGGAGAAGTGGCTCATACAGGAATCTAGTCCAAAATGAAAGATCATGGGAGCCTGTGAAGAACTCTGGTTTTCTCTGTTACAAAAGAAATATTATTTTATGCTAATTTCCAAATATTGGCAAAATAGCAGACTTGAAAAATGAGAAAACTGAACATAAAAATTTTAAGATTAGTGTTTAGACTAAATTTCTGTGCTGTCCCTACTGAATTGTGCAAAGGAAATGAGCTGACTTAAATATCATTTCAATTAATGTAAATTAGAAGTTACTCTACAGAAATCTAGTTATGACATTCTTCAGAAAATAAATGTTCATGAGTCTAATTTCTCACAGATGTAAACTATTGCATCTAAATGGACATGCTCAGAATTCAGTGTAAAACCAAACTTCCTAAAAATATTCAACAGTAATAACAAACAGAAAAGCTTCTTGAAATTAGTAAATTTTATAAATATTTCATACATATCAAACCTATCATGTTGATTTCAAGGAAGAGAAGTATAACAAATTATCTCAAAACAAGATCATAACAAGTCACAAATTGGCAGATCTTGATATCAAGTTATGTAACAGAGGAGGACAAAAATCTAATGGTACAGCCGCTGCTATACAGAAAATATTTATTGTCCCTGAATATACCTACATGGAAACCTATTATCTACATATTTCCCTGAAGGATTAAGGAATTGAGGAAGTAAAAAAAAACTACAAATAAATGATTTGTCCTTGAGCAGTGAATTTGAAAATTCCAGGATGACTGAGGTAAATTTAAAAAATAACTTAATTAAACATCTCAATTATTTTTTTAAAAAAAGAAATAGGATTTGGGGAATATTTTCTGTAGGTATAAAAATTATTCTTCTGTTTTTATCAGGATTGAGTGGAGAGAAACTAGTGACAGTAGTTTATATTTTTTAAAAGGGAATTTTCTATGCCCTGTAATAATCCGGAAATACAAAGCATCTGCACTCACTATATGCTGTATTTTTCATTCTCTTGTCTTAACTTGGTCTCATGTTTTATCAATAACAAAAGAAAACAAGAATTAGTGTAGATCATCAGCTCTCCTGAATTAGGAAACATACCAGATCGAGGAATCTGGTATCCTTAGAACACTTCTGACTGAGACACCAAATAAAATCAAACAGAAGTTTTAAATTCAGTTATCCTCATTCTTTCCCATTTCTTAAACTCACTCCATTTTACAGATTTAAATTATCCTAATCATTCTTCCAATGTCTCCTATTATCTCACTGAGAAGCAAAACCCTTTTTTTCTTGCTTTTCCTTTTTCCTAACAAACTTTATCCAATGTCACAGTAAAATTCCAGTTGGGTAGAGGCCAACAGCCTAGTTTGGATGTCTTGAAAGTATCTTCTTTTTTTTTTTTTTTTTTTTTTTGTGTGTGTGTGTGTGTGTGTTTCTGTAATCCTTGGACCATAATTCGATTTTAATTATCGGAGAAGTATTTGTGTTTAATTTAAAAATATTTGTTTTCTGGCATATATTCAGCTTTATCCTAAATTAGGATCTGCTGACATTTCATATATAGTGCCATATCCATCAACCTGCAGATCTTTTTAAGCTTGAATACTTAGAATTTTTATATTTTTTTTTACTTTGGCTGCTAATTGAAGTCCCTGTCTGTTGAGAAGTCTTTTTCTTGCATACATCATCAGGGAAAAGGAAACTTTCCTGGAGCCTCACTAGTGACAAAAGTTTTTGGGCTGCAAATACTTGGATTTCAAAGCTGTGGAGAGAGGCTGAATATCTTAAGAGAGGTTGTAAAGGACTCATGCTATGGGTATTAATGTTTAACAATAAATCCTAGAGGCAATGCCATACCTGAGTTTCAGGTGAACAGGATGATATGGACTAATATTAACAATAGAATTACATTACTCAGATAATTTAATCTACAGTAAGTTCTCTCTCGTTCTAAATTTTGACCTTCCATGTTAACAATTTTATAGCTGAAATGTACAGTGCTAGATAGTTCTCCAAAGTAAGAGGTGAAAGTTGTCTTTTATTCATACAGACGGTTTCATTTCAAAATTAACAGAACACTAAATTAAGCAAAGAATCAAAAGACAGGGGCAAAGCATTGTTTTACCCTAAGTTGGGATGATGGTTAGTTAATTATGAGTGTCTCATTCTTAATATTTTACACTTAGATACTTTTTAGCTTTTTCAATACATAACTCTTTGGGGAAAAGGAATATCTTGAATTTAAAAAATAGGATTTTTTTTACCCTTGGTGGAAAAAGTACTTTGAATTTTGAGTACAAAAGGAAAGGTCAGCTAATTTGACTTAAAACAAATTACCTCCAGTATCAGCCTGTAGGAAATTATAGCAGTATTTCAGTCAGTACAAATAAATATATTATTCCCTAAGCTCCTCTGCTGCGCATTACTGATTTACAACATCAGATGTTTTCTGAGGTTGATAATGAACTATATTAGAAGAAAGGTAGGAACTGAGAGTAGCTCTGCAAAGTTTCTCCCACAATCCTTTCCTTAGAAATTCTCTTGAGAATAGGAAAATTAAATCACCCAGAAAGTAAACCCTGGATAATGTACAATAATAAATGATGGCATCATTTGGCAAGTGCATGAAGACTAAACTCCCAGTTTCTTCACTGTATGAGTCTGACAATGAATGCAGCCATTCTGTATTTTTCCCAGCAGAGATAAACTAGTTGACCTAAACCCAGGCAGGGTAGCTCCTACATTAACAATTTTGCATTATGGGCATAGCATCGACCATTGCAGCTCATGAAATTAAGGGAAATTCTCTTTGTTTAGAAATCTCTCAGCTTTATCACAGCCCTTTTAATCACATTTCAAGTTAAAGTTTACATTCTTTACTGCAATGCAGTGTAGAGGTAGATAGCGCTGTCACTGAAAATGTGGCAGCCTGAGTGTTGCAGCAGTTTAGTTGCTGTATTCTCCACAGCACTTAATTGACAATTCTGAAAAGCAAAATGGCTCATCCGAAGGCTCACCCCAGTTGCAGTGCTCCCGACCCTTAGGGTCCGTTGTTCTGGATCAAGTCAGATTTTTTCATCCAGATCTCTGCATTCAGGAGAGACACACTCTCCTGAATGTGTTCACAGGTTCTGCAGTGTTCTGAAAATCTACTCCCTGCTATTTCTCAGTATATTAGTTAGTAGTCAGAACATGTAAGAATGAGAAATAATCTCACGTGTGTGTGCCACATAGGATTAAAAAAAAAAAAATAAAAAAAAAAGGAGTCCTTTTGGAATTCTCATTTGGAATTCTTAATTTCTACATCTTATGCATTATCACTTAGAACCTTTTTCCAGTTCATGAAGTGCTGACACATAATTCATCTACTGTGTGTATTAAACTTTAATGTCAAACACACTTACCTAAGCAAACGACAAAATGGAGTGAAGCAACGACACCTTATCTTAAAGGAATGGAGATTACTTGGAGTATTCTCTTTACTTTGCTTATCCTGTTTCCTTATCAGAACACTTTTACTTAAATCATCAATAGATAAGATCCTAGATTCTGTTCATTTAATCAAAAAGACGTTTCAGTCTTAGCTGAGAAAGAATAGTATTTATTGAACACACCATCAATACAAGCATTTCTTGGCTGTGATTCAGTTCAACAGGCCTTGGTTGTCTCAACAGATGACATAATCAAAGCAGAAAAAAGTATTCAAAACTTTTAGTTTTTTAATGCTTTGTAACTTCAAAGTCCTATTATTTCTTCAATAATATTGTCCCATTTGTTTTCGCAACCTGACCATTCATCTTATCTCATAGCAGTGATCTAAATTTCAAGTATATTTGAGTTATTGTGAGAGTTTGGCCCATCCCTCAGATACAAGTCTGCATTGCCACTTGCCTTGTATGATCTGCTACTGCATTTGAAGTCATCTGCATACGCTAAATGGTGCAGAGTGCTTGTACCTTCAAAGCCAAGAGCATCTTCTGACTATATCTGTATTTCAAATTTCATCAGGAACTTATTAAGGCAAGACTGGACAGGAATGGAAAATGTGAGTTCTTACCCTTTTTCTCCTTTTTCATGTGTCTTTCTCCATTCATTTACAACAATTGAAGAGAGCTTGTTTTTATGGTAGAAATTATTAAAATTTTTAGAATGTTTTGCAAAACTGGTTTCCACACTACTTTGCTTTATAAGGAAGGTGCTGCTGACTCAGTCACAGCATGCATTAAGTTTAGATTAACAGAAAATAGACCCTATTTTATGTTGAATGCTGAAATGGTGCATCATCAGGTATCAGCAACTGGCACATATGTACATGATTTTCTTTTTTTTTTTTTTTTTTTTTTGCTTAGGAATGTAAGTTGAGGGGTATGATGTTCCTAATTCACACACAGAAAACAAAAAAAGGAAAAAAATTGCTTTCAGAGAGACACTGAATCATATCTATGGTATAACACAACGGCAGAGAAAAAAACCAAAACAAACTTATTTAGCAGCAGGAATAGTAGTTTCACCAAGTAACAAATGTTAGTCCTGCTGTTTAATACTTTCCTGGAAGATACTAAAGTACATTATTGTGTAAAAGTGTGTGTAAAGTGTAAAAAAAAAAGAGGAGGAATCAGAATAGAAAATTCACATAGAAAGTCATACTTTCTTGGTGTGTAGAGTGTCTTTTTGTAGGCCCAACTTTTGCATTAAAATATGACTTCATCATAGAGGATTGGACTTTAACATCCATTTCCCTTTCCTGTCTATATTACTGGAGGATATATTCAGGAAGGAATAATATAAGTTAATCATAGTCCTGGATGATTCAGAATGGTAGTAGTCAGCTCTAGTAGTGGTATCAATAATTTGAAAAGAAAATGAACCTCTTTATCTGAGCTAGATAAAAATACTGCCCCCATTTCCAGTGTACTGACTCAAGTAAAGCCTTATAAAGCATTAAAAGGGAAGGCTTTATAAAGAACATGTTATCCTGACTATCACCTCAGTTAACTTGTATTTGTTGAAGGATAAACTTGCTCTGAATACAGAGAGGAATTTTTGGTAAGTGGTGTCAGTATCTTAGATTCACATGTTAGTGAAAGTGAAAATGTGTTGGTCATCTTCAGGAATTTAGCAGGTCACAGCTTGATATAAATATACTTAGCAATAAACATTTTAAAATTCATAGGAAAATCTGGATGAGTTTAATACTTTGTCATAGGATGGCTGTAACTTCTTGTTAAAAAAGACATATAGGCAGAGGGATGCCAAACATCTGATGAAAGCACCTGCTGATGCAGACTGTGAAACACTGTTCATAAGGAAGTGTTCTACTACTGGCATCTAATTTCTGTCCTTTCAAATGATGCATGTAGATCTAATAACTTTCTTTACTGGATCTTGGTTAAGTAGAAGTAAACTACTTAAGGTAACAGTGTGAAAAAACAGCATTTGGTTTGGTCAGGGGAGGAGTCTTCTTGTAGCATTCAACTAGTCCAAGAATAACCTCATAAGAAAGGAATTTTCATTGCTGATTAAAGAATTACTGTTACCAGCAAGTAAAAGGCAGTTTCCATGTGAATCAAACTCTGGTTTAGATTTCATTTTTATCCATTTTAAATATGAAGAGCAGTCATTGCATATGGCTCCTTATACTGAAATTTCATTCCAAGATCAATGCCTCACAGATTCTGACTGATTTGTAGATCCTCAACACGTGTAGCTGTCCCATCATAGACAACTGCAGGCCACACAAGAAGTCATATGCAATTCATCCATTTTTAAAGCTATACTAAGCTCAAAACATTAGCTCCAAACATTTTTTGACTTACAGTTCAGTCCTTTTTTTATCCAATACCTAACTTAAACTAGTTTAAAAAAAAAATTGCATATAAATTTTTGCAAAGTGAAAAGGCAAGTATTTACATGAAGGATAGGTGTTGAAATATGAAATCAAACCAACTGAGGCAATTATACTCTGCTATTTGGTCAGATGGTTTTTTGATTACACTTGATTTAAAAATTACAGAAATTATTCATCATTATTTGAGAAAATAATGCTTCCATAAAAATAATGAACCAAACTAAACCGAAACCCCATTACACAGAATATGGAACAAAAGGACGTCCACTTTTCAAGTCACAAAATAGTTTCAATTTTTTATGGTTTAGAGTAAACCTGTTTGTTTTTTGGTTTGTTTTGTTTTTGTTTTTTTTCCCTAAATATGTTTTAGTCTTGATTTTCAGAATAATTCCCTATGTGTATGCTTCTTCTGTTGCTCTACCAACAGAGAGCTGTTGCAATAGAAGAAATGAGCATAAACATAGATGGAAAATTATTTTTATTATTTATATTTATTGAAAAAACATGTCTCTGGTTCAAATACAGATGAGAAAGATTAGTATTAAAAGGAGCAGAGGAAGGAAAAGTTTCCTGTATGATTTCAATTAAAATTTTGACAGCATTATGACTATGGTAATTTTCATTCTTCGAAGAGTGGATGTCTAGAGCCTGAGCCAAAACTAAAAATTAGATTTTGATCATGAAAGGGCAACGATGAACCAGACATAGAAAAAGATATGCTGTTTGCATACAGTTATTTAAACTGTACCTACTTTGGATTTTTTAGAAGACTGCAGGCAATCAGTTTCCCTAGTGAGGACCTGAACTCTGGATCCCTGTTGTTTTCTACACCTGCTGAAAGAATGACAAATCAGAGAATTCTAATATGCTTTCCTTAAAGAGATGAAAAGCAGTTTCTCTGGATCAATGAGGTTGTTCTTTGCCTTCTAAGTCAGACTTTGATGGAATAAAGACATAGGTAGGAGCAAGGGAACTCTGCCTTCATGACTCCGTCATTAAGAGCACAGAAATGTGCCTAGGAAACCAAGGCAGTGAGTTGGATAAAAGGACAGGGAAGGGGCTAGAGCAGAATAAGACTGAAGAACTCCTAATTTCTTTACTTGTTTTATATGAATATTTTTATTAACACTTTCTCCTATTTTCCTTAACAAACCACATTCTTCCTGCATTACCTCAGTCTCTCTCTGTTGGAGCTGTAAGCCTTCACCCCATCACCCAACCTCTCCACCTAATCCACTCAACTTGTAACCACATCATGTGTGCTTTGACCATTGCCCCACATTTCTCCCAAAACTGTAGCTCTGTTCCCAGTTCTTGAAGTCTTTTAAAGGCTCATCATGGGAAAGGGTCTCATGGAAAAATCGTATCTTATCCTTCTATCCTTCTATTTCTATGTTCTTTGGATAGCTTGTGAAAATAATTAATGAAACTGAGTAAGACCTAAGCTATGACAGAAGATTAATACATAAACCACACAGAATTACACAGGGACAGTAAACAATAAATGGCATAAACAGGAGCATACAAATATATTAGGCAATTAGTGCAAGGAGAAAGAGTTACACAAACTGCAAATGACAGCTAAATATTCCATTATAGTATCTGTGCACATATAAAATTTCCCTTATACTATGTGAGCAGGGAAATATTATGTTTTTTGTACTTCCTATTCTTTCTTCCTTTGATTATCTCTATTCTTCCTTTCTTCCTTCTTTTTTTTCTTTCTAGAGACTTCTGAAACTAGAAAAATTTTATGACTGCACCTGAATTTTCACACAGTAGAATATCATAAATCAATATGATAAATCAATTTCTGTGTTCTCTCCATCATAGATAGCATAGGGGTTCATTGCATTTACAACTTGCTGCAGTGATTATTATAGCAAAAGGAAAAAAAGGAAAAAGAAAAATATTACATCCATGACTAGAGCAAGTCTAACAACAGATATCATCATCATTTATTTAATGAATTTTGCAATACCTTTTAAAATATAATGATATATATCTTTGTAATTTTTCACTGAGATCTCAATGTTTGAGAATGGTTGGAGATATAACAGTTGCTTCAGTGTCTAAAGAAGTTGTGGAACTAATTCAGCCCAGAAAAATAATCTTAGCCAAGTATATCTGACACCTGGGAGTGAAAAAGGAAGCAAATATGATAGCAACAGAAGTCACTGCAGGAAGCAACAGTAACAGTGATTCTGTCTCAAGCCAGAGGTGTTTCACTGTAATTGCTGCTAGATGATCTAACATGTACTCTTTTTCTGTAATACAGCCTTGGATGAAGCCTGGGTGCCAGCTGACTGACTTCAATACCTGAATGCCAAAAAGTGCAATTTTAGAAGTGACATTGCTGATCTATTTGCAGAACACATCACCTGCCATTCGCAACATTGCTTGGGAGGGGGATCCATTAGAAAAAAGAAGCTTCAGAGCAGAAATGAGGAGATTTTCTTCCTTCTTGCTGGCCTCTTTTCATCTTCTCTTCTTATGTTTCAGTAGGTAATTTTTCCCACTTCTTCCAGGCTTTATGCTGTGGTAGTGGTGCTGAATGCTGATGAGGCTCTACTTAATGCAACTTCAGGCAAGGCAGCCTGTGCTTTCTATAGTCAGAGAGCCTTTAAAGAGCCTTCAATTAGCAAGCATCTAGACAGAAAAGATAATGGAATAAAATACTTAATAAGCCCTTAAAAAGAGACCCAATAAAGGTACCAAGGCAAAAATTTGAACACGATATTATCATTCAAATATTTGAGACATATGTACAGTCTGGATAATATATTGAAGGTGAAGGTTTATCTTACTTCAATTACAAAAAATAGCTTCAATATCTCTAATATTGCTGGTTTTCCTTTGAACAATTGTTTTTCATCTATCCTGTGTTTAGCTGGAACCTGTACAGTAAGTCTGTATATTTTAGTGTTGAGAATTCAGATTAAATTCCTACTTATCTAGAGCCCAAAATAATTTGTGTGTTCCAGTGCTGTGTAGCTTTCAAAACAATTAAATCACCATGCAGACTTTGATTAGCACAAATGATATTTTAATTATAGATGGGTAATGCCTGCTGAAATAAAAGTCATACCTGTTTGAAAAGTCATTTATTTAATATAGATCATAGTGGCAGGAACACCATTTTGGAGCTTTCTCTTTCTTTCTTTCTTTCTTTCTTTCTTTCTTTCTTTCTTTCTTTCTTTCTTTCTTTCTTTCTTTCTTTTCTTTCTCTTATTTATAAATATTGATTACCACAGACAGTACACTTTCAAAATACAGAACTGATTCTTTGCAAATAAAATGGGAAAAAAAGCGCTAATCACCTTTGAGAGCTTTCAAACTGAACGTTCCAAAACACCCAAATATTTTCACATTTGAATACAAATACAGACTCAAATCTTGAAGTTCAAATTACAGTGTTTGGAGAATGAAATATATCTCTTCATAAGTAAACAGATCCATTGGGACAACTGTTAATGTCCAATATACAGATAAACTTTAATTTACATAAGAGAAAATGAAGATACATCCGAAGGGGACATACTTTGTATTATGTACATTACTTTCTAAATTGTATTCAGAAATAAATGATGACTAAAAATAGAGCTGTTCAAGTAGTATTTTCAAATAAGCTAGAGCTATACTCTTTCAGCTCTATTCAGATCGGATTTCCCCTCAAAATGGAAAAAATACTCCTTCAGTGGTATGCAAAATTCCATTTTCAAGAATTGTAATTGCAGATTTTTATACCTCCAGTGGCCTCCAAGTAATTGTAGACCTACATGAAGACCCCACAGATGATGCCGTTGCAGCAGGTGACTCTTCTTTTGATTGAATAGGTCAAAGCCATACACTTCTTGCAAAGACTGCAATCAAGTTTCATCCCCATTAGCTTTAGTATGAAGTGATACAGATGAGGAATAATACAGTGTTCAGGATTCTCTGCCTCAGCAACACTTTTCCTCTCTGGCAGTCAGAACAGTGATGGGATTCAGAAAAATTGTTAAAACTTATCTGGGATTACAAAACTAATTTCAAGTGGATTGTAGGAAGATTTAGAAATTAGATCTCGAAGGAAATTTATTTTTTCATTCCTGATTGTGTGAAGACTTGTATATATGTTTATCTTTACATATGCAAGTTAAGAAGCTGGAGACAGAATAATTCACAAAAATGGTATTTAAATGCATACACCACAGTTGTCAGGACAGAAACCTCTGTAAAATTGTGCCAGACAAGTCACTTGTTACATAGTTATTACTTCAGGGTAAAAAAAAGACATTCTATTCAACTGAATAGATTATTTATGAAAAATGAGATGATCGATAGCTGAGTATTCTGCCTAAATCTATTCTATGGAATAAATCTTGCCTGACTTGTTAATATGGTGACAGCTATGAATCTCATTATTTTAAGTTCTGACTGCTGGACACAAGTTGTATTGCAACGACTGCCATGAGAAATGCTTTTACTTAAAAAACAGAGTACTAAAATCACAAACCCCTACCTTGAGGCGAGCTTGCAGCAGTTCTGTCTGTTCTTGGTAGAGTTGTTCTCAACAGCTACTGTGGGTTTAGAGCACCTCTTTGTGGTATGTTTGTGGTATGTTTACTTATGAAAAGAAAATTCACAGGAAAATGTATTTCATACAGTGGATAGAAATCTATTTAAAAAAAAGAAAGAAAAATTTCTGGAAAAATATTAGTGTTAATTGCTAAATAAGTGATGGAGAATAGTAATGTGCATCCTTCCTGAGTTCTTCTTCTGTAGTTTTTGTTGGTGTTCTATACAGTATATCCCAGGCCATGGAAAGTTATGTACAAGATGTATTTAACAGCTATTGTGATTACACAATCATTATATTTTCATTTTGGAAATAGTAATAATAATATTGGTAATAAATATTGTTTGCTTTAACATACTTCCTGCAATTATCTCCAAATCTATGGTGAAGTACATCTGCTATGATAAAGATGAATGTTTTTCTAAATAATGTGGCATTAAAATTTTCCTTTATGCAACTAAATACATAAGTATGGAAACATAATAGTTATATTTCCTTAAGATCAGTTCCATCACTGACTCATTCCTTCACCGGCTGAATCAGCTGCATCCTCTTTATTCACAGAGAAAGGCAAGGCAGGTAAAAATGGTGCTGGGAAAAGGAAGTACATACCTTACTTTCTCCCAGAGATAATGAATTTCCCAAGGCTTCTCAGCTGACTCTGCAAGTAAGTCATAAGGCAGCATTTAGAGGGAAGGTGTTAAGGTAGAGACGTCTGTTTTGGAGAGTACCTCAAGGAGTTACACTTATGTTGTATAAAAGGAGCTGTTCTTTATGAATCAGTGGCATGTATGAAAAGTGCTGTGTTATGGAAATTAGCATGGGAATCACGTTGAGTTCAAGTGAGCTTGTATAATTAGTGTTTTAATAGTGTGGTTTTTCAAAGGAAGAATTTTCAAAAACTGATACTTTCAAATGATTCCATTAAAGTAAACAATAGATTATCTTTGAAAATAGAAATCTATTTTAAAGTATTAGTGTCATTTTAATGTAGAAACTAAACTAATTCAGGTAATAGGAAGGAAAAAATTCTAGAGTGTATAAGCCACCACACATATAGGCAAACTCTAGAAATAGTGTGAAATATCTCCCTAGAACTGCATTTAGAAAATTAACATTGGTCATTTCTTTTGCACAGCAAAATTTGGAAGGAGGATCAGACAGTTTAGAATTATGCATACATAAAGTATATGTTTTGCCATAAAAATATTATCTAATACAAAAAGCAATAAAAAATACTGTTGGACACAGAAATCCTCTGTCCTTGTCCTGGTAGATACCCAGGGGGAAATTTCTTGTTCATATATGCTAGAGAATAAATCAGGCCTCAGAAGTAGGACTTTTATGTGTTAGGAGATGTTCCCACTGGAAATTCATGTACATTTTAATATAAATGGGAATCTATAATTTAGAAAGCTTAAAACCCTCACAACTGTTCCCTAACTGCCATTTATGTAAAATGCATTTGTTAGTCTGTCAAGCCAATATTTAGGATTTTTTCCTATTGTTGTGGAGGCCACTCTTTAAAGGATTATAACATATGACAAATATAGAAAGATAAGAGACTTTGGTATTTACTCTAAAGCTTATGTCAGCTTTCCTGCTTTTTGAAGCATAAGCCTCTTTTTGAATTGTATCCAAATGGCCAGACATCTTGTGTGAAAAAATGTCTTACTATGCAAAGGTCTGTGAAATGACCATGGAATTCAAAGGGCATTCTGTCCATTGGGAATTTTAGAGAGAAAAGGAGTCTCACTTCAGCTTAGCATAGTTGTTTGAAATTAGTCTGTAAGCCTTTTCTGAATTTTACTGTCATTTCATTCAGAAATAGTGCTGCAGTGATGTTATGCCTTTTTAGCCTGACTAGCAAACTGAAGCTAATGAGGTAGTCTGCTACAGTGAGACAGTGGGCTACATCCCAAGCTTTCTGTCATGCACCTCAGATCATTATCTTGTTACCTCGGCAATGCAAGTAACTTTAAGAAGCAGAAAAGTTAAGCAAATACCTTCACTGTGCCAAGGACTACAGTTTACTGGGCTCTACTGAATACCCCAACAGTATAAGAGATGGATGTTACATGTGACCATTACTAATGATACCTCCTGAGTACTGGGTGTAGTTCTTTACTGCGGATGGATCTCAGTGTTGTGAAATAACATTTGATAACAAATTTCAGATGTGTTAGAAAGAGGAGAAGTTAATCATTAAAAATTGGTTCACTGATTTTTTTTTTTTTTTTTTTTGTTCTTTTTCCATTCAGGAATTATATGTGCTTTGGCTGCAATTTTCAAGAATATATCATTGTGGATTATGGGATAGCATTTGTGAATTATTCTTGGTCTGTAACTCATTCACTAGCAATTAGCTGGAAGAAATATACATTTTAATTCCCTGATTAAAGACGTGACTGCTCCTTATAAGGGTGAGAACAATGGCTAAATTTCAAGTAACATTGAGAGCATCAGACCCCAGATGAGTTGTACTGCAGGACATAGAGCACAAGGCATACATTTGACTCTGAAGTGTCTGTGCATGCACACGAATGCAGTTGGAAAGCCTGCAAGCTTTTTACAGTACATAAGTAAAACTTCCTGTTTCAATATGTTCTTGCTACTAAAATAATTTCTAGAAAGAAAAGAGGGGGGAAAGGAACAGAAAGAGATGAAGAGATGCAAAGACAGGCAAAAAGTATTTTTCTGAGGAATAAAATTACTTTTGATTGTCCTAACACAGATTATGAGCATTCATATGACCTTTTCTTTATGTCTGTTAAAACTCTTTGCTAATTACAAATTCATTGTCAAGATTTTTATGACAATGTTGTTCAACATGGAAAGCTAAATATATTTATATTTCAGCTGATGCTTTTGAATGCCAACAGTTGGTAGGAGCAGAGTCATGGGGATTTGATTGCTAGGCTGACTTTTTATAAGTGATTGGTGCCAATATTTACTGGGTAACTTGTTAATACTTGGGGCAATAGTTAGAAGGTTTTGTTTGAATTATTTGCTGGTAGGATAAATGTAGAAGGATACATCAGAATTATATCCATAATGAATTAAATTTGTCTCAGCTAGACATGGCTTGGCATTCAGAGACTTCTCAAAACCAAAAAAAAAGTTTTCTTTTGAGCATGGATAATAAAAAGGATCAGAGGTCAGAGGGAAGAACAGTAACACAATAACAAATCTCTGGTGATCTCAGAAAGAGTAACTGTTTCTGTAAACAACACCTCTCACACAAAGAAGGGGCCTGAAAATATATTCTTTTGCTGCCTGTTTTTTCCAGACACTTGTTATTCATCCAACCAGTTGTACCAAAGTTATTAATATAAGCATGAACTCAGAGAATGGAAAAAGACAGCTCAGTCCATCACAGCCTAAAAGTGTTCCATAGACTAAGCCATTTTTGGCTTCCTCATTATTCTACAGAACTACTCACTGCTCCCAGTGATAGCCAGCACCCTCTGGCTTTCACCCTTCTGATTCATGATCTTTCACAATATAAGCAAGCTTATATTTCTGTAGGTTTTGCAGCTCCTATTGAGGTCTGCGCAGTTTGATAAAACAGCAATTACCTTTAGAGCTTAAAACAATTGTGACCCATTTCTCCCACATAAAAAAGCAGATACACATTATATGATATCTCCTGAAAAATCTCATAGGTAAGAAAATGTCATCAAATATACAGTTATGTATTGATATATCCCCAAAATGTATAAAGAAAAAGTTTCTCAAATGTCGACATGGTAATTCTTAAAACTTCTAAAGAAATATGTCTTCATTTCTTTTATTTCTCTCTGAATACTGCTAAACTTTATACAATGTTTAGAGCTCAGTAGGTACATTTTTGTCCATTTGAAATCAATTTCAGTTTGGTAGACTCAAATATTTTGTATCAGTAAGACAAGTTTGAAGTATATTCTTCTGCTTATTTCAAGCAATATGTTACATTTATAACCTCAGACTGGTATTTTAAAGTCCTATCTCAATGATTGACAATGATATATTTTTGTCACTGTATAATTGCATTCTGAAAAAAAAATTGGCTTTTCCAATATAGTTTTTTTCTATTTTGCCTCAGAACCTCAGACAAGTCTCTCTATTTAGTGCATGTGCCTGTCTGCTCCCTGTCTGTGAAGGGAAATTACAAATTTTTGTATATTCTGAAACTGCTTAGGATGCCATATGTTTCTTTGTCTGCATATTATTTTAGTTTCAGTAAAAGAAGCATTTGCAAGTATATTTGCAGATTCAAGTGTCTAAAAATTTAAACAGAGCTTTAATTTTACAATTCAAGGAAGAATTTCAATTAAAATCAATATTATTTTTCAGTTTTGTAAGGACAGTTCATAAAAACACTGTTAATGTTTAAGGAAAATTTTTCATTAACAGGAAATTGCCTAGAGGGATTGTACAGGTACATATTGAAAGATTTTTTTACCAAAATTATGGTCTTAATTTTGTGCGGGGATAAAAATCTTCTAAAATTATATTTCAGATCAAAATTAACATGCAAATGCGTAGTTGTTGGTGGTTTTTGGGTTGGTTTTGGTTTTGTTTTTTTTTTTTTGAATGCTCTTCCTTTCAAGTGTTTTGAAGAAGGGAAAAGTAATCATGCACCCACGTTTCTATTTTGTCATCAGAATTCAAAGTGTTTTTCTTATAATTATTTTAATTAAATATAATGAGTTGCAATATGTTTATATTGATATGCAGCATCCTTTGCTGGACCCTTTCTATGGACAACACAGTTATTTTCTGTGGTCTCTCACATGAATGCCTTTTTCCATGGTTGAGTTTTTTGACTCTTTTGGGGAATCTAGTCATTTTGCAGATGTGAGGCTAATTGACTGAGCAGTCTTTAAGGACTTCAGTTAATTTTGGTTGTATACATGTATGCATGTTTATTAAAGCACTAATTGGAAAATACGAATTATTTGTATTATTTAGCCAATATTAAGCTGACAGCTAAATCACGAACCCTTCAGTGAGTGCACAAACACTTCTCCCTCATCTTTTCTCTCTATGCCTTTTCTATTCTCAAGGTCATGACATTCTCCACTTATATCTCTTGCTGTGTTTATTCTGGTTCAGATGGCCACTCCACCGCACTTGTTCTGATTCTCTGAGCACTAAGATAGCTGCCACTGTAATCAGCGTGGTTTTTTTTCCTCTGCTTACTGCCTGCAGCCTTGTTTATCATTTGTTTTGCTCTTCCCTCTCTCTGCCACATCCCTTGTCCCCAACTACTTCCCAAGCAGACTTGTACTCATTCCTGACAGGATACTCCCTTGCAAAAGGCAAGTTTCCCTAATTTTAATTTCAGGGCTAAAACTGAGGCAACGAGAATGCCATCGCAGTAGTAAAGAGCAAGAATTGCTATTCTTCCAGCATTCACGAAAATCCCAAATTCAGCAGCCCACTGCTTTCCCCTAGAGGCGCTAGATGGCAGCATGGATCACTGCTGCATTGCATCAGGGGCAGAACGTCACGAATGAAACAGAAGCAAGGCTGTCAATGAGGATTTTAATCGAGGAGAGGAAAGCTTCATTATGGACGGGCTGCAATTTCATTAAAATTATTTTTAAAACCCTCATTGTCTTTATAGAGAAAGACTAAGCAACAATGCTGAATATCAAGCCCACTAAGGCAGTCACATCTATAATCTATTTCACCTTAAAATGACAGGCATTCTTTTGCTTCCGTGACTTTTCATGAAAGGTTGTTCCATTCTGTCTCCCATATTTAATGAATTTGTGTCTGAAAAATTCACTTAAATGCAATTTTATTGCTAGTTGAATGAAAATTCATGAAAATTGCCCTGAGAACAGGTAACAGTGAGACACAAAGATGAACATTTCACTTCTAATGCATAAAAGTGAAATGATCTAAGGATCAGTTATATGCCTGGTCAGCTTATTTTCTTTACCATTTCAGTGTTCCTCTTATTCTGAACAGACTAGGAACAGTAGTTGATGTCTTGCACCAAAATGCTTGCTTACTTTTCTTTCACTGCAAGACAACTATCCCTGCTTGTGATTATACTTAGAAATAAAAATCAATTCACACAAAGGAAGAATGCAGGAGAATGGGCCAGATGATTTTGATATATCATCTAGAATCATATAGTAAATCAATATGTATAATTTCATTTAAGCAAAAGTGCATCTCAAACAAAAAATACAAAATAAGTTGGAAGGCATGTATGGAGGGCATCTAGTCCACTTATTTGAAAGCAGAACTAATTTTGATATGAGATCAGTTTTCTCAGTCTTGTCAAGATGAGTTCTGAAAATCTTCAGGAGTTTTTATTCCACAGGCTCTTTGAGAAGAAAAAGGAAGAAATTGGCAGAAACTGATGCACAGGAAGTTCCACCGAAGCATGAGAAATAACTTTACTGTTCAGGTGACTGGAACAGGTTGTGTAGGGAGGTTGTGGAGTTTCCCTCACTGGAGATATTCAGTAACAGTCTGGATGCAATCCTGTGCCATGTGCTCTGGGATGACCCCGCTTGAGCAGGGAGGTTGGAGCAGATGACCCACTGAGGTCCCTTCCACCCTGACCCACCCTATGGTTCTGTGAAAAAGAGGGCAGATGAAGGCAAGAAGCAGAGAATGAGTGAAATGCGTCTCAGAGCAGCAAGGTAAAAGCAGCGGTTCTGACACTGGGACATGTGTGTACACGTCTGGGTTTGGAGCTGGGGCAGGGAGCAGAGGGGATCTGTCTTGCTGGAGAAGCCTCTGCAAAAAGGAATTTCACAGCACTGTACCTCTCTGCCCTTGCAGAGTTAGAAAGGGCATATACCTTTACCTGTCTCTTCCTGTAGAAGGAACTTTGTTCCATAAAAAACAAACTTCTGCTAACTGAAAAATTTCAAAACAAATCTTGGTTTTGTCCATATTGATGTCACTCCACTCAGTTTTCTTGTGGCAAAGATCAGTCCCAAGACTTTTGCCAGTAATAGTCATCCCTTCTGTTCAATAAGGTTCTGAGATGGACACATTCCTTATCTTCTCTGTTGCTTTCTTCTGACTTACGAACAGGTATGTTAAAAATATCTCCAGTACAGAAGAGCATTATTTCTTTTTCAGCCTTCATAAATTAAAGTCAGATGAGAACTTCTGGCCCAAAGTAGGTTAACTAGGAGGCAGGAATAAATGGAAAGGTTCTATATTTGTTTGAAAAAAAAAAATTAAAAATCACTGGAAAATCAGCAAACCAAAAAAAAAAAAAAAAAGTGACAAAAAGATAAGTCTCTGCTATGTAAGTCACAGAATGGGCTCTGTCCTTTTATTTGCTACTGCATGATATTACAGTGGACAAGATGCAATATTAATATTAAATGCGAGATAAACTACATTTTTAGTGCTTGAAAGTGTTTATTTTTACTTTCCCAATGGGGACATGGCTTTCCTCCTGATAAGTTCCAAAACTGTCTCCGCTTATTGGGAAAAGAGCTTATAACTTAAATTCGAATATCCCAATTTCACAAAAATGTGAGTAATATGGGCCCACTGTACTTACCAGAAACATTGCAGTTGAAAATCACTAGGTAAGCAAGGAATAGTTTTCCATATTTCTTTTTTTAATTCACCTGTTTTATCAATGAGACCTTTAGCATTCTTTCTTATTTTTTCATCCCATTTATTTTTAAATTATTCAGGGCTTTATTTATTTCTAAACTATCTCAATAGTTCTGCCAATAAACAAAAATGCCAAGGAAGGTAGCAGATTTTTTTGGCTGAATTAACTGTTTGGAGAGAACAGAATTACAGTTAAGGGACCAGAAAGCAACAATTTAATGTAAACTGCAGTAGCTGATAATAGCTTTGAGATACTGAATAATCATGCATGGTATGCGTAGTT
The DNA here is from genome assembly GCA_016584745.2 of Phylloscopus trochilus trochilus. Lineage (NCBI taxonomy): Eukaryota > Metazoa > Chordata > Aves > Passeriformes > Phylloscopidae > Phylloscopus > Phylloscopus trochilus. The sequence continues at coordinate 37,302,343 of WQNJ02000001.1, read as the reverse complement.
GTAAAAATAAAATTAAAGTATCAGATATGCTTATATTATTCATCTGTGTGGAAGATTTTGGATTAAATTTGTCACTGTCATATAAGGTAACTCCAAACAATAAGAGCATGCAAGAGTATTTGAAATAATTGGTTTACAGTTATAATTTTTAGTTATGAAACATCATATGTACTTCTTTTATTTGTATGGTAACCTCTAGAGTGAATCCCTCTTACATTCTTGGAAATAGTATTATGGTTCTTCCAAACCTTGTTTTAGATGTGAACCGAGAATACACTATTATCATCAGGTCCATATTAAAACATTATTTTATTTTTTTTAATTATTTATTCTTTAAGCTTTCCTCAGTAAAATATTCATCTAATGAGGAGTAAAAGCAGATAAAAAGTACTTTTTGTATGTTTAATTAGAATGTCTATTCTTTCTCAGAGTGAGAGGTTTTATACATTGTCTCAATTATTTCTTAACCGTAAATAGTTTCTTTATGAAAATAACTCTGTGTTTCTTGCATTTAGATGAGTATTAACACTTAAACACTATTTTTAATTCATTTAAATAGATAAAAATATGACCAATTACCTGCTCTGCTTTGCTTATGGGTAAGTGCAGGGTTCATGTTTTATTTTTTTTTTTTTTTGTGTATTTTCTCAGGAAAAATCCAGCAATGCTTTAGCAGCTTTAACTTTGCCCACTGGAGGGAGCGCACGGGCACTTTTCCGTGATGTGAGGTAATGCCTCGTGCCCTGCTGGGAAAGTTTTACAGGTTGTTGCTGAAGAAATAAACTCTAAACGTGTAAAAATACATGAATGGGTGAATAATAATAAAAAAAAAAACCCTCATGAAATGCTGATCTTCCTAAATGCTAGACTTTCCAGAACAAATGAAGAACCCACGCCTATGCACATTTATAGGCACCCTTTAAGTTTCCTATTTCATTTTCCTCAGTTAATAATGTCAGGTATTTTTCTAGGCAATTTTTCTAGTAGGAGTAAAATAAAAAAGAAAGAAAAATGAAAAGAAAAAAAGTAAGAATAAGAGCAAAAAGGGGAAAAAAAAGAAAAGAGAAAAGGCTCGAACTGAAAATGGAAAGAGACACGATATTTCGGGAAATCTAATTCTATACGTGACAGAATGTGTATGTTATTGCTAATATGAGATCAAATTGTGCATTTAAAGGGGAAAGTGTGTTCTTCTGTGTACATGTATCAAATTGCCCATGTTTTACTATAAACAGAGATGTTCTTTGACATACAATATGTTTGTAAACTGAAAATAAAGCAGAAATCCTCATCACATTCTTGATTTATCACATAATTCTTATTGGGTCTCTCTTGTAGACTTAATTTGGTTTCATCTTTTATGCTCTGCTTATTAAATATTTCCTTCAGTTCAATGGAGTTTTGCATGAATATGTCTCAGAGGAACTTTTCTCATTGTGCAGTGTATAGTTCTATTGAAAAAAGATTCCGTATCTGTAATTTCAGCAATTTAGTTAGAATAAAAAGATATTAAAAATCAAGTATGGTAAATAGAGATTAGTGGGTGAATGTTAAGTTTGGTAAAGAACTCAGCCAGGAGAAATCAGAATAAAATATGTTATAAAACAAGCATCAGTCACAAGGAAGTTATTTGTTTTTAAATAGATCTTAATACCTTTTTAAATTTCAGTGAAGTATGAGTTTGATTTGTGGTAGTTTAGAGCTAGAAAAAAGATAAATTTACAGTGTGAACTGAAATAAAAGGCTGTGAAATTTTTCTGCTTTGCTAATTTGGGCCAGACAAACTGCAGTATATATTTAGTTTAACTTCTCTGAATCTTAGAAAAAATACCTTTACACTAAATGGTATTACACTGTGTATTTTAATGAAATAGAGTAGGTTTCATTAAAAGAATTTTTCTTTAATGTTATTGACAGAAATGCCTTAAATGCCAAATTTAGTTCCACCTAATCAGTAGATTTTATAATAAACAAAAAATAAGCATTGTAATTATTTTCATAAAACATTATTCCCATTCCCTTTTAATTTTTCAAACCTTCTCTTCCAAAACCAGAATTCTTTCCAAAAGAACATCCAAAGGGATAATTACCACCGTTGGTTCTACCAGCTCTAGGCAGTCAGAAACACAGCAGGAGCTTTTTAAGGAAAGGACTGAAAATAACACAACTGAAATGCATTCTTGCTCATACACACAATATACTCAAGCAGTGAGTTAATATTAGCTGTCTATATGTAATGATCGCTGACAGTTAGGCTTGTCAAACTATATAATGCTTAAATTTGTTTTGTATAAGTATTCTGCTGATACACAAGTTGTATTGTGTAATGTTGTGTATGCTTTGTGCAACGTCCACCATATTAAGAGGTTGAAGAATCAAAGGTATTTTTTCCACAAGAGGGGGCTAATACTCCTTACTAGGTCCTGAGTGGTAAGTTATTCATTAGAAATCTGAAACTTAGGCATGCCACAGAGAGAGGTAAAGAGGGGGGGAGAGAGGAAGGAAGGAAGGAAGGAAGGAAGGAAGGAAGGAAGGAAGGAAGGAAGGAAGGGAGGAAGGGAGGAAGGGAGGGAGGGAGGGATAGAACTAGAGTTACATTTCTGTTATGCCCGTCCTAAAATGTTCAATCTCTGATCAACCAATCTGTCACAGTTGAAGGGTGACATTTTAACCTTGGAGAGACTCTACTCATTTCAGGATCAAAAAAATTTCATTAGCAGCGAGTTGCTTTTAAAGAAAGGACTACATGGATATGGTCCTTAAATATGGTCCATTACTGAGTAATGATTTGAAATGAGTGAGTAGCTAACCAAAGCAATTATGAGGAGCAAAGAGTGAAGAAGAGTTGATAACAAAAATGAGTTGATCCGTCCTACACCTTGATCACTTTCAGAGTAGGTCCTTAATCATAACCTGAGCTGGAACTGGTGATAGAGCATTCAGATTTGATTTATCTTTGCACTGAAAAAATGCAGTATACTTTATGGAGCTGAAATACATAAAATATAGAGAAAGAAGGCTGACACCTACTTACATGGGCTGTAGTAGATTGAAAAAGGACTCAAAGTATTATTAATAGACTTTACCAAATAGGGAGAGGGGATAATAACACTTGAAATTAACAAATCTATGTAGATAAGTTATGCAAAAAAAAGACCAAAACAGGAAAGTGGTACATTTCAGTAGTTTACAGACATGTTTTCATCTGCATCTCGAAAAACAAACTATCTTAAAAAAATATATTGCTTATTTTAAACTAACATTAGTCGGTCAAGGAGGCATGTAGTGTTAGCAGTCTGCAGCTATGCCAAGTCCTGGCACAAAATACCTGAAGGAGCTACAGGAGAGGTTCCTGGGGTCAGGAAAACCTGGGAAAAAATGCATAGATTCAGCAGTACCTGGCAGCTCTTACCAGAGGCTGGTGTGCTCAGAGCCTTGCCAGAGCAACCATGAGAGATACAAATGCCTCCAGGGAGTGTGGGCAATCAGCATGGGCAGTCAGGGCATGGTGTGGCACTTCCTACAGATGGAGCATGTAGGAGGACACAGCCACCTCAGCTCCTGAGGCAAGCTCACCTGGGAATTTTCAGCTGCCCAACTAGGACACACCCAGGGATGATTTCCACAGTTTAAGGCGATCACTATGGTGAGGAGCATGGTGAGGCAGATGGAACTCCCTCAGAAACATGCAGTTGTCCAGATCTCCACTTCCTCAGGCTGCAGGGAGTGTTTGAGCCTGACATTAGTAGCTGAGGGCAAAAGGGAGGACACCTGCATGTGGTGTGACCAGATAGATGATCAGCCTGGTGGCAGAGTTTATAGAGGAAGTAAAGAAGCTAAGGCCTATCAGGGAATGTGAGAGAGAAATAGATTGGTAGTCCCACCTTTCTATCCCTGACAAGAGTCAGAAGAACCCTGACTCTCTTGCTATAAGGCAGAATAAGAGGCCAACATCAACTGTGAGAAAAGAGAGAAATTTTCTTCAGAGCATTTTTCTTCAATACTGAATAAAGGAAATACTACAGTAAGAAAAACAGTTATCATTTCTTGCAAAATTTTTTTTAGTGGTAAGGCTGAAACCTTCAAGACATTTTCTGCTTATACAAAAACATCCACTTTCATTTCACCAAGTATATCTAGCTTCTGCAGCTGCTAAGATAAGCTAGAATACATGGCCTCAGTGAACCTGAAAGATTCCCAAACAGAGAGCTAATTAAAATTCCATCCACTTCTAGAGACTGTTTGCTTGTTTGTTTGTATTTGATTATTTTATGCCATCTCATGATTTCTATGCAGCCTTAGTCATGAGTCTTGAATTCTGAAGATTAGCAGTACCAGAGCACTTCTATTCCTAGTTCTACATCAGTACTCTGCACCACTGCCTGGCTCCTGCTGAGAACCTTCCCCAGCTTTCAGAGTTATTTTTGGCAAAAATTATGCCTCTTTCTTATGGCTGTATTGAGGCATGAAGTATAGCTATCCCCTGCAGTGTGAATTTGGAATAGGATGAAGAATGATCCTATGCACATTTCCTGTTCCATGCTCTATTACACTACCAGTTATACATGTTATATATATATACATATTTATATATATCTATCAAGATAATTGGGTTGTTTCTTCATCTTCCAATTGCAATCAGGGATTACTTGATGACTCTATGCAGTTACAGCTCATTCACACAGTCCATCATTCCTATCACTGATTGCAGAAGAGTCAGCTTCCAGGACACAAGTGATTTCTGTGTTGTTTTAATAGTAGTTGGATAGATAGAAAAGATACGTTTTGTGTCATAGTGCAATATTCTGAGCTGAAATTTCTGAGGTGAAATTTACATTATGTGAAATTATGAACTCAATCAGATCCTTAATTTTTTTTGAAAAGACCCTTTTTTTCCTGTCTCTTCAGTTGATGAGACACATTGATTAAGACTAATCACAAAAAAAAGCAGATCATCTAACAATTGCAAATTTCAAGAGCTTGAAACAGATGGAGAATGTTTCTCATGGAACTCAGGTATTAAGAAATAGTCAATTCTTGGAAAAGTTGGTTGAACGGAAGAATTTTATATTGAGTTTGAAGGTCATCAGGCCTTTTCATAAGAATGTGAACCAGTCCAAACATATGAATCTTACTTGCAAGAGGAAATACTTCAACCATGTTTACACAGGCATTTTAGAGCAGTGTTCTGGTTTGTTTAAGTAATCTGATTAACAGTTCCAATTTTTAAGTTTGGAAAACACAACAGTAATAGTCCATAATGTCCAATACCTCTTTGCTGGAAATAGGCAGTTCCTGTTTTAGGTTAAAAACCAAAGCAAAAAGCATACAGTAAACGAATGAATCAATTAAAAACAAAACAAGACAAAACAAACAAACAAACAAAAAGAAAACAACAAAAACCAACCAACCAAACAAACAAACAAAACCTGAACAGAGGTTTTTTTCTACCCAAAACCTGCCTTTGAAAATAGTTTATCACACTGGTCAAAACTTCATGTATTTCCTGATCTGTAGTCCTCAATAATTTTCTTTTTTTGTGCCAACTGTTATAATTATCTATATATTTTCATAAAGATTCAAGCAAAGTTAAAGTAATTAGCCCAAATAAAATGTAATGGTTTTCTTCATGGTTTTTCTGCCTTGTCAAATTCCAAAACCTGCCTTTTATGAGACCAAAATAAATGTTGTCGATCATTCTGTTAATTCAGATCTTATGGTAACAAACTCTTTTTTCATTTTAAAATCATGGAAAAGGCTTTCTTTAATCCATTCTGCCTCACATTATCACAGCTTTATGATTAATATTTTTCTCATCTTGAACAAGAACACCAATCTATTTTTTTCTATTTTTTATTCTTTTCTTTTTATTATAATAATGAAGCCCAGACTAAGCAGTTTTAAAATGGATATGATATACTAACATTTACGAACAGGCTTATAACCCCATAAAAAGAGGGATTTTTAAAGATGTTGTAGTAGATGTTGGATTTGAATCAAATTGGGAACATGGATCTGCAGTCCCTTGAAGATCCATTCTCTGATCCCAAACAAAACCAGGATTCAGAGGAAGACTATTTTTTTTTCTTTTTTTTTTTAAATTTAATATCAGGAGTCTGATGTGAACCATATAAAAAATGCAAGATAGTATGATTTTTTTTTTTTATCCATATCTACTAACTCTATACCTATATCCTTTCCAGAGTGTTTGTTAGACTTGGTTCTCTGATTTCAAGATTTCATTCCCTTTCCTGAAAGGAAAGTCTTCCTTTCAGGAAAGGGAATGAAATCTTGTGATTTCAATAGGATTCTTTGGGCAAGCTTTGGTGCTTTTCCCTGCACTTCTTGTCATCCCATTCAGTTTTTGTGTTTTCGCTTGATTTCGGAATTTTTCTGATTTTTTATCCAGAAGATTTAATTTCTTTCCTTTCTTCTCCTCTCTCTTTACTCCACTTCTTCCCCAATTTCAGAATTTCAGTTGGAGTAGTTTTGCAAAGTTTTGGTCCTTTTCACTGCCCTTCATTTCATCTCTGTCCCTCTGTTTTCAACCACTCCATTGCCAAATTTTCCTGGTTTTTTTCCAAGTGAACTGTTTTTTATCTGTAACCAAAGACTTAAGACCTAATTCCCTTTTATGTTTCTGTTGTTTTGTAAAAGATGAATGGTTTGTAGTAATCTGAAGAAAAGCAGGAATTGTTCCCTAAAGAGAAAATTTCTTCTGTACAGATCTCATATACAAGATGTCTAGCACACATTGCTGATATTCTCTCAGATAAAAGAAAAGATAAAATATAGAGGTGGGAGATGGAGAAAACAGAGGAGATAAATTATGAACATATCACACTTCTTCTCCCATGGCAGAGCACTATCCAATTTCTGACCTTTGCCACCAACAGCATACACCTGCTTGCAGTGAAAGCCTGCTGTTTGAAAGCACAATTGCAGTAGGTTTTGAAGAGGAGACAATAGGTGAACACAGGCAGATGAACAGGAAGTCCATTTTCATTCTCACACCTGACATATGTGCAAGGAGGTCAAAGAGCCTCGCATCTCACTGTAGATTTATTTGATATGTTCAGTAAGCTTTCTCTGTCTTCAAGAAGAGGTACATTGAGGCACAGGAACTCAGTACTCAGAGGATTCCATCTTCCTGTGGAATCCTGCAAGCTCATCTTCCTTTGAACACTGACCCTTCAACAGTTTTTTTTCCCTAGGTGTATGGGTGACTCCTTGGTATGCTTTGCCTTTTAGAGCAAGAAATAATGCAGGAGGATTATTTAATGGATTATTAACCCATTTAAAGGATTATTAATAGATTACTCCTTAATGGATTCAGCTCATTTACAGGCCCGACACGGGGGTTTATATGCTATTTTATTCATTAGCACATTCTGATTTTATTGGTAACATAACCTAAAACATACCACATGATTGGTGGTTGCACCATGAGCAGCTGAGAAGTTTCCACCTATCCCGCTTTTCAGAAAACATCTGGTTAGTTCTTACCCTTCCAAGTGAGCAGCCAGATTCAGTACCAGTATTTTTTATCTGCTGCTGTTGGCTGCTAGCAAGACAAAAAGCCTTGCTCTGCCTCCAAGCAACGTCAGTATAAAAAGCTTCCAAACAGCCATTAAGAAAAAAAGAGTTTATCAACATAAAGATTAGATATCACATTTAAGGAAAAAAAAAAAAAAAAAAAAAAAAAAAAAGCTAAATAATGTTCATATTAATTACAGAAAAATACAAATGTGAGACTCAAATATTTCAATTTAGAGTAGAATCAAAATATTTGAAACAGAAAGCCTGTCTAAATGGCATTATTATAGAAGTTATTTCAGAATTGCATTATATGCCATTTTCTTTACTCCAAATATAAATATATAAACTTAATATTTTTTAATTAAATTTTTCGGACTTGAAAACTGCATGCTGGTAAGAATTTGCTTTCAAAGTACTTTGGTAGGGTTTTATTTTTGTCAAAAATGTATAACAAAGGCTTTGTGAAACAGGGGAAAGAACCTGTCTGGTAGTGACAGGTTGCTTGGTAACTGCAATTTCAAAAGTATCTTTCATAATCTACAATAGTTACCCTTGTATCCTGATACAAAACTATCTGTAAAAGCTATAGAAAATATAAGTGAGGAAGAGAAAATTGCTTGACCTTGAATACTTTAGGATTCAGGTCCTTGTGAGATGTTCAAAAAAATCTCAATATTTTTAAAAGTAGCCTGGCACCTTATTCAAACAAACAAACGAAAAAACGTAATACAGGTTTCAGCTGAAAAGCAAAATAAGTCCTTGCAAGATGCAATGACACACTTAAAATTAGCTAAATAGCTTTGAATAAAGAGTTCTTTTCTGATGTGATGCAATTCTTGAGTGTAAGTTATGGCCATGATTGTGCATGTGAGTAAATATATGAAAACAACATACACAATTCAGAACACTGAAGATTTTTATATTTCCTTTCAAATTACAAGTTTTTTTGTATAAGTAAGTCTTAGAAGTAATACATCAGAAACTTCTAGTGCATTTTTTGAATCCTACAACAAATTACATTAATTCTACACTTAGTTATATTTCTTAATTATTTACAACATTCCAATAGTCCAGCTCCACTTTCTCTGGAAGTACAGAAATAAATAATTCATAGAGGCTTTTTACTAAAGGGTCAATCTTTTGTGAAAATAGTCCTAAATTAATAGACATGCAGAGTGTCTGAAAACAACATCTCAAACCATTTTTGGCCACAGAAATGATTTATTGACTGAGAAAACCACCTTTCTCTTCAAAAGTTCTAATAAAAAATTGACAGCTGCTGTGAGGGATAAAGGCAAAGGCATTGCAGAAGAAAGTGTATACACATAGGACCACTAAAATGATTAAAGGATTGAGTACCTGTCATATAAGGACAGGCTGAAAAGAATGGGAATTTTTAACTTGTAACAAAGATGTCCTGGGGGAGGGGGAGGCACTTACTAACTTGTGTAAGTACCTGATAAAAAATGATGCAGCCAGATCCTTCTCACTGGTACACAGGGAAAGGACAAAAGGCAATTGATACAAACTGGAACACCGGAAATTCCATTTGAACATAGAAATGTTTTACTGTAAGGGTGATAAAACACTGGAACAGGTTGCTCAGAGACATTGTGGAGTCTTCATCCTTGGACATGTGCAAAAGCCAGCAGGATACAGACCTGGGCAATGTTCTGTGGCTGACACTGGATGAACTGGTTTGCTTAGGATCTCCAAATATCTCTTCTAACCTCAACCATTCTGTGAATATACGTGGAAACTACTGGGAAGAAATTACTATCAAATCTTAGTTAAAACACAGTTTGGTAAGAACTTATTTCTGATGTCCAGGCATACAGATGGAAGAAACATAGTCACATCTGTCCTGTAGCAGAGAGTGATACATGCCAGAAACTTGTACAATTCATAGAAAGAGTGTTTCCAAGCCTTGGCAAAGTTTATGCACTTGGACTTTCACAGTTGAAATAAAATTGCTTACTTGTATTTGATGCTTATACCAGATGGACAGAAAAACTTGGCTAGTAAACAAGATATCAAGTCCTTGCTTGTGATAAACGAGGCAATTTATCACAATTTTCACATTTCTAAATTTAAGTGTTTAAGTATCTTCTGAGGGTGTCACTTAATGCTCATAATTTCAAGTGTAATTTCACAATATAAGATGTGAAATCACAGTAAGTACAGTTTGGGAGTCAAACACATAGCTGGACATTGTTGTAAACTGGTGTTACACTCTGATTCACCATTCAGTTAACAGTAGCATCAATCATGGGCCATGCACTTAAGAGATGGACTTGATAATCCTTGTAGGTCTCTTCCAACTCAGAATATTTTGTGATTCTGACAGTGACAATTCTGCACTAGTCACACTCATGAATCACTTGAAGCAGCCTGAAACTCTTTCTGACTGCCACCAGTCAATCAGGCTGTCAGGGGTACTGTCAAAACATTTGAAATTCCCCCCAGTGAAGTACACAAGAGCTTCACAAGTGGAAATTAAGTGTCTAAGTGTTGTGAGCTGAAAAGTTACTTCATTACTATAGGAGGAAATCCAGGTTTAATTAAATTCACCAAATAATAAAGAACATGACTGTGTCAGTGATTAATTATCCTCACTGTTTTATGGATACAAGCAATTTCTGAGAAGAAGTTTTAACAGAATGTAAATTATTTAATACAATGGTGACTGCAATCCTGAAACACATCGTATCAGCCAAGGAATGGAAAAAAAAGATATTTGGACAACTTGCGTCTTATTATTAATACAACATAAATGGCTGAGGACAAATTATGCCAATGGATGGAGAAATTACGCACTCTAAAGTGTGCCTACACAGCATTTGCCTGGCATAAAAAAGAGTTCTACACAGAATATACTTTGAAACCCCCCTATTTTTTACCTCTTACATTTATATGGAGTCTCCCTTGCTCTGAAAACTATCTTCTAGCCATGCCTGGAACCATGCCTATAGGGCTATCATCTATATGGATCCATATGATCCTGATCTTTTGGACCGCCCTAATGAACTACCTAAGATGAGGTGCAGCTGTACACTTCTACTGTCTGCATTTCTTTGTCAGCATATTTAGAATAAAGAGTTATACCTTCTAGAACATAGCTAGATATAAGACCACAGATGATAAACCTAAACACAGCCATGATGGCAAATTTATATACCATTGTTTTTTCAGAGATCTGAGCCATGCCCCAAAGCAATAGAGAAGTGCTTTTAAGACTCTTCCAGTTGCAATATATTGTTTGTTTTTACAATGACTATTATATGACTTCTAGCTTGTCACACTCTTCTTACTGAATGCAGGAATTCCTTACCTCCGGCAGGAATAGCAAAAATCTGTAGCCCAGCCAGGGGACCAGATACTCAGACACACAGCAGGAGCTCACAGCCCCCAGACTCTCCCACGCTCAGACTGTGAGGGTGGAAAAGTCTGGAGGTTCCTCTGTTCACAGTCCCTCAGAGGCACCAGCTTGAGCTGTTACTTTGATATTTAGTTATTGCACCATGATCAAATTGTTTGAAGGGTCTGGACATCTGAGACTCTGTTATGGGAAGCCTGGGGTCGAGCAGATGAGTGAACCTGGTGGGACTGTGTGGGAGTAGGGGGTGTAGCCGTGAAGGAACCTCAGTCTCAGGTCAGGTGCAAGAGTGACTGCACCAGAGGGCTCTTGGATGGTCAGACAAGGTTGTTTCCTAAGCTCAATGGACAGATGCTTAAAGAAACATTTCCAGCAACAACTTCTCTCTTTTCTGCTACTACTTTATGACTATGGTGAGATATTATTTGTTTTCACCAGGATCATTACAACCACCACCTGACTTAGGAATTTTTATGAAGAGAAATGCTGAAAGTCTCTGAATGAAGTCTGTAATAAACAAGCAGCTAAAGTGATAATGGTTGATCTTGTAATATTCAGAGAGGATTTGGAATCCTTTATGTCCTTTGATGCCACTCTTGTAGCCTTCAAGTCTTCATCCTGTGTCATTTTGATGAATAAGTTTTGCATGACTTGCATGCCTAAATACAACCACCACATTAGCATGCTGTGAAGCACATAGTCCTTTTCACAAGTCTTATTTGGACTGCATATTCTTCTGCACAACTACTGATTCAGCTAAACAATGAAATATTGACTTTTGGCTGAAATGACATAAGTAATGATATTTTTCTATTTTCATTTAATTAATTAAATAATATCACTTCTCATGTCATTATTCTTCTCTTCAGAATGCCAATATTTACTGGTGGCTTTCTAATTTACACAGTTTCTCTTCTCTATTGAAAAATTATGCTCAGTTATTATTTTCATCCTAAGTGCTGATTATAGTTCCAATATTCAGGAGCTGACTGGAATATACTGAGATGGAACTTTCAAAGCTTTTACATCAAAGCTTTTACTGCTGTAAGGTCTTTGATAAAGTAAGGCTATATACATTTTTAAATTAATTTAGTGTTTTTTTCTTAGCAAACATGTACCACCAAACTAATAGCTTTAAACCACAGAAGGCAAAGCACAAAGTTTTGTTTCATGTATCAATGATTATATAATAGCCTCCAAGAACATCATTATGATGATGTTAACATCAATACTATTTCATAACTATGTAGAAATACTAATGTGGTTCTACTTTGATATGATCACAAAAAAAATAAGGAAAAAATTAAAAAATTGAGAAAACTTCTTTCCTACAGAATAGTATATAATATGAAAATTTCACAGTTGCAGTCTTATGGAATAGATTATATTGCAGAAAACATTACTACTTCCATTGGGACTTTCAGATTTGAGAACCCCATTAGCATGAGCAGCTGCTGAGCCTGCAGCATGAGCCTGCTGGAACTCCCAGTGCATGTCTGTGCTGACTGCTAGTGGCTGCTGTGGCAGAGATGGCATTCCAGCCTGTCAGGAGAAGATGTGATATTTTTGTTACACAAAACAAAAGTTATCACAGTATCAAAGGAAGGAGAAACTTTTCCATGAATGGAGGGGAAGGGTCACCTAGGATCTGCATGATGCTACACAAAATGCAGGATTCCCAGCCTCTGAAAGGATATGACACATTTTAATATACTACTTTAAAAAACGTGGAATTTTCAATGCCATTTTTGTCACAATTTTCTTATAGAGATCTGGTAAGAGCCCAACACCACCTCTCTCACTCACTTCCAGTGCAGAACACTCTTCTGCATTATTATGATGAGTTTTGAATTAATTCTGTTGACTCTGGGTTTTTTGCTACTGCATTCAAATATATTAATAACTACACAGACACTCTTACTGTTGTCAGGAGGAAGAATAAAAGAGAGATCCCAAAGTGTGCTAGTGAATACTCAATAAAAATTTATTTACGTTTGAAGCTCATGAAAAAGAATATGTAGTGGGTGACCACAGAAACAGGTGCAGGTATAGCCACGAGTCATCTAAAAAGTGTACTGGTAGTAGCTGGAAAACTAGCAGCTGTTTCCCCCTTAATTTTATACAAAACACTATTGGACTCTTACTCAACCATATGAAGAATGAGTAGCTCAGAGTGGATAAAATGTCCCATGGAGAAGAATGATTTTCATTTGGCGCCCTCTTATTCTAAAGAAAATAAAAGAAAAAATCATTGAGAAATACAACAATTGGCATAAAGAATAAGATCAAAGTTTTATGCTCTGAAAGCATTTAAAAAAATTATTTGGAAAATGAACAGGAAAAATTTTCTCATCTCTACAGGTATTGTCACCAGAATTTATTGGAATCTTATACTTCATACTTTGGCTAGTGGCTGGCACAACTGATAGTAAGAAATCTGGAAAAGGAGGGGAAGAGGTATTTTTATAATTTCCATGTTTGTTTTTAAAAAAAGTAAAGTAGATGGTTCTAGTAAGGAGCAAATAAAAGGTATATAGGCAGCATAGTTTGCTGCTGAGAGAAGTAGTAAGATAGAAAACACACTGAGTAAATCAGCACTCTGGCAGGTTAGATTGTCAGATGAATCCCAGGGAAATAGCCAGAAGGTTTGTATGCCCACACTTATACTTCTGGTAGCAGAATACAGTGGAATAAAAATCTTGTTTAAAGTACAGTTTCTATCAGAGACATGTTTCCTAGAAATAGAGAAATAAATGTAGAGACTGCAGTATTCATTAAGTGTCTAACCTCAGCAGTCTGTTAGGGTCAACTCTGAATTTTACAGTTCCATTATACTCAGAAGTTTCTCTGATATTTCCACATCATCTTTCTCCCTCTGCATGCAGAAATTACCTCTCTTCTCCTCACTAGATATGTACAACTGCAGTGTAGGAGATAGGTGCTACATTATTAATTATATCCTGCTGTCTAGTTTTCCCTGTAAAAGAAAAAAGCATTACTGTGTGCAGCATTACACTTGTAATTAGACTTCAGAGAGAACTGAGAGTTTCTTTTGTGGGAAACAATTATGTTTTGAAATAATTTAGTTCCAAATTTGTACCAAACATATTTCTGAAAAAATATTTAATCCTATTCTATGTGACATCTGCCTTTAATTTTTTTAATTAGGTAAACAGAAAAGATATTTAAAATATTTAAATTCTGCTGCACTGCCATGTCATGATCTATCATAATATGTAATATGATATGTTATTTACTAAATGCATTTGCTACTGAAACAATATGAAGAAAAGGAAAAAAGATAACGATAATATAAATATAAAATTTAAAAAAAAATCTGTCCAAATAATGTAGATTCCAAACAGAAGTTTTCATTTTTTGGTGCAAAGGTTTCCTAAGCAGATTTCTAGATATCTCTTCTAGTAGACTTATTGTAAAGAATCTTTTTTTTTTCTAAATAGGTTTTGCAAAAAATAATAGTTCTATTAAAATTTTGTAACCTTTTTATTTCTGAATTCAGTTACAATTGTTGCTCCAAACAGTTGCTAATGAATAGACTGATAATCATTTCCTGCCTATATGCAGCTAAAAGATATTTGCACTTTGGTGAGAAAGGACAGAGATAAATTGGTCAAATCCAATCAAAGAAACACTGACTGAGTGCAAAATTATGCAGAACCTAATTTCAGCAGAAAAGTGACTGAGTACTAAATACTGAGAGTACTGAGAAAACCAATGCTCACTATTGAGAATATATAATTAATCCAGTGAAAAGGAACATTTATGTTTTGCAAAGTGACCCTTCAAAAATTCAAATACAAGGTTTGGCTTAGAGAGAACAGTCATTTCAGAACTACTTCGGTAAAATGTTTGATATTGAGAATTACAAGCCTAAGTGACAAGAAACTAGTTCTTTTCTAGTAATGTTTTTTTCTTTTCCATTTAGTAAACTGATATGAAGCAAAACAAAAAAATCATCAACCCCAAAATTTGCAGAGAAACAAAATATCTTCATTTTAGAATTTGCATTTTATGGATAAAATACATTTCTGATAAACACATCAGTTTGTTAGGTCAATAAAAAACTAGAGCTACATTGACATTGTTTATAGATGTCAAGAGTGTCCCACAAGGCAGACTAATAAGGCATGATCAAGCAACCCAAAATGGTACTCCCAGGTGAGATAATGTCCTTTAGATCCCATCAGAGTAAAATCTCACAGGTAGCAATAGGGATCAATAACAACTTTTGTACAAAGCATTCCTAAAAGCATTTCATCAATTTATTTCTGTTAATTTATTGTTTAATTTTATTTTGTGGGTTTTTAGCATAATTTAACACATCATGTCCTAAATGAAAGAAATGCAAAATGAATTTTATTTATGTAACTTGTTTGAGATAATTATCATTTGTGACAATGCAATGTGGTAATTACATTCCTAGGAAGAGCACATTTATATTACTTCATCAGACTGCAACTCTTCCCATCTTTTTATAGAAATCAGGAATTTTGAAGTCTGGCATTGCGATATCATAGTACCAGCCTAACTTTGGAGGAAATTTCTGTACTCTACATATATTAATATTACCCCTTTACCCAACCCCCACCCAAATCCCCCCCAAATTCTTGAACAGAATATCATAGGAAAGAAATGAGGTCAGACTTTTTCCTCAGGCTAAGAAATTATTTTTGTATCCTGAAACCCTTGTGGTACTTGCATCATCTCTTTAATCTTACTGAAGAAGGTACTTTTCCTTCTAAGGATGGACTGATATATTCTTATTCACAGGCTTCCTCTGTGAAGGAATTTGCATGCTAGATTGCAGTCCTCAGGTTTTTTTATCTTTTCATCAGAAAAGCTTGGGATGTTTTCACTATCAATTATTTGTCCTTAGAAACAAAGCTTTAACTGAAATATGAATTCCCTAAAACTGTGCTTTTAAAAATTAAATTTTAATCCAAGTCTTTTCTAACACGACTCATCCCAGTTCTTTTGTTCTATTTGGAACTTTCTGGCAAGTCAATATCTATGGTTAAGCACGTATTTTTCAATCTATGCTAGATATCAGGATAATTTTAATCTGATATTTAAACAACACCCTATTTTTACATACCACAGCCCATTTTATACTGCTTATTTTGATATTCCATCAATGAATTCTAGATTAAATTATTCTTATTATTTTCATCATAAGTGAGCTGCCTGCAACTCTCTCAGGTCTTTTGGAACTTGTCTGAGAGGAAAAAGGGCACAACCTGAGTCTATTTTATTTTCTACAAAATATATTAGATGTTAAACTTTCTTAACATTTGAGGACTAATTGTATTGTAATTTCAGGTGAAATTCAATGAGAGAAAGATTTGGACTATACCACAGTGTATAATTTTTTGTTGTACTAGGAAATTAAGTAGATTATGTATTTTCAATAATAAGTCCAAACTGTTACTGATATTAAATTACAGCAACATATAATTGCAATAATGAAGTTACTACAACATAAATTAATCATGATTGGAGTGCTTCTTCATTGAAATGGTTATTGTCAACATGCCAGATCCTCCTTAAAATTAGTCTGTCAGTTTAATCAACTACATTGAAAGCAGAAAAAAGAAATTGTGGAATTTTTCCCTCATCCAACAACAGCAGAGCTGGTCTTGGTATGCCAGTAAATATCAGTATTCAATGAAGATTTTGTGCTGCAAGTAAGGAGTGCCAAAGATGCAGCACCATAACAACTGGAAAGCCTTGATTTATTCAAGTCCCATTGGTAAGGTCTGCTCTCTTTTATCAAGTTATGTGTAGATACTGAGGGGACCCAGACCTGGAGGGAAGGTGGGTTGTACATTTGATTTTTGATAATAAATCATTGGAGTGGAAGAATAATTATACTGAAAGCAACTGTTTGATACCGAATGGTATCAGCAAGAACAAGTCATGATTTATTAATATGAATTTGATTTTAAAAATCCCATTTAATTATCATTATCAAATCAGTGTAATATGGGAACCATAATTAGAGTGTCTCAATTTACATTTCTAACTACAGTAATAAGAATTATATTCAAATATATTTACTTTCCTATTCTACAGCTGAAGCTTATTGAACCATATTTTTGTTGCAGTAGCTAGGAAAAGGAAAATAGCCATGACGTGTCCACATAATTTTGGAGTTACTCCTGGGGTTTAAAACAATTCTGATGTAAATGCACTCTATAAACTCTAAAATCTTTCCAGCAGAGTCTAGGGTGACAATAACATATTAGCCACCAATGTTACAAGGTGAACTCACTTATGGAGCAGCATGACATAAATGTAAAATATATTTAATCTGTAGAAAAACAGTGTATCCCCCAGTACTTTATTTATAAATGTCCTAAAGCATATAGGTAAATGTTTTTAAAATATTTGGATACCGCCTGAAAGAATCCACTTGAGATACGATGTCCCAGAATTCCTTCCTTCTTCTCCATTTTGCCACTTCTTTGGAAGGAATATCTCTTTTTCAATTGCCTAGGAAAGAAAGTCCTCCAAAGATCCCAGAAGTTCAAGAGGCATGATCAGAATAAATCCTTTACATAGCAACTTCAATGAATAAATCTTTTTTCTTTCTGTAAATATGAATTTGACATAAGCTAGGGTTTCATAACTTTTTCTTACTTTGACAGAGGAAAATATTACAGTTTATAGCTGTGGGAAAATAGTACTTCACTTTCAGAAATCATTGAAGATGTCTTCTGCATTTCATATACAGTTTTGGGTTTTTTTTTATTCTGGGGTAAAGGCTTCATTAGAAATAAAAACACATGCAAACTTACTTTTGATTTTAGTAGAATAATATAGGGTTTTTTCCCATTTTTTAGTCTCTACTTCAAAACATTACAAAAGAAGAAAAAATGCTAATGTTATTAAGCATAACTGTAGCCAAAAAAGCAGTCCTTTAAGAAAGATAAAATGACAGGGATCGAAATAAGCTGTTCAGTGAAAACATTTTTGCAAATTAGTCAATCATCTGTGTCATTTGAGTTCCATCCAATGAACTCCATCTGCTTTCAGCTTTCCCTACTTTCACAAAGCCCAGCTTTCTATATGCCCTAAGTTTCCTGGTACATGATGTCAGAAGTTCCTTTCTGATATGGTTAACTGTGAGCAATACCCATTAAGCACGGGGCCTTTTTTTTGAAGGTCAGATTCATCTATCCAACTTAGGCCTGTACATGAGACTATGAAGAAAACATCTTTGTGGATTTGCTTAATAACGTGCTAGTGCAGATATTAGGTATTTTAAAGCTTTATGTGTGGAGGCCAAAATCATAATATGAAAACATGCCTGGAGTGATCTTTCACACAAATGTGCTATATAGATGTAGACAAGACCAAGAACAATGTATGTTCATTGTCTCCACAGTTCCTGCATTTTTTAAGAGACTGTCTTCCATAACTGTGGAACATCTGATCATCAGCTCAACAGGAGACCACAGAATAAGTGCAAAGAGAGAATCTTTTCTGCACAGTCTCATCTAAGATATCAAAACACTTTTTTTCCCTTTCTCAAAACCTTTTCCTTTTTCATTCTGTCCTGTATCAAGATTTGTCTGCCTTATCAGCCTTCTTTGTTCAAAAGGCTGTGGTATCACTTGATCTTCAATGGCTTCAGGAAAAAGGTTTCCAAGATATGGGTCTGCTTCTGGTATGTTAGAACTCCACATATTTGGGTTCTGAAAATCTTATTCGCTCAGCTTTAAAATAGATTTCACCATTTAAAAAGATTATTAAGGACTAAATTGAAATATAAAACAAGGATAAAACCAATCATACAGTTTTCCACAGAATTGCAGTGCACATGCTTAGCAACTTAACAGACCAGGTTATATTCCTGAAGATAATATATATTCATCACATTTCTATTATATATTCTTCACATTTCCTGAACACGCTCATATAGGCTAACTTTTTCTGTGAACTTACTTGGATATGAGTAAAGGGCTTTTGAGGGTCTTTGGTGGTGTTTTGGGAACATCTCTTTTCTCAAAATTCCCTTTCATGGTCTCAGATCTGAAGAATCTTCTTTCCTGGAGAGTGTCTCAAATATGTAGCCAGGTTATGATGCTCTTCCCTTATCATTCTTTACTTCAGCACTCTGGCCTCAAAACTCACAGTTCTTCAGTACATCTCACTCACTAATATAAGTTAATAAGGAAGCATTACGCTCCTGACACAAGGCTCATTAGTAACAGATGTAGGAAGTTAACACAAGGTCACATTAATCTCTGGTATTTGTGCTAAGCCCTGTAGGGTACAAAACTAAGTATTAAAATGAATACAGGGATCATACACTATTTTGCTAAAGTTAGAAGAATTTTCCAATGTCTTCCCCCACTGATGCACAGATTTCCTCTAAAATAAATATAATCTGTTCAGTAACATTATCTTTTGATTTCTTCAGGTAACATAAAGAAAAAAATTCAACAGATTGTAAATGCCATTGTATTACATTAACATTCTGCTATTAAAAAAATAATCTTTTTATTTCAGAGTGTGTGACAGAGGAGTTTTCCATACAGCAAAGTTGTGACAAGTTTTTTTGTTAAATTAGCTAAAATGAAGAATCAGGCTTTACACCTTTGTTCCTGTCAGGTTGTGCTGTCAATGAGAATTTGGCAGAAAGAAACTCTCCAGGTGCTATAAAGCTCTCATAGTAACAAGTCCATAAAATAGCTCTGACATAACTGTTCACCCACATATGAGCATCAGCAGTACTGCCAGCTCCAAATGTCCAGAAATACTGAGACAGTTTTAAAGCAGTTTTTGAATATGAATATATTTTATTTTTCAGTGTTACACTTAGGATTCAATATTGTTCAGTCAAGCTTAAAGTTTCTAAAGCCAGGAGGACTGAGAAAACATCTTTTTAATAAAGAAAATCTGGTAATCTGTTAAATGAGTCCAAGGGATTCTTAAGACCTACAAAACTGTGAGAGTTTATGATAGAAGGGAAGAGTTGTGTTACAGTCAAATGCTAACAGAATATTTCTGCTCTAATGTGGCAGACGTGAAGATGAAGGCTTTTTTTCCCAGAAAAGAGAAGTCAATAAAGCCCAGTTTTCTGTGTTTTTCTGGAACTATTTGTAAGCCCTCATGATAAACACACTCAGGGAAATTACCTCTTTTTTCCCCCCTCACCAGGTAATTTTTCTCACTGGGAACACAAGTGTTCCCTGACTGTTACATGCAGATGTAAAAACTGGTGTATTAGCACAATGAAACCTATGATGAAGATAAGGCTTGTCAGGGGCTGAATCAGCTCTGCAGGTGAATCTGCAGCTACTCAAAATCATTATTGGCCAGTTTAAATTTTTATGGGTCTACTATTACTAAAATATGTTGTAATATTTTAATGCTGTGATCTGATGAACAGTTGCTGATGAACTTTGGTCTCATAATTTACAACACCTTTAAGTAAGCAACTGTACATTTAAACTCACTGAAGGGCTCTGTAGAACCGTCACCTGTTAAGCTCTACAGCAGCTTTATAAAATGCAGGTTGCTTTACAGGGCACGCATTACAGTAAGACAAATAACAGATTTCAGACTCTTGATCTCGTTTCTTCACCTTCCTTTCTTGTTTTTATTCTCACAACTTCATGTCATCTTTAATGCACATTTTACCTGCATGCAGTAAATGTTTTCAAATAAAAGAGAGGACAAACACTGGGCTCAGAAGATGTTTGATGTTAACTAATTTTTTTTGCTTGATAACACTACCATTCTTGTTTGGATAGCTAAAACAGCATCAAAACCCAGAGTGAAAGATAAGTCAGAGTGTAAGGTATGTTTCAATCAAAAATTCCCACCTGTCAAATTTTAAGAAATCAGCTTGACACTAAAAAATCAAAATATATAAAAAATTATCTCTACTGAAGGGCAGGGATTTTTCACAGGTTTACTGTTGTGTTATTACAGATCTGTTTAATGAAGACCAAGGCAGCTGAAGTTGTATTAATAGAAAAATTTCCTTTCAATGGTAAATAAAACAGAAATGGTAGGACACTTCTAAATAAATGGTGAAAAACTGGAAATCCTCTCTGAACAGCTTCACTATGCACATTTAGTCTACACTATCTGACGAGAATAAAAACCACCCGCAATAATAAATTGCAGTTAGGCCATTATGAAAATAAAGTAATGCATAGTTTAAGAATGTCAGAATGTTATTGAAATTAGAACTAACCAGGAATCAAAATGGATCTCCAACAGCAAGCAGTTAAATTATTTCTGATTTTATCTGAATTGATGCATTTCTTGGAATTTTTTTTAATAAATCAGGAATTTTTAACAAAAACCTTTTCAATGCGATATTTTCAACCAGCTCTAAAAAACATTTTTATTTTTTCAGTCTTTTTGTCATCATAATTCTTCATTCTTTCCCTTAGACTATTAATATTTTTAATGAAAAAAATGAAAGGGAAGATAAGGTTTAGATCAAAATCTAGACCAACTCAAAGATTTCTAGTTCACAACACAAGTGAATTAAGTAGTGTTCTAGTTCTAGAACACAAGCTGCAGTACAGTACTTGCAGCTGAGTCAGGCCCACATATAGACATAGATTTACTAAAAATATAGAAGTACATTATGTGATGTTTAAGCTGAAGGTAGTAGTAACACAACAATTTAGAGTTTCATGTCCTAGAAGCCTGGTCCAGCAACTTTACTGTGGGTGCTGGAGGCAGTTCCCTGGGAAGTGTGCTAACTGCACACAACTATAGACTTTCCTCTGAGTTTTTGCTGCCAGTTCAAGCAAGAACATAAAACAAAACAGTAACCTCACATATGTCCTATTTAACTGTCAACTTCTTGAAAGAACTCCAAGGTAAGCATAGGGACCTGAATATGTATGGTCTTGCTTGTGTTTAAAGTTTACCTTAAGTGCCACAAGAAGCTCTCTTGGAAACAATCTTTTTGAACAGAATTGCTTTCTTATGTGAAAATTTTGTATAATAGCTTAAATGACCAAAAGGAGGAATTTCTCCCCTTGGAGAGGACCTATGCAGCATATCATGGGAGAGCCATGCAGGGTTTATGCATGCTTTGTGCATATGGCTTTCTCTCATACAGGAAGATTTGTTCACAATTATTTGCATTCTATTTTATTAAAACAGCTATTTTCTTGTACATCTGTTTTTTGAACATGCTTGTTAAAGTAAAGAAAGAACTCTGCACCATCCTTTTTGCTCTCTCTCACCGTGCACCCACATACTAAGCATATGGACTAGCTGTGTTTTCTTTCAAACTCTTAAATCTCTTGCTGTGCTTTGGATGTTGCTGTAACACACAAAATTATGAGGAAGCACATATTTTATCCACCTTTCTAATGGCCAAAACTTTAAAGTGGAAGTAGCTATATATTTTTTTTATTATTTATTTATTTTTACTGCTGATACCACTTCATTGAGCAGCCCAAGAGTTTTTTCAGCTTAATATGCTAAGAGAGCTGTGGAGGAATTTGTTATAATGGGGTAAACTTTGCTATGTAAATCACTCTAGAAAACTGAAAGAAATATGATTCACCATAACTAGGGAGAAATTACATGTACTCTGTTTGGTACCAGTCCAGTTTCTTCAACCAAAGGCAGTTGAAGCACACAGAAAATATTTACTGTAGACTTACTTGAAATACTTGCATTATTTCCTACATAAACAGCACCTCTAGAGTTAGACAACAAACAATGTCTCTGGCAACAGATAACCAGTAATTACTTTTTGCTGAAACCACGTTAATGTTCTAAATAATGCAGTCACTTTTGTGTTAACGTTTCATGAGCTTGATTATTCTTCAGTTTGTATCAGTCTCAGCTCTGCAGTACACTCTATGAGGCACGATCCAGGTCTAAAAATAGCATCAGCTGGGGCTGCTTTGTCCTTTTTTGACACTAGAAGACTGTAAATTTGGGTGGAAATTCCCCACTGCATGTTCTTAAAAGGTTGCCAGTTATGCATAATTACCACATTTGATTTAAAGATGTTCTCTGCTCAATTCTTTCCTGTAAAACTCACTAAGCAAAGAAGGGAACGAAACCCTCTAGACAGCCTATTAATAAGAAAAGACAACTTTTAAAAGTTACTTGGGGACAACGGAGAAGCTGTGGCCTCAGCACAGAATTGCAAGTCTACAGCAGAACCCATGGAAAACATGCATGCCATGGACTTTACTGCTGACCTGAGAAAGAACAGATTTCTAGTCTTTCATGTGATTGGTACAAATGTGGAAGCCCAGACCTTTCCTGGGGTCCCTCAACTACAAAAGCTGAAGTAGGCTGTATCACTGTTGGCAGAGTTAGTTTCTTACAAGAACAACCAAAATCCTGGACATTTCTCAGTACTTCACAGCACTGAAATGGGAAGAGATGAAATGTAGCCAAGCCTTATCACATAGTTTTCTTCTTTTGTTTGTGAAAATAGTTGTTACACAATTACAAATATATTTGAACAAGTTGTGCATCTTGAATCTTGACTCAGTTTTCATTGCAAAAGAGGTGGTGCTGGATCTCCTTCTTTCTTACTGCTTTTCAGAAGTAAACAATTTTTGCTAACACTTTTTATCTAACACTTAACTGGCCCCTTTAGCTATTAGCACACTCCAACTACATTTATTTTTAAAATAATTCCCTATGGTTGTCCTGGTTTTACCTGGAATAGAGTTAATTTTCTTCTTACTGATAGCTGGTGCAGTGCTTTGTTTGGATTCAGTATGAAAATAACGTTGATGTGTTGTCACCTGCTCCTCACATGGGGCAACACATTTGAAAGCAGACTCAAAACTGACACCAGCATCAGTCCCTCATTATCTTAATAATTCTCATACCTTTCTTTACAGCCTCCCCATGGGCTGCTCCACACAGCACAGGCTCTTTCTTCCTTCTGGAGGACCAGCTAAATCCTTCCTGTCCCTTGCATGACCACCTGGACAGGTTACCTTTTGGTCTCTCACAAAACCTTCATCTCCACAGCACAGCCACTGGGCTCCAACTACCTCTCAATTACCTAACCCACTCTTTTATAACTCCCATCCTTACTGGACATAGCTGTGAGGGCAAGGCTGTTCCCACTCTTTGGGAATTGGCACAGCTGCAATTTATCAGGGGTGAGATTGCCTTCAGCACTCTATCTGTCCTCCCACATGATGGTTTAGTTATTGCAAAGTAGCGCCGCCCCTAAGTCAAGAACTTTAATTTTTCTATCCTCTGCCAGTGAGGAGGTGCACAGGTAGCTTGAGAGGGAGCACAGCCAGGACAGGTGACCCAAACTGACCAAAGGGATATTCCATACGATAGAACATCATGCACAGTATATAACTGGAGGGAGATGGCTGGGAGCCACCAATCACTGCGTGGGGACCAGCTGGGTATCAGCCAGTGTGTTGTGAGCAATGTTACTGCATATCACACGTATCTCTTCAGTTTTATTCCTCCTTCTTCTTTATAGTAAAATTTGTAGTAATAGTATCCAATTTTTTGTTGTCACATTTTATATTTTGTTTCAATTATTAAATTTTTCTTAGCTCATCTTTTCTTTCCAATTCTCCTTCCCACAGTGTGGGGATGGGGAGGGCAGAGAGTGAGTGAGTGAGCAGCCATGTGGTATTTAGTCGCCAGCTGCAGTTAAGTCATGACAATAATTTAATCCTTTGAGATCACTTTGGAGAAAAGAGCAAATAGAATCATTGTCTTACAGGGTGTTCTGCAACGAGTGGTGCTGGTCCATTATGGTTCCCATAAGAAAGTCACTCAGACCCTGTAAGGTATCATGCAAAATGCCAGTTATTAGAATTAAAATTATAAGAAAAGAAAAGATGATCTAACATTCCCTTAGTTGCTGACAACCCACATCAGCATGCGATGCAGACCTTGTCCAAAGAAGAGCGTTTCCTCTTTTGAGTGTTTGAACTATCATGGGATTTTCTTACAAGGAAGAAATCCTCCACTCAGTAATTTCTACAGTCAAACAGAAGCCATGGTCATAGGAGAACTTCTTGCTGTCCTATTAGCTAAAGGCAAGGCCACACAGACAGTGCACTCACATCCAGCTGAGGTCATCCTGTGGCCAAGGGTTTGTGTCACATCACATGGTCCCAAAGGTGTTCTGGATGGACAGTGTGGTGCAGCACTGGCCTGGACATACTTAGGGTTAACTTTTGTGGATCACTAACTCGTTGGTATGCAATAATCTTCCAGCTGGGATGAAAAAATACATGGGAGAATGTGGAGTGCCTGATGAACAGTTAAAGCTAGTGACAGAAATAGGAATACTAAAGAAAATACCTAAAAAGTAAAAAAGAAAGTATTCTGAAAATTCATCAAGTGGAAAAATGAATATTTAATTATCAAAATATCATTTTTACAGATACTGTTTTGCAAAATAGGAACAATATAAAACTTCTTTTAAGTTTTAACCCTTCTGAACTGGGCTTTTCACTTTATTCCTAGAATATTGAATTGAGACTGCTTACTACAGAAAATCAAGAAATCAAAATTTCTTACTACAAGAAAATCACATGGAACAATCTGCCTTTAAAGGCTGATATAATCTTTACATTCATCTAAACAAAAGTGAACATCTTTATCTTTAAACATGGGTCAAATAATCTCTTAAACATTTCCACTGCTGCCTTTCTGCATTTATTTCACCTGATACTTATACAGATAATCAAATTGACACTTTGTTCCAATCACTGAAACTTCAAATGCATTTTGCTATTCATACATTAAAAGCTCTGTTGACTGGAAGATCAGGTATATGAGATAATGTAAAGGAACAAGTGAAAGTAATGATTTCAAATCCTGTAAGGTCAATTTTAAAGGACAGAAGAGCAGTTCAAATTAAGCAGCTTTGGGCCACAGTGTTTAGCTTCTCTATAAATCCATTCTAAGCACGTATATCATCTCTATATATTCTACATTTATTATTACCTGTCTTTGTGGTGCCTTGATCCTGGCTGGGTGCCAGGTATGCACCTAAGCTTCTCTATCACTCCCTCCTCCACTGGACAGGGGAGATAAAAAATAGAATTAAAGGCTCATGAGTTAAGGTCTGAGAGAGGGCACTCATCAAATACTGTCATGGGCAAAATTGACTTTAGTTAGGCAAATAAGCTGAATTTATTACCAATCAACATTAGAACAGGATAATGAAAAGTAAATCCTAAAAGCACCTTCCCTACACCCCTCCTTCCATCACATGCCCAACCTTATTCCCAATGCTTTACCTCCTCACCTCCCTGCAAAGCACAGGGAGATGGGGAATGGGGTTTACAATCAGTTCATCACATGGTATCTGAAGCTGCTTCCTCTTCAAGGAGAGGAGCCCTCCCCCTGCCCCAATGTGGGGTCCCTTATGGGACACTGTCCTCCACAAACTTCAACAAGTCCATACTATGGGCTGCAGTTGTCACAAACTGCTCCAGCACGGGTGCCTTTTATTCCAGAGACTGCAGGTGGTTCTCTGACCTACCATGGACCCCCACAGGCTACAGGGAGACAGCCTGCCTTGGCATGATCCGCACCATGGGCTGCAGGGGAATTTCCACTCCAGCTCCTGGAGCACCTTCCTCCCCCTTCCCCTTCCTCCAGATCTTGGTGTCAGCAGAGCTGTTTCCCTCACATGTTCTCACTCCTTTCCTCTCTGGCTACAGTTTCATCTGTGCAAAAGCGGTTTTTCTTCTTCTTAAACATTTTATCACAGAGGCACTGATGGTCTTGGCCATGGCCAGCAGCAGGCCTGTCCTGGAGCCAGCTGGCTGAGCTGGACATGGGGGAAGCTTCTGGCAGCTTCTCACAGAAGCCACCTCTGTAACCACCCACTACCACCAGAACTTTGCCATGCAAGCCCAACACAGTCTTGTAATTCACCTATCAGAACTTACCCTCTCTGCTATTATTACTGGATCTGTATTGACTTAAAAGTTATATTATCAACAATTATGTATATTA
This sequence comes from Phylloscopus trochilus trochilus, assembly GCA_016584745.2. NCBI lineage: Eukaryota > Metazoa > Chordata > Aves > Passeriformes > Phylloscopidae > Phylloscopus > Phylloscopus trochilus. The sequence continues at coordinate 37,275,441 of WQNJ02000001.1, read as the reverse complement.
TGACAAAACGTGACCTTATTTTGCTGTATGAATAGAATAAGGGTGAAGAATCAGTTCAGAGGCATTTAACACAAAAAAATACAGAGGATAAGCTCTGATAGGTGAATTACAAGACACTGTTGGTTAGCTTTCAAAAACTCACTAATTCAAAGGTTAGAATACTCCTTCAGACATTGATGGATATTGTAACAGCAGACAATCTGCTACACTGCAATAGCACAATCTTTTACAAATTATTAAAATTACAAAATTGAGACATACATATGATTGATTCCTTTTGGCCTTCCAAGTAGAACACCAAAGAAGAAATCATTCTAGTTATCTGGAGGACTAATCAGTGCCATCAAAAATTCATTTGAATAAAAATAAAATAATAAAAGAATAATTTTCTGTTACAATATTCTAGTATGTGTTCAAAGTGTATGGATATTTAGTAGATGATCTTTAAAATATCAGATCACCTGTTAAAAATGCTATACAGCAGAAAAAGTAAATTACTAATACAATCTTTTCAAACTAGCAAAAGGCTGATTCAACTTTTGTTTCTGTTTTACTGTGAGCAGCTGGTCAGAAAAAGCCTCCATCTTTCGGCAGTTTGTCTTAACAGAAACCATTGGTTTATAATACCATTCAGTGCAAAAAGAAAGTTTCTGCAGAGTAGCACAACACATTCTATTTGCTCAGAGCTGAAAATAGTGCCACTCTGCAGAGAAAACTTTGTATTACCAATACCTTTTAACTTTTTTTCTATGGAACATGGTAGGAAATAAAAATCACAATTCCATATATAATAGAAGATACTGTATAAGCAGAACACATATTGAGTTCATTGTGGCAGTGTTCCTGGTACCAAACATTTTTCATTCTGAGTAGGCAATCTACAAAGTCAGGAAATTAAAATCCAGCTTTGTATTAATTCCTCACACCAGTAATTTATGATAGTTAATTCCTTTATGCAGTCATCTTTCTCAAATTAATTGTACTAAAAATTACAGGGAAACAAAAGACTATTTCACAAGGATATTAGTATTCTGAGACTTCAGAAAATTTAAATACTTAGCTTGATATGACATACTAGTGACAGAACAATTATTTTCCATTAATATTTTTTGAAATTTCAACTCAAATGACAATTTAGCAACATTTCTTATCTCCACAATAAAAATCTGAGTGCCTTGTGAAAACAAAAAAAAATCTGCATACAAATAATGCTCTGTCCTTTCACTGTCATTGTATTTTGTGTTTTATAGCATTTTAATTTATAAATATTCCTAAATAACCTGAAATATTAATCAGTTTTATAAAGCAATCTCTGTGCTGAATAAGACCGGTACCACAAGTACCAACACCACCTTTCTCGTGTTACCTGAGATATAAATATTCATTGCATTTTGTAGACTTCATTAAAATTTATTGCCTGGAATAAACTGGATTATCCAGAGTGTACACATTTAAATGAGTATTTTTGATCCAAACTGAAGTCAGTGAGGATGTGTGGTGCAGTTATTCGCTGCAACCACAGAATAAGCAAATATTAACAGAGAAGGAAGGTGCTGTTAAGAGCAAAAAACAGAATGAAGATGCTGAAGTCAATTACACTCACATTTCCAGTGGTGAGGCTCTGGAACAGGGTTCCCAGGTAAATCGTGGGTGCCCCATCCCTGGAGGTGCTTAAGGCCAGGCTGGATGGGGCTCTGAGCAACCTGATCCAGGGGAAGGTGTCCTTTCCCACAGCAGGGGAGGTTGGAACTAGATGACCTTCAAGCCCAAACCATTCTATGATTCTATGAATTTCTGAATCAAAAAGCAGGTGTTTTTTTGGTTGAGTTCAAATTACATACCTTTACACCACCCATGTCAATTTTGTAATTTTAATTTTCTTTCTAGTTCAACTTTAAGGAATTTGAAATTTGGCCATTAAATCTGTAAACGCTTTGAATACAAAGAAAGTTCTACAATACTAGTACCTTTCTACTATGAAAGTAATTATAAACTAAATAAGTCACCTTAACCTTTTTGCCTTTGAGCTAAGTAAACTGGGGAGGGCGGGGTGTTACTGCTTAATTAAAAATTGAGAGCTAGACCACAGATCAAACCTCGGGTTCCACAATGTAAAGAGAACTCCCTTACTGCATATAAATAATTTAAAACTTTTTATTTTCCTAATATAGCAGTTGAATAGACAGTCTTTTGTCTTTGCTCTAGACTACATCACATAACTGGAACCAAGTCCTGACTGCAGACTGAAAATCAAACTGAACATTAAATAATTGATCATTAGGAAACACTTATTTGAGAAACACTCAAGACATCAAAGACATCAAAGAAAATGTCAATAAAATATATTAAAGTTAAATGTCTTCTCATTCTTCTCATTTCTCAAACATACAATCCAAAGCACATTAATTTGATATACAAATGAAATTATTATCTTTGTGTGGCTATCATGATCTTGCTGCCAATCACTAGCACTGCTACCAAGGTCTTAAAAGATCTGTATTTGTGCATTTCTACTCTCTCAAATTTTATTTTAAGAAATTTAAAATTTAAGAAATGTAAATTTAGTAAGTAGCAATTGAATGCTGAAAGTTCATTTTAAGCTACAACACATTTTGCAAAAAAGGAAAGTAACTGTAACAGTCACTTTTTTTTCTCAGGCAATGAACTTCAATTGCTTAGGCAAATATTTTCTACAGAAAGCCCTTACCCAGCATCATGGTTTGCTTCCTTGGAACCAAGATGCTTTGAGTCATCTCTGTAGATCCACTTCTAGAAAAATCTGTGATATCCACTTCCTCAGCACCTGGCCTGTGGTCTCTGTAGAAATCTTCTAGTTGCACTGTGACATTTTAAATGTGTTAGAAGTCAAGGATAAGGGCAGGATGTGTTTGTTTTCTCCAAGATCTTAATTTTATCTTCTTTCTAACAGTGCCATAAATGCAAACACAATTTTGATTATATTATGAAGAAAGAATTATTGCACTGTGATGTTTTTAAGCTAAGAATTAATTATCCCAAAGACAGTAAGCAATACTGATATGACCATCAGTTTTTCTATCAGTGTTGCTCTTCTAAGCTATTGAACAATTCATACATGGTGAATTTCTTTCAGTGAATATTTGAAAATGGAAAACATCTACTTGAGAAAGAAACATCTGTTAATTGAAAATGTATAGCGACTTGTGTGAATATGTGTGAACATATATGGAGGCTTTGTATGTATTATCATCATCTGTGCTGGTTAAACCACAATGATATCTTAGATCTAATCATCAAGTTAAGCAGTAGTTAAAGTAGTTGCCTTACTTCCTCTGCATCTGTTTATATCAATCAAGCTACTAACAAAACAATAATGCTGTTAAAAGGTGTTCCATGTCAACAGTTGATTTGTCTACATTGCTGTTCCTTGAGTGGTTGCAAAACAATTTAAGCAATACAGAGTTTTCAGGGAAGTTGCAGTTTTAGAGGCAGTATAATTTTTTGCAAATCTAGGTGGACTTCAAATGCTGCAATAATATTAGTAAAAATAGTTTGCTCAGCACAAGTCACAAGTAAGATCACTAATTCAGTTTCTCTGGCCTTACTGCTCCCTGTGGAAAGGCTAAGTAATTGCTAATGATTCTCTAGGAGCTAAGTTCACTTGCAAATGCTGTACACCTTTCTAAAAATAAAACCATCTGAAAGGCATTATTACTGAATGCTTTAACCTTTGAAAGTTAAAAACATCAGAAGACACTGAAAAGTAAGAGAAATCATCTCACCTCTTAGCCTCTGTCTTTGTCCCTCTCTTTCTGGAAAGGGTGGGGGGAAAGGTTAGGTAGCTAACCCTGTAGATATTTCTGTATGTGCTCCTCCTGACTTTTCAGAGTAAAAAAAGAGAGAGGAGATCAGGATTGCTTTGTTGCTGTACTGTGTGATATCAATTTATGACATAATAACAGCAAAGACAATGATGGTCATTTGGGTTATGTGTTCAGTGTTTTCTTCCTGCCCTGGCCATGGGTGTTATCTCCAGGAATTCATTAATAATCTTACCCAGCCTGTAGGGAAAGCAGAAGTGGGTGTTTTTTTCCAAATGTTTCACCTCCCTCTCCTCCTTAAAGCCTCCTACAACAGTGTTTGAGAATTTTTAATTCCCTCTGGACATTAAGGAAAGCATATTACTGTTGCTTTGTCTGTCTGCTAGGGTTCCTCAGTACAGTCTATAACATGTTTAGACTCAGGACAGAGATTTCTAGGAAAGTCATCCAGATACCTGCCCCAGAATAGTCATGAGAAGCATGGAATGTGGAAGAAAATGAGCCAGCTTTTGAAGGAGTATTCTGCTCGAATGGTTTGGAACAAATGAACAAATACAGCACCCTTATAAGGGGGTGTAAATAAAAATATTTGAAAGAAAATCTCTGTAGCAGTTCCAGGCAGGTGCAAAGTTATGCAATGTGCTGGCCCCTGGCAGATACTGCTGGTCACAGGGCAGTGCCTTCAGGAGAAGGAGGAGGAAAGTAGATCAAGGAGGAAACCAGAGGAACTACCCATGCCAGCAGCACTCACCCCTAGAGAGAAGAAATCCAAGACCAAATCAGCTTGTTCAGTGAGTGGTGAAGAGGATGCAGGACCCTCACAACCAGAGAAAAAGGCAGGGCCAGAGATAACCAAGTGATCTGTATCCCTGGGTGGGCTGAGAGATAAGCAAAAACAATTTCAGCCGGACAGGTGACAGCCCCTATTGACCTGGTGTCCTGGGGTGACCTTGTATCCCCAATGGCCTGTTCTGTTTGTGTTGTATATTAAGTTCTGTACCTTTAAAATGTATCTGGGAGCGAAGGGGGAGAAAGAAGCAGCGCAGTTTGTTTTGAGAAAACCGCCTGACTCCCACACGGCCTGGCTGCGGCGTTCGGTGTTTGTCTGAGGCACGGACAGTGGTGGGACAGAGATCTCCTGTGCTTTTAGTTAGTTTTAGCTAGCTGAGGCAAAGAAGTTCCCTGGACTGGTTTTCTTCCCTTTTCTTGGGCCTGTTTAAATCTGCTCTGGACTGACAAACCCAGAGGAGCAGCGAGGGCTGGCACCTGCGGCCGCCGGGCCTGGCCCTGCGGAGGGAGTGGGGCTGGTGAGAGACTGAGGGAGCTGAGCTGCACCCACGGCAAGGACTGCCTCAGTTTGACATCTCTCTGCGGAGTGGTTTTATTGTTTCATATTATTCATTTGTGTTTGTGGGCATCTTGTTTGTTAATTAAATAGTTTTTTCCACTTTTCTCTGAGGAAGTTTTTTCCCGGAACGGCTGGGGGGAGGGGCCGTTTGGGTTTGCTTTCCAGAGGAATTCCCTTCAGAGGCTTCCTCCCAGATTTGCCCTAAACCAGGACACCTGTGCTGGAATGTCGTGGCCAGTGGTGGGACACTAGATGGGAATGAAGCCAAGTAATTTGGATCTCTGTCCCGGCATGCAGGCATTGACCAAGGGATTGTGAAAAGACCAGAAAGTCTCAGATTCCTTATCCCAGTAAATAAAGATGAGTCTTGTGTGACGACTCAGCAGTTTTATGCCACTTAATGTGGCATTTTAAAATAAGTATCTGCCTTGTAGATCTGCAGACTGGGATTTATTTTTGTTCATTGTATTAATATTACTGTATAGTAACCTCTGTATGATTGAAACAGTTTTGAGCCTTTCAGCAGCCAAGAAAAGATGTACAAAGGATTTTATGCTTCAGGCAGCATGGAATATAGAAAAATATTTATAAAAACTACTCAGTTCTGAAAGCCATTTAATACAGAAAATAGGGAGTGTTTGTACATAATGTTTCATTTAGCAAATATTTTGAGAAAAATATTGATAGTTTACTGTCATCCATAGAGTAAAAAACCAAAATTTCCTGTGGTAGATTGTTTATTAAACAGAGTTTTTGTGAGTTTTCATACTCTGATCTTATAGTGATAGCCTTTCTGATTTACAAGCAAGTGTTAAAAGATGTCAGAATTATTTCTTTAAATATCCATTACTGTCACTGATCACATATGAAGTGCTTGGCAGCATGTTCCTTTAAAGTGTTGAAACCATAAGTTTCCCAAAATATTTTTTCAAAACACATACTTTTTACATTGAAATTATATTATTTTTATGTGTTCCAGTAGCACTGGAGGTATTCCAGCTATAGCAGCTGCAGAATATAGCAGTTTGGAAATAACACTTCAGTGTTTTAAAATGAGAAAAAAACCATAGCTTTCTAAGGTGTTTTGATGGCCAGTGATACTGATAGACACGAACAAAGGGAAAGTGCTCAACACTAGCAAGCAATGTCTATGTCTCCAACAATTTCCTTAGGAGCAAATGCCAGTGAAAATTTGATGTTAAAATTTTCTCAGAGGGCTGCTAAGAGCTTTAAGTAGTAGATGATACAAAAAATAATAGTACAGCCATTTGCTATTCTTTGCTAGAAGCAAACTGTCCATTTTCATACATAACTTTTAGTCTTTGATTTAGTTCTTTATTATTTCTTTTTAAGGAAGAACTTAATACATTTTAGTGCTTTAAACTACTTAACCAAGTGAAACAAATTCAGCTGGTGTTCACAGAAACACCCACCAATAATTTATTGCTGCAATATCTAAGCTATATTACCAAAGAAGAGATTGTTCTCTTGTTCTCAGGTTTGCTGGGAAATATGAGACATCTCCTTTTTTTTTTTTCTTTTTTCTTTTATTTTTCCTTTTTTCTTTTTATTTTCTTTAATTTTCTTACCAACACCAGTATCAGCCAGCACAAGTTCTCTCCAGCTTTATGGTATTGTAGGAAAACTTCACGTCTCTTAGTCACTGCTTCACAAATTAGGAAGTATATGCACTTCTGGCATTTATCCTGAGGCAGAAAGTAGTCATGAAGCACTGGTAGCAGTGACACAGAGTGCTACTTCTACATTATGTTTCCTGGTTGTATTTTATGACCTCACCTAATTTGCCTCCTCCTCAGTTGGGCCTGTTCAACCTCAAGAAGAGCTGACTGACATGGGATCTCATTAATGCATATGAATATCTAAAGGTTGGGTGCCAAGAAGATGGATCCAGGCCCTGCTTGGTGATGCCAACCGTTAGGACTTTTGTCAAAAGGCAGAAACAGGTGCACAGAAAGTTCCATCTGAACATAAGGAAGAACTTTGTTACTGAGTGACTGAGCATGGGAACAGATTATCCAGAGAGATTGTGGAGTCTCTCTCACTGGAGATATTCAGGAGCTGTCTGGACACAATCCTGTGCCATGGGCTCTGTGTGCAATGACCCTGCTTGAGCAGGGATGTTGGAGCAGATAACCCACTGCGGTCCCTTCCAACCCCCTTCCAACCAGACCCAATCTGTGATTCTGTGAATATAGAAAAGGTGGAACTATCTGACGTAATGAGTGTTTAGAGGTCACTATCAGGACTATGGAGAATGACAGCTGCAGTGGATTATGTCTGCATTAAGAAATGAATGTAAGTGCAGACATCAAAGGTTTTTGCAACTCAGCTAGTTTAGGTTTTGTACTGTCTACAACAATGGTGAAAAAATTAGTTGTCATGTGATAGAGCATACTCTTATGAATAGCTTTTCATGATACTAATTTGACAGACTCCATAGTACATTATAGGTCTTGTTTTAACCACGTGATGATGTCAGTCTATTCACTCCTTGAGACCTTATACTTGATATGTTCTTGTATGAATTAAACCTGGGATTTCCGTAGGCAGGAGTAGAATGGTATGTTCTTTTTACAATCTACAATGGAATCCATGACTTCACGTCATTTTTGTAGCCTCCTGAAGTAGATAGAAAGGAACAATAATTAGTTATATTGTTTTATATACCTTCAACACAAATTTCACTAGCACTGAAAATACTGAAAATAATGTCATGAAAATATTGAAAATAGAATATAAAGTTGTAGAAACACGGATCATGGTTTACAGTTCTTTACACCTTTACAAGTCAGGAATAAAGAATGTGAGATAAAAAAAAATCCAATTTATATTTTACACAGTTTTTTTTTTAAATTCCAGAAATAATATATGTAGCTTTTCTTCTAAACTAACAGTGAAATTAACTGTAGTAGGAAACACTAACAGTATTGTGCTTAATTTTTACCTAAATTCTTATTCTCAGCCAAGATTTAGGCAGGATACATTTTGAATAACAATGATTTTATAGAGTCATAAAGCAGAAATGTCATGAAGGGGAGATATTTGCCTTAGCCCAGTGTAATATTGAAGTAATTTTGTTTCTTCATACAGTTTTGCCATAATAGCCAGAAAGTTCTTTATAACAATGTTTAAGCCATTAACCCCATTAACCATAGCATTTCGGTCTCTCATAGCTGTAGAACACATAAAGGAAGTCTTGTTGTTTCACCATTAGATTCAAACACTAGTCCAAATGCAGATAAGCTATCTTCATGCTTGCATGCCTGGGTAAATCAGAACTAATAGAAGATGATGAATTGTCTGGCATTGTGTTCAATAATACTTTAATTAGCATTCCTAACTATTGCCATATTTGTTGAAATTTAAAAGTTAGTTGATGTGACCTAAATTAAAAAGAAAGTGTTCGATGTGCGAAGCACCTGAGTGAAAGCCAATGGCTAATTAGTATAATTTACGATTGCAGAGGAGTCTAAAAGCTTCACTGCTGACAATGAATTGAGGATAATACACAGCAGTATGTGCATTATTAATAGTTATCTATGTATGAATAGAAACTCAGCCAGACTTGTCTGAAAGTATACTTCAAGGACTGCTCCTTAATGTTACATCTGAGGAGCAGGTTTGTGAAGATGAACGTGACATTTATTATTCATTGAAGAATTGCCAATAGGGAAAATCTTATTCCTTCTAAGTATATTTAACCTTGTGTAATGGTAGTTTAGATCCTTCAAAATCTCAAAGACTGTCCTTGTGACCAAAAGCATTAAGACAGCAAGCTGCTCTAAAAAATTCACTTATATCAGCTGTGGAGGTTATCTTTCAGTGCTTGTACTCTGAGGAATCACCTTGGGATTTCAAAGGAATGAGAACTTTTGCCTAGTTGAATATATTCACATTTGGGAACAGTAAAGTGATAATTTTTGCTGCTGCTATCAAATTATTCAGAATATTCATTTTTAATGTGAAAGTGAAAGGTTGCTCTGATAACACTGACAGATGATATGACAAATACAGAGGAACACTGCTTCCCAGTGGTGTAGACATTTTTTGGTAGATTTGTTTGATCAAATGTACTTACAATTTAAACTTCCACCTCTAATTCAGTTTCCTATTTCCTGTCAAAGGTGTTGTCCATGCTATCCTAAAGCAGATCTTGAAAATTCACATTTTTCCCTGTTCAAAACAAAACAAAACATTAGAATAAAACTCTGAACTCCAAGACATGTTCAGAAAGTGCCAAACTGCATTACTAACATTTTCTACCATCCTCTTGGGCCAGATACACTGGAGGTTACTGATGCATAAAGTTTAGTTACACTTCAGTACAAACACATTACACTATAAACCCTTTAAACTCATACCATCTTAAAAATGCTTTTCACTGAATACCTTCATCTTTAATTTTATTGAAGTGGTTTGCATTTTATTGAAAACTTTCCTTACTGCCTTACTAAATTTAATTAGGGAAAGTATCAATGCCCTTTCACCATCTATTAAAGCATTAAAGAAGTTTGATTCAGGAATTGCTATAGATCAGTAAAATGTTTATCTGGGAAACAGACAGCCGCTAAGTCTCAACATGATTTTTCTTTTTTTCTTTTTTTTTTCTGTGTGTCCAGTGCACATTCTATACCTATGCAACACACTTGTTGAAGAAAACCTACTGTAGGACTAACAGACCAATCATCATGAGAAATTTTCCAAATTCAGAGACTTTTCACAGGTCTATAATCTTTGTAGTCACTAGTATGAGGCTGTTGTGTGGCTGTTTCTTCAAAATATGAGCAAATACAGGACAATACATTGCATTTGGTGACTCAATTGCCACTAACATGACTCAGGACAAGCATTGTGTCAGGTCTTACACAGCTGCCTGTCTATCAGCTAACCCCTGTTTTCAAAAGCTGGGAATACCTCTGGCTGCAAAGAGGGACATCTCTACAGACATGAAAAAAATCAGTAATGACTGGATAAGCACCACAAATTACCAGCACCTACAGTTCTGACCCCTGTTATTTTGATGGATTGATTTGATTTTTCCACTCTTCCAGGTAAGAAAATGGATATTAAAACAATTATAAAGTACAATATATATGTTAATTATTGAAAAATGAAACTGATAACAGCTAGTAGCAGGGAAAAAAGGAGATCTAGAGAAAAAAAAGTAGTAAAAAAATTGTGTGTTACAGATGAGTGGTGAAAGGGAGAAGGAAAAATATATATATATGACAAAGCAAGAATGAAGAGGAAAGAACAAAAAAATTATCTTGAAACATAAATACAGAAACAATGTGAGAGAAGAGAAAGGCACAAAAGTGTAAAAGAAGGTCAGAGATTAGAAAATTTTAATTTCTAATTCAGTTGTCACAAGCAATTGTAGATGCTAAAAGTTTAAAAGGGTCCAAAAAGCCAAAGATTGCATCCATGGAAGAAAAAATAACTCTAAGGACTACTAGGTGTAAAGGATTATTTCTTGGCTTTTGAATGTCTAAGCTGTAAAATGCTGGAGGAACGCAGGATAATTTTCTGGGGAGCTGCTAGTTGCAATTACTATATTCTTACCCTTTCTCCACGGTCTCCTGGCTATGCACTAAGCAAGTAAGCAATGAAACCACTGCCATCATTCCAGACAATTAACTAATCTTAAAGATAACAGAAATAGCTGAACATTCTTAATAGTTATGGAGATCAGTTCCTAATCAGCAGCAAAATTGGAAGACAATAACATATTATAACATATTTTGGTCACTAAGATGCAACAATTCTTACAGAGAATCAGCTTATAGATTTTGTCACCAGTTCTGTAAGGCAGCTGATTTAAATATTTCACATAAAGATTTTTCAATATTTCCATTAAAAACTGTTGACTTAACAATATCTAAATATTTCAGGTAAAAATAACTGATTTTGTGAACATTTCTACTACATTTATCCAAATTATCGGGCTTAGCAAGTTTGAGATCTATTTCAACTATATCCTTTGACTGTTATTATGTAATTTTTACAAGAAATAAAAGTGTTTGGATATCCTCATGAGAAGTAGATTTAATGTGAAGCAAGGAAGCTACAAGAATCCCCATGTTAATAACCCATCACCTTCATTCCTGGCATTACCTTAGCATTTGACCTGACATTATATTCACTAGTAGTCAACACAGAAATGAAACTATCAGGTTTTGCCGATATTAAATTACAAACTCTTTCTGGTTGCATCTTCAGATTTTATTTTACTCTAATTAAATACATGGAATTTTTTTTCCCATAGGATACTCCTGCTTCTGTTTTTTGGACAGGGCAGAAGAGAACTTGAGCTGCATGTCTGTTCAGTCTACAATGGGGCTGTTTGGAGCAGAACAATTCTGGGTGAAAAAAAAAGCAGAAAAAGACATAAGGTATATCAATACCCTAAATCAAGCAAGCAACTGCAGTTCTGGAAATCTCAGAAGCCACTGCCTTATTCTGAAGTCAAGCGCAACCATATATCCTTCTATAATTACCATGGACATAAGAAGATATAAGCTTCAGTTCATATGCAAGCCTAAATTCATATCAGATAGAACTAAGGATAATATTATGTAGTATTTGAATATCCAGATGGAAATTTGAGCTCGTATTTTTCTATATTTTCTTTCCAGCAATGCAGAGCTTCATAAATTATCTTTCAAGAAGAACAAATCATTTTAGCTCGTATTTAATTCTGTCATCTTGAAATTCATGTCCCCCTGAAAAGGAACACCGTAATACAACAGATCTGCCTGTGATGGACTATTTTTTATTCAATATTACTCCTCATGATAAGTAAGATGCTTACACAGTATTCTGCAAGCAACTTGTACATTGGGAAAAAGAAGTCGTTGGGAAAATGGAAAAACAAATCCACTGAGATTCCCATAATTAAACAGAAGAGGGAAGTAGAGAGCCAATGTCAGTACAGTTTGAGCCATTTGGCTTCATCAGGGCTGTTTTCAGATTACACTAATGAGTCAAAATATCTGAAAATTAATGACAGTTTCTGTGCAGCAAACGTTTCACCCAAATAATACTGAAGTGAATTTGAATGAGCTAGGTGAGAGGAAAGAATGCAAAAAATGTTTTAAAAGACCATAACAGTTTCCCCTGCTTATCCATTAGATATCTGAGACAACAGCCAAGAATGATTTAATATTTACAGCAGGGTTGTGGTTTCCATCAAGAAGCTGAAGGCATTCAGCACATGTTAATCTAGAAGCTAGGATAGATACTATCTAGAGTATGATGAGAATCCTAAAACAGAAGCTCTAGGAGTTTTATAAAGATTGCACTTGAGAATTCATCACCTCATAATCAATGTGGAGGAGAAATGGCTTGGTGTGACCATCCATCATAAGTGTGCCAGACACTGCACATCATTGGTGCTGGTTCCTTTCTGATCATGTTTTCAATCTTGAATATAAGAGGAAAATCAGAGCAGCAAGGATGAGAAAGACAATCACCATGTCAGCGTGATGGGCACTGCCTTAAACTTTAGTTTTGAAAAATGTCTATGAACTATTTAGACTACCAATTGATGTGGTACTCTGAGTACTGTGCACTTACTATGGAAACACCAATGAAAGAAAGTGCCTCTTCGAAAACAAGAATGGTAGTTGAAAGCTAATGGTAACACAGTTCTAAGGCTGCTCCTGTCAGACACCAGATTGCAGAAACTGCACAGAGTAATATACCTTTGCCTTCTGTTAGGGATGTCCAAGTCACAGAACATGTTTTTTAAAATGGAAAGCAGACAACAGCTCATTAAAGCGTTTTAAGGTAATTTTTTGAATTCTTGCCAGAAGCCTTGCTTTGTTATTAAAGCCTGCCAAATTGCAAAAAATTTTTTTCCCAGATATTTTTAAACTCTGTAGTTGTTTTTCCAGTTAATTGTCTCCAGTGACTTTTCTGGAGTGTGGAAATAAAATTGACATTCCATTTCATTCAGGTTTTAGGATTAAATGATTATACATAATTTTTGACCCACTGCATGGACAGTACACTTTTTGCACCATTTTACAGAGCTTCACAGCATGAAAAGATCTAGACTGTGGAAACAGAGCTGTCAGCCTAATTTGAGAAACAGCAACAGCAGCAGAAAAATAACAAAGCCAGCTAACCCTTTAGTCCAAGGAGTGAAACTACAGCAGCAGCAAATGCAATCCCTGCTGTGAGGGAACATTTCTTGTGTATTGTTTTCTTGACTCTTTCCTGGAAGTGATTTTTTATGCAGTGGGGTTATTCCTTACTTGATTTACAAAAAAATAAAGTCAATAGAACTGAACCAGCAGCCTGCAAATATACTACTAGGTTTCCTAAAAAATTCTTATTTAATCACTTTTCCACATCCACACTGACTTTGTAATTTAATGTGTAGGTTTTGGAATTTCCGCCTTGAGCTCTTCCTACTTCTCTTGAAATTACCCTTCTGATTTTTGGATCACAGTAACTCTTAATGAAGTTCCACTGCCAGTACAAGAGCAAGGGAGAGAATATTAAATTTCACTGTTCCGTGATTGCACAGACCCATTCCTGAACATGGAGTGCAAAAGGCTGCCCATTTTGATCATTCACTGGGAATTTTGTGTAATAATGAATCAAATCAATATCTTGCCTACTATTCTTTGTACACTGTATACTGTACAACACCTATATGCATATACCTATAAGCTTTTGAAATAGAAAGCATTTGAGCTGAAATATGTTACCTGGCTCATAACTGTCATTTCCAGAGACTTCTTTGAGGCCTTTTATAGAATCTTCATTTTACACCTTTGAAAGGGACAGAAGTCATTCTGAGTGACACTTCATATGAGAACTACTGTATTTCCTAATTTATTAAATGCATGATAACAGCACAGTTCTTGCCATTACTGCTGAAAATTATTTCTGCTTTTCTTACCTCTGTTTAAACTTCCTACTGCACCACAGAACTCTTTTTCTGGGAAGTGCCAAAAAAACATCATGGTATCTCACTACTCTTAAATCGTTAAGACCAAAGTTGTGAGAGATCCCAACCAATCTTGTCTCAGGGGAACCAGGTAGACAGAAGTCCAGGAGTGCCCCAGTTCTTCTGCCACAGCACATCACATAAACATGGAATCAGAGATTCCAGAGACTTGACCAAAGACTTGGTCCCACATGCTCAAACCCTGGACTGGGTTAGAAGGAACCTTAAAGATCACCTAGTTCCAGTCCCACTGCCGGGAGCAGGGACACCTGCCACGAGAATGGGTTGCTCAAAGCCTTATCTATCCTTTTCTTTAACACATCCAGGAATTGGAGACCCACAGCTTCTCTGGGCAACTTGTGCCAGTGTCTCACTGCCCTTGTAGTAAAGAATATCTCCTTACAGCATTTGTTTGATTTTAGTGCACAGACACAGGCACCCACATCATGGCAGGCACAATTCCTGCTCTGGAGAATGCTGTCCATCCACATTGGAACTCCTTTAAACTTTCTTTGCCATTTTGAGTTCAGTGACCTGCAGTGGAGAGAAGAAATATTACGTAACAAGTGTGATTTTTTTTTTTTTTTCAAACCAACTCTTAAATTCCTTACAGGATTGTTGTGCACCCATGCACCTGTGAAGCAGCCCTCAGTGGAGAATTTTCTGGGTCTTCTTAAATATTTGGAAAAAGATATGGTGTTTTCATGCTCAGGCTGAGCATGAAACAAGGTCTGCAGTAGCCTGTTACAAGATCCCTCACAAAAAGTAGTTGCATTTTTTTTGTTTTGTTTTCCAATAGGAGCTAAATACACTTATCATTAACTTTTGTCTTGATGATGAATAACCAATATTGTTCTTGTTTTGTATATTCTTCTCTTAAGCCTCTTGCATAATACCCACAAATGTGAATACACGTATCCCCTACAAAATTTTCTGTTGAGTTCCTCACCAACAAAAAGAGCTGGGGCCAACAATGATGAGCTGGTGTAATAATACTGCTGTCACAATGAGTACAAAATCTGTATCCTTTAAAGAGTCTGAATTTTTAAAGAGAAGAATATATATTATTAAACCAACTAATGAACGTGGAAAACAACAGACACTTCTGAACACATAAATCTACAAGTCCCTGCAAAACATCTCCCTATAAGGGGCTTCTCTTACTAAACCTATGCCTAAATTATATCCTCCAGCCTAATAGAATATTTCCATTGATGGTGTATTTTAATTTGGGGACAATATGGTATCTAGATCAGTTTATTGGTCTGTAACTCCCTTCTCAGGAATATTTTCTTCCTTTCAGCCTAGATAACCTCCAGCCTAATAAAATATTCATTTTTTCCACACCGCTTTAATGTCTTGCAGTCTCGTCATGGATGATCAAAATTACAACAGAATTTCCATTCCTGTGACAACAGTAAATTCTGGAATATTCAAACTTACTTAAGCAGCAAATTGTCATGTATCAAATTTGGCAGGTTAATCTCACTCAGAAACGCTCCTCAAAGAGTAATCTGCAAAAAATTTGCAAACACAAAGATGAATGTTGTGATGGTCAGAAAAGAAACATATGTACTGGTCTATGCTCACGGTTCAAAAACTGTAGTCAGCTATATTAACTTGTAGATAATGGGCACTCTGGGCAAGGCAAGCCATGATCAAAGGTGCTTCAACCCTGCCAGATGCTTCATCCCTGTGGTTCCAAGCTGCAGGGCAGCCCTGGTCCCAGGGGGCAAAGGCAGCACCTCCAGCCCCACAAACAATGGGCCCACACTAAGCAAGCTGGCCACATCCACTCCCTGCCTACAGGGAGGCATGAGAGAAATGGCTCCGCAAAGGAGGCTTCTGACGTCTAGTTGGGTCCCTTGTCCTCCGGAACTTGCAAAATTGTGTTTGAAAATCAGGTTTGGTTTTAGACTCTTCCCTTTTTAGATAAAAAGACATTTATCTCTCTTCCTCTATGAATCTAAAATAAATAGTTAATATTGATTCGAAAGAGTCAAAATTTATTTTCCTGGTCAACAAAAATGTGCAAAGCATTTATGCAGGGCTGGCAATTTCAGCAAAATTATGGGTTTTGTGGAGGTGTATATAACTATTGACATTCCTGTCTCAATTTCCACTTCAAAACTATCAGAAATACTATTCTGATCTTTACAGAATATTTTTTGTATTGTCTTTTTTCTCCTGTGGAGAATTTTGATGCATTTTCTAGAAGAGAGTATTTTGCACCAAAGTTGGAGGTTTTTGTTGACCCCCCTGAGGAAGACTTGGTCCCACATGCTCAAATCTCCTGTTCTGTAGCCAGAGTGACCTCTCTGATGCTAAGCAGCTGGGGTTTTTTTCCCTTGAGGGAAAAAATGTCTTTTGTCTTTAAGTACAAAAATGTCAGTTTTCCATACACTTCTGTGTCCTATATATTATCTCAGCAGAGGTACAGTCCACATTATAAAACTCTAACATCAGGCTACATTTTCCTTTTGTGGCCTATGCTGTTCGTTTATCAGGAGAAAAAGTATTGATGATAATTCTTTTTTCATTAACTTAGCTATCTTGTATCAACCAATTTCCTGCTCTGTTCTTTTACCAGCTGATAATACTGATACCTGTTCTGAGTGATACTCCAAATTTTAATCTTTTGAACCTTAAAGATAATTGATAAAAGCAAAAGCTTGCAGGTGCTTTTAAACTTAATTGCAGATATTTGAGAAGTAAAAAAAAATGCAAATGTAGCCAAGAACTTTCTTTTATAAGCATATTTCACTCATTCTGTGAGCAGACCAGAGTATTCACAAAACACACTTTCTCAGGAGTTACTTTTAGTAATTATTCCTGTCAGAAAGAAATCAAAGTTTGTGCACTTAATGTGTGTGTTCTCTATAATCAACACCACAAATGTTGGTCCACAGTTTGAAAGAATAGGCTTCTAGAAATATGTAGTAACCTTGTTTAGTATCAAATGTCAAAAGATCCCTTTAATTTACTTTTTAGGCTACTACAGGGTACAAGAATGAATTCAAAATAACAGTCCATCTCAAATGCATAATTAATTATTCACAAACCAATAACTAATGGGACATAATGACTTTTAATTTTCTGTTGTAGCTGAAGTTCATGGAGAAAATAAAAGTTATGCTATTACTATCCACAGAGTATTGAATATACTTCTCTTTTTAAAGACATATTTTTCATATGTTTGTATCTATGTGAGATGTGTTCTTGATCTATGTGAGGCTTTTAGAACATCTAAAAACCCTTATGATTTAAAAAAAAAGTTTTAATAAAATGGCAACACACTGTAAAGCACATGCAGAGAACATGCAGAGAATCAAACACTATGAAAGCTTTCATCCTGCAAATGTTCTTAAACATCAGTTTCACTTTCAATTTTCAGACATATGGACCTGGTGCCTGTTTCCTCTCCACATTTTTCTGTTGTAAGACAGGAATCTTACACTTTCTGAGACTTTCGGAATCTTACACTTTCATCTCCTGTGAGTGCAACACTAAGGGAAGATAAAAAGAACAGAAGAGGATAATATTTACCAACACCTGAATGTTTTATTCAAGTTAGTAGGCAGATCGTGGTTCTTCAAACACACATATGGTATCGGTACTATCTTAACTTGAACATGCTTCAAGAGAAATCTTGCTTGTTTTCCATTTTCAAAAGTCTCAGTCACTGAAATTTAAGCCAAGATTGACTCAAAATCTGGTGATTCTTTGCTTCCAGAATGTCTGTATGGTGCAAATTCTATATTCTGTGTTTGTATACTTGGGAAAGTGCATTCTGCAAATTATTAGCAGTTCTAAGGGTGAAAGAACAATTTGTGTTTCAAATCAATTTGCAGTAGAAGGACCTGTAGTTTCACACAATTTTGTTATTTAAAAGATCTGTAAAACATTTCTCCTTAAAGTCAACCTTGTATACTGCAAGCATTTAAATATCAAATTTGTCTTCCTTGATGTACCATAAATCCCCAGTAAAATTCCATAGTTAAAACTATGACCTCCTCAGACTTTTTGATAACTGCTAGATTTAATTTCAAATAATTAACAAAACCACTTTGTTAGCTTAAGTTTTACACAAAAATTCAGTACCACCCTCCCCAAACATCCTGTCAAGTAAGAAGTAAGGAAAAGTAAGCCTACTTAGTAGGAGAGACAGTGAGGAAAATGTGAGGGATTTGTGATTTTGCTGGTCTCTGGAGTTACATTTTGGTGTAAGAAGTGGAGAAAGTGTTCTGGGAGACAGATATAACCGGCATTAAGTTTTTACCTTTCTGTGAATCTTTTTCAGCTCTGAGGTGAGGAAATACTCTCTTTCCCTCTGAAGTGTTTTCTAGTTCAAAACGAAAAATCTGAGAAATTTATCCTTAGGATCTGTAGACAAGAACAAGCATGATGGCAGCCTGAGTGTTTAAACAGCTAAACCTTTAAATGTCACTTTAGACACCTTCTGAGCACTGCCTTTTTATTGTTTTTTTCCTTAGAAACACCACAGAGAAGTCACAATCCTGTCTTGCTGGCAGTGCATGAAAATCTGCCAAAGTGACAGGCCTCACAACAGAAATCTACTGCCCTCAAATGGCCTGTGCTTCTCAAGTCTGCAGTCACTCATGGTCAAGGACTAGATCTTTATCTGATCAAATCAACTTAATGCTTCCACAGTAAATGCATTATTTTTATTTATATCAAAAGGAAGGACTTCCGTGGATAAAGAAAACTAAAGAACAGTGTGAGAAAATTTGAGGAATTGCAAGTGTGGTTACAGATTTCCTTCCAATGAAGTTTCTTAGGGATTTGCAAGGCATCTTTGAATACAATATTTTGGAAAAATGAGAGAGAGGAAATCAGTTGGAGACACAAAACATAACTTTGCATTATTCTTTGTCAGAAAAATACAGATCTGAACTCTTTCTGAAGAGTTTACATTGAGAAGATGCATTGTTAGCAAAAGCCCCACACTCAGCAACAGTAGTTCTAAGTAGCAATTCAGACAATAGATTTTCTTTCCATTCCTTGTACGTTTCCTTAAGTAGAGATTTATCTAAAAGCCATTTCTGGACACTGTCCCGGAGCAGAGGCGTCCTAATTCTTTTTGAAAAATAGTACCAATAGCTTCACTACACATCTCATATATTAAATACATTCAGCATTCCCCAAATTTTAATGGTGATAAGGGGAACAAATGACCACAAATGGATTTACTTCACTTGATTGCAGAAGTTAATTTTAGAGGTTGAAAACATTAATGTCTTACTTCAATGAGCTTTTAAAAGCATGAAACATAATGACTTTCCTGTGCATTGCTTTTAGTATGTTGCTAAATATTAAAAATAATTGTATTGGGTAATAATATGTCTCTGCTATCAAGAAAAGTGACCCAGACTGAAAATTATTCTATTTAACACGATAGATTTTCTACAATATTACTTTCTTCAAAAGTCATCACCAAAGGAGTGATGTTTCTCACATCAGACAACTTCTAGTACATAACTGAACTAAACTTGCAGGAAATAAAGCATAATTTCTTGTGAGTCAATAAACAGGATTAACTGGTGCAGATTAAATTGTTTCTTTTAGAGACCCACTGTGCAAGGAAAAAAATATTAAATTACTTTTTAAATTACTCTTACTTCCTCAAGCTGTTTCCTACTGAATTACCAGACCTACAGTTACACATCACATCAGGGAACACCCAATTTTGCAGTAGCTGCTATGTCTGCTTTTACAGACAAGAATGCAGCAATATTTTAGATATTAAAATTAAGGTGCTGCATTTGGGCTAAAAAGCAACATCCTTGTATACTATCGTAGCTCATATAGAATTCTGTATTCAGTCTATCATTTTCACAAGGTCTATGAACCAATGGTATTAGTTAAACCAGGATAGTTAAATTAGTTAAATAAGCAGTGGAATAAGTATTTTAGAAGAAATCAAAGAAGTCTTTTGAACTTTGATGAAACCTTTATCATCCTAATGACTCTTATTACTTGAAGCCTCTACTGGCCAGCTGTTACACTTACCAGGTTCTCATGCAGCAATTTCTTCACAGGCGTGAGAGCTTGTGATTAGACTTCAGGTGTAGTTGTGTGTGTAAAAATGTGATCAACAGCTTCTAGGCCTCTTACCCTGTCTGTGTCTACTAATTCCTCCCCTTTCCATGTTCAGTGTGAAGCTGTACCTGTAAAGGTGTTGGGCAGAACATGGCTGTCCCTAGAGCCCAGTGCACCACTGCAGGACCCCACTGTAACCCCTGCAGAACACAGCCCAGTGCCTGGAGCTGCTGTTCAAATTTCTAAACACTGTGGATTGCCTTTGATCTTTTACTCACAAGGTGTTTATTGGTTCATCACTAGACAATTACTTCAGATAATTCAATGTCTCATTGCTAACTATGAGGCTTGGAGGAGAATTGATCATGCAGCATACTTCCAACATGCTGAAGAAAAGGTTTCCTTGATTGCTTTTTGTGGGTATATTCTTTGCCATATTTAAATTATGCAAATAAACAAGATTTTGGTTACTGAACAGGGTAGATCTTTAATTTCATTATCTGCTTGCAGATTTGTAGTCTATCTTTAGTTCAATTTTCACATGAAAGAAGTTTTTAATAACAACAATGAATTAATATTTGTCTTTTTGGAAATAAATGTCAAAACATTTTTTATCCGCTGTGTAGTGGATCACAGAAGTGACATGAAGTGACTTGGCTAGTGTCATACAACAGGTATGTCCAGTCTTGTCTTTTGCAACATGCTTTCCTATGCCAAGTACAAAAGAAAGAGAAATCTGCCTGCTTTAATTTCTAGACAAATGCATTTTCTCTAGAAATGTAAATATCATTTTTCTTCTTCACTTCTCATTCTGAAAAGCAAATCAATTCTTCCCTTATTGGTCAAAGGTATCTGCAGTTAATAAATTGCTTTTTAAAAAGTAAGTACCTGTATTTTAATAATTGATTTCAAATATAATCTCATGCAAATTTGTTTGCACGCAGCAAACACAGTTCCAAGCTACCTGATCAAGCAGCAAATAAACATTTTCCTCTGATATCTCAGATCAGCTGTAGTATTCCATGCCTACAGAAAAATTCTTTCTCAAGAATTGTCTATGCTCAGAAACCAAAACAGAATATAATTTTCTTTGATTCAGCTTTGTCTTCAAGCAGTTTCTGCACAGCACTGAACATGGTTCTCTAAACTAAAACATTTATTTGTGTATGGAAGACAAATGCATCAAAAGTATGTGCAATAACACCATGAAAGAATTATCACCATAATATACATATGCATACATCTAGCTTTCCATTGTACATGTCTACAAAATAAATTCTCTGTGGAAATGTACAGTGATGCAAATTTTAGGATAACAATCTTTGAATCTTTATTTTTAGTTCTAACTGGAGTTTATTAATCAACATATTTAGTGTATCAATAAGTACTCTACAGAAAATGTTGATGTAGGTGCAACAACCCAGAGATTTATTTCTTATGCTCTGATGCATTTGTTCAAAGGTTTTGTAAGGAGCTGTGATGAGTCAGATGGTCTCCAAAAGCAGAACTGTTAGAAAAGTTGAAAACTATGTTCAACTGGTTTTAAGGTGGTGAGTTAACTTTGGCTAGAGGCCAAACTCCTACTTGGCTGCTTACTCCCTCCTCCTAGTCAGCAGGATAAGGAGAAAATAGGATGAGAAAAACTGTAAGGAGATAAAGACAGGGACATCACTTATCAATGACTGACATGGGGAAAATTAATTTAATTTATTGCCCATTAGAATAGTAAGAAACAAAGACAAATATTAAAATATACTGTTTCTCCCCACTTGCCTATGTTCAACTTCACACCTTCACTCTCCATATGAGCTCTGGAAAATTTAAAGCAACTCAGTTCCAAGAAAGAATCCTTCTTCAGTAATGCTAATAACTTATCTTGTTTCTTACATACCTTCTACAAATTGTCTTTATCACATGACCTTGATAGAATCACAAATTCATAGAATAAGCTTATGCAAGGGACCTACAAGGAACATCAAGTCCAGCTCATGGCCCTGCACAGAAGAACCTAAGGATCACACCATGTGCCTGAAAACATTGTTCAAACACTTCTTGAACCTCATTTCTCTCTGTGATAGGCTATGCTATAAGATAATGAGTACCCTCATCTAAGGAATACGTTTTCCCAGATTTGATCCAACTTTAATGAGTTTCTTTAATTAAAGTGAACTTTGAAATTCAAGTGCATAACTGTAACTGCAGTAAATCGACACCATTTGTAGCACTGTAAATAGAGCTACCAAGAAAGCAGAATTATTGAGCCACAGACAGATGGTATCTGAAATTCTGTATTCATTGTGCTGGTTAGCAGCAATTTTATAGTTTAGTTTGGTTTTTTTTTTCCTGGGTATAACAACAGCTAAATGTTAATAAAATGGCAATTCTGCGATTTGCCTTGACATCTACATGTCAAACCTCAGCGAGTTTTAGATTTTTTAACTCTCTAGCACTTAGCATCTGTTATCTTGGAGCATCAGGTTTCATGGTATAAAAAAAGTAAGGATTGTGTCCCCATTAATTCAGGGAAAAACTTCAAAGTACAATCAATAAAAGGTAAATTAAAAAGAATAAACAAAGATAGAAACCCAACTGGAACCCAAACTGATTTGTAAGACAATTTAGCAGCTTTAGGTACCTTTGGGGGCTGGCAATGCTAGATGCAAGCTTCCACAGTACAGATGTTTTCTCTTTTTTAATTTTTTTGTTTGTTTGGGGGAGAATTTATGATTTCATCTTATTTAGGACATATTACATAGAAAAGAGCACTTCTGAAATTTGAATAATTCCAGACTCTAAAATAATAACTCTCTGAAATAATGAAGCTGACAGAGCAGAAGATGAGAAGGTTGAAGGCTGAAAAAGAGGAGTAAGAGATTTATCTCTGGAACAGTTATTCTTTGAGGAGGTTCAGCAGGTAATGTCAGACAGAAAAGAAATATTTTTTTCCAAAGAAGAAAATAAAACCCCTAGAATTTCAAAGAAATTGATTTTTATTGCAAAATAGGGCAAATTATCCATCCTATATTTTCTCTGAATCTTATTGTATATTAAAACACATGCTATGTATATAGTTGCAATATATCAATAGTCTTTAATCCATCTGATGGTTTTTATAGTTTTTAATTTTTTGACCAAAATATTCCTGAAAATGTATATAAGAATAGAGTCAAAGAACTAGTTAAATTTTAGATCAAATTTACTGAAGAGTTGGCTAGCCTGTTCAATAAGCACTTTCAGCAAACATAAGCTGGCACAGATAGTAGAAAAAGCATTCCTTTCCACCACTAAAAACATGCTCCTATTCTCATTCCTCCCATCCTTATGGAATGATCGAGTGTGCTTATATAGTGTACAGCAAGAGAGCTGCACAGATAAAAATGGAAAGAAGGCGAAGAGGCCAAGGAGTCATTTTCTGTTAGATCAGATCCTGCATCCAATTCGCTACTTTGACACATGAACAAATTTTGGAGACAACTGAGCCTTGAGAGCAGGGAGGATACAGGTAAGGAGTGAGAAGGACTTCTCTGATGGAAGTGGTGACCTGTAATTGCTGAAATGGCTGCTGAGAAATTCCCATGTGAGAAGTGCCAGAATCAGATTGTGGTATAAGCTTACTGTTCAAATATTTTCTGAAATGACAAGTTGAGATTTTATTAGCATCATTTATTTGTTACAGGATTATATTGGCAAGTAAATCAGACAAATATGCAGTAAAGATCAGAATGAATAACCTACAATAATCTTACTTTTCTTTTACAGTTAGATTTCTTTTCTGCTCTGTTACAGGTTTCTTTCTTATATTTTAGCCTGGATTCCACAATTTTCATCTATTCGATGATACTCCCATCCTAGAATCTACACCTGGCCATACAGAGAAAGGAGTAAGTGAGGTGTTATCTTAGGCCATTTACACTGAGATGTGGGTTATCTAGACTCATTATAGTTCATTCTGCCTTATGAGGAAAGCTCTTTGCTGTGGGCCTTCTCGGTGATGAAGTACTTCTTTAAGTCTATCTTTTACTGCTGGTAGAATGTCTGAGACTTTTCAAGAGAATTTAAAAGAGGATTTCAAAAAAAAACCAGGTTTCAGTTTCCCATTCTTAAGAAGTCACAGAGGACATACTATTCTGCTTTTTATAGAGGCTGTGTTTTAGGAGACATAAAGCCATTTTCAAAATTCTTGAAAATATACAATGCTTCCATATTGTTGGAGCCTTCTTTCAACATCTTTCAGGCTTAGGCTAAAAACAGAATTACTTTCTACCTGAAGCTCAAGGCCTTCTCATATAAAATAATATCCATTAATATATTTAGAGGTAAAGATGCATCATAGCCCTTTAAGAGGAGTGGTGAACTTTTCCCTGTAGGGCTTGTTCTCTGATAGTGTATGAAGCTGAGAGAGAGAATTGTATCTGCTCCTTTTGGCAGTAAAGCACTATATTTTAATACTGTCATATTTCAAGTCTCTCATGCCTATAATTGAGTATGCATAGTATGCAAGTCAGCAAGTGGATAGGCAAGGAGTGGTTTTGTGTCCTTTGCTGTAACATCAACACAAGGACAGCTGCAGCTTGGCCCCCCAGGAGTTCTGCAGATTGACTATCCACTGGTCTTAGAGACAGCTATATCAGCTGCAACATAAATTTTACTGCTTTGAAGCTTAAAGGTATAGAGAATAAAAGTGCTGTGGCATAGATATGCTAAAGCAGACAAGGAGTAGTTTTCAAGGTACTAAAAAAAAATTTGGTGCTTGCAATTAAAAAAAATAAATGCAAACAACAGAAAGAGTATCTAGGGCTTGCAAAGTAAATATCCAGTCTATCATAGGAATTTCATTTCATGTGGCAAATTAAAGTCCTAATAATTTTTCATTAATCACATTTTAATAGAAAGAAATAATGATAGCTTCATGTAACTGTGTCTGGTTCATGTATATTTTAGTTCTTCCAGGGTTAATAAATGTTTATATTTTTTATGAGCAATGGTAGCTGCTGGAATGGGTACTGACACTGATACCAGAACAACTAATCCACTCACCCAGATGTTTGCTTTCCAGGGAGGGAAGGAACCATCCACCTCATTCTTCTGACTACTGACATATGGCCATTTCTCACACCAAATCAGCCTTTGGTTGAAAGGCACCTCCATTAGCATTTATCCCAACCCCCTTCTCAAAGCAGGTCTAATTTTACCAGGTTTCTCCAGGCTAGGTGCAGTCCTTAGCACCATGCAGGCTGGGGAGTCCACAACATCTGGGGCCAACCTGATGCTCTTGGTTAAAGGTTTCTTTATATCTAAATGGAGTTTTTCTTGTTCCAGCCTGTGCCTGTTGCCTCTCATCCCACTTCTGTGCACCACCAAAAAGAATCTGACTGCTTCTTCTCTCTGACATCCCATCAGGGATTTGTAGGCAGCAGTAGTGCCTCCCCAGAGGCTTTCTCTTCTCCAGGCTGGGTGACCCTGGACCTTCCTGTTGCTCCCAGCAGATCCCATTGCTCAGCCACACAGCTGCCCTGCAGGAGCCAGCCCTGTGGGTGCCAGCCTTGACAGCTGTGCCCATCCTGCCTGTGAGGATCAGATAAAAAGGTGGTTGAATGCGTAGGGAGGAGAGGAAATTGGATGATCAGCCTTCTCTCACAAAAAAACTAAGCCTTGAAATTTTATGTCAAGGCTTGCATTTATTTTTGGTGAGAATAATGAAAACTTGTTCCTCTGGCAGTTAGACAACAGTAAGTGAAATTACAGTAGTCCTTGAACTGGCTAAACTTTTTGTGTTAAAAAAAAAAGGTAGGGTCAGAAAGGAAGAATTGTGCATATTTGCAGAATTCTAGCCATTTGTCAAAGGCTTTTGCTAAACACAGGTAACTTTGGGCTGATCTTATAGTGATAGATGAGCTGCAACTTGAGAAAATAAGGCTTGACTTTTTTTAATCAATAAAAATATGAGTTATAAGAAAAATATTTCAAAATATAGATTTTTGAATGAGCTTTATATTACACTGGATGAAGGGCATTTTTGTGTATATGAGAAAGGTAGATTAGTTATAACACTATTTTTAAAATTGTGCTGACTGCATTTAAATTTATAATGTCTCTTGGAATTAAAGTATAAATATGTATGAATTATATTATTAATTTCTGTAACAAGTCAGATTTTATTTTAGTATTTCTGGAGTACAACTATTTCCTTGGATAATGGAATCCAAACGATTAAATAAAAATGTTCATTTATAATAAATATCTAACAAGAGATCTTGCAAATAGTTGTTTCCTTTGGTTTTTATCCTCTCTTAATACCTATCATAATAAGCTGTGAGCTGAAAAAGGTAATTTGTAGTATGAAAAAGCTGTTCAGCTGGTGAATTAAGCCCTTAAATTATATGGAATATTAGAATCATTTTTTATCAGAACAAATCAAGTTTAATCCCCCCAAGAGGGCTGACTTTATAGACATTAAATAAAACCAAAGGAAATATCTTTAGAACTTGAATGCTTTTTAATCTATTGTACTGAAACTAATGGCAAATAATTTCTTAAAATGTCCTTTTTATGAACTATTTTTGTCTCAGTAATAGGCTAAATGCTATGGAAGAAACCTGCAGAGAACTATTACCAAGCACCAGAAATTTGCAATTGATTCATTACTAAATTACAATTTAATGGCTATTAGAAGTTAGCTAATACTACATTAATCCTTGTTCACAGAAGATATTGAATTACACATAACTGAAATCTGTTTATATCCACTGAAACAGGGAGTAGATATATGATAATAGAAGACAAAATGCAGTTGGTTTCAGAGTTTTTCTACTTCACATACCTGTGATGCTCACATTATATATTATTGACAAAGTTAAAAGTACAAAGCAGCAGTTTTAGACAGTAGTAAAATTTTCCAAAATTTCGTTTGAGGTCTCTTCTCTTTCACATACAAGAGAAAATAGGCTTAAAAATAAAGCCTACAGACAACATTTTGAGGGCATGGAGGTGTTAAAAAAATAAATAGCTAAATACACAAATGTAACTTTTTCCCAGGGAAAAGAAAGTAAAATAAACAAAAATATATAATGAAAAAATATTCTAGTGCTTAGAAAATAAAATATGTTGATTTTTTTTTCTGTTTTATTTGGAGAGAGGTTTTTTTTAGTTTTTTGTTTTGGTTTGGTGATGTTTTTAATCCATTTTGCTAGGATGAATATTACTTCTTATATGAAGTAATTTTTATAGGAATATTTCTCAACTTGAAGTGGCAAAAGCTTCCATTTTATAGAGAAATATTGGCAGATCATGAGAAAAAATTACATTTCTTTTTTTTTTTTTCTTCACAAGACCACCCAGTATGTGTGGTTCACCCCGTGGTGGTTCAGAAGGTGGCACTGTTCTGTTGAGTTTAAATGCTTGTGTGGAATATTGGAACAGCTGTCATTTAATGAAGTTATATGAATTCCTTCCCCATCCATTAGTGCATTTGTCAGGCAAAATGGAAAAATAAAATGTATGTTAACACTTTTCTTATTACTCACTGATATGAGTCAAGTAATATCCTGTTACAATTCCAATTATGTCTCTTACCTGCCTCTCTGTGCTTATAGTATGCAAATAATTTCTGTTCACACAATGGAATTACAGACTACAGAATTACATTATGAATATCTTTTCCTAATTGTTTTTCTCATCATCAGACATTTGTTATATGGTCTATTATGTTCATTCTACCCACAAGTATATGCCAAACACAGTAAAGACAGTAGACCCTGATTACCTCTTAACTTACCCATGTAAATTATTTTTTTTTCTCTAATAAACAAATGAATATTTATAGTTTTGAGAAAGGAAAAATAATCCACTTTCTAGCTGTAATGCATTAACTGAAAAACTGTAAAATAACAGATGTCAGTGCAGGTTTGATTTATTTTCCCAATATGCTTTCAAATGAATGAATGTGAAACTGTTTAATACTTGTTGTATCTCAGAAAGTTGTTTATATTTATATGATTTTAATGTCTGTATGTCTTTGTTTGTGTTTGTTTGTTTGTGGTTTTTTTGTTTTTAATGTTAGAACAGCAGTCACGTATGTGGGAGGTAATTGGCACTTTCCCAAAAAAGGCTAGCTGTATGAGCTTGTCATTTAGGATGACAGATGTCTTTTCTTTCCTATTTATTTTGTGATTTCATAAATCAGATATTTTTACTGTTGTTTTTTGGGGGGTTTTTTTCACAGTTAGATACTGAATGTGTATTTCCACTCACCATAGAACTCAATAATCACCTAAGAATGCTTTATGGGCAGTCAGGTCTAACAATGCCATATGAGCAATGAGAAAGGGTATCCTTTTTCAGGAAGAAAGACATTCTGGTCTCCTACAGTGGTGCTTGTTGTATTGTTGTTGAAGCTGTACAGAGACGTTTTCTTCTTGATGCAGATAAAGAAATACATTCATTCATGGTTCCATTAATTGTCGGCATTTTGAGAATGTGATAAAATGAGCTTATGGTAAGGAAAACCAACGTTGTGATGTTATTGTCCTGTTACTCTGAATCTACACCCTTGGATGCTGTGGAGTCACATGCACTTCCATTAATGACAAAGACTTTTTTTTCACTTCTGTGTCATAGTATCAACACAGTTATGGAGGAATGAAATGAGCTGGTCTGCAGCTTTCCTTCTACATCATCCCCACTGTCAACTTCACTCTGTCTGCAGAGTCCTCATTAGAAAGGAAAGTGGAAGGAATGAACAGATTGCTTTCTTCAGATTCCAGATGGAGTTTGTAAATCTGACAGGTGAAGAACAGAAATGAGTTGGAAAGAAAAAAATTCATACTTGTGAAATTACAAAAATCTGTCTAGAATTTATTGAGAAAATGAATATTGGACAAAATGGGGTTGTAAATTATACCCTTCCTGAGCATAACAGCATCTGAGGGGTTAATCATTCCAAAATGCTCTAAACTGACACCCAGATAATCTGCAACTGGAAATATGTCACATGAATGCCACAAGCTGAGATCCTTGTCCATGAACATTACTTTGCATAACGACTTGTGCTATTAGGTGTTTCTTAAAATTTTACACAACTTAATATGCTGGGTTCCTTTGTGACCTTGTAAGCACGAGGCTATAATTTTCCAGATATATGTATTAAACTACACTGCACAGGTATCTAACCAGGTAGCTCTCTAGCTTCAGGTCGCTACTTATTTGCTTGCTTGCTTCATATGTGGCTGTGCTGCTTATTTGAAATGTGCCGGACTTAAACAAGTACAGCAGTTAGTTTATACAGAATCGTACTTGCCATTTTGCACATTTGCAGATACTGCAGGCAATGGAAGTCAGATTGAAAGCTGAAAAGCTAAGGTTTATACTACAAGCCACTAAATTTCTATGTTTTCCCAACATATTTGAAAAATAAAAGGTAAGGAAAGAGCTAATGAAATATATAAGACTGAAATACAAATTTTCTTTATCAGTGTGAATAAGTATGTGGATGTATCTGATTGCTCTGGAAATCCCAGCTAAGCAGCTATGCAAAACTACTGGCAGCAGCAGGTCGAGATGAGATATAAACTATGAAATAGAAATAATAGAAATAGAAATAGAAATAGAAATAGAAATAGAAATAGAAATAGAAATAGAAATAGAAATAGAAATATATTATATTATACACATAAATATATTATGCACACAAATATACATAGTTGCAGATTACAGTGTGTAATGATAGAGCCTTTAGCTGGCTTGTAAGCCCCTCCAGAGCACAGGGAGGTAAAATAAATGCTAGGTAAAATAAATAGCTATATGTCACTGTGTTGAGCACTCCAGTACCTTCGAGCCTTTAAAGACAAACACTACAAGTAACTCACAGAAAGTCTTTCATATCAATTATGATCCAGACATGGTTGATGATTTTGAAGAAAATTAAATATGTTCAGAATATGATTATAAGAATTAAGCAATTTAATTCTGCACAATAATGTATGTTTTTATAGAACTACTTCAAGATATTAAGAAAGGAAACTTACTTTATGTTAGCCTCTCACCTTTGTACTATACTATTAATATTACATTTAAAAAATAAATCTAATTTCCTTTTAATTTTTTTCATAATTTTCCAGGTTTTGTCCTAAAAATATCTATTATTCTTGAAATAATTTATAAGTTTTGCATTTTCTTTTTGTGCTTCACTTGATTTTTCATGCAAGAGCTGAAAATTGAAATAAAATGAATACTCCATAGGGTGTGTGCAAATGTCTATCTAATCCTTGCAGTAGCTGAGAGTGCATGTAGAAGAGTACAAGAACAAGGGTATTTATATGATCCTTTCTCTTTTGGATTCTGGAAGATTAGTAAAACTGGAGGTTTAAAACAAGATTTTATGTTTAACAGCTATAAGGGGAACCATTTCCCAAAAGTTATCTTCCCCTATTGTCTTTAATACAGGAAAAAAATGTGTTTATTTTTCACTTATAGTGCTTTCCCCTCCAGCCTTTATAGCAGATGACTGCTATAAAGATGACTGTACTTTCCCCTAAAAGAACAGCCCCAGAAGTTGTGAATCCATTAAATGATGTCAAAGCACCTAGAAAAAAACTGATATGTAAAAAGCTATTTCTATAGTATGAAATGGATTATTGTCAGGGCTTCAAAATCTGGATATAAATTTCTTCTGACCACAGAAGGCCTGCATCTGGGTCAGAGTGGAGCAAGTGATCTCAAGGAATATGAGATTCATGAATTTGCTCTCTGTAGAGTGCAAACTGCTAAAGGCTGCATGCCTGCAGTCACATTCAGAAAGAACTCTGGCTCCTTTGTATTCACCGAGGGATATCAGACTCCTAGATAGCCTCTGGGGAAAAAAATATATATCTGTGTTGGGAAAATGAAGGTCTTGTCTCTGCCGCAGGAACGTATTACACTGTTGCTTTTATAAACTGGGGAAGGATATTTGTGACCTGCTCTGCTGTCTTGTTCACCATCAATTCTTCAGGTTTTTGCTACAAGATGTTATTTTTGCTTTAGCTGGATTTAGGAAGAAAAACTACCTTTTAGGCTAGTATGTCACACCTCTACTGTCTGCAAAGTATGGAGAAAAAAAGGATTATTTACTCGATGAGTCAAAGAATTCTAATTTCTCTTCCCATTTTTTATCTTTATGCCTTAATCTAATTAAGCTCTTTAGGAAGCAGCCATATTATCTATTCTCACAGAGGGTCTAGGCAGAGATTTATTAGCAACGTACTTCTGAATTCTTCAGATTAATACATGACTGAAATGCAAAGTGCCCTTACTGATTATAGAAAATGCAGCTTAAATTTCCAGAATACAGCTTTTTTCATTGACTTAAGATAAAATCAAATTCTGATGCATTTGTATCCAGGGTGTGTATTAGAGTTAGGTAGTAAGAGCTGCTGGAGTTTCATTAATTTTGTTTCCAACCAAAAAAAAAAAAAAGGCATTCTAAAAATATACTTAAAATATTACTTGGGCAGCCTCTAACAGTGCTTGGCTTCGAATTAGTCACCAAGTATTGAGAGATAATTATAGCACTTAGAGTGAGTGTGAGGAATTGTGGTTCTCGTTGCTGAAGCAGAGATAATTGCTGTGAACAGACTCTCCACCCGTACCATTCTATAAACACTCAGTTTGGGAGAGTGGTGAAGAGATTGCTTTGATTATTTCTGCAAAAGCATGTCCACAAGTTCATAGCCTGGAGTATTGAGAAGAAATTTGTTTCAGTGAAATCAGTGGTAATTTTTTTCTTCCATAGCTATATCTTACTTTACCAAACTATCCAAGGCTCAAATGTGTTTATCAGTCCATCTCCCCAGTGTTAGCTGCATCCATCTGACAGCAATACCTGCTTTCTGCAGAAGCATCCCCAAAGGCTCATGACCTCCTCATGACCCTCACCTCTCTTTCCATTTCAGTCTCAGATGTCCTTACAAGCACCAAAAAAGCCACACAGGAGCTGAATGGAAAACTGTCCTCTCCTTTCTGAAACAAACCGTGTTTCTGGTATCCTGCAACTGACTGGCATGAACAGGCCTTTTTCTTTCCTTGGGATATGAAGGATATGAATGCCTCCATCACACTTCCATGCCACCTACATGGAAATATTTGGCATGTAATAAATTTTTACGTGGTCCCCACAGATGCCTTAATCACCACCATACTTTTTCTCCACCCTTCTCCAAAACTGGAACTGTACACAATAGCAATCTACTCTGTGTAGATTGCAGATAAGAATGCATCCAAGGGCTCTAATGTTTGAAGAAGATGTTGCCTAGGCTGGTGCCAGAACCTGCTCTAGAGAACTTGCTGTTGTTTCTCTGTCCCCTTGTAAATCCCACAAGCCTTTTCATGTTTTTCTCAAGATCTCTCTTCTCTTTTTCCCACTTTCAGACTGGCCAAAACACAACTCTGAATCTGGCAGCAATTCCCTAAGGAAAGAATTCATCCATATTTTTCTCCAAATGCAGCACACTGTCTGGGGATATTCTGAAAGAATACAGAGAGGGATTTCACGTGGAAGGAAGTATGAAAAAATGCATACCAAAAAATGCATAACTGAAAAATTCCCAAGTAATAAGTCATACATGTGATGACTCAGCTGGCCTAAGGAACTGAAGCACTCAAAGCACCTCTGTTTCAGGTACAGACACTTGGACACAGATGTCAGATGTCCATGCTAGTTTCCACAATGGCAAGAGAGCAAGGAGCTTGTGAAGAGCTTACTACCCATTCTCACTAGGACAAACACAACAAATTAGCAGATTTTCTTAGACTGAGAATAGAAAATGAAGGCCCTTCCTTTCCTCCTTCACTATACTTACATTTCTCAGCCTTTCCTGCTGGAATAGCATAACCATGCTCTCTCCTTCAGAAACCTGAATCTCCAGTGTGGAGTTCAGCTACTGAAAGACCAGCATCTAAACTTCCTTCTGGAAATGAAAATAAACCCCTATAGTCCTCTATCATCATCTAAGACAATGTAAGAAACATTTTCAAACTACGGCCACATACTGAAATTACTTTTGTGTCAGACACAATAGCCTATGAAGATGTTTTAAAAATACACTTCTGATCCAAAGTGCTCTTCATTACCTGAGTATGGAATTTTAACTTTTTGTTTTGTGATTTTAGTATCATGTAAAAGATTCTATTGTTAGACTTGTTTCACAATGAAAACTGAGTCTGAGTTTGTGTCCCATCCTCCATTTGATCAGGAGAGTGTATGTTCTTTATTATAGACACAGTGTGTTTTTAAGGCAATTGCATCTTATTTGCAGATTTCTACACTTCTGAAAAAACCCCACAGGCTTAGTGCTCTTATACACACATTAAACAAACCAGATTTTAAATATCTGAGAAAGACATGATGTAATGTCAAGAAGTGGTTTTTTTCAGCCCAGTCAGCAAAATTAAGTTCTAATGGAATTAATTATCCCTCACATGAGAAACAAGTGCTGGCGATGTGGCTTCTTAAGAAGCAGAAGCATAATTTTAAATATGATTTTGATGTGTTTTTTAAAATTAAAAATCACATTACATAATATTTATTGTCTTTATACAATTTTTATTCCTAGACAAGTTGCTATAACGCAAAATGTCAATTCCCATCTGTTAAAAACATTAATTCTTTTTTTGTATTTTAAGTTGTTTTCCCTTGAAATGACATTGATAAAAATATATTTTTGGGAGTAGTTTTCTGTGTTTTTCAATATTACATGTTTCTTCTGCAGGGTTTTCACCTAAAAATAACTACCTACCTTGATATCTTCACACTCTTCACTCTGCCTATTTTAAATATTTTGTGGACACTACAAAGTGATTGTATATTTTTAAGGAAATACACCTATGGTCCTTTGTTGCTGTATCCCATTTGCAAAGATCTGACATTAAAATTAACAATGTGGTTTGGTTGTGTTTTTGTTTGTTTGTTTGTTTGTTTGTTTTTTTCTTATTTCTTCTAGCAATTATCCAAAAGCACTGACATAAGTATCTGTACCATTTATGTAAAGTACTTCAATAATTTTAACTTAAAGGGAATAAGCTTATTCTAATATTTAATACCTAAAACGTCAATTCAAAATAGACTCTTTGTTCAGCTTGCTTTGAATTTTCAACAATTAGTTGATCATCTGTGTTTTTTTGAAAAATCTAATTACAGTCTCAGAGTTGTAGGACATCTTGAATTTTTTTAACCAATCCTTATGTATTGAAAATCTCTTTACTCATTATGAAATCTGAATAAATGTTAAATAAAAACTTCTACTATAGAGTCATAAAAAAATTTACTGAATCACCTTAACTAACATCTTGAAAATAGGAAGTGCAATAAATATTGACTGATTTTAATGTTGCTTTGCTTTGGACTGTCCGGATGACTAGCTCTTTAAAAGAATTCCTTCACGAGAGCTTGGGAGATTTATAAAAAACCACCAGAACATCTGGGTTAGACCAGTTATATAGTCTGAGTAAATTGTTAGGCTTTGAGTAAGTGATTCTCTTCTGGGTGCTGATTAGTGAAGAATTGAGAATTAAAAAGAACAGACAAGACAGCATCACGTACATAACCCATATACGTTATGTATGGGGTGAGAAAGCACAGAGATGATCCCTTCTATATCTGTCACTCACAAAAAGGATGTGCAAGAGCTTTTGAACTGGTGAATGCCACCTCCTGAATTACTTTGTCAGATGACAGTCAACAGTAGTCTTTCTGATTGCCAGAAACATCAGCTGTCTACCTCATCAGCTAAAGGGAAAACTCAGCACAGATTTATGTGCATGGGCATCGACTCTATCATCTGGAACCTGCCCCTTCACTGATGGCCACACTACAGTGCTCAGTCAGTATTGTCCCCAGCCTCCAGACACTGCTTGGTGTTGGTGTCTGGATGTTTATGAGAGAGACATCTGGCAGTCAGATGCATCAGCTGCACTGCCAGCTCTGTTCCCTGCCTACCACTCTGCAGTTTTTGGAGAGCTGGAAGCTGTTCCATGGCTGCACAGCTCCATTCCCAAAGCCCAGCTGCTCTCAGGTTGCAGACCAGAAAGGCTTCTAAAAGGTACACCGAAAATTACTGGGCCAAAAGGTAATGGTGTCCTCATTGTGATGTGTTTCTTTAGCAGAGGCTATTTTTGCAGGGCTGAGCTAAGAAACAGGAGAGCCTAGGAACCAGCTGCCAAAAGCCTCCTCAATGTGCCATGTAGATAAGCAGAGGAAAAACACTAGGCAATCTGGAATGGCTCCCACATGCCCACAGAGCGTGCAGATGTAAATGCTATAGTATGAGCTTTTCTGCACTCATACCTACTCCTATTCAAATCTGCACTACTTAGTCATCTGAGGGCATAGGGATCCCTTTTAAATGAACATGAAATGTGTGGCCCTAGGTACTAACAGGATCCTTTCTCTCCTAAAAGTTTTTCCCTAAGTTTAATTTTTTTTTGTTATGTTAAACACTCCATCTAGCTAAAGTTCCCTGACCCAGAGTTCTCAGTATTAACACCTGAGAACAAAATCACAGATCAGTGTATTGAAACCAAATGTGCTCTGAAAACAGTCAAGAGATCCATAACATTTTCAATTTATTTAGTTTAAACTGTGTTAACCCCTTAAAGGATACACTGTCTTTTTCTGTATATAATTCTATGTATTACTGCAGTGTACTCTGTTTCTTGGGCAGAAGGCTTTACCATTTTAAGTACTTGTTGTATCTGCACTGTTGCACAGAAGAATATCAAACACATGCGAATAAAAGCTTGCAGCTGAAAAGAAAAAAATGTCTTTTGTATTTGGTTTACTGACAGTAAGCAGTAGAAGGGTGTTGGGGGTTTTAAAATCATATATATATATATATATATATATATGAAAAACAACAGCTGGAAAAAAGTGTTTTTCCAGTCACAGAAAGATGTTTCACTGGTACGCAGGCAAAGTATTTGCTTTCATGAAAGGCAAATGGATAGAAAAAAGTTTGAGAAGATTACAAGATGAAACAAGAAGTAACTCCATTGAAATTAGGCAGCTACAAGAGCAGAGTCAAGTCACATTTCAGAGTAGGGCCAAAAGTGCACATTTCAGAGTAGGGCCTGCACATCCTGATGATGAACATTGATATGCAATGGAAAAACACAAGTTAGCTGCAGTAACATTCTCATTCACAGAACACTAAGAAACAGTGTTTGGATGTTAACAAGAGTGTATCATTTCATGATTTTCTCTTCCTCAACTTCCCTTTTTATTTTAGGAAGTTTTGGCCTGAAAACTTTCTTCACTTCCCTTTAAGAGGAATCAAGCCTCAGGAGCCAGAAGTTGCACAACATGGATATTTCATTTATTTTTCTTTCCCCTTAAAAAACAAATGTTTACCTTTAGATACAAAAACAAAAACAAACAAAAACCAAAACAAAAGACAAAACCCACAAAAAACCCCAAAACAAACCAAAACAAAAAAAAAACCCCACACAACCAAAAAAACCCTACAAATATCCAATACTTTTTTCACTTTTTTTCACTTAGATAGGATGGTGGCAATGAAAGCTTATTTTAAAGCTGTTTATTTAGACACTAAAGTCCCCATAAAAGAGAGAATTTATCCTAACTGTTTGCCAGAGATATGCAGCTTAAAAATAGCATGGTAGTGAAGCAAAACAGATGATGACACTGTGCCAGATGACAACAAAATGGCCTAGCAATGGAAAAGAAATTAATTCCATATACAGTAAGTTTTTCTCAAGTGCTCTTATTTTCTATACAGATTTTCTTTTCTCGGTTATCCTGTACTATAGCACGATTCAAAAGAAGAATAGGTAACAAAATGAATTGTTAGCTATAAGTTAGAGATATGCTGCTAGATCTTGGTGTTTGGGGAGGTGGGAGGGTTTGTTTTGTAGGAAACAAATTCTAGATTCTATCCGTTAACTGTCTTCATCATTATTTCTGTTAAGTAACAACAGAATTTGCTAAAAAATTATCAAACAAAAGGCAATTCTAATATTTTGTATATCATTGGTTTAAATACTTCACAGGAAATATTTCTGATAACAGTACTCAATATGCTTTGCAAACTGAATTTATTCAAGAGTTTGGCTGTTTTTCATACTAAGTTATCTCTTTCTTTTATAGGCAGAGAATGTTTCACTATTTTTTTTCTTCTCTTAGTTTGCAGAAAGTAAAAGTTAGGGAAGAGATACAATTTAGAATCCATTAAAAAAAAATAGGTCATTATTAGAAATGTTAAACATTAAGCCTAATCAAGACAAAGTTTAAGTGCAAAGAGGTTCTTCCTAACTCATACTAAGAAATGTTTAAAATTAACATCAATAATTAAATGAAAGGAAATTAGTCTGTCACTAATTAATACTAGTAGTTAATTATTATATAGTAAATTACTATTATACAGAGAATGAAAGCTTTTCAGAATAAACCACACTTTAAAATTACCCAAATATCTAGAAGAGCAAATTTCAAGTACTTGGAGAGTTTATGATCCTTCTTGGGAAGTAAACATTACTGGCCATATACAGGTGTGCAATGAAATTTATTTTCTAATACTAAGAAAAGGCATTATTTTTTCAATCCTCAAGACTAAATTTTTAAAGTATCTATCCATTACCTGGGCTCAAATCCCTCAAATGCAGTATTGTCAATACAGTAACTTCTCCCTCCCCAAATTGATTATGTTTCTGTATATTGGCTACAGATATTGAATCAACATTTTTAGTGTTTAAAGAAACCTGATGGTGTTATCAATTGTGTTATTTGGTAAGTGATTTAGGGTCAAAACCACAGTATTGATCAGACTCCATCTTTGAATGAAATAAACAAACTGAACACCTATTGCTTTGCCTTTCTGTGTATGTATATGTGTGTGTCTGCACACCTGCATAGCTCTTTATTTTGACAAACATTGTTTTATTTGTCCCCAGAGGAAATGGTGCCATTAATTGGATAATTATGAGTGCAAAACTATCCATTGGGCATTTAAATAATTGTCAGAGTACACAAAGCCATTTCACCTAACTGATTTTTTTAGTGGTTAAAGAGGCTGAATGTATGCTACATACAGGCTAAAAATTGATTATCTTAAATACAAAATGAAACTCAAAAATTATTAAGTATGCACACTTGCTGCTTTCCTTTTTTTCCTATGCAATGAAACCTTTTTAAAGTTGGAGATGGGGCTGATTGAACTCCAAGGCTCTTCACTCTGAATCAAGGACTGTGATGCCTATTGCTCCTCCCAGTACGCACTCACTTTGCACTGCTCAGGCCTCACTATGAGTGGCTTTCTCATCTCTTGCAGAAAGTCTCAAGGCACTTGTACTTAGCCTTTGAGTACTGTGATTATTTCAGAAAGGTGACAACCTTAAACAGTATCCCACAGAAACATGCATATGTAGGATATAGATATATATTTAAACATTAAAAGAAGTTTATTAAATAGCTTATTAATTCCTTTCTTAAGAGTTCTGATTTGACTCCTTCTGCCTCTGAAGACAAGATTTCATTTACTGTCAATAATTGGGCAATGTTTCTTACAGCTTCTAGGTTGTAAGCGGGTTTCTACATAATAATCCTTACTATCCTGAAAAACATCCTCCAGCATTCTCCTACTTTCATAAATCCCTATCCAAGAAACACAAATTATGTCTAATGCAATTTCAGTATAACCTCTGGAATTGGAAAACAGTGAACAGTGTTAAATACCTTAAGAGAGCCAGTGGTTGATATTGCCACAAGCAGACTCAAATCTTGCCCTGAATTTAACACTATTTCATATATTAAGTCTATGACAATTTTGAAATTATTTTCAACTTGATAGGTCCTCACAAAAGGCAGACAGAAGGTCATCTGTAGAAAAACAAAGACAAAACCTCACAGGAAATCTATTTCAATGTTATAAATCCATATTAGAAAAAAATTCTCAACAAAATTCAAGGAGCAATTATTCCACAATTGTTTCTGGAACAAGTTTTTGTATCTGCCTTCTTGTGTCTCTTTCAGGTTGCAGTAGACAAACTCATTAGAACAACAAATATGAGTTCCAGAGAATAAAGCCTGGCAAGATCTTGAAGCTTCTCAAAGATTTATGTTCTTCCCCTTTTTGACCGATGCTGAATCAACTGCTCTGCAGGTATGGATTTTCTGGGTTTTTATGGTTTAACTTGATGATTCCTAAAAAAAAAAATAAAATATAAGGAGCAATATTGATAAGTGAAAATTTCTATAGTTCAGTCACTCAAAAGTATGCCTGACATCTGACCACAATGATGACAGAGCACAGCTTTGCAGAATTTGCTGCAGTTCAGGTTCATATCCTCCTGTCCCCTCTCCGGTGCTCTGCCAGGATAAGACCTTCTCAGGCAGGTTTTGAATATCTGTGCTGACCTCAGACAGATCCTACTCCCAGTTCTTCAAGAAGATACTTGAGTCTAACTCAGTCATGGAATGACAGGAAAATATTGTTAGGTTGAGACCTTCAGAGGAAATTTTGCCCAAACCCAAAGCAGGGCTCACTTGAAAGACAGATTTGCCCATTCTGGTGATGGCTATTCCACTGCTCCCCTGAGCAACCTCTCCCTTGGTTATGAGAGTGTATAATCACTCTCATGCCCAAGAATTTCGTTACAGATGTGTCTATGAACAATACTGTAGTTGAGGCAAAATTACTATAGTTGCATCAGTAAATCTTATTAAGAAAACAAGCCCCTCTTAACCCCAAAGTTAAAGAACAAAATGTACCCTGTTTCAAACCTGCCAGCTGCCTTGAAATCATGGCCACACTTTAAAAATATACTTCTAACTCTACATTTCTTATTCTTGTATATTTATGCATTTAAAATAGTTCAAGTCTAAGATGCAATTTTTCCCATATCTGGCCTTTGCTTATTTACTTGAAAAGGTAAAATACACTTTCTAGACCATTAGACATGCCATTTGTCAAAAATTGGAGTAACTTTGTTCATTGGTTTAGAATGGTGAATTTAACCTATGGTTACCTGTGGATTTTCACTAAAAGCACTCTTTCCACCCGCAAAATATCTACGATATCTACTCTGGAGTATATGTTATCCACAGCTCTCATCCATGGCTTGACTTATATCAGAAAGTCTATTAATGTCACAACTAGAAAGTACAGGGCACTCTTCTAATTCTGACTTGTAATCAGACATGCAGTATGAGATGCTTGCTTTTCAAGTACAATGTATTATTAAACATGGATTCCTTCATATTGCAAATTCTCTGTCAGTATTTGTGTTTATAGCTTTGACTGTCTCATAGAACTGCACTTTAAATGGAATGTAAGACTCTGCCTAACATTTTTCTTTTAATTGGAATTCAGGGTGTTTGTATATAAATGCATGTATTAGCTATGAATCCAGGCAGCTGCACATACAAGCAAAAGCATTCAGACAGCTTTCAGAGCCAGCTGAAAGGCAAGGTGGTTTGATCTTAATTTTGTCACTTGCCTATGCAAAAAATAAAAGATTGAGGAGGCTTTGAAAACTTTACATCTTCCTAAACAATTGGGAAACCAACAATATGTTATTGACAAAAAGACTATAGTTTCCAGAAATCTATTTTCAATGCTTTCTCTAGCACATAGTAGCACTTACCTTCAGTTATCTAGGTATGTGGTCTTTAAAACTACCTCTCATTATCATCAAGTTATTTTAAATATAGTATTTCAAAAATAATACCTATTTGAGGAAAATACATTTCATGTCCATCTTATATTTCAAATATAAAACCATACAATGGTTTACACATTAAAAAAATTAGGGTTCATAATAACTGAAATTTTAAAAAAATGGTTTTCTGGAAGAACAAAACTTTCCCAAAGCAATCAGATTTTTATCTTTTTTTTTTTAATTCACATCTGCAAGTCGAATAGAAAAAAAAAAGTTGTTTCTTTAATTTGTATTGTCTAGTCTGGGACATACTTTAGGAAAAAAATACTATGGAGCTGATAAAACATTACACAAGTGCTTTGTACAGGCATCACAGTAAATTATGCAGTGCTTTTTGCATTTTCTCCCCTTCTCCCTTTCTGCCCTTTACCATGAAGGGCATTTATTCAAATTACTGCTGTAAACTTTCTAAGAACTCTTGACTCCAAAGAAAATATTAAAATGTAAAATTTTTTAAATTCACTGTCATGAAAGCATATTTCTTCTTCCTGAAGTCCTTGGATGTCATACTCAGACCCATGATATTTAACACCCCTGTTCACATGGCTATGATACTTACCATTAAGTGATGATAAACAGTAAGGCATGCTGTGCAAATGATATATAATTTTATGTTGCATTCCCCATACCCTATTACAAATCACACTAGAATTTCTGTGGTCAGGTCATGTACTGTGCTAGGCCAGGCAGCATGTGATGTCACTCCCCTGATAATCATAAACATTATGCACAGATTTTATCTACTGGTCAAAAGAAACCCGTAATTAGTGACTAAGCCAACCAGATCTAATAAAATGACAGGGTCTTTCCAGTCCTATAAGCATGGACTAATCAAATCCCTTAAAAGCTCCCACTGCTGCCTAACACTCTGGATATCTTTTCAGAAAAGTGCATGTTCTAAAAAAAAAAAAAATTTAGGAAAACATCACAAACATTCCCAAGATGTCTAAGGCTCACTTATGCCCCTTCACCCTCCTCTGCCTTGCTGTGCCTGCAAGTTTTCTGAGATTTCACTGGTCAATGAAGATAATTACTCATCTCATTTTCACACAGTTATTTTTAAACTGGTCCGTGCATGTTCTGACAACAAGATCCAGTGCCTTCATTGCAGGAACTAGGACAATTTTAATGTATCCCTGTAATTAGGGATTTGGATTTTCCATACATAGATACACACATATCTATCTGTGTCTCTGCATATCTTGATGTTATCTTAATTAGATTTGAATTAAGGGCTATTTATTTTGGACAGTGCTGATACTTAATCAAACATTTTAATTTTCATTTGGCAGGCTTGGCTTAGAGAAGATCTGAGTTTGCAGTTAGAGATATTGCTTTTAGTGTAAACAGGAAATGAATAAACATCAGAATATATCAGTGAATAAAGAGTGAACAGAAAAACAGTGAATTTTTTTTCTTTTCCTGCCTTGTTTTGTCTGTCCTAAAGAAAGATAAAACCATCTTTTGAAGGTAGAACAGCATTCTTCACATACTGTTCTTTTATCAACATATTGGAGTAGTGAAACTTCCTGCTCTTGTTTTACCATAAGACGAGAGGCCCACAATGAACCTCCTTTGCTTGACATGTCCCCTAGATCCTGCTGTGGAATATCCCATATCCTAACATGGTTTTTTGCTCAGCCTGTCTTGCTCCCTATGCTTGATCCTTGTGGTTGTTCCTTCAGCTGCATAGAAGGAATACTTTCAGGAAGGTAATTGAGGGGAGATATGTTTTTATTACATGCCAAAGGAGCAGTCCTGAAGATAAGAGAGAAGGAATGCCTCCTTTGCTATCTGCCAAAGCATTCTGCTGCTGAAAGAAGTGCAGAATTCCTGAATGCTCCCTCCATGGGTAAGAAAGGGCTAGAAGCAATTTGTCAAATGACCTTATGAACACCAGAAAGTTTGTATCTATTAATATAGATATCAATTTTACAGTGCATGGATACATAATGCTTTTTTGCAAACAGTAGAAAATCATTAATTTTGTGGATCGGGTTTTACTAAATTTCTCTTTTTTAAGCAACACTTGCTAATACTGAGGACTTCTACAAGAAAATATGACTCAGCAAGGATCATGGGAAGTATCCTTTCATGTTAAAATTTTATTTGTACCTTTTACAAAAATACAGAAGTAAAGCTGCCACTTACTTTTGTACATATGGATGCATTATTTCATCATTCAAAGGAACGATACAACTTATTTCATTCTGAAGCAAAAAGAAAAACAGTGGTGGTCACTCAGATGACACACTGGGGATGTGCTGTAGTTCTACAGTACATGTGCATTTGTCACAGATGGGTAGTTTCCACTTCAATCTATGCTGCACAAGGTTTTACCCCTCCTGCCATCAGCACTTCAAAGAGCCCACCTCTTTACTCTTCAAGACTGGCTGCTTTCCCACTAGGCAACAGGAAGACTGGCTGGTCTAGAGACTGCCCCTGTCACCACCCTGTCCCTGACTCCCTTTACTTTTAGCCACAGACCTGGTGGATTTGCCATGACGGGTTTTATAGTCTAAGGACTAGAATAATTAGCTAGGGGGACAGTGTATGTAGGTGACTCAGAACCCAGTGCTGGCCCCTACAGCAGTGGAGCCTGAAAAATCAGGATGTCCAGGACACAGCTCCCCTCTCTATATAGTTCATCAGTAAATTGTATCACACACTTTCTTATGATTCATTTTCTCTGTCTTGCAACTAAGCACTTAAATTACTTAATTACTTTAGCTATGCACTAAGCATGAGGCCCAGCACTTGTCATTAGCAGTCTTGCACATTCAGTTTATACTACATATCTTTATATAATAAGATGATAAAGTTTAAAACTTATTTCCTATAGAAGACTTCAGGTGTCCTGCACTGTTCATGCTGTAAGGAATTGTAGTTATCCCTCTTCTTAGTCCTTTATCAAGCTGCTTATCAGTGACATTCCGTTGGTTCAACTGTGTAACTGTAAGTCAGACTTCTGCTCCCCAGGCCTGCAAAACATTTCTTTAGTCTTAATTCTGAGGCCATGTTTCTCAGAAGCAGTTTATTATCCAAATGTAATTTTAAGTATCTACACAAATAATTTCAATAGCCTCATGTGTTCCTGGAGCAAAGGCTAAAAGGTTCACTTTTGAATATTCAGATGAGTCTTACCAGACTTACCCAGATAATCACCAATATCTCTATTTCATCTCTATTCCAGTGGAGCTGATGAAAAGTGAACCTTTCTGAATCTGGACCTACCTCCGGACCCCACAGGATTACAGGACATACAGGCAAGCTCCGAGCTTGTTTCTCAGATCTCACTCCTGCAAACACTATGGTTCTCAGAGATGTGCTTTGGTACCATCATTTAAAATGATTTTAAACACTGTCACTTCCTCGGTTAAAGCTCTGCCTCCTGGCCAGAGATTGCTGCAAGGAATGTTTAGGTTAGAGGTGTGTTTGTACTGAGATAATAGACCATGAATTGGGGTAGGAGAGACACAAACATATCCTGTTCTACTATGAAGATGGTACACTCTCTGAAGAAGTCTGGCATACTGCAGTGGGAATTAACTTTTCAAATTTATTCATCTAACTGGACCCCTTAGGCACTCAAATAATTTTACATGGTTGACTGACACATTTTCTTGTTTATGGCTACTTCCATGTGTAAACCCACTTGCTTTCCTAGATCTGTTTGGCATGAAGGCTGAAATCTGCTGGACAGGTTTTGTATACTAAAGCTGTCTAACTAATAGATTTATCCAGCCATAGGAGGAGAACAACGGCTGAACCCAAGCATGCCACTCAGCCTGACAAGCCCAAGGACATTGAAGAAAACGTTTTACAAGGATGGTACATGTCACTGGAAATGATAGGCTATATGCTTAAAGATAAACTCAAGACCATCAATACAATTTAGCATTTCTAGCAGCACCGAACACTATCAGTTCAAAAGACAATGGAAGCAAAAATGAGAC
This sequence comes from Phylloscopus trochilus trochilus, assembly GCA_016584745.2. NCBI lineage: Eukaryota > Metazoa > Chordata > Aves > Passeriformes > Phylloscopidae > Phylloscopus > Phylloscopus trochilus. The sequence continues at coordinate 37,230,594 of WQNJ02000001.1, read as the reverse complement.
AAATTTGAAAAGTCTGAGTAGCTGCAAAAATAAAAGGTGGACCACAATTTCTACTCTTACCTAAAACACATTGCCTGCAAGAACCTATGAGAGAGAAACAAACAAACAAAAAACCCACCCCAAAACAAACAAACAAAAAAGAGAAGAAAATCAAAACCAGAAAAACCCCAACTAAACAAAAAAATTCACAAAACCCAAAGCTCGCCAAAATACACTAAAAAGAGAAGGAAGAAGGAGTGAAAGGTTAAAGGGCAGAAAAGTGTCATATTAGTGTTCATGAATGCATATTCAGCTTTTCTCTTCTTGGTTTCTGTAGTCAGGCAATTAAATAACCATCACAACTGCAGCACTACTAGTCTGTACGGCTGCAGAAAAAATAGAAAATAACATTTTAAATGTATTGGTATTTAGAGAGTAGATAAAAATGGATCATTTATCTGAATGTTCCCAAGTTTATCTTTCTAAAAAAAGGTCATGATTAACTCTTTGAAGGCTTCAATGCTCAGATTCATCAGAAAAAAAAAAATATAACCTTGTTTCCATCTTTGCCTTTCCTAACTGTGGCCTGTTCTTCCTGTTTTCTCTTCATGGCCTGAAGACCACAGATGCTGGAGACACTGAACTCTACTGGCAATCATACTCACAGAAAAAAAAAGGGATCTATCTGATGAAAAATTTGTTTTAATATAGAGAGACAGCTGAAGGCCACTGGGGTTTGAACTTTTTATATATAAGATGGAAAGGCAATTGTAGGAGGCTGTTGCCTACAACAAAAGTAGATTGGCCTATTTCCATGATATCCATGCAAAATTTATTTGAACTAATATGAGTCACTGAATGGATTTCACAGCATTTCTAAGAGAGATCTAAAGGAACAGCAATACAACTGAGTGCAATGGTCTGAAAAACTAAGGCTGTAGTGAACTGCCACAATGTAAAATCAACGGCCATTAGATTAAATAACACACCCCCGGAGCAAACAGCCAACTTACATTTCTGTTAAATAATGGAAGTTGTACCAACTACAATTCACGTTGACAATCATACAAAAACTCAGTTAAAAATTAAATATTGTAAAATAAAGCACAAAAATATTTTGCTATGCTGTGAATGTTTATTTTCTAACCAGCTTATTATTTCCAAACATTACATTCCCAGCATTGCCATAGTGCACACACAGCAATGTGGCCCAGGATCTGGACACGTCACTGACACCCAGTGCAGGAAATACAATAGCAGAATTTGTTTCCAGCCTTGTTCTCTCAGTGTGGAGTAACAGCCCTCTGTTATTTGTGTGACGCTTTAGCAGGAGACAATGCCTTTCAGGAACCTGGCTGGGGGCCTGAGCAGCCACGGCACACCTGACCGATTCCAGGCTCTCCTTGCCTTGGCTCGGCGGTACTCGCTGGAAGAGCGAAACCTTCCTCCCGCCCGCCGGGCTTTCTGTGACAAGGGGAGAACGCGTTCCTCTTTCCAGCACGTTCAGCGCTGCAAAACTCGTCAGAGAGCTACAAGGGCGCTTTATACGGTTAATTTTGGAGGTTTGCCCGTCTAAACTCTTAATCCTGGCGCCGGGCGCCTCCGCCCGCCCCAGAGGCTCCGGCGGGACTCCGGCCGCGGCGGAACCCGGCCCGCGGGAGGCTCCCCGGCCGCGGCGGCCGCACGCCTCCCCTGCCGAGCGCTCCCACGGAGCGGCGCTGCCGCCGGCCCGGATCCACGGCGGCCCCGCGGGCGCGGAAGCGGCGCTCAGCCCCCGAGCGGCAGCGTTTGGGCTTCCCCCCCCCTTCAGCGATCCCAAACTCCGTTCCAACGCGCTTATTTCCTCCTGCCTCCCAAGCCGGCTTCCTGCCCGCGCTATCACCGCTTGTCCCCGGCATCCCGCCCGCCGCCGCGCCGCCGGTTCGCGGGCGGCCCGGGACGGTGGCGGCGGGGGCGGTGGGCGGCCCGCGGGCGGCCCCGATTGGCGCAGCCGGCGCACGTGGGGCCGCCCTCACGCCTCGGCGCTGGCAGCGCGGCCGCCGCCGCGGGGCACGGCAGGGGAGCGCTCCCTGCTCCGCTCCGCGCGGCTCTCCGCGCACCGCACGCGGCGCTGCGGCGAGGAGGGCAGAGAGAGGACCCAAGGCGAGCCTGCGGAAAGGTGGGCGTGCGGGCGGTAGACGCCGCGCTGCGGGTGGCGGTGGCCGCGGGATGGGCGGGGGCGAGGTGCCCATCGGCTCCCTCGGTGGCGCTCCGCGCCCGCCCCGTTGGGGCTGCCGGCTGCACGGCGCCCGCGGGCGGAGCTCTCGGAGAGAGCGGGGCAGCGAGTTAGCGATCAACTCCGCGGTGGCGTCCTCCGCCCCGGCACGGCGCCGGGACCTCCTGGGCGCCCCGGTGGTGCCGAGGCAGCCGGGTCTGCACCCCGGGGGGAGGCTGCCGTTCCCGCGGGCGGGGGCGGCCGCTGCCGGAGCCGCGGAGCTCCGCCGAGCGCCGTCTGCGGCGCGGCTGGGGCGAGGCGGGCAGCGCGTCCGGCGGCGCAGCCCTTCAGCCCTCGCCGTCGGAGGCTCCGGGAACGGCGACGGGGGGCGGCCCCGGCTCTGCAGCCACCCCCGGCGCAGGAGGCTTTGCTGTGACACCGGCCCCGAAGTCTGCGCTGCCGGGAGCCCCTGGTGCAGCCCGGCGGTGGTCGGTCCCTGTCGACCATCCCGGGAGGTTCTGCGGGTGGTGAAGAGCAGCACAGAAGCGGCCAGTAAACGTTCAGCAGATGTACTGCTCCCCTTCCAACACGATGTTTCGGGAGTAACCTTGACAGTCCAGCGAAATGACCAGCACCACCCTCCCCGCTTTCTGTTTGAGCCAGCTTTGCTAATGGAAAAGTAAAATCTACAATAGCTGTCATAATTATCTACTTGTCTTATACTGATGAAATCTGAAGTTCAAGGAAATATTTACTATTATTTGGAGAAATGTGTTATTCTTTTTTCATCATATTTTGCCCCCTGTCGAACAGAGGAGCTTATGTTTAAGGAATTACATCACTTTGCAAATCCCTCTATCTTTCTCTAAATATAAACTGTCTTTTAGGATGTCTTCAACTTGGCTATTTTCCTTTTGTGAGTCAGAGCTAGTGTTACTGCTTTGCATTGCTTGAACAGGCTCCACAGACCCATGACACTTCTCTTAAGAGTTTTAAGAATTGTTGCTCATGTGATGGGGATCATCTGGCAACTCTGCTTAACGTTACTGAGGCAGACAGGACCTTTTTCAGACTGAAATACTGGAAGTTGACAATAAGGTATCTCGATTCTCTTTTGATTATGACATCTAATCAATGCTGCAGTGACTGACTGTAGGGGAGGTCTGTGACCTGCCATCTCTTGTAAGGGAGGAGAAAGTTCCCAGAGAGCAGGGAAGTTGTATTTTGCTGGTGATGCATTGAGTTAGCAACTCAGGGGTTTCTTTATCACATCTGTAATTTCCAAACACACTTTACCCCTGATTTTTTGTGAAATTCTAGTGAGTTATTTTAATGATGCCCTAATAACTCAAAATGTAATGAGCACAGAGGAATACTTATGATACTTTGAGTGCAAGTAATCATAACGGGGAGTTGGGTATTTTCCCCCTTGCTCTGTAAATAGAAATTTACAGTTTCTTACCCATAGGAAGAATGTTCCCCATGGGGCTGATATTAGTCTGTTTGGTAAATACTTCAAAAAGTTGCTTTCAGTGAAATGTTTAAGGCCTTTCTGCTTGAGGGAATGCAGTTACACTGTAGTCATGCCACCCTAATTTCCCTTCTATTACTCTTAATCTTCTTCAGGACTATACCTTAAAAGTTGCATGGCACCTTTAAAAATGCACTAGGGTAAAACAGTGAAAATAAAAAGTACTGTAGCATTTTGAGTGTACAGTGAAAGCACCATTTTGGAAGTTAGCCCAATCACCATTTTGTGATAGCTTCCTCAGGTGAAGGAATTTCCAGGTGGGAATAAAAAAAAGGCTGTGAAGAATTGTGCAATGGAAAGTAAGGGGTATCTTACCGTTGAGTGTTTGCTGTGGTGACTGAGATTTCTGTTAACTTGCACATGTTGATTTCTCAAGTCTATTTCATTTATCTTCAGATTTCTAAGGGTCTCCTAGATGTGGTCTGGATTGGAACATGTAAAGTCAGGGCAGTGTGATGAGAATACGGTGTTGTGAACTGTAGAAAGGTCAAAAAGAAGTATTTTATGTTTTTTGGTGTGTTTTTTTTTTCTTTTTTAGAATTATGTTAGATTTGGACAGATTTATGTTCACATCACCTCAGTCCTGTGTGCATTTGGGATGTTTAGACAGTGAAGATAATAAAAGCCATTTATAAAGTCCTCAGTATGAAAGGTTGGGTTTTTTCCTCCTAGCTGAATATTTTTTCTTTGTACTACTTAAGGCTACTTATACTAGAAGTTCACTTCTTAAGTTAGATGAATTCATCAGTAGGTACTTCTTGTGTTCGTAGTGTTGTTATTAGATTAAAGCCTACATTTTAGAAAACTTAAAGTACCTTTTTTTTTTAACAAATGCAGCTATAAGACTATATGGGATGTCTTCTGTTTTATTATGAATAAAATTCTAAGAAATGCCAGTTCTGTAAAGTAGTAGCGATTAGTCTCCTTTGGGGAGAAGCGTGCTGTCTAAGTAATAGTGCATTTGTTCGTTCTTTCTTTCTTCTTTCCTTGTAACTTAATGTCTATTTTCAGTGTCCAGCTGGTAAGCTAACTGCCAAGGTTGTACGAAAGTGTTTTAATCACAGGTGTTCACATAATATGATGGTAAGGCAAACTTGTCTTCTGTTTTGCACCAAGCAGGATTGCTATATCTAACGTGTGCTGAGAAAAAATGAGTCCTTCAAGGGAACACTTAATTTGCATAGTTCTGGATTGGTGGTCTCTAGTGATGTTGGGGATTTGAAAAATGGATGAACTAAAAAGCCTTGACATTAATTTGTATTGTATCCAGACATGCCAGTGAATTCATTAATACACTTCTGCATCTGACTGCAGTAGTTAGTGCTGGTTTAACTGTATAGAAGCATGTTTAAATTTAGGGTTTTGGTTTGCTTGTTTCTTGTTGTTCTGAGTCAGAACATGCAAACTAGAATGTATGTAATATTTTATCAGTGCTAATAGACATTGCCTTATTGTTTACGGTTTCTTGTTGTGCAGCATTCCTTGGTTATACAGATCTTTTATTTTATCCCCAACAAATTTCTTAAGCTTGGAGAAAAGGAGAGGAAAATAGTAATAATAATTCGAAACAAGAATTGTGTTAGCAAGAGAAGGGACTATTGGCTTTCCTGCCTAAATGATGTCATAGAACATTTAGGCTGTGGTGTGCAGGGAGGAATTCTGGTTTTAGGGGACTGGGAGGAAGAACATTGCCTCTTGCTGCTTTTTTTTTTCCCTCCTCTGGGTAATCTGCTATCACAGAAATGAATAATGATTTCTCAAAAGCAAATGCATTTCTGAAGCTATACATAGCAGAAATAAACTCATGAAATGTGTTCACTGGGTAACTAAGGGCCAAAAAGAGATCAGACCATTTAACAAAATCATTGTATTCAAGCTCTTTCAAAACTGCCAGCATCTTCTTCCATCCTGAAAAACCTTTTTCCAGTAGTCCATTTTCTTTTTCCAGTATACGTTTGTTGGAGACCCATCTGACTGTTGGCATGTGCTGTTCATTGTGATGCTCTGGAGTTCATAGTTGAACATTAAGCTGTCTTTTTTTCTATCTTAAGCTTAGACAGACATCCTCTTCACCTGAGGTTTTTGACACAGGCAGTGCTGTGGGGCTTCTTTGTCATAAGTACAGAAGATTCCTTTGTGAATGGGATTGCATGACTGTGAGATAGTTTGATATATTACATATTCCTTCTTTCTCTTTCATAATTTTTCTTTGCAGATAGTTTTGGGAAAGGATTCCTGCTGTCCTGAAGTGCTGCAGGTCTGGGACTGTAATGTTCCTGGAAGGATGAGCTGTGTTCTTTACAAGACAGCACTTGTATTAGATTTCTGATGCTTGGAAGACCCAGGTTTCTATATGTGTGTGTTGTAGGTTTCACACTTTCATATGTAGATGACAGTGGTAATCTACTGTCAGCAGCCCCAAGGGAAAAAATCCAGACATTTCTGTTCTGTAGCATTTTGATTTCCTTAATGAAACATGAGCATTGTGTGAGTTCAAGGTTGCTTAGTAGTGCAGTATTCTTACCAGTGGCTATGAATACAAGTTCATTAAAAGTTTTACTGTCGTGAGCTGCAGATTAAAGTCCAGCACTAAAAACTTGGTGGGTTTTTTTTCCCTTTAAACTTGACTCTGGTCTTGTTGTAGACATGAGAATGGTGCTAGCTCCAGAAATCTTTTTTGTTGTTGTTGTTTTTTCTTCTGCCTTTACTATCTTGTGTGGTTTTAAACTTCAGACACTTTCACTTCATTATCTCTTCCTAGAGACTGCACATGTTTTCTGTGTATATGAAGTTTCTAAGTGGTGTAAAACACGTTGTGTAATTACAGACAGATCCGTTAATAATAAGGGAAAGCCCAAGATTAGATTATGTATATCTGTATAAAACACCTAGGATGGAGAGGCTTTGGAAGACAGGTTTCTGGGTAGGTTGAGTTTTTCTTGTCTGTGCATAAAACATTACAATTAAATGTATAATGGTAATAAATAATAAACTTGTTTTGGAATAGATTTCAATATAAGAAATTAACATACTCCTACTTGAGTTAAACTGAGCTGTGGTTAAATTATTAAGATGCTGCTGCTGTGGAAACAATTCCTTTTTCTTGATGCATCACCATAAGATAAAACTTACGTAAGATTTGGTGCTTGCCTGCAATTCATCTGCAAAAAATAAATACTGTCTTCTTGCTAACTGTGCTGGCCAAGAAGTTTGTTATTTATACATTTTGGTTTTGGGTCTCCTTTTCACAAGCCATTCTGTGCTATGCTTGCAGGCTGTTTTAGCAAACACACTTCTATATCTTGCAAGTACTTGCTTGGAGAACCAAAACAGTGATTCCTTAACTTTACTTACAGGTTTTTTTTTCAGGGTTGTTGAGGTGCAAAATTGAAGTGGTAATCGAGTTTTGTTTCTACCTTTCCATTTCCTAGTGTAGTTAGGAGGAGGGGAAGAACAAACAACTGGCCATATGCTGTATACACTTGGAAAACTCCCTCTTGGTAGTTAATAGAAATTCTAGGATGTTCACGAGCTTCCTCTGGAACTGTTTGCTTTTAATGGGCCGTTATCTGAGCATATCAACTTTCTGTATTCATTTAAAGGGACACAATGCTCAGTTCAACATAGTTAATCGTATATGGAAAGAAAGAAGGAAAGAATGTGATCCGTTATTGACAGATTGGAATTACGCAGTTAGAGTGAGTTCCTGTTAGTTCATTTATTTCCTTGAGCTTGTATGGCAGGTTCCTGACAGTAATGAAGTGTCCAAGTCCTCTGATATGCCCAGAGGTTAGTGACTAGTCTGTTAGCACCTCTGTGACTTTAATATAAACATAGCAAATAGTTTTTTGAAGCGGCAATTTGTTCAGTGTAGGTTAACAATCTACTGTGTAACAGCAAACCCTTGTTAGTCTGTAGGACTCTGTGCTGGGGCCTTGGGCTTTGAGGCAGCATGAGAAAGGATGGATGCTCAGAGATACGCTCTGCTCATGTGAAATACACAAAGGGGCTTTTTTCTGGCCTCCTGATGGCCATCAGTTCCTTGCTGGTAGGCGTGCACTGCAGGTGGGCTCTGCACCTTGGCCTTTGCCACGTTTTTCACTGAATGAAAGTTACAAGATTCAGAGAGACAAAAAAAGTGTCTGGTGTCTTTCCACCAAGGAAGGGGCCAACTTTGTATTCAAACTTGTATTCAGCTGCCCTTAGTGTCTTAAGGACAGATTTAAAGGTATGTGTTAAAACTCCAAATTCACAACTTAGTTTTGCAATTTTAAAATCTAGATCTATCCTGAAGGGATGGCGTGAAGGAAGCAGTCTGACTTTAGAATGCAAAAGCCTCCAGAAGATCACAGAACAGTAGAACAGCTGAGTTTGGATGGGACCTCTGGAAGTTCCTTTTTACAGTTTTATTATGCTGTTCTCTTTAGGAGAAAAGCTGTGTTAAACTTAGTTTTTTTTGGACAGTGCTCTCAGGCCCGTGGTGTGATTCTTGGGCTTGTCTGTGCAAGGCCAGGAGTTTGACCTCATGATCTTTGAGGGTCCATTCTAACTTAGGATGTTCTATGATTTGTTTTGGGAGAGGTTGAAAGGAAGTTGCAGCTTGTAAATATAGAGATTCACTAGTATGAGGGGATATCAAACAAAGAAGACTTTGTAAGCAAACAGCTGAGTGAAGTCAGAGGCACATTCACAGATGGAATGGAGTTCTTGGTTACTGGAACTGAAATTTTCCTAACTTACATTTTTTTGAGCCTTAAATGGGGGACCTTTTCAGAATCATCTTAGAGTGTGCCCAAGCTATTAATGTCTTGATCAATACAGAATTTCAGTTTCAGTATAAACACACTTTCAATATGTTCTTTGAAAAAGAATTATTCTTAACTGATTTTAGTAAAACTCACAACTTAAGAAAATTAATGTGTCAATTGTTTATTTAAAGCATCAGTTTTACTGTAGCCTGTGTGCACTTGCAGCTGTTCAAAAGTGATTGTCAGAGGAGCAAAGAATGATTCAACAGCATATGGAGTGCTGGATGCTTCCCACTTCATTGGTAATGTATGATCTGTATTTGAAAAATGTAACCAAGACTGAATATTTACATGTTTTAATTTTTTTTTTCTGGGTGACTGACTAGTTTGATTATAATATCAGACTGAGTTTACTTTCAGTTAGGATGTTTGGATCACTTTCAGTTTACCAGGGCCTGAAATATACGTACAGAAATCCATGATGGAAGTGTTTGTTTTGAAGATTCTGATTTAATTTAACTTCTGTGGAAAGGCTATAGCTGACTTCACTGGGACCTGAACAGAGCAGGTGGGCATAATTTGTCCCATGGAGTAGCTTTCCGTTTCAGTGTCCTATGTATTTAGTAAGGCTTCAGATGTTCCTTTAGTATGTAACTATAGGACTAGGCAGGTAACGTGTTTCTTTGATGCTGAGACATAGTTACAGTATATAATCTATTGTTTAAATATCCAAACACAAGATTAAGGATTTGCCATAGGTCATCAGCTGTGTCTTGCAGAGTTGTTAATTAAACTGCACTTAGACACAGATTGTGTTTGTGATTCAGTCTGGGCTTAAAACTAGAGCCTTTTATGTCAGTTCTGCATTGACTTGTGAGATAACGCTGTCTACTCAGGCACCTGATTTTCTCCTGACCTGAGGTGTCCACATTTCCTGTCTAGTCAGTTGAAAGCCTTGGGGGCATGAACCATGGCATTGCAGTGTTTCACAAAATAGTAATGACATTGCTTCAGTAAGCAGTATTAAAAAGCATGAAGAGAAATAGCTTTTATGTGAGTTGGGAGTAAGGCAGTACAATTTTGTGGCTACTGAGTTAGCTGAAGGTAGCTGTGTCTGTTGGGTTACGCCTCCTTTACACATCTTGACGCACCACTGGCCCTGCATGCCCCAGTTTGCCAAGGTCATACTAATTGTGGATGATTCTTGTCCCCAGGCCAGGAAATCAGTTGCATGGGGATGTCTCTTGAGAAAGTTTTGGGAAGGTAAGCTAATTGATTATCTGTGAAATTTTTCAGGAGGAGGCTAGGACCTAGACCTCTGACTTACTTACATGATTTGATGGGCTCTGAAATATGACATTTAGTTTCTTAAAAGTAAATTATTTGTGTCCAATATGATATTTTAACTCAGAGCCCTTATCTGACCAAAGGCTAATGTGACAGCCTTTAAAGGATTAAGAAACCAGTGTGCCTGTACCTCAATTAAGGAATTTAGCAGATAGAAGCAATGTATAGGGCACCTTCAGATCCTCTTAAGAATGACATAAAAGACTAATTTCAGGTTCTGCTTGGTTGCTAGACATTGTTTCATTTTAGGGGACAAGAAGTATGAAATTAAAAAATACTAGACTTTAGTAACTTTAGTTTGTTGTGGTTTTTTTGTTGGTTTTTTTTTTAGTTAACATTGTGCATTTTAACCTCCTAAAAAGAAAACTTCAAAGATAAGCTCTGTCAGCTAAGAAATATACTGGATTTAGTCATGTCGTGTAAAACAACACTGCATTAAACTGCCCTTCTTTTTCTTTTGGTGATGGTTATTGTGAAAGATACAGCAGTGTTTTGGAGTGGGAGTATAAGGGTTTATGATGGTTCCAGATGCCTGTGGGTCCAATTCTACTCCTAGTTACTTCTGTATAAATGTTCTCATTTATTCTTGTAGAAATGACTGCTTATTTGTGAAAGTGGGCAGGTCTGGGCTGAGGCAAGGCTTGATCCTGTTGTCCTTGGAGTGCAGTAACAGTGTTTCTGCATTCCTGTTAAGGGGGTGATAAGACCGTGTTTGGAACTCTGCTTTCTGTTCCTCTCCACTAATTTCTTAGGAAGCTCTGATTTTGTTTTCTGGATGTCTGGGTAAAGAAAACTGGAAATTCTCCAGTAGTATCAGATGTTTATTTCATGTTTGTCCCCTCTAGAAGCTCGTGAAGGAGGATATAGTCAAGATGCTGACATAGCTTGTGATTAGTTGCTTGTTTCAAACAGTAATAGCTGATGTCTTCAAACCTTAACTTTAGAGTACTGACTGGTTTTGTGTGTGAAAGTAGGCTTGGTATTCATTCAAAAGTGACATTTGCAGTTTGGTTTTTGTTTTTTGTATTCCGTTTGGTTACAGTGAAAAGTGCAGGAATGGATTGTCTGACGGTAACCCAGGTACCACTTTAAGTGTGAAGTGAGGCTTCCTTACAGCTCCCTCTGAGCAGTGATCAGGCTGAAGAATGCATTTTTGCAGCCCTGTAACACTGACCTGCTGGTCCCACAGGTGCTTGTTGGATGCCAAACTCTCCCATAGATTCGTGAGCAGGGTGTGGTGACTCCTCATTTGCTGCAGAAGGAAATGATCTTAAATGAGTTGTTCAAGGTGATATCTGTGGCAAAACTGTGATAATAATACATCTTTCTAGTTCTGATTTTGTAGATAATCAGCATATCAGACTTTATTTTTTGTCTTCTAAGTAGTTCAGTAAGAAGCTTGTAATCAACTCAGTGTGCATTTGGAGTCCCCTTGGTATTAAAATTTGTGTATTTAGTCCATGGAGAATCTTGCCCAATGTATAAACTTCTTCCCTTTCCAGTTAGTTTATAACAAACCTATTACTTAGGTTTCTAGAGTAAAACAGGCAGTGATGTATAGGGACTGCTTTTCTGTCTTTGTCATTGTGCATCTGTTGTGTCTTCCTCTGTGTCTGACATAGTTTGTGCGTGTACCCTGCACATAGTCTGTGCATGTCTCTGCACAGAAGGAAATGAATTTTCACAGGTGGAGCAATAAAAGCCACCCTTGTGAAGGTGGCTGGGTGTTCCGTACACAGCTAGTTTGGTGGCCATGAGCATTTTCTCACTTCCTGCTGGTGACAAAGCAGTAAATCCCAGGTTATTTTTGTGTATGTTCCCCCCACTATGTGGATTTATTTCATGTTCTTATAGCATAGGCTTATCTCAACTTCAGGATGTTCCCCGCTTTGATGTGCTTATACTTATTTTGCCTTTTCATTTAAAAATTTCTCCTTCCTCCCTTTTCAAAAGGGTGGTATGAGGTGGGGTTGACAATTGATGTCTGTTATGACTAAAAGGGAACTTTGCTTTTCTGATAGAGAAGTAAATACATAATTTACCTTGCAGTAAGAGAAAAATGCTTTCCGTTTCGCTCAGTGAGCTGTGCTGAGGAGTGGATAGTAGGGATCAGAAAAGTGAAACCCAGACTGTGATATAATGTATTGTAGTATGTTACGCTGAATAAAATATTCTGAAAATAGAAAAGAGATATTATAGGACTCCCAGGAAGTGCAGCAGTCCCCTTAGAAACATGTCTGAGGTGGGAGGAAATGAGAGTTCAGTACCACTGAAACACAGAGAGGTGCAATGAGTTGTCTTCTGAGGTGTGGGAGCTATGGGAGATATTTATCTGATTAATGAACCAGTAGCACTGGTTCAGCTGTCTTCCTTGGGCAAGGATTATTCCCATAACATGGTCTCAGCTTTTTCTAATCTCCTTCTAATCTCACTCTTTGTTTTCTGTCTTTATTATTTGGTCTGTTTCTTCCTCATTTCTCACTATTTCTTATCTTAGCTACCCTTGTATGTGATTTTAATCATGAGGCTTTTCTCTTCCAAACCTCATTTAGCAGTCCCCAGGGACTTCTTAAGGGACTTAATAGGTGTGTATTTCCCTGTCATGCATCAGCTTAAACATTAACTTTGACATCTTTGGTCAAAAAATATTGACTAGAGACTGATCTTCTCAATTGAGAAGTGAGTTCTCACCCTTCTTCATGTTCTTATTTCCTCATTTAAACAATTATACTTTTCTGGCTTATCTTAGAAACAAGGTAACTTTTGGGGAGAGCAAGATGTGACTCAGATGACTGGAAAAGGGGAAGCATTGTGCCCATCTTGAAAAAGGATAGACAGGAGGATCCTGGAAGCTACCGACTTGTTAACCTCACCTCTGTGCCTGCAAAGGTCATGGAACAGATCCTCCTAGAGGCCATGCTAGTGCTCATGGAGAACAGCAAGGTTACTTGAGGCAGCCAGCACAGCTTCACCCAGGGCAGGTCTTGCCTGATTAAGTAGCCTTCTATGTAGGACTAACTTCATCAGTGGACAAGGGAAGCTACAGATGTTGTTTATCTGGACCTTTGACATGCTCCTTCCCAACATCCTTTTCTTTAAATGGGAAAGAGGAGGAATTTTTGGGTGAACTGTTAAATGGATAAGAAATCGATTGGATAGTCACATCCGGAGGGTAGTAGTCAACAGCTCAGAGTCCCAAGGGGCATCAGTGACAAGTGGTGTCCCTTGGGGATCTGTAAACTGTGTTATTTAGTATCTTCATCAATGACATAGACAGAGGAATTGAGTGCACCCTCAGCAAGTGCACAGATGACACCAAGCTGAGTGGTGTGGTTGACACACCTGAAGGACAGCATGCCATCCAGAGGACCTGGACAAGCTCAAGAAGTGGGACCATGGGAGTCTCATGAGGTTTAACAAGATCGAGTGCCTGTGGTGCACCTGGTTGGGACAACCCCTGGTATCAACACAGGCTGGGGATGAAGAGATGGAGAGCAGCCCTGCCCTGAAGGACTTGGGGGTGCTGCTGGGTGGGAGGCTGGACATGACCCAGCCATGTGTGCTGGAGCTGGATAGTCTTTAAGGTCCCTTCCAACCCAAGCCATTCAATAGCTCTGCAACTTACTTTGTAGTTTCCATTTCCCTCTACTTTCACTTCTATTCCCCTTTCACAAGGTTTCTTGTGAGTTTCATACCTTAAATGAAACAACAAAATTATTGATGATAAGGGATGAAAGGTAAGTGTTCTATAAATGCTACTGTGGTATGTTTTGGATCTTTCCAGATATGTTATTATGCTCTGTGACAGGTATGAAGTATTCCACACACATTGAGTAAATAAATAATAGCTGCTATGGATAAGTGCTTTTAAATTAGCAGAGCTGGATAACTTTTCTGAACATTTTAAAATGAAAAGCTGGAAGAAATGTAGACAGAATAAGGAAGGACCTGGAATTGTTAGATATCTAATTAAATGGTTGCATCTTATTTTGTAGTGGAACAAAAGAAGCCAATGCTTTGCCAGTGCTAAAGGGTCACTGAAAAGAAAAACAAAATTAAAGTGGTGGGTGGTAGTTTGCTTCAGTATGGTGCTGGCAAGTCTAATACACTTTATTAGTATTCTGAGAGTATTCTCAGAATATTCTGTATTTAATTAAGCTTAAAATTTGAGTAATGTACATTCAAAAGCAAGAGAAAAGCATCTGTTATCTTTAATCTTTCATTGAATGGAGGAATTGATTTCAGTGTAGGATTAGCTGTATTACAAGGTACAAGAACTGAAGGGCTGCTTCTGCTTCTGGTTAGCATTTTTCATTGTTCTAAAAGGTCTGAGCACTTTAAGTACTGGTAATATTGCTATTGTACTTTGAATTTTCTATTGTGTTTCTTTAAAATTATTGGTTAAAGGTTACCTTTAGTATACATAATTTGTAAATTAATTACATATTTATGTATACCTGACATCTTTGCTTTTTAAGAGATAAATTTTCATCTCTGCATAACCACAATGGTTTGGGTTTTTTTTGTTTGGTCTTTGGCCTGAATGGATATCTGAGGCATAAAGATTTTTGGAAGGTTTATTAGCAGTAGATCCTTGCCTGATTCCAGATGGAAATCTTTCAGTTCTCTTGGGGGTCCTATGGAATTGTTCTTTCCTACAGTAATAAAATGGTCTCTCAATGATGCTAAAATTGTCAAGCTGATCAAGCAACTAAACTAATGAGTTGCAAAGAATTCCAAGTATGCATCTGGCTATTAGGACTTTACCAACAGTTTTGTGATATCGTTATTTGGGAAAACATCTCTTTGCCTTCTTTACTTGCTGTGCAGATGGCCATACAAAAGATGGCTCTTTAAAGAAAGAATGAAACATCAGTAGGCATAGTAGCTAAAAGCAAAGAATGCACTTAACTCTCTCTTTCTTAATTTCAGAATCTTTCTCATGAGGATTTAGAAGCAGCTCTTATAATGATGTAGCTTTTGAGAAATTAGTATCCTTGTAAAAGCTAGATGAAAGCCTTTTATGAAGTTGTAAGAACAATATTTCCACCATGTGCTATGTGCCTACAGTCGTGGCTCCTTTATTATAGATGCTGGTTTTTACAGAGTTGCCTGTCCTTGCAAACCTTTCTGTATGAATTTTTCTTAGAGAGACAGAAGGTTCTCAAATACTAATAGATCTTGTAGTGCGTAACGTGTACTTTGCGAATTAAATGCTTCTTTCTTTTTTCAGCAAATGGAGTAATGCAAATCCTTTTTTGAAGAAAAAAGAAAACAAAACCTTAAACTTTCCCTTCCCTCCTTTTCCCCCTGCCCCAAATATTTTGGGATATTAACTTTAAAAATGTAGTTGGCTCCTCTTTTCATCTTTGAAAACTTTCTAACATGTAAACAGGAATAGTAAAAAATGTTTGATTACTGCAATCCTGATAATATACTGCTTTTTAAAAAGTGATTAATTCTGTTGGACTCTTGAAAGCATGTGAACTTGTGGAAGGCTAAGTTCAGCTACCTTAGTGATGAATGACCAGAAGAAAGCACATGTAGATTCCATTTAGGGTGCACTAAGACCCTAATAAGGATATTGTTTAGTGGGTCTCTTTTTTTGAAACTTCCCTGCCTACATACAGTGCATACAGATGTATGCACTCTGTTTCATTGGTGGCCTCGCTGTATTCCTCAGGCTGAATAAAGGCTCTTAGTTTATATTCTGACTCAGCATCACCCCTGAAATGCATACTGTACTTCTGCATTGTATGTAAACTCACTATTAAAAAACCCCAAACAACTTTTTAGTATTTCTTATATCTACCAGGGCTTGGATTGAGACCTTTTGAGTTTCTGGGTGGGTTGTTTTGTTTTTTTTAAAGACTGAAACTTACCTCTTCAACCCAAAGGAACTGTTCTGATGGTAACATGATAGCTGATACTTACTGGGTAAGGATGAAAGTGTTATTTGCAAAAGGAATGTGTGCAAAATCAAACGGGTCTGCCTTATCTCTGTGGGGTATGGGAAATTTTTTGTTCATTTGGTTTTTTTGCTTTTGTCTTTTGTTTGTACTGTGTTTAATGTATTTTATTAGTGATAACATCTCCGATAAAATGCATGGCTGAATCCTTGCATAACAGGAGAGCTACTGAAAGAGCTGTTAAATATAAGTAATTATCTGTGAGGCTTTACCTACCTGTCCTGAAGATCTCTCTCAGGGATTTTTCCAGTTGTTGAACATAATGAGCACAGACCATCATTAACTTTAAAAATCCCTGTATATCTTTAATCCTCACAGGATTCTGGGTCTCTGTTGAACGTGTGACACTGATTTTCTTCCTCTTGGAGGAAGACATTTCTTCTTTAAAGTCTGTCCTGTCGCTGTTGCAAATTTGTCTTCATATAAAAATTAGTAGGGATTCCGTTCCTTTTCTTCTTTTCTTCTTTTTTAACTTTCTTTCTTATTGTTCTGGTGTTACATGCTTGGATTGTCTTTCTTTTATCTTCTGTTCTGTCCCTTCACCAAATTTCACACAGGTATGAGTGGTTAAAAAGACTGTAGTTGCAGCAGGTTGCATACTCAGGTTGCGTTATGAGTGTGAAAGCTTAATATTGAAAGGAGAAGATGTCAAAAAAAAGTGTTAAGCTACCAGCAACAATGTACAAAACCTTGATATTTAACAACATGTAGAATGCCATGCACATTGCAGTAAAGAGTACTGATCGCAGAAGTGTATTAATAACAATAATCTGGATAAGATTTTAGCAATTCTAGAACAGGACCCTAATTGATGCAAATTTGCTTAAAAATATTTCCCTTCTAGCTTCAGTGTACATTCTCACACTTCCCTAGCCTTGCCACTGTATTGTAACAGGGTTTGCAGGAATGAATAGACGTGGGAATTGTGTTTCTGGTGAAGTCAGAGCTGTGTACAAGGAAATACTAGATCTGAATTGTTCTTATTACAGTTGTGAAAAGGCATCAGAGCGGTAAATAGCTCTGTTGTATAGCAGGAAAGACAAATAAAAGACAGTAAACATTTGCACTTGATCTTGAATCTCATTTACATAGTTTATTTGATAAGGCTATCTGCTTTGATTGTAGAAGAGCAGGAACTTTTGGTGATAAGGTGAGTAGCCATTTGATTTTCCGTTTATGCCTCCCTTTGGTGTTTGCACCTTGGGCTTACTGGGTGCTGGATACCTTGAAGCAGTTAACATATCTGCAAAAGCTAGAAGGAATACTGCATGCATTTGAATACTCAGCAAACATTTGTACAGTATTTTAGGAAACCTGACAGGAGTAAACTTAAAAGTTACCCAATGTACTGGTACATTGCAAACACATCTCCTCAGTGTGAATACAGCTGTACTAGCCTCCTGACTACTGGGGGAAAGATCCTGGGAAGGGTGAGTTCTCCTAACAGAAGGCAGAGAAAACCTGGTGATGTTTGAAGGACCTAGTTCTTTCTGTGTGTGAACTGCAGTTAGCATCATCTTTGCAGCACAAGGGAAGGGAGAATGAGGTAAGCTTTTTGTGAGAGCTTCAGAGGCCACACTGACTGGGTTTGAAAGCATTGTATGAAATAGGCCTGTAGTTTTCTGTCCCAGCAATAGTATAGCCTGGGAATAGGGCTGAAGGGTACCCTTAATGTCTTTGGGGTGTTGACAAATTGCAAATGAAAAAAAGATTACATAAGCTTGAAGGGAAGATGAAATTCATCTTCTTTCATTGTCAATTACAGATGTAGCCAGAATAACATGTTAATTTGAAGTAAACTGTTCAGTGTAAATTTAAAAGCCCTGGAATACGTAGAACCACATTTGTTCATGAAACTTGGGTAACTTGAAGCAAGTTGAGAATGTTGTTCTCCCTTTCACCCATACCCCTCTGTTCACATTTTGAAATTATATTGGGATCAAACCACCAATTTCAACCATGTGTGATTGCAGTGTTGTAGGTTTCTGCCTCTCCTTAAATAAAGGTAAGAAAAATGAGTTCCTATTCTCATTGAAAGTGTGTTGTTGAGTAATAACAATGAGGGCATTTTATTAAAGCTATAAAACTGTCCTAGATCTCTCTCTCATCAAAACAAACAAAATTGTTCTTTCAACTGTTCTTCAAACAAAACTGAAATACTCCAAAATGTAGTCTACCAATGTGAACTAGAGGACACAGGCTCAAAGATCAGGCACAAAATAGTGTAAGCACTAACTGAAACTAAATTTGTATAAAAAAATGATAGTAGGTAATTTCTTTTTGCATCTTCTTTGGGAAACATACCCAAAAAGCCAATAAAAGCAGACTTGTCTAGATCAGAACTGGTAATATTCCACACTTATGGCATTCTGATCCAATACTTTGCTCCTAGTTCCTTTTCCTCTGTATCTACCTGCATAGTACTGCCCACTCCTTCCCCCACAAAAATGCATACTGGAGACCCATAAATTGGGAAAGGATTTCATCTCCTGTGACCAGCTAAGTTCATTATCACTTCTGTGTATTCAGTTGTGGTATGAAATTTGCAGATTTGAATTGCTCAAAACACTCCTCAGAAGTATATCAAAACAGTAAGCACGGGTTTTTTCAGCTTGATGGAGTTGAAATAGATGTGTTGAGTAGAATGTAGTGCTGTGGTGAAAAAAAGAATTTTGTACTTGGATTATCATCAAAATTTTAAAGGATATTGGGGCTGATTTAGCATAGAGACAAACTTTTTTTTCTTAAACTGCATAATGAGAGGAAACATTGCAGTAAAAGACAGACGGTTCCTGCCAGACACTAGAATTATGATTATACTGATAAAGTTAGTTGAGATGATTTTTTTTTTCCTTTCTAAGGTGGAGGTGGCAATTCCTTTCTTAAAATATGATTTCTGACATCTTCTGTTAATGTGTGCAATAGTGAGACTGCCAGAAAATAGTTCTCTAAAAATGCAATCTCTTAAGTCAACCAAATGCTTCATTGCAAGTGGCTTCTTTTAATCCCCAAGTCAGTAGGCATCAATCCTCTTTAGTGGTTTGAGTTTTAAAAGAAGAACATTGATATCACACTGAAGCTTGCATAATGCCAACGGTGGCTAACTAGTACACATTATTTCTATGAGCTTTTCTGAATTCTAGACTTCACAGGTAGCACAGATACTGTACATCATTTTCTGGAGACAGAAATGAATGCTCTTCTGCGCACACTTTTTTGCATTATTTTCCATGTTCAAGATTCAGAATGACTGAAGGAAGGTCCTTTTGCCTACCATTTTCCACTGATGGGCACAGCAATGTTCTTAGATATTTCCAGTTTAGCAAAATTAGTTTATGAGGGCAATCAAAGAAAAGTAATTTTGAAATAGAGCTGGAAGAGAAAGGGAATCTTCCCATGTGGATACTGTCCCTATACTCAGGTGAGAATGGTTTGGAAATCTGACCTTTTACCTTTTCATATGGGTTTGCTTCTTTCTTTCTTTTTTTTTTTTTTTTGGTTTAATAAAGTGGGTGTACTGGAGATAAACCCATGTTAACCCCTCTGTTATAGTATGTGGTGTGCTGTCTCAGAACTAGAATGGGAAGAGGGAGCCTTATGTGGGACAGCAGGATACAATACATGGAATTTCTCTTTTGGCAGTGCTTAGTAAGTATATTTCATGATCCCAGAAATTCTGTTCAGTCAAAGCCTAATTTTGGAAAAGAAGGAAAATTATCTGTTTCTGTCTGGAACTTGCTTGATACAAAGCAAGCAATTAAACTTTCTCCATAAAGACTTGTAATTTGTGTTTGAAAAAATTAATAACTGTAAGGGAAAAATCAATAGGAGCTGGAATCTTAGGTTTTTCATTTGATTTCAGCTGTCACGGAAGACTTGACTGGTTTCATTTATAGCTTCACCTAACCTCTTTTTATGAATATACTCTGTGTTTCTGGTTTCTTTCTCCTTTGGGAATGCTTGATGGCTGTCGTTGATTTTTAGTTGAGTGAAAATGACAACTTGAGTATAAGTGACAGTTTTCAAATCTACTTTTAAATAGATACGAATTTTCCAAATTCCTTGTAGATTATATCAATCCCCTTGCAGTACTTTTAATGGGTCTGTGAGATCTCTTCAGCAGCTGGTAAGGAGTCCATCTTAAACCACTTGTCAGGATCATCATTTATCCTTTGCCCATTGTACTATCTGTGGTTTGCTGCAAAAGTGTTGAGCTATCCCAGCATGGATATGTGTGACTCATGAGTCTGCTGCATACCTTTATCCTGTGCATAAGCCCTGTACTTACCTCATGTGTCACAAGCACAGTCATGAACCTGCTGTGTAATTAGGAATGCTCAAGTGAGAGAGGAATGCTTGGCACAGCAATGTAATTAAGCATGGTGCAAGCAGGACATGTCTTCTGTCAAATATGAGCTGTATATTCTGCAACCAAAATGTACAGGTAAGTGCTCATCCCTTGGATGGACAGATACTGATCTTCTGATCAAAACTATTGATCAGTTTTGATCTGTCAAATGCTAAATGACAGCATTATCATGTGCTGAATAGAAAGCTCTTACTTTTTTCAGTTTTAAATTTGAATTTTGAAGATCTGTGTTTTCCTAATGCTGTTCAAATTAATTTTATACATCAAAACAAGGGCAATAGTTTCTGATTTTGAAATGTCAGATTACTACTTTCATTACTACTTTTTAAGGCATTTATGCACTTTGGCAGTGGTTGTGAGTTTGAAGTAATATGCAGACACAGCTGAGGTATAAATCATATAAATGACATTAGTAGTAGGTTAGACTTAAGGATATTAAAACAAGCCAAGCAATTGCTTGTTCCATTTATTTATTTATTTTATTTATTTATATCTTGTATGCTTAAAATGGTTTCCTTTGGTTTAGATAGATGTAGCAATGACATTTCCTGATTTCATGTCCTGGGACAAAAAAAAAATAAATATTTAGAAGGTAGTTACCTTGAGTTGGGGTTAACTGCTTAGAGAAATATCAGTTGTAGATAATGTATGTTTGAGCTACTTCCAGTAACGACTGGATCTTTTGAAATACTTTTGAAATCTGTTTTCTGAGTTTCAGTAGAGTTGAACTTCTTTCTGAACAAAAACTTCCTCATTCTCCTGTCACCAGAAATAAGTTGATCCATTGCTTTTGGTGTTCTACTATGAGTAAGTCTTAACTGAAATTTTGTCTGTCATTGGTACCAGTTTACTTAGGTTTTATTGATATTTTCTGCTTTGAATTTCAAAATGTTGCCTCCTTATGCAACAGAGAAAGCTGAAAAGAACCTGTTTTGTCTGTGAGTGGGTATAAGAGTGCTTGTTTACAGTGGGCACTTGTGCTTGTCATTTTATATCTTCACTCGCCAAATGGGGAGAAAACCTGTGGAAAATAATGAAAGCCTTTGAAATTCAGCAAGGTTTATTTTGAAATATTACCTCAAAATTTCTCGTAAGTGTTTGGGGGGAAGTTGCAGTCTTTTTTTTTTTTTTTAAATATACCCAGCATTTTAAAAGGTAAAATTAAACTATTGAGGCTTGTAGCCTATTGTCTTATTTATAGTTAAATGTTCTAGTATCTGTGAAGCTGCTTTAACTTTTTCTGAACCACTGCACAAACTGCTCAAAAATCTAATTTTAAGTCTTAATCTACTGTTGAGTACACAATAGCAATGCTAACTATTTGAACTTCTTTTTTCTTTCTGTTCAGACATGTTTAGAGGTTCAAGGATTTATTTTCTGTTTTAACTTCAAGTTTATAGACTAGAGTCTCCCTGAAATTCAGATGACTGCCTACTGGTGGCCCATATGGAACAGGAACCATTCTTAACTGTGAGCGAGACCATTTTGTGCATAATTCTCCTTTTTGGTTGCTCTGTCATCTTATTAGAATGGGATTGTGCTCCCAGGATGTTGATAAATGCTGATGAGTTGTAGTCTGATCACTTACTTCTATTATGTATGAACTGTTGTATTTGAATAACCAGGAATTTTTATTGACATATATGTGGTGTGTTTGGCTCTCTAATTATCATACTGTTGTAGAAGTGGTTTTCTTGTTATCTTGACTTAGAGTGGAAGAGCTGGCACGGCTTGGCAGGTTCTTTGCCTCCTATCAAATTTGGGTTTCTTGCCAGTGTCACTGAAGCAATTTTTAATGTGCTCTTATTAGACTAGAATTACTTGTATCATTCTTCTTTTCTACTAAGTCTCAGCTCAGAGTTTGTGAACAGGACTAAGTATGTTCTTGCAATGCTAGTGTTTTGAAGAACGTCATTAGTCACTTAGGCTCTGTGCATTGAGGCTTGCCTACAGGTGACTAAGAGAGATGCTACAGCCTTTCTAGGTCACTGTCAAGTCAGGCTGCTCCTGTCATTCTGCAGAAGTTTTGCAGCCCTCCCTCTGAAGATCTCCATCTGCAGTTTTGAAGTCCTTGCTGCCCTTGCTAACTGTATATAAGGAGAAAGTTGGTATAGCTTTTCAGATGCATGTTGTCTTCTTTCCCACTGCTGAGCTGGGCAGTCTCTTGCATAATTACCTTTTATTTGAAGAAGAAATAGCTCCAGCTGGATACTGCTGCTGAATTACTGTGTGCAAGCAATGATTAGGTGTTCTGACTTTCCTTCCTTGTGCTTCTCTACTCTCACCACTTTGTCTGTCCTTTGCTGGTACCTGCTGCAGTAGACTTTCTCATGATCTGCCACCCATTACTTAAAACTTTCTAAAAGTGAGTAAAAATCAGTTTTGTTTGCTTGATTCTTTTGTTTTCCCTTTTCGTGGCTTTATGAGACTTGGAATAACTATGTGATAGCAAAAGGCTTGAGTAAGCACAGGCCTTGGATCCTGTTTGCTGCTTACTGTGTTTACTCAAGCTGTTGCTGGTGTTCCTTGTGCAAACAGCTGCTGGTGGTTTTAAGTTGATCTTTTGTTTCTCATGTTGGTTAAACCTGCCCAGGTGCCCTGTGAGCTGGAGGCTCCCTGTGGTTGTGGCACCAGGAGTGGTGAGGGCTCCCTGGGGTGTGGGGCATTGGGTGGCCTGGGGCATGGGACATCCCTGGGGGTGAGGTCAGGCCCAGGCTGGGGTATCAGCCCATCAGAGGGGGAGGGCTGTGGGGGATCCTGTCATCAGATGGGGCTGTAGGGACGGCCTGAGGCCAGGCTGCGATGTGGGCCCACAGGTGGGTGACTTGGTGAGGCCCATGGCCACCTTGGGGAGAGCTGGAGACAGGCCCTGCTGTGTGGACAACTGCAGGAGTGACATGCAGTCCTGGGCAGGGTCGGGGACCTCCAAGGGGACTGTATAGGGCCAATGAGGCTTGCAGGATCATGACAAAACCTACACAAGATTTTGGCTGTAAAATTAAAATGCCTAGTAGAAGAGTTTAAAATGCCTGTGTGAAGTGGTTGTCAGGTGTAGAGAAGACATGGCTGAGGATATTTTCTAGCATACAAGGATCATGTAGGTATTTGCAACCTTTTTTGACACCATAAAACGTAACTTTCAAAAAATGTGACTAGCCTCTTTCTTGAACATGCTTGTTGTAAACTTTCTCTTCTATAAAAGTCATATGGTGTACAATTTTAATATTTCTTGTTGTGTATCCCTGCTGATACTTCTAGCATATAGTTTTCCTTTTTGGTCAGATTGAGTGATATGGACGTAACAGCTTGTCATCACTTGTTTGCAGATGTCTTCTTGCCGAATTGTAGCCTACATTCAAAACTTGGCTGAGAAGAAGAGATTACCTCTACTATTCCCTTCTCCATCTATGTATTTTCTTTCTCCTTTATGCTGAATACGAATCAGTATCTGAAGAACTTTGTTCATCTAATTCATGTGCCAGAGATCTTATGGCTTACAGCAGTAACAAAAAGTTTGAGCATTTTTCCAACTTGTTTTTACTTTATGTGGCATAATGAAACCTGGTTTTTGCTGTTGGCTGTACATAAAGGAAGAATGTTAGTAGTGCTATATATTAATCTTACTATGAGCATTATGTAAAGCAAATGGTTTTGTGAAAATACTTGCTCTGATAATCAACCACTTGCTCTGTTTGAGAGAGGTTTGCTTGCTGATCTATGTTATTTAAGGTAGAAGGTAGACACAAAGTCAGGTCATTTTAATATTGTTTCTCATAGCTCTGTAACTAGATTGATCTCGAACTGATTGGGCAGAATGCAGTGGGACTGGGACAGAATCACTTCTCTGAACCCAGCAGTTACCAGGTGATGACTGTGTTGATATATTGAACTTGGTTTGATGAAAGTGGACTCCAGCTGTTACATTCTGTGCTTTTGTACCCTTGTCAGATAGCTGACAATGCCCTTAATAGGCCTGAATTAAACAGCTGTATGTTGATTGCTTTGAGGCAAATGTAGAAAATCAAGGATTGGAGGGAGGTGGTGATCATAGCTTTGTAATTATTTTTCATATCAAAAGAAGTATTTTTTACACCAAAATAAGCATATTGTTAACTGAGGAACTCAAGCTCAAGTTACATCTGTTTCTCAGAGTTATTAGCCTCAGTCTGGACTACATCTTTACTCAAAGGAGTAAAGATGTTCATTTGTTGGTCAGTAGGATTTTTCCAGACTGTTAAAATTTCAGCTGCCTGCATGCATGTCTCATCTTGCATTTGGTACAAAAGCTGTGAGAAAAATCAGTCTTCTGGGTATTGAATAGCATGTAGGTTGTTGAATAAGGACCAGTGCAATAAATTCAAGTGAAATGTAACATATCTGAGCATAAATAAAATAAGTTTAAGTGAAGATTTTGACAGTGAATTTGGAGTTGGCTTCCATTTCCATGGATTTCACTAAGGTGTGGGTACTTAGCTTCCATAAATGTTTGAAGTGCCAGATTTTCTTCACTGGAGTGCAAATTAGATATACCTTAGAGTAGTGTTACAGAAGCAACTGGATAGGAAGAATGTTAGAAAACAGTGAGCCCTGTGCAAACTTTAAAGCCAGAAAGATGAATATTTAGAATTACAGATTTTTAGTGTTTGTAACCAGGAAATTAAATCTTTATTGGCAAGACAGAGTTTTTTTTCCTCAAAAAAGTGTCGCCAACATCCACAGCCAGTTCAGTTTTCACAAAATAGTATTTAGAAGGGTAATGCAGGAATACGACTGTCATGCTTTATCTTTTGCATTCAAAGTAAAGCCTGATTATTTTTTTATTATGAGCAAGACATACTGAAGGAATTAATTCATAAACAAAACATCTGTCTCTCCAGCAATTTTTTGCTGGGATCCGAATGAGTCATGGGTTTGGGAACTGTGCTGGTCTCAGCGCAATGAGATCACCAGGAGACTTAAGGGGTTTTGCTGTGCTTTCAAGAAAGAAAAAATATATTGTGAATTTAGTAAAAGTTAACCTCCTTTTATACTTGCACATGGCCACCTACTTTTATGCCTTTATGATACTGGGAGCTCTCTTCCAGGAGAGCAGTTTCCTTTTATTCTCCAATAAAAGGATTGAAGGGACTTGGACAAAACTCTGTGGACTAGTGAAAGTTGACAATTTGAATGTGATGAGAGAGAATGAAGAATGTCAGGAGTGGTGAGGAGCAGTATGTTGCTGCCCATTCAGTTTTGGCCTAAATTTATATATGGGTGTATAACATCACTGAGGGAAAAACATTGAGATGACTGACTAAAAGTAGTCCAGATATGTTTCAAAGAAAATCATATTTTAACTGTAAATGACTTGAAAAGCAATATTATGGCACTAGGAGATGGAAAATAGTCACTGAAAATGAAGCTGTGTTCTTCTGCACTTGCTTTTTCTGAGGTTTTATTTATGAAATGTTAGTTTATTTATCTAGCTGAGTTACGATTTTATTTACAAGAAGAAATTGAAGTGACTCAGTGCTTTGACTGTGGCTCAGTCAAATTGAATTGATTCAGTTAATTCCTTCTAACTGTTGTAGGAGTTGTAACAGGTTTTTTAATACTGTCTAGCAAGGCTATTGTATATGTATTCTCTAGATTTGGTGCTGTAGTTCTTAAGATCAGAAAAGTCAGTAATTTTGTTGGCAGAAATGCATGCAGTCATGTTAGCACAATCACTTTGCAGTTGAGCTTTCCTTCCTGACACTTCATAAAATTCCCCAAATTTGATTTGTATGGAAACTGATCCAGTATCAGTCCCTTAAAAGAATCTAATATTTGTACCTTAGCTGCTGGATCACATTTCTGAAATATTTTGTTACCATGGTGGTCAATGGTGCTGTCTCCATGTCTCTTGCATATATCCTCACTCTGAGGTTCTCTATCTGACAACCTCATTAAGCAGTGGGCTCCTGTGCTCCATTTATTAGTAATTAGGCCCTTGCACAGTTTAATTTCCTCTTTAGGGTGTGACTTTCTCTGGGAGTTGTAGTTTTCAAAGTTTCTTTTATATACATTAATATGTCTTAGATGCATAGAAATTGAGGATGAAGACTTACAGGTTTTTGGAGCCTGAACAATTACTTTTGTCCTTGGCAAGGTTATTAGGGAGCAAGGGTGAACTGCTTCCCATGTCTTTCTGTTATTTCCTTATCTAGCCAGCCCGTGGCATAGCTGTAGTCCAGCATGGTCCACTCCTGGATTTCACCATGCACATTCACATCCATAATATGGCCTGGGAGGACCACCTTCAGTGCTTCTGAGTGGAGGGGCTTGGCTTCTGCTAGCACACAAGTTTCTTCAGTAAAACCAACAAGCAATTCAGGTTCTGAAACAACAGATGTCTAAAAAATATCAATAAAAAAATCTTAGGTGCTGAAAGTCCAAGTTTGGCGTTCTATAAGTTGAGCTCAGTGTTGGAGAGGGAACAGCTTTTCTGCAGGTATCCTCTTGAATCTCTGAAACTTAATCAGGGATTGTGCTGCTCTCTTCCACTACTCGATTTCATATCTAGTGCTAGAGAAGAATGACATGTCTCTCTTTCCTGGGCGGGTTTGGATCTTTTGTGGCTGGTGTGTTTTGCTCAAGTCCTTAGTAGAAATCTTATTTTCCTGGCTGCAAGCATTTATGATTGCACTCCGATGGGAGAATTGTACCTTTTCACACAGTCTCAGCCTAGAGGTCAGGTTGAAGGAGGACTAAAAATTACTTTCATAGTCTTGTACATGAATGAAAAGCATGGAAGTGGGGATATGTATCTTTTTTACCTGCCCAAAAGAGACATTTTGGAGTAGAATCCATTTCAAGTCAACAGTCTTGAACAACGGGCTTACTTTTTATACTTGGAAATCACTAAGTAAGGATAATGTTCAGTGAAGTTCTCCACTTTGCAATTCCTTTGCCTAGAAATGGCAAGTTATTATTTATTAAACAAAATAATAACTTAGTACACAGACTTACTGAACTGTCCACTACTACTGTTTCACTTCTTGTTCACAGAATAAACTCTGAAAATAGATGTTAAAGAAATTGCAATGTATCTTATCAGTGTGTGGCAGGAGTTCCCCAAGTGTTCTGTAGTAAGTCTTCTTACTTTAAAGTGCAGTTTTAAAAATCATCAGACCAAAGCATATAAAGCATACTCCGACATTTCCTTGACTATATCTGCAATGCTGCAGCAAGTAGTTCTAATCATCCTCATCTCCCCTGGGTAGTCTAAAGATTCAGCCTTCTTTGCTGGTGTTTTCTACTGTCATTTTTTCGTTGTTGGGCTGAGTCTCTCTGCCAAAGAGTGTGGAGAACTGAAGTCACCAGTGAGGTGCTGGTAAGGCATGCAGGGCATCACAGTTGAGGTGTGGTGTGAAGGCAACAGCATAAGTAATTAGAGACAGAATATGCACCCTGCATATATATATTCTATTTTGTTTGAGAGATGTCACAGCAGACTCTTGCATTTTGTCAGTGGAAGCCATTTCTAGGCACATGAAGGACAAGAAGGTGAGTAGTATGAGCCAAGGTGGTAAATTGTGCTTGACAAATCTGCCTTCTCTGATGAAACATCTTCCTCAGTGCGTGAGGGGAGACTTGCGGAGGCTGAGCAAAATGACAAGATAGGTACTCCCAGTGCAGTGTGTTTCTCTTCTGATGTCATCATAGCATTTTGAGAAGTGGGGCTTTGTCCCTGCCCTTTTTATTATAACACAATCAGTTTGTTTCTTCTGGTAGAGTTTGGGTTCTTTCTGCTCTCTTCTAGGAGATGGTTATGTTATTTGTCTGGAATGCAGAGACATCTTTGTTAATCTCTTGTGGTAAATCTCTTCATTACTGTGTCACTTGCCAAATGCTTCTAAATCAAGGGCCTCTTGTGCTTGGAGTTATATTGGTTTTTACTGGTATTTCAACAGTTCTTCTCTATGTGTCCCATCCCTTCTTCACTGGAAGCTGGGATTGCTCTCAAGTTTTTTGACTGTGCCCATACTGTTTTGACAAACATATATTTGTTTCACCTACATTTTACCTGCCTTGTACCTGTGCCCATGGTGCCTATCTGGACAGCTAGTCCTTTAAGGCAGATGTAGTGACCTTTTTGTTTATTATGTACTTCATGTTGGCAAAGTGCAGTTTTCCATGTGGATCAACAAGCTACAGAAATAAGCCTTAACATCAGTTTCTCAAAGTATGTTGTTTGTCTTAATAAGTTCTTCTGTACCTTAAACATGCAAGCATATTTTAGGTGTTGGAAGTTGTAAATGTGTATTGTGAATTTAAAGCCACCTATATAAATTCTTAAGCTTTTTTGCCTGTTAGCCATTATGAAATGAATATGTTTGAAGTAAATTCTTAGAGTGATTAAGTCTAATGAATGGCCCAATATCAGGTTATAAAGTCATGTTTATTTGCTTACTGACAATGTGAAATGAAAAGTAAAGAGTAAAGTGAAGCTTGATTGAATCACTCATTAAATTAACTGTTCTCTTTTAATGTAGCTGATTTCTAGATGGGTAATTTTGAGGAGTTACAAGTCTGGAGATAATGCTGCTGATACCTTTTATGAATTTTATGCTTTTTGTTGTTACTATGTTTGCAAAATATACGGAAGGGAAAACCTATAGCAAAAAGATTTAACATAAGATGTACTTATAAAAATTTTTGGGTGCTGCATGTAAGCAGTTATTTACTGAATTACAGAATTGCTTTTAACTGCTTATGTTGATTGTTGGATTACAAAGGCAAAGTAGTTGAATAGTTTTTTAATAAAGTATGGTGTTAGGATTGGTAGAGGTTATGGGTCCTGTTGAGTAAAGAAAGAAAAAATCTATGCAGAGGAGTCTATAAGTTCGTTATAACAGGATATATCATTCTCTCTGAGATGAGTTTAAGATTCAAAAATAATAAAATTTAAGAATGTCATTTTAGGGCTTGGTTCTAAAGGAGCGTGCAGAGATGAGAGCAAGGTTTGAAGAATGAATTAACCCAGTGAACTGTAGGTTACTGCCAAGAGTAGTGCATATTCCTCCCACAATCTCGCTGTGTTGATACTAATGTGCAGCTGCAAGTTTTAGTATAGGTTGAGTGTTCTAATGAATCAGGAAAGTACTGGGAGATGAAGGATGTTGAGCCCTTCATTTGGTAACATCCCACAATTTATCTGGCATAAGCCACTACGAAAAAGCTTCTTTTGGTTGGGGACAGGACTAGATTTATTTCTGTGAAACAATATTCCTGTCTGTAACTGGAAATTTCTGTCCTTGAGTAGTTGTACAACTTGCTACTATTGTATAGTGGTGGTTAGGCTTTGCACAGGTGGAGGTTTTTCATAAGGCTGTTTAAGCTAGAAAAAGAATGATACATTTGAGATAAACACATCTGTATCTACATTAATTTGTTTTCTAGGCTACACACCACAACCAGGGCTGTGTGGCAGTAGTTGTTTTCCCTTACCTTGCATTCAGATGTCTTAAAAGACGGAAATGATCTTCAGATGTTAAAGATGGAATATATTTCTTTCTGTTGTTGGTGTAGAATGTATTTGTGCAATAAAAATCATAATTCTGTATGGAATATATGTTTGTTCTTTTGGTTGGATGCCATTTTATCTAGGGGTGTGATCATGTAAAATATGTGGGTTGTATAAAGTTGATTTTGGCACAGAATTGTTGCTGAGGATTTATTGCTGTGGATGTTGTCAGTTACTATACATATGAATCTGATAGAGGAAAATTTAAAATGCCACTCAATTTTAAAATGTATATTTAACAATCAAGTGTGCATTTGGTGCTAAAATTACCTTTTCGTAAGCCTGTGAAGATATATTGAGAGATGATGTTATTTCAGGGTCCATAGCTGTGCCTGCTCTTTAGAGACAGCGTAAATTATTCATTGTAAAGTTGCAGTTGACATTAAAGTTGGAAGGGTGTCTGATACATTGATTAAGCTGGTGTCTTCTGGGGTTTGTCTAAAGGAAGACATACATTGTATATATTGTCATGTTTTTTGTTTGTTGTTCTTTTTTTTTTTAAACAGCCCCCTTACTTTGAAATGGGTGGATGCCTAGTGGCTATAAATCTTAAGTTTTGTGTGCAATAGGCATGGAATCGCTCCTGAATATATGAAGTGAATGATACAGGGGGGTTGTGTTGTATTGTCCTGCTGTGTCCTTGCTCCCTGGACAGGATGTTTCTTACACAAATGAAGGTGTTACTCCTTGGTCCACCTACTTGTGCCCTCATATTGTATTGTCATGTTTCAGGCATGTAAACCAGATGTGATTCTCCTAATGTTTTCACTTAAAATAACGGTATTCCAGTCTCTTTCTTGGCAAAATGTAAAATCACATAATAGAAGTAGAGAAGGATGTTTTTTATTTGCTTGGGCTGTCTAGGTTACCATAATTCTTTCATCCTTCTCTGTGCTGTTATACTGTTGTTCTCAGGACTTAATGTAGGACTGCAAAATGTTAGTATGTGTTTTACAGGTATCTCATACATTGATTAATACCACACTAATCTGTAAGAGATACTAATCTAAGACTTAATGGTTTGTCCGGATCCATAAATCTGATGAAATCTTCCCCATTCTCAAGAAGCTACTACTTGTTCCCTGCAAGGAGTGCAGAGGGGAAAGTTCTATTCTATTTTTGTTTTTTCCTTTTTATTTTGGAAGAAGACTGTCTTGTTCCCAACAGGCTATCACTTGACAAATTTTCTGCATTACCATCTCTATGTTTGATGGAAAATTTCTAGCTATTAAAATAGAATAATTCTGCCACCTATCTTTGATTGCAAATTACTGTGAAAATAAATAAGGAGGAATTACTTGAGAGGAGAAGAGCCAATAGTTTCCTTTATAGGTTTTTCTCAGCTTTCTTTAAGACTGAACTGGTCAGTCATTAAAAAAAAACCCAACCAACCAACCAAAACCAAAAACCCCCACAAAGCCCCATAAATTTCAAACATAAAAGATCTGTTTGCAGTCATGTTTTTCTTAACAGAATTCTGTCAGGAGAGCAGAGCTAAGCTATCAAACATATTGGGAGCTAAAAGCGGTGGATGACATTTTTAATCATTTCTGAGATAATAACATTTCTTGAACAGAACACTCTATCAGTGTTTTGTTCATTTTATTTTTGTTTGTAATTTCTTAAGTTTGGAGAACACTCTGCAATTTTGCAAGCTTTGTTGAACTCACCCATTTTGAAGTTAGTGATGCTTGTAACTGCTGGAAGATTCTTGGAAAGAAGTATGCAGCATGTCAGAAATGTGTTCAGGTTGTGTTATTTGCCAAAAACAAAGCTGTATTTATTTAACTGCTGCAAAGTATCAGGATACTGCCAACAGATGGCTTACTACTTTTACATAGTGCTTCTTTATCCTCAAGAAAAACATTCATATAGTAGTTCATAGAGGTGTCTTCTCTTACAGAGATTTTAATATCCCCAGAACCACATATAGTTCATTCTTAAAAGCATTGTGCATTTTGCTAGTAAGTTATTCTTCTTAGGCATTTGGAGTGACTGGAAAAAAACGCTATTTATACTTACCAGGGAATGTTGATTCACCTTAAATGGATGAAATAAAATGCTTTAGTATCTTGATATTACATTTTATTTTCTTTTCCTGATGTATTACTATGCTTTTGTGCTTTTCCCTAGCATTAAAGTAATATACTGGAACTTTTTTTTTTTTTTCCTGATGAGGGTGTTGCAGGTTGCAGTTTAGAAAATTGAAAATATTTAGCCTGAGAGACCTGACTTTGTTTCCTCCTTCTCTTTTGGGATATTTAATGGATGACTGTAAGGTGCAGAAATCTGCAATTTGTACCAATATCAATTATGTGAGAAGGAATGGAAATGGAACTGGGAGGATTTGTAAAACTTGATTTCAGAGCATACTAAATTATACTAAGTGGAGAAAGCAAGTGGCAAGAGTGTTCTATGTGCCAGCTGTTAGCTCAAACATTTTTGTGGGTTTTTATTTTTTCTTTCTTTAAAACACCTTCAGCTGATGCTGTAGGAATAACCTGTCTCTCTGGCAACCTGTACACTAAACTATGAATCCTTTTAATGTACTTCCTCAATTATCAGTACTTAGTGAGTCAGAATCTGGTTCCTGTGAGATTTCTTGACAGAGTAGGTGTTGTGAGTTAGTGTGTTGTAGTTATGGGTGCTATACTGTGGTAATATAGCATTGCATCATATGTTTTGTGTATTCCTACACGAAACAGTTCTGATATCAATGTAACAGAGCCTGACTTTTAACCTTTTTGCTACCCTTCTATTTAAACCAACCAATAATGGAGTTAGTATACCAAGAAATTTTACCCTATCTTGAGCCCCATTTGTTCTTGTCAAGGGGAAGCCCCATATGAACTCCTGTTTTAGAACTTTTTAGCAAGTTGTAGCAAGTTTTGATTTTGAAAAATTTTGTCTAGGGTTTGCTCCATGTCATGTCTTCAATTAGTAATTTCAATATTTGATGAAAGTACATGACATTTTGAGCTCTCTCTTTAAATGCAATTTCATGATCCTTGTAAACTAATACTTCTGGGCACCCATGGGAGCCCTAATCTCATCACCTGCACTTCATTCCCACGTACTGCACACAGCTGTGGAGTGCACTATATCAGGGAGCTTGAGCTGAATAAACTCAAAACTAATCGCTATTTTTTTTTTAAGATAGCTTAAATCTGGATTAATTCTCGGCTGGTTCACTGCACTACTGCAGAAGCATTTATGCTGTCATAAGGAAGAGAAGCACAAAAAGAAATCAGTAATCTCTGCCAGTACTACTGCTTGGGGTGGTCATAAGTTAAATGAGAAACAACACAAACTACTGAAAGAAACTGTGTGTGTTCTAAACTACAGCCCTTTCAACTAGTTCCCCTCTCCTTGAGGAACATGGCTCCTCCTTCTCACCAGTATCCTTTAACTTCATATTTTTAGTGATTTTTCTTTGCCGAAATATGGACAAATGATTGAACAAGAAGCACATTCAAACCGGTTGATTTGGGTTTGTGATAAAATATTAGGCCATGTGAATAAGTTGGAACTGCTTTAATGCTGCCTCTGATGCTGTCTCATGTGATATTGTCACACTGGGTTAACTAAGGAAATTAGGCTCCCATGAAAGTAGCATAAGATGTAGGAACACAGAAATGAGTTGGTATCTTTCTAGTTCTTATTGGAGGAAAGGAGGCTGTGTTAGGTCTTGAACAATTTTAACTGTCCAAAGTGATGGTCTTAAGATCTAAACATTTCTGAAAGGTCATAATAATTAAGATAACCTCTTAAGACTATGATTTGCAATGTTGTTGTGCAAAAGTAGTGGTTCTTACTGCTGTGAATGTCCCAGTGTCCTGAGGGCAAATTTCTACAAATGCAAATCTGGTCTCTCTGTGGCTTTGTTATAACATCTGGCAGTTCCTAAATTTCTTGGTGAATCTGTGTGATTCAAAATGTTCCTATTTCAAAAGGATGACTCCAGCACTGTCTTCCCATTAAGTTCTTGACCGACTTTTGCTAAATAGTTTTGTGGATTGGGTGGTGGTGTTTAATGTGGTGTTGTCCATTTTTATTTTCAAATTCTTACGTTTTCAAAATAATAAATGACTTTCAGATTGTGGGATTCTTACAAGGGGAACCTGAGTGGATCTCCAGCTGTTGCTCTTCACTCAGAAAGACCTGGAGGGAGCTGTACCACCTCTGCAGAAATGCCTTTGCCTCCCTGGAGCAATTCCCAGAAACACCTCCAGCTTTTCATACTGGTTCCGGGGGAGGGCACATTGAGGGAATGCTGCTGCTTTTGGCAGTTAGGAAAATGCTGAAAGACTCAGTGTTGCATTATTATTTTACTAATTTCTTATTAATATTGTCTTGATCCAGAATGCTATGAAAACATACTCAGAAATTAACTTTAATTTTAATTTGCTGCAGTTCTTGACTGTATATTTGTTTTCTTGCACACCTATTTAAAATAATCTACTAACAGTCTTCAGCCATTCACACACATAATTGTAGTACAGAAATGTTACATCTTGTATTTGAGTTGGATTTTCCCAGGTTGCAGTATTCTAGGTTCACTTCAGTATTACATCCTTTTTGTGAGCTGGGATCTATGATACTATATACTAGGACACAAGTTTCTAGATCTAGAATTGCTGTTTGCTTTTCAGAACAAGAAAAAGCTTTATGACCTGGAATATGTACTAACCCATCACTCAATATGTCTCTGGTGCCTTCTTATGCCACCTCCTACTTAATTTTCTGTACTGTTTGGAGACAGTTTAGGGGCACAGTCTCAAAAGAGCCACGTGATACTGCATCTTCTGCTTCTGCTGCATCTGCCTTGAGGAAGTACAGGTATTACTTACCGTGATGTTCTGTGGTTGTATTTCACTCCGCAGAGCAGAGTGAGGAAATGAGTCAGCTGCTCTCTCTTCCACATGAAAGTGGGACTGGTTCTCATTTGCCCATTTGTGGGATTTCTGTGGTGTCCCTGATAATCTGTCTTTGTAAGGAGGGGTTTGGGTTTTTTGCGGGGTGATGGAGGAGGGTGTACAAAACTTATAGGTGTATTTTTTTAAAGGATTGTGTTACATATAAAATAAACTCAAAAGGTACCTTCCTTTTTTTCCTCCATCCCTTTTTTTCCTGCCTCTTTATAAATACATATTCCATTCAGAGCTCTTTTTCTCTTTAAATCTGTAGGTCCATAAACTTGCCCAGAATTCAAATCATGTTCCCTTATAATGAAGGGTTATAGGAATTGCTCAGGGCTTCAGGCTGCCTCCTTCAGGTGAAGAAATGTGTCAAGCATTGAAGTATTTACTGCTTCTGTCTCACTATAAGATCCTCTTACTGTGCACTACTTCTCTCCTATTTTTTTTTCCTTGACCAAAACCATTGCATGTTCCCAGGCCATACAGTATGGTAGCTGGTATAGTCTTTCCTGTTTCTTTTGCTTATTCTAGGAGCTTTTGAGAGATTCAGTGATTCAAACAAGGCTTCTTCAAAGTTTCAGTGAACAATGCTGTTAATTTCCCATAATCAAACAATGTCTTGATTAAAAACAAAGTTGAGTCTTGTATTTCAATTGTGCAGTAAATTCGGACACGTGTTGCTCTTGGATGAGGTGGGCAACAATATAAAGCTTCACTTAAAAGACAGAAGGAAGTTACTTCTTAGCATGTAAGATTCAAGTCTTGCATTTAGGAGCTGCTGCTCTCTGAGGTATGCTTACCTCAGAGAGCTGCTGTTCAGCTTGATTGAGCAGTTTATTTTGTAATTACATATGTAAGTGAAAACACATTTCTTGTTTTCAACTGCTACAAATACAGTTCCCATGTTGTAATGTTCATATTTTAGAGTTACTACATTATTCAAACGAACCAGTCTTAGCTGAGAAGTTATTTGGAAAAATTAATTGGAAATGTGACAGTCTACGAATAACTCTGGAGAATGATTGAGGTTTTTTCCAGTAAATACTTCTAAAAGTTGTAAACCCATATTAGTAGGAAGTAATAGAAATTTTCTGGCTGCTGCTATTATCCAAATTTAAATAAATATCTTTCCAGCAAAATTAGATTTGAAAATAGAAGGATGACAGAAGATGATCTGATTTATTTTTCTGTTCAAACTTTTTAAAGATTTTACCTTGACCATTTCAGATTAAGGTCTGCTGATCCACTGATTTCATCCTTGTTTGCAGAGCTAATTAAACGTGGTTTTATTCCTCTAGGATAAAGTTATGCTTAATAAATGTATTGCAAACCAACTTTTAGAACTTGTATGTTCTAATATTTGTTCTTTAAAGATTTGTAAGTTAGTGTCCTTGGGTTTTAAGTGATTTTTTGCATTTTCCAGACTTGTACTAGTTATTTGTTTGAGATGACAGCAAATACAGGATTTTGATGACCTGTAATATTCAAAGTAGTTTAAATGCTTTCAGCAAGTAAATACCAGGCAACTATCACAATAGCAAAAGTGTCTTGCAATGATTTCCTAAAGTAGATGGCATTTTTTAGGATAGTGGCTTTATTAAAAGCAGATTTGAGTGCTTGCTAGAGTTACTATTCCAAGAATAGTTGGTTTCTCAGATGATTTCACACTGCAGGCAGCATTTCAGTGGTTAGCCTGTCCTGTGAGCCCATCCCTGTTTGTGATCAAACTAAAGATCCTTGAAAACAGCAAGGTTTAGCATACTGAACATTTTTTCCCCTTTTTGGAAACCATTAAGTCCTTTTCCATCTCTTTCTTTGTATTGTAATTTACTCCTATTTGAATTCTGCATGCTGAGGTTTAGTTTCCCCTGTTCTTTCTGCATACCTATGCCCTCAACAAAAATACTGTAAATCTCCTTTTTTTTTCCATTCATTTGCATAGAGTCCTGTGAAAAAATGTGGGTGTGAAGATAAATCAGCCATTTGCTGGCTGTGTGCCTGAAAACAGTCTGAGATTCTGGCTGACCATAAAACTGTCCAGTTTTTTTTTTTGTTGTTGTTGTTGAACATGTGGGATCCATTAAGGACTCAGCTTAATTATCTTTGTTTTATTTAATTTTCTTTTAAAGAAATTACTTTTAATTGCTGTCCCCTCACCTACTTCTAGAGGAATAGTCAGCTGTTCATAGAGGGAGTTTTTAGTGATAGAAATATGATGGAGAAGAACTGTAGTAGAGAAAGATGTGAGAAGATGCAAATGAGCAACACATTGCAGGCACTTTTTCAAATCCACACAGGAATCTTCCCTCTCTGTTTCTTTTATGTGCTAGGGGAACAGTGTAAATGCAAACATCCTGTTCCATAAAGCTATAATAGATGGAGTGAAAGATTGCAGAAGAAAAATGGGGTCTTTGTTTAGCCAAAAGCATCATTATAATAATTTGAGTGGAAGTAAATATGTGGAACAAAGCATGTGAGGTAGGAAATGTGGTCTCTCTTTCTGGACCCTTGACTTTACTGAAACCTTTAAATCCCCCTTACCTCAGAGGGCTTAATGTTACAAGCAGAAATGCACTGTCTCAGAGTGCTCAGAGATTCTCCAATAAAGTTTCTTTAAGGTATTTTGTTTTGTATTTGAGTACAAATGGGAGGAAAAAGTTTGTGTTCCAGTGCATGAGCTCATATGGGCTTTGAGTGGAAACTGCTGATGGTTTGAATTTATCCTGGAATGTGAACCAAGAGAAGACATTATTGTGCAAAGAAATATGCATATACATAAGGAAGTTGTGCATGTACAGGCAATGGTTTGAGGTGGTTTTTTTAACAAAAAGAGGGATTTTGTTGAAGAATGGAAAAAACCGAGATTTATTCATGTTCCTTGAGGAAGTGGGGTTTTTTTATTATTATTTATTTTTTTTAGTAGAACTGCCAGAGATTATCTCCACTTGTGAAAACATGGAGCACTGGAAGGCTTTACTTATTTAAACAAAGGTCTTTTGCACACGTCTATTAGTACATAGGGAAGAAGGTTGGTTATTTGAATTCAGCTGCTGGTTTTTTGACCTGTGAAAAACAACTTCATCTAAACTATATTGACATCTCCATCTCAGAAATCTGTTTGTGCACAGGCACAGCTAGTTATTTTCTTCTTTAAATAAATAGGCTTCTGTGGTTTGTGTTAGTGTCAGTTTTCACATCAGATTTGGCAGTTGTGTCAAGTACACGCTGTATTAGATTAATTGTTTGAACATGGCTTCTGAAGCTGTTGTCAGCCCAAGTTCTGGGAACAGAATGATGACAATCTCTGAAGCCAGGAGTCCACACTTCAGCTGGAAATTTCAATCACAGTCCAGGTATCTACTGTGCCTCTGTGCAGCTTCTGGTGGATGTATACAAAAACCAGCTTCATGTCAAAGCCAATAGCAGCATGCACCAGTGAACCACTAACATTTTATGATACTGTAGGTAAGAAAAACTTGCATTTTATCTTAATCAGTTTAATGTAACTGGAGTGTATTTTAATCTGACAGCATTTCTGTGTGTCTTTCCAAAAAGCTATTAATTGAAAATTCCTTAGGCACATGAAGGTGTGGATTTTGCAAAGATTATCAGTCTCTCTCTCGGTCAGGAGGAGGTCTGTGTGTTTAAATCCATAGTCATTAACAGTGGCCTTTGGATTTAAAAAAAGAAAAAAAAAATTTAACCCAAAAGCTAGTTGCAATGTCCCAACAGTTTAAATGCTGGTGTGATGTACTCTGCAAATATTTCTGTAACACTTAAGAAGAGAGAAGTATGTGATGAATGTGAAAACAACATATTTTCTTTCACAATTTTTTTTCTAAGTAACTACCATGTAAGTTTATTCTTTTGATTCTGTTTTCATGTTGATATATTCATTGTTAAAGGATAGGTAACTAAGATGTTGGGAGTTATGACATCACACCTTGTCAGGAGCTATACATTCTTTGTTCCTTTGAAATTGGTCTGGATTTTTCTTTTGATGGAGACAGCTTTTAAATGCAATTCACTTTTGTAAAGGTTCATGTAAAATGACCTGATGCTAAAACATGTCAGAATTCAATTACCTCTGTGTTGGTTTACTGAGGTGTACTGTTTCAGATTATTTTGGCATAGGATTCTGTTTGCATCCCAAAATTAGCAGATGGTGAATTTGGTTTGGATTAAGTTGTGCTGTCTGTTATGCACTTTTTTTTTTTTTTAATTTTCCCATTTTTTTAAGATAGGGAATGTCATTGAGACTGAAAAGTTAAGACAATTTCAGTCTCAAAACATTGAGACTGAAAGTGTTCAGACAATTACTTTGCTGGTTGTATGCACACAAAAAATAATGGATCCATGACTCCTGGTTTCATAATCTAATCTGACTGTAGTTTATTAACATTTATTTTAAATTATGGCAAATATCAAATGATCCCACAGGTAGAATTATCAGATAGTTCAGGCCTGAGTACAATCATCTTCATACTAAGACAGCTGAGGATGTCAGAAAGATCTGTCAGCTTGAAAGTCTTAGTAATACAGAAGAGTGTAAATTAATGTATGTGCATTGGAGTGTCATTATATCAGAACAATTAAAGGTGTCATTCAGCAGTTTCCATGAACGGGGGCCCGTGTATGTATTACAAGATGTCAGTGCAGAACTAATTGGAGTTACAGCTTACACAAAGAACTTGTTCATGTCCCCTCTGAGTTATCCCTCCTTTAGTTAGCCTCTTCTGTAAGCTGCAGTGAGGTTTGTTTTTTGGGATGTGCATGACTAAGCAGCTTCCCTCCTCCCTCCCTGTTCTCTACAATTATTTTTTCCTCTACAAATGTGTATGTCTCTCCTGAGACAAATGTCTCTCCTAAGTCAGCTGTGCTGCTTCATTACGAAACACGGTGAGGAACTGACCCGGGTCAGAATTGCATAGCACAAAAGTAGAGGTGTGGTTTTTTTCTGCGTTGACCTCGATGGTGTCTCTGACACTGTTTCCTGTGCAGTTGCCCAGTCAGTAATTCCAGAGCTGACGGGATGAGGTGTTAAAGCTGCAAGAGGTGCAAGAGCTGTGCAATCAAGGGCTGTCATTAGGAGCAGTGCTCCTGAAGGAACAGTCTCACCAAGTCTGAAGCTTTCTCTGTCTTCTGTGAATGTGACTTCTTGTGTGCCAGCCCAACCATGGTGCTCCTTCCCTATGCCCTTGCAGTGCTTTCCCTGGGTATGTGGGACAGATCTGAGTTTCCCTCAGTTATCAGAGGGGGAATTAATGAAGGTTTTATGCTGCATGGGGTGTTTCTCTGAGAAGCTTTTGCAACATAGTGAAATGCTAGTGCTTCTGCCCAAAATAAGCTAAGCTAGTATAAGCACATAAAAAGTGTGGAGAACAACTTCAGTGAAGATACTTAAATACTTTGAAAATTCTGCCTTTAAGAATATGAAATTATTTTCTAAATTCTTTGAGGCATTGAAAACTTTCTTTGAAGGTCAGAGCTTTTAACGCCCATGTAAGTTAAGTGGACTTTGATATGACTTAAGAATTGCTAATATTACTTTATATTTATGATTTTATTTTTAGAGAGCAGCAGTCTGCTATACCTGTGATCTACAATGAATGCCAAATCTGCAATCAGCAAAGAGATTTTTGCCCCACATGATGAAAGGATGCTGGGAGCTGTTCAAGTGAAAAGAAGAACAAAAAAAAAAATTCCTTTTCTAGCTACTGGGGGTCAGGGTGAATATTTAACATACATCTGCCTGTCAGGTAAGTTTAATGACTTTCGACATCCAGTTGTTTGTTTGTGTTTATCTTGATTAACTGATTAGCTGTTGTCTGTAGCTGTAAGGAGCTGGGTGAATCCAGTCTTCATAATGTAATGACAGAATTATAGCACTTACACCTTTTGTCTTGAGGAAACACATGCTCTAGGCTATTTATATTTATATGCTATAATAAATTGAACAGGTGCTTTCATTATTTAAAAACCCCTAGGTGTTCCCTCACAGCACAGCTGCAGAGTATGAACAAAGAGAATAGTTGGTCAGATTAGTCAGATTAAGATATTTCTTAGAAGGATGAACTTTTCAGGACATTGCAGTGATATACAATGTAATTTTTTATACCATGTTTCAATGTCTGCCAACTAAGCATGTGTGAATACCTTTGGTATTTTAGGATGATTTAGTCACTTAGGTTTTTAGGCGTATGAGTTGCTCCCTTTGAGTGTGTGCACCTTGTTGGAATGTTGGAAGTACAAGTAGTGGCCAGAAGAAATGTTCTATGACTCTCAGAAAAGTACAATTATTTTTGGACTAAATGAAAAAGTTTCATGGACTCTTTCAAATTGTGGTGTTTTGTTTGTTTTTTTCTTAAGTAGTGTTAAAACTTTCAAAGTATAGAAGGTAAAACTCAGTGACTCTACTACTGTTGTAGCACATCACACATTTGCCCAAAAAATGTACATTTACTGAATGTTACTGGATGTTATTTAGATACATATGTGTAAATATGTTAAAATACAAGCTCCAGAGGATATGCACACGCATACTGAGGTCAGTGAGACAAAACAGAAGACCTTTCATTTACAGCTGAGTATTTTGCTTGTCATTATAGGATCATAGAATACCCCGAGTTGGAAGTGACCCACAAGGATCATGGAGGCCAACTCCTGGCCCTGCATTTTGGTAAACCCAAAAATGGCACCATGTGTCTGAAAGCATTTCCAAATACTTTGTGAACTCTGCCAGGCTTGGTGCTGTGACCAGCTCCCTGGGGAGCCTGTTCAAGGGTTTGAACACCCTTTGAATAAAGAACCTTTCTCTGATACCCAGCCTAAGCCTTCCTTACAGAGTTTTATCCTGTTTCCTCAGGTCCTATTAGTGGTCATGAGAGTGAAGAGGGTCAATGTGTGACCCTCTGCTTCCACTCCTGAGGAAGCTGTAGACCACAACGAGGTCTTCCCTTAGTCTCCTATTTTCTAGGCTGAACAACCCAAGTTGACCTCAGCCATTCTCCCCACATACAGAGATTCAAGAAAGGATTTAAAAATTGATTCCCCTAGGCTGTTCTGTAGACCTGTGGTTGGGATACTCTGGATGTGAGAATTGCATGCTTCAGTCTTCTCAAGCTGTAGAGGAAACTGATCTAGGCCTCTCAACTCTTAAAGAAATGTTCAAATCACTAATGCTTTTAAGCAAAGCTAAAGTAGTCTTCTTTTGGGATTCATGTTTTTCAAATGTCAGTCAATTATTTTTCTAAGTGTTCTTGTAAAGAGCAATCGTATTCTAGGTCTGTGCAGTAAGTTTTGTGATACAAAAGGTGTTTGATACCCATGTCCCTGATAAAAGGTTGGAGATGTGATCTATGCTTACATTTTTCTGTAGGCTAGCTATTTAATAGGTGTAATTTTTTGTTGGTTTATTTTTTTAATTGCCATTCTGTGAAACTTAGCCCTCCTTCAGCTCCCCTAGCCTATATTCATGTGTATCAATCAACAAGGATTTTAAGACAGTGAATGGTCCTCAATGCATTTATTGTTTTACTGCCACAGCATATTATGAGTAAGGAAGAAATAGTGGACGTCCTGACTTAAGCAGAGTTTATCACTTATGATAAGGAGAAGCATTCAGGATCTCAATAAAATTACTTTGTGGCAGACACTGAAAAGCTGTATATTGTTATTGCAAGAACCCTCACATGTGGCTTACTATTCATGCAGTTTTGCACAGATCTGAGACCAGATTTTCTCATATACATTTATAGTTTATCTTATGAGAGTACAATGTGATTGGTAGTATCAGTAGGCAACAAAGTGACGAGGGAGAGGACTGCCTGGCTGTATTTGGTGTCACATTCCAAACAGTCTGATCAGAAAGATTATGCAATTCAGTAGGGTAAAGTGCAGTTAGTTACTTAGTCAGGAATCATCAAAGGCACAAAACCAAGTGCTGGGGAACAAAGTTTCTGCCGCTGTGTTTAAAAGAAATTGTGACGAGGATAAACTGTAATTTTTGCCTATTTCTGATGGCTGTGAAACAATAATGGTTTTAGTTGCAGCAAGAAGTTGTCACAGAAGTTTTTGTTTAGTAAGGCTAAGTTATTGTGGGCATGGTAATTTAGCTGTGCCCCGAACTGTCCAAGATGGACTCTATCTTGGGACTACAGAATATACTTAATTACCTTCCTTTTTTGATGTAACGTGTACACTGAAGCAGACACAATGGTGGCTAGCTCTGGATTTGTATTTGCATTTAAAGCAACACGTGCTTTAGTCCTGAGGGTTGCAACCTCTTTCCCTGGAAATGCCTTTATCAGCCTTTGACTCTTGTCCCATTTTTGCCAGGTCTGCTATGTATAAGGTAAACAAAGTGACTGGAATATCTCTGTATTCATAGTTTTCTTGGACTGATTCAGTTTGGCCTTTGCTGAAAGGAATTTGATAATTTACTTTTAGAACAGAATTTGTCAGTTGAAAGAACGGAAACTGACTCCTTATATACTTAAGGTATATACATATTTGGGAATATAAAATGTCTTGTCTAGTTGTGGTTTCATTGAAGATAGGGTACAGAAAATGAAACATCAGCCACTGTGACAGCTACTTCTATTTACTGCTCACTTTGTAACTGAGAAATTGCACAAATTGTTATAACAAGAGTTAAATGTTTTCCTTTCAGTGTTGAACTGAATTTTGGTGTTGAAGATACATTCCACCATAGTTTTTGTTTATTTGAATTTCTTTTATTTGAAAGCATGGATAAGGATGCTGAGCAGGGAGAATGCCCTTAGGCCTGAGAGATGGGAGAGTGAACCATTAAAAGAATCAAATATTGAGCAGAGCGAGATGGGAGAGTAAGGGAAGCTCTTCCTTAATATTGGTATTTGAAGTATGTACTGGGTTTTTTTGTTTTACAATATTGAATACTGAGTTGGTTAAAAATAAACATTAATGCTTGAAAGAGTTATACCTAAAGCCTGTAATCTGAAACTGTAGATGGATTAATTTAAGAAAGCTGTAGCAACGCTGCTTGCCAGCCTGGTGGAAACCAAGCAGCTGGGTTACCTGTGGCTTTCTAGCCCACTGTTGGAGCTAGCCAAGTTAAACTGGCAAGCAGAGACAAGACAGATCTTTAAGAAGTTATTTTGTTGAAGAGCAACAAGAAAGGAGTAGACAGATGGGAAACACAGAGGTGGGGTGGCTGTAGGCAGAGCAGAGAAAATGAACACTGGGATTTTTGTAATGTGTAAGAGGATTTAACACAGAGAAAAGACAAGAAATTCAAAGCTGAAAGTGGATGTTTATCACCTCCTCCACTCTAGCAGACCTACTGAGAGTTATTGGATCAGGTCTAAGTTTTAATTTTGTCGCCATTGTCTTATGTAATTGAAACATACTTGTTTAAAATAGTTCTTAGCCTTATTTAGAATTCTGAATTAAGTATAAAATACTTAAATTTTGGTCACTTCAGAAATATGGGTCATTGGTCTCCTTGCTTGTGCAGAGTTCTGTGTGTATTATTTCTTTGACATTGTATTTTTTAATGAACTTCTGTTATTTAAAAAAAAAATTTAATGTCATAATATACTGGAAATATTCTAGTTCGTATGTATGGGTGTTATGTTGACCTTTCAGGATTAAATATCTCTTACATTTGTGGTGAACGGAATGAAACAGGTGATTCCTTTGAACCTGAATTCTTGAGTGTCATAACACTCAGTTTAGTTGCACCAATGTTTCTAGTCCTTCTGCCGAAAACCTTGGGATTAGAGTGTAGAGATAAAGTTCTTTAAAGCCAAGAATGAAGCATTTTCCCCCTGTGGTTGTGACTTTTAATAGTGCTCTTTCTTTGCCATCTCCAAATTAAATTAACACTGTCAATTCAGGGCTCTTTTTGAACAGTTTTGATGCAGAAGTACAATCTATCAAGAATGCTTCTAGAAAAGCCAAAAGGAAATGCAAAGAAATCATAAGAAATAATATACAAAAATAAGGTGCACATACGGAGGGAGAGCATGTTGAGCTTTTCCCCTTCTTTAAAAGTTAACCTTATTGACCATATTACAGACTTCTTGAAAAGGTAGGGAGTCAATAACATAGAAAGCTTGTTGCATTTACCACAATAACCTCTTGGCTTCTGTTTGGTTTTGGGTTTTTTTTTGTTGGTTGGTTTTTTTGTTGTTGTTTGTTTGTTTGTTTTTACTT
Source organism: Phylloscopus trochilus trochilus (assembly GCA_016584745.2). Lineage (NCBI taxonomy): Eukaryota > Metazoa > Chordata > Aves > Passeriformes > Phylloscopidae > Phylloscopus > Phylloscopus trochilus. Next base: position 37,185,791 of record WQNJ02000001.1, on the reverse strand, counting down.
CTAAGTATACAGCAAAACAGAGATTAGTTTATGCAGTTAAATAGTTCTGTGGATATCCTCATTTGTACCACTCCACTCAATTACACTGGCAACATGGGCTTTTGTACTTTGATATCTTGGCTGTAAGGCCATGGTATCATGAAATTGGTTTTCCAATTACAAATTTGTTGTTCCTTCCATAGTGGCTGCTCATGGAATAGGATGTTACCCAGGAAAGCCGCTGCTTTTTAAGGTCACTTGATGTGGCTGCCAGAAACTGGTCATAATTTCATGGGGAGTTCAAGGACAGGTTAAGTGCAATTGACTTTTCAGCATGGTGGCCGAACTGAAATTGGGAAGTAGTGAGAAGGAACTTGTTATCACAATAATTCAGTTTTCTCCTAATGTGTTCTTATTTTCCATTTGAGTTTTACTGAAGTGACAATCTCACAGGGTTTTTTTCAGAATTTTCTGATTGAAAAAAAAATCCCATTTTCAGGAGCTTATAGTGCAGAGGATTCTCATGTTTCCTTTTCAGGATGTGAGAAACCAAGTAAATGTCATTCTCCACTGGCTTTCTAGGAGAATGCTCTATTTGTCTGCCCATAGGGTTTATTGATTTATTAGTGAGTGTTTTGTGGGGTGGGGTAGAGAGGGTGGTGGTGGTGGTATTTTCCCCTCTGCTTAAATGTTGTGAAAATATTTCTTCAGTGTTCATCATATACACTTTGAATCCAACCTACTTAGATGTCAGACTCTATTGAATATTTGATCACTTATACAAAATAGGTCATGACTGACATAAGAGATTTGGTCAGCCCACACCAGCTAAAATGGTGGTCCACTCTTCTACAAGCTGTGACTGGAGAGCTGTTTGCAGACAGCTGCAGGATAGTTGTGGTGCTTTGCCCAGCCCCATGGACCCAGATTGGACCACGGCTGAACATCTGGGCACAGACTGGGATGTTCAGCAAGGGCTGAACAAAGTCCAATACAAGTTTTATATTGTGTTTTGTTATGAAAATTTAAATTCCTTTTTTCAGAACAGAGAAAAAAAACAAGCTTCTTTCTTCACTATCTTATCTTAGTAATGGCTTCTTTAAGGTGAAGGTTTAATCATTCAGGTATCTGTAGAGCAAATAATGTCTAGTTCCTCTTGCTATGTGTTCAGTGACTTACATTTACTGCTTTAAACTGGCCATAAGTTGGATAATGGAAAGCACTGTTTTTTGAATTGTCACATAGCGTGGTTCCCTTCATCTATTGTATTATGTGCGTCTAAATAAGTATATATTAAATGTTCACATACAGCTTATAGCTTCTAGTGCTAGTTTTAAGCTGTCAAAATGTAATTGCCTTCATCTAATTATATTAAATTTTTGTCATACTGCATGTAGTTTTAACCAAGATTCTTTTCCTTTCTTTGTCAGAATATACTTTGTTAGGTACTTCTGGTATTTTAACACCAGGGTTCCCATAAGAAGTTTTATAACGTCAAATATCAGTTGCTCATAATGATAATAAATTCCAAATTCCATTTTATAAAAGAAATTCAAAAATCTTAATATATTAAGGGTCTTTGAAAAACAAAACCAGTGTATTTTGAGTGGAAGACAGATTGACCTTCTCTTCTTCATTATGGATCTTTCTGTATTTATTGAAGTAAAAGAGGGAAAGTGATGAACTGCTTTGGAGGGTAGGATGCATTTATTGACTGTGTAACCTTTATATGTCTTGATGCTCTGATCTCTCCTGATTGTAAGTAGTCCAACGTAATGTAACCAGTCATTTTCCACAAGAATTTTGTGTAGGAGGGCATCTTGTTACAGCAAAGCTACAGAATTATGTATTTGAAAGCATTTAGTTTTGACTGGTGTGTTTTCATTTGCTTTTTTTTTTTTTTTTCTCAAGGTGTAGGAGGAATGTGTGTGTGCTCCTGTGCATCCTCCCAATACCCTACGTGATCTTATTCATGTGTAGGAAATATTTTCTGAATTGCAGGCTGAAGGTGTGTAATTATGTGTCTGCTGTTTAGCACTTCCTTTTTTTCCCCCACAAATCCTTCAGAATAGGATTGTAGCAGATTGATAAAGCTTAACAGCTTACCGTGCATCAGTGGTGTTCCCCACAGCTCAGTATTGCACCCAGTCCTGATTAATATCTTTATTTATCATCTGGATGAGGGGATCGGGTGCATCCTCAGACAGATTACAGGCAATGCCAAGTTGGGCATCTGGAGGGCAGGGAGGCTCTGCAGAGGGATCTGGGCAAGCTGGATCAATGGGCCAGCACCAATGGTAGGAGATTCAACAAAGTCAAGTGCCAGATCCTTCACTTGGAGCACAAGAACCCCAGGCAGCACTACAGGCTGGAGACAGAGTGGCTGGGAAGATGTTGGGTGGAAAAGGATCTAGGAGTGCTGGTCAACAGCCACCTGAACATGTTCTGGTGTGTGCCCAGGTGTCCAAGAAGGCCAGTGGCATCCAGGTCTGTATCAGCAACTGTGTGGGCAGAAGGACCAGGGCAGTGACTGTCCCCCTGTATTCAGCATCAAGTCCCGTGTTCACTTCTAGGCCTGTCACTGTGAGTTAGACATTGAGTTGCTGGAGCATGTCTGGAGAACAGTAGCGAATCTGGTGAAGGCTCTGGAGAGCAAGTCCTAGGAGAAGCAGCTAAGGGAGTTGGTGTTGTTTAACCTGGAGAAAAGGATACTCAGGGAAGATGTTACCGCTCTCTACAGCCACCTGAAAGGAGGTTGTAACAAGGTGGGGGTTGCAAGCCTCCTCTCCCGGGCAACCAGTGATAGGACAAGAAAATGGCCTCAAGCTATGCCAGGGAGGCTCAGGCTGGACATCAGGATTCACAGAGAAGGGGTTCTTAAACCCTGGAATGGAATGGACTGCTGAGGGTGGTGGTGGAGTTACCATCTCTGGAGGTGTTCAAGAGAAATGCCTGAATGTGACGTTTAGTGCCATAGCATGGCATGGTGATGTTCAGTCAAAGGTTGGACTTAATGATCTGAGGTGTTCTCCAGTCTAAATGATTCTGTGACTCTGTGAGTAGTTTTAGTTTTTTAAAACAATGTGTCAATACACAGAATTTCTGTTACTAATGTTGCTTTCAAGTCTATTCAGACTTGGCCCCTTGAAATTGCTTTTCCTTCCACCTCAACCAGACATAAAATCCTTGGAAAGATTTTCAAAATCTCAAATGAGATATCTCGGAAAAATAAGAAAGGAAAAGATGTGAGCAAAACAAAGACATTGAAAACTTGATGGGAAATGTGAGGCATCAGATCTGTTTATTCAGTCATGTGTAAATTTGCATTAATTAAAAGGAATAAATTCAGTGTTCATAAATGCAAGGCCAGTTTTGATGCAGCAAGTTGTTATCCATGAAACAAATCTGTTGTAAAACTGTAGACTGGAAGTTCTACACTGGGAGCTGCTTGTTGCCCCATTCATCATAAAGGAAACTTGATAAGTAGTTGGACTTTGTGGCCTTTTTCATGGAGGTATGCAAAAACTACTATAAAAATTAATACATAAAGTAGTTATGTTGCAGACTCCCTCTCTCCCCTCTGTGTTCAGAAGAGAATGGGAGTTCTGTAGAGCTTTATCCATTTACTGTAATTACTTGTGCTGGGTAGGTTTGTATTCCTCAAGAGCTGCCAGCACCTTATTTCAGTGGCATTGATGTATTTTAGTGCCGTGTTTTTGCCCAGAACATGGCAGATGCTTGCATCAAGTTTAATGCCAGGTTAAAATGTTTGAATGTCATGATGTCTTTGGAAACAGTTTGTTCATTCTTTGTCCAAGTGAGGCTTTTGGCAGAATTTGTTGCTATCTTCTATGTGATAAAAATGCAGAGCTGTAAAGTAAGGCTCTACTGAAAAAATTTCCATGTAGCTCTCCCTAGCTGGAGTACAGCAACCATGCACGAGTATCCCCTAAGTTTTAGCTTTGGCAGAAGTGTTCTTGTGGTACCATAACAGTCAAAACTGCTGTGTTTTGCTTTGCAATAGGATTCACTCTGAACAGCTTTCTTAGTTTTTGTAGTGCTGGAGTGTAATATGTATAATACTCTGGCTCACTGCATTATGGATTGTTGAACTTGAATCATACTGGACAGAAAACATCTGGAATGTTCCCTCGATGTTGCACTTCAGAAAGCATTTCTGTTGATTGCTGTATAGTTCTTCTGTATTAGAAAAACTTACGAACAGAACCAGTTCTTTCTCCCTGTCCAGTGCTTACTGTATTACAGACTTTTAGTAGATAAACATCAGATTAAAATCTTATCCTTTTATAGTACTCCAAGCTGTATGAGTCAAATCCTCTAAGTTTTCACCATACATCTGGCCTTCAAATACTGTACTGAAAATCAAATAATTTTCAGTGCAGAGCAGCACATAAGAAGTACTTAACAAAGGAACTGCTAAGCTGATTAGAATACTACATCAAGCTTCTCTCTCATTAGGTAGATTTTATTGTTGCCTTGACAAAGAAAAAGATGACTAATGCAGTTTGGATGTCTAAATATTTTCTGTTTGGGATTTTATTCTGTAAATAATCATTTTAAGGAAGTTAAATTGAAAAAGGACAAATCAGAACTGATGCTTGATTTTTCTGGTGTGTTTTGCCTGTATTCCCCAGTTTATGCAAACTGCTGCCAAAGGACCTCATATGCCAATCAAGTAGGAAGACACACCTGAAAAACAGAGTAGGGAGGGAATTTATTAATGAACTAAGTCTGTCTGATCTTTCCTCACTGTTCTAATATCTGAGTGTTTGACTGTTGTAAAAAACAAGCTCAAATTCTCATGTATGCATGTGTATGTGCTACTGTGAATAACTGCTCTGCATTTACAGCAGGCATTGTTTTTCCTCCTGCCTGCTTACATTTAGATTTTTCGTAACTTGTTTTTGTACTCTGATTATGCATATCCTAACAAGAAGGAAAAAATAACATATGAAGGGTGGGGAGGCTGAGGGAATATAAACTATGCGAAGTCTTGTTGGCCTTGTATCAGGGAGGAGCCTACCCATTAGTGCAAGTTAAAACAATCTCTAGTAACTGTTTAGCTGGAACAACTTCATAGAGAAGTCTGGCACACCCAGTCAGCTGCTTTTCTGTTCATTAGAGCTCAGCAGCACACTGTAACTCTCAGTAGCCTCAGGGAATGACAAAGTTAAAACTACAAATTCTCTAATGTTACTGTTTTAAAGAAAACTTCATTTGGGTGAAATTTTTAGAGGCTGAGTCTGAGAAAATTTTATGGCATTGTGGAACATAGTGTCAGGCAATGAAGTTCCTTGGGCATTTTTAGCCCCTAATTCTAAACAGTTATTGGAAAGCTACTTTAAGCATTTCATTCTCCTTTCATATTGTCTACTTAGACCTGTCTTCAGAGGACAGGCTCAGCTGGAAAGGAAGCTGCAACATAAACATCTTGCTGCATGAAATAACTAGTAAATGCTTTTTGTGGGTAATATGATATCAGCCCCTGCTGTGTTAGTTTTCTTAAATCTGTGCCTCATGTCACTGTGAACACGGTAGTAATGGCAAGAGCAGTTTTCTGTGACTAGATCAATGACTTGGAAGAAAACAGAACTGTTAAAAGAGCATCCTCTTACTTCTAGCAAGAGAAGTGTTTTCAACATGTATTTAAAGCATTTACAGAAAGCATGCTTTTTGTGAATGAGGAAAAAAACTGGAAGCTTGAAATAAACAAAATCTTTCAGCCTCCAGTCATTATATTTATTCACTTCCATTAATGACACATTGCTAAAGAAAACTTGGCTGTTTAAGTGTCTGGAAATATCTAAAGTTGTCTACTATCTGAGAAGATTTTAAGCAGCTGAAATTTGTTGAATTTGCTTCAAAAGAAGACAGCATGTAGGGAGAGAATTCTTGAAAGCTCTGGAACAATTTCTGTTCTGCTTTATTTTTGTACTCATATATTATTTCTTTTAAAAATAGTTTTCTTAAGTTTAGCACACATAAGTTTGCCATACAAATACACAAAAAATCCTTCAGCTGTACCATTTGAGGGAATGCTGCTTTTTTGACCAGTGTTCAATCTGTAACGAAAGGTAGCTGGGAAACAAAAGAGCAAAAATTGTCTTTAACTATGGGGAACATATAATGGGTTGAGGAGATGCTTTGAAATTTCTTAGGAACTGAGAAAAGGGAGGGGGTTTACAGTGGCATTAGGAAGAGTCTAAACTGATAAACCACTGTATGTATTGACTGATAAAACCTTTCATGTTATATTCATTTGGACTCCTAAATCAATTTTTTTTAATTTAAATTTAAAAATGTTTTCCTGTGGTCTCCTGTTTTCCCCTGACCACCCAGAGATTAAAAAAAAGTAAGTTTGCTTTGTATTTTGTGTTGTACTTTGGAAGTATTGAATCACGTAATCATTTAGGTTGGGAAAGGTCATTGAGTTCAACTTTGACTAGTCATCACCTTGTCAGCTAAATTGTAGCGCTGAGTACCATGTGCAGTCATTTTTTCACACCTCCATGGATGTGTTCTGTGATCTGTATTCATATAATTTTTAACCAAAAATGAGGTTTGTTTGTGTTCTAGCTAAAACCTCATGTAGCCTAATAAAATATTTTTGTGCTTAGGTCAAATACCTTTTGTTCCGGACAGGGAGAAGGGTCAGGAGGGGAAGAGCAGAACAGAAAGAATCAACTACACAAGCTGGTTGAACCACATACTTCTCTTGCCTCTAATGATCTCTTGGAGCATGATGTTGCCATTTTGCAAGTTAGAGCTTTCAGTCTGTACTGAGACACTGTGAGGACTGAAATATGTAAAGGTTGTTGAGGGTTTGTGATCCATGTGATGAGAAACAGTTTTTCATTAAAGTGTCTAATTGCCTTTTAAATATGAAAAAAAAATGTTTCCTTGTTTAATCATTATTCAGTCCTTATGTTGCAGTAATCAGAGAATGGCAGAACAGCCCAGGTTGAAAGGAGCCTTTAAATAATCATCTGGTCCAGCCTTTATTTGTTAAATAATATACTAAAAAAATAGTGTGTAGCGGGGCACTGGTGTTGCTCAGACAGTCTGCTGGAATTATCAGAGCAGCAGCAGCCTAAACATGTAGAAATGGTGTCAAGAATAGTTTCAACCATTCATTTAGGTAGGTAGCACAGTCTCAAAGACTTGAATGACCAGGGGTGTACTACTGCTTTGGACTCAAAATTTAATGATGTTTAGAAAATCTTGTAAAAATTACATGTATCTGTGACTGTCTACTCTCTGCTTTTTCTATTGTGTTTATCCATAACCCATGGTTTCTCACTGTTTCAGCTCAGTCACTTCTTTAAAGAATTTTATATGGTTTTCACATCTGCTTAAATGTGGACCTGTTCAAACAGTATTTCTTTTTTTCCATTTGCTTTTTCCTCTCTTTAAAAAACTATAGTGATTTCACTAAAAGAGTCTGTCACTAATTGGTTTTTACCATCCATGCTAAACCAACACAAAAACACCTGCATAATTTGTTTTCATGATGTTCTTTCTCTTTTTTCATATCTCTAATGCCTTTAGAAGAGGGGAAAAATGTTTGAAATTGCCTCTTTTGGTGAGTAGCTCCTATTCTAAAAGAAATCAGTTGTGGACAGCTTCTTTTAGTCTTCTGATTGGTGGAAGTTTTACTTTGGCAAGTTTTCTATTTGTTACTTCTACTTCTAAAATATTCCCTTTTCTTTATGATTACTTATTTGTATTATTTAGCCATGGCTGTTGCTTCTTGTAGAAGTTGCAGTCACTAAACATAGTTGCTTCACTTCAAGTTAATTCTTGTTTTAATTTTGCGCACTTCCTTCCTGAATGTGAATATTCACTAGTAACAAGCCATTGTCCACTTGGCGCTATTTCTGCTTAACTCAATCTCCAGCTGTCCAGCTCTGTGCAAGAATCTATCCTTTTATGAAACAAAACATAACACTAATCCTCCTTTGCTTATGCCAACTCCTTCTGTTCCTTACACACACTAGTAATGTTGTTGATTGTTAACCTCATGTGATTATTCCATCCCCGTTTATCTTCTTGCTCTTTTTAAAGAATCCACTTTCTGGCTTTTCCATCTTGCAGTCAAGCTCTTCATTTTCAATACCTCATCTGCTCTTGTGGACCTTTTTTTTGTTTTTCCTTTTGTTTCTGGAATCCTGCTGCAGCTGTAAACCCAGGCTTCCGCTATGCCATTTCCGTGAAAATTTGATATGCTATCACTTGGCTTCAGTCCAGGTTCAGGAGGAATCACTCGGGAGTGCATAATTCCTATTTCTTATTTTCCCTGAACACTTTGTCTGCACATCAGTTGGATGTTTGATGTTTCTGGCAGGTTTTGTGAACTCCATGTTTTCTTAGTCATTGTCTAATAGGAGATCAAAGGTATTCAGTTGATTTGTGTAATAATTGATTAAAGCAGTCCTAGGAGTTGCTTGTCAGTTCTGTGCAGGAAGCTTCTGCACATAACAGAAGGGCAGAGAAACTGTTCCTAAGAAATGATTGGATTTTTTTTGGCCACAGAGCTAGGTTTTAGAACTATTTGAAAAAAGTAAGAAACTCACAGAATAGTGAAGAAATAATGATTACTAGAGCAGCCTCATAGAGCTGTATTTTTGTCTGTTAATGAGTGTTCATCAGGACACGTTTGTAGGGAAACAGCACTGGAAACAACTCTGTTGCATTCTTTTAAATGTTTGGGATTCACCTGTAAACTCCTGTGACAGCTAGTTGTGCTCTGTCTTCTTTCCACTTGTTCAAGTGTATTACTCTTTCCCTCTAGGAAAGCTTTTTGGCTTTACTGTTCATGCTTCATTCTCTTTTGCTTATTAATCTCAATGAAAAGATAATTTACAGCCTCTTCAGCTTTTTTGTCCTCCACAAATACTGTCAAATATAACAAATAGTCTATTACATTGTCCATGTGTTGAGACTTAAGTAAACATGGGAGAGAGGAATACAAATTGATTTCAACATACACACCTTCATATGTTTTAAAATTAGCTTTAGACCTCGTTCTTCTATTTAAGTTTTCTCATGAAGTACTTAATCTCCAATGGTGTGACGTGTTAATAACGCAGTGTCTTGGTTTGGAAAGACAGGTATCTACCAGGGAAAGCTGGAGTTTCCCTTACAATGGGGAATGTAAACCCCTCACCCCCGCCAAATTATAAATTTGCAATTAAGGGCTTTCAGGCAAAGATTTGGGAATAGGAATAACAGTTCTTTACTAGGGATATTAACAATACAAATGTAGTAGAAAAACAAAACCACCCAACCAAACAAGCAAACAAACAACAATTTTGGAAAACTCTGACAGAGCTACAACCTGACACCCTGTGGGTCAGGGTGTTGGAAGCAGTCCAAAAGTGAGTCCTCCTGGAGTGGCAGATGTGGTTCTGGTGGAGTAGAGATGATCCTGTAGAAAAGGGTCCAGTGGTGGTGAGAAGGGGTCCAGTCTTCCTCCAGGAATCGGGTGAAGCTGTTTACCTTCTGTGTTCTTGTGTCTCAGTTTTATCCAGGTAGGAATGGTTGGCTCCCCCCACTGGGTGGAGCATCTCACAATAGGATGATGGAATGTGGATGTTTTACTTTGGTGATGTGTGCTTTTAGGAGTGTCTTAATGGTCCATTAGCAGAAAATACTCCCCTGGTGGTGAAAGAGAAAAGAAACACTGCCCCACCTGGTTTTAACAGTTGGCCCGTTATAAAAAGGCACCTGCCCCCCTCCTCCCAGGGTAAAGAAGAAAAATTCTCCAACTGCTTTCAGCAGATGAAATAGAATACACATTTTTGGTTCCATAACCCAAGACACGCAGTTTGTCAAAATCTGCATGTTTAGAAAATAGAAGAAATGAAACTTCTTTGAGCTTTAAAGTGCTGCCTAAGCAGACAATTTAATTTAAATTGTAACAGGAATGCATCAATTTGAGAACTGATATTAAAATTGTTTTCCTAACTATAGAAATGGTTTTTTAAAGCATGGGGTTATTTCATTTTGAGCATATTAAAAATATCTCAAGGATTGGATGGAATTGATATTCAGAAAATTCTGAAAACATGATATAGGCACATGCAACTTTGTCAAGCTATTTCGTGACTAAGTGGTTTATCTGTCAAGGCAATCTGACTCAGAGTACACATAGAATTTCCTAGAATAGGAGTAACTTGACTGACATGTCCTTTATTTTAAGGTGTTATTTTTACTGAATCAGTAGTTTCATAATGTAGTTATCAAAATTCTTGAAACAAAGGCAGTTACCACCAAGTTGCTAAGGTGACTATAATAAGCTAGCATAAGGGGTAATTAGTACTGTAAAGAAAAGGGATAGGACTGCCCACTTCTGATGTTTCCAGTAAAAAAACCTAAGAATTCTTGTCTAACTTTTCAAGTTCATTCTTTGACACTGTATGTGTCTGCACTTTGATGTGGCTGCAATTTGTACAGAATTTAGTTTTATCTTACTGGATAGTGAGTACCAAAAGATATGTTGCAAGAACCCTCAAATCATAATGTGGTTGATTGTAGGATTGCCTTTCACAAGGTGTGGTACTTCCTTATTACCCTAGATGTTGACTAATGCTTAGTTTCATTTTTAAAGCAAGTGGAAGCAGGATCTTTATGAGGTACAGGTGTCTGGAAGTGTTGGGGGCAACTGCTGCAGTACTGTGCAAGGTGTGCTCAGTACAGTGTGCCACCTGCATCACAACGGTGCAGCTGTGTGACTCCTCTGCTTGCACCTGCTCTCTGGCCACATCTTTTTAGGCATAGAATCATCAACCACAGAGGTTCCGGACCACAGTGTGGCCCGGAACCTCTGGGGCACATGTTCATAGATTTGATATTTTAGCTTTTGATAGTCAATATATTGAAATGGAATCTGGATTAAGGGACTAACCAGCGTAAGTTAATATGTGCCACAAAGAAGATCATTCCCTGGAAATGATGATGGCTGCGGAGCATCCAAAATGCGATAAGGCAAGGCATCAAGATACTATTTCTGGATATTTCAAATGCCATGAGGATCTGCAGTAGTTTCTGCACCAGTATAATACAGTATGAAAAGAGTGAACAGAAGAAGTAGTAGCAGTAATAAATGAGCTTGCATTCCTTTCAGGGTTGACAGTAATGAATTGAACAAGCAAGCCGAGGCATGTAGAAGGAGGTTAATGTACTAAACTGATGTTTATCAATAGATGCAAACCATTTGTTGGTAAGGCTTAGAATCTGGAAGGGGTCCTAATATTTGAGCGGGAAAAAGTGTTTCTTGTGGACCTCTCTAAAGAATTGGGTGTACTTTGAAACTAGATGCAGAGTGATATAATGTGTTAGCCCTTTTCATATGTGCACCTTTGGGATTGTTTTGTTGCTCTAAAGTGCAGAGAATGTCCCAAAATGACTTTATTGTCTTCCCCTTCTTTTGGGTTGTACCAGTAAATGCTTGATGTATAATTGATTACACTTGTGTAATCTGCAAAATCAGTCTACAGATTAGCATTGTCATAATGCAGTAATAAAATTTAATGGTTTTCTGCTTATGCATTGCTGGATTTTCTTTAACTCTACAGGGTCATTCATATGATAATCAGTCTTGGCTGTGTCTTGTTTATATTACATATTCTATAGGATCTCTGTGGGTAGCATTTGTGTAACCTTTCAAGATGCAGCTGCTGCTTATATTATTGAATTCTTTTCATTATGTATTCATTACAGAAGGATAACTAAAAATAGGTTTAATAACAATGGCAAGAGAAATCTACTACAGTCTGGGATATTACAGATGCAATTTGTATAGTCTTATGCTTCATTTTGTGTTCCATTCAAAATTTCATAATCATTAGTACATCAAGAATCCACTATATATTTTCTGTATAGTTTCTTAAATTAAATTTAAGGCTGGCCTTCATAGGATGAAAGAATGAGTTAGTGAAGTCTGGGATTCCTGTTAAGCTAACTGATTAGTCATACTATATTGATACAGGAAAGCACTGAAAGAGATATTAATCTGAGAGCAGTGGTGCTATGTGCAGTATAAGACTCTGATTTGAAAATAATCTATTAAAAATCTAGTTGTCTTTAATACTTAGGGTATAAGGATTTCTTCCGTGTTCATGGAAAATCTTAAAAATAGAAGAGCTACCCCTCCTGAAAAACACTGCCTATAATACTGTACATTTTATAATTTCTCAAGATATAACCCCTTCTCAGACTTGTTCAACACAGAAGTTGGTCTGAACTGTGTATGTGGAAGGGTAAGGAATTGCAGGAATTTGAAGTAGATGTTGAGATGGCTGATTTTTCTCAAACAGCTACAAGCAGGGATGGAGAATAACTCAGCCAAGTATCAGTATGTTTCTACTCTGGGCACTTGAACTAGCTAATGTTATTCTAGGCCATGGGCTTTTGAATCCATGTTTACTTGCTTCATTGAGAGAAGCACATGCAACTCTGATAGCTCTATCTTTCTTGGTGAAGTAGTACTTGAGGGAGATTTTTGTGGTATTGAGGAGGACTCCGGGCATTTTTAAACAGGATTCTTGTGTTTATACATGGAATTTCTAGACAAATACGTACGAAAGAGCACACATTGGTGTTTCTCAGGATCCTTGTATGTAGCTCAAACTCCCAGTCTCACAGTGCAACAAATTCTGTGGGGGAACCTGCAAATGTTAAAAGTCTTGATCTTATGTGTAGCAAAGAGTTTGAGGTAGAAAAAGGAAGGGTGTCTCTGAGGAAACCTGAACACAGGGCAGGTCTTTTGCTTAGATTTGTTTTCTGGTAATTGATTTGGTTTATGAAGAAAATCCTGAAATAAAGTCTTGTTTGATAATGTTAAAATAATTGATTTACAATAGATCACAGATACTTAAATATAATTTTTTAAAAGTATACTCATGTATTGTGTGCTAGGATTTGGGTATCCCAAGAAGTTGTGGATGCCCCATCCCTGGAAGTGTTCAAGACCAGGCTGAACGGGACCTTGGGCAACCTGATCTAGCCTGCCCATAGCAGGAGGAGATGGAACTAGGTGATCTTTATAGTCTCTTACCATTCTAAAATTCTGTGGACTAGGTGTGAATGTATTTGTTTTTTAATTTGATTTTCCAGATTAGAGTGCTTTATCTTCTTACCCTGATTTGTAATTAAATGGATTGGTGGATCCCCTTTAGGCATATGTGAAGTACAGTATCTTCAGCAGCTTCATAAAGCCATGTGTTCACATTCCTATCTCTACAGCAATATCAGCAGTATCTCTAGCAATAATCCAGAGAATTTACCTCAGCATTAATATGGGTACACTGGGTGAATTTAGTAATATAAACAGTGATGCTTATTTTACTGGTAGTTGCAAGGTTTTAGTTCTCTATTTCGTGCTGTCTTTTTTTGTAACTGTTGCAACTTTTACAACTAATTGGCAGTGATGCCATGGGAAAGTGTATTTAGTGCTCTGTTGTCAGTGATTTTGTCGAGAAGTGTCTGGCTAATCTAGCAGTAAAACATAGGTTAGATGTAAAACATGAACAAAATTCACATGCTGTTTATTTTAATGCTATCACATTATGCTACATTGTTTGGTGAATTGGAAAGTGGATAGGGTCCTAAGGCAAGAAGAATTATTCTGCAATTGCATTTATAAAAATGAAGGAATTGAGTTACTTGATGATAGCTTCGTATTTAATTGTTTTCTGAAAGATAAAGACTTCTTCTTTCAATCTCATAAATTAAGCTGCCATAATTTCAGATAAAGTCATTTGGTGAAATATTTAAATTAATTAAATGTCACAAGAAAGAGTTGAAGTCATGTATAGTATCTTGAAGAGCATTATAATAAACACAGGACAAGAAACTGTTTTAAACTAGTATGATCTATTTTCTTTTTGAAAGGGACCTACTGTGGTACTTTTGACAACTTCATAGCTTCTCACTCAAGCTGCTAAGTATTGGTTATTTTTACTTTTTCTCTCTTGAAATAGTTTTAAGCAAGTATTAAATCAACAGGTATGCCACAGCTTGAACCAGAACTTAAAAATTATTTGATTAGAAGAAAGTCTGTCCACCAAATTGACGTTTAACTGATATTTAGTCAGCTCTTAATCTGGCCTAGTAGGGACTGACAAAGTCCAGGTCATAAAAGACAAAAAATTGGCTCAGTAATGTACTGGGGGATGTGTCTGAATGAAAAAATAAAAAAAACAAAGCAGAAACAAAAACCACAGAAAGTAAAAACAAGAAATACAGGTCTGAAAGGAATCTGCAAAGCAAGACCTTTACTTTCATTTCTTTGGTGGCTCTTTAGGGAGTTGCCTAAGAGTTGCCTAATTCTCTCCCTCTCCAATGGCACTGCAGTTTGTGCAGTCATATTACTGACCCAGGTCAGGAGCTGATTCGACTGAAACATATTTTTCTTTTCCTGTGTTCTTTTTCATCCTGCTCACTCTGCAGTCTAGTTCCGCCTGTGACTGAAAGCCATGGCATGGAACAGAGTGAAAGCCAAGGCAATGGGAGGAGGCACCTGACAGCAGTACCTGATTTATGCCAAAGAGGTACCAAACTTCTGACCATGACCTCTGCTGCCTCTGCACTGTCACTCTTGTTTGGTTCTGGTACAAATCCTGAACAAATTGATTCCATGCATTTGTCCGTAGCTGTCTTTGTCCAAATGGTGTCTTCATAAACAAGTTATGCATTTATTAAAAGTAAATAAAAATATTGTGTGTTAATAATCAAAACAGGAACAAAGTAAAATTCACAAGGGTGATGTACTATGCAAGTGCTTTCCTAAGCACCAGCTAGTGGTGTTACCTTTACTGCTTACTTCAAATGTGCTTCCTCCCTTACACTAAAACAGTAATTTCCATAGGTTCCCCTTAATGAATCAGTTATTTATTCTAGGATATACACTGAGAGGAAGCTGAGTGACATGACAGCCCGTGACATGAAGGATACATTCACAAACAGCACAGTGTTCTCAGCAGCAGAATTAACAACTCACAACCCAAATAAGTGTTCTGGTTCAGTCACCTAAGCCTCAGAGATGGCTAGCCCATTGTAAAGAGGATGTCTGATTTAAGGTATACATTTCTACCAGCTTTATGTGAAAGATGTGATTTATTTCCTCAAACCATTGTACTTTATTTGCCAATGAATGAGGACTTACTAAGTATCAACACTGTTGATAGTCTTAAATCTTCATTTTTATATGCATTGCAATTAATTAACATAATATGCCACGTATTGCAAAAATAGATGTGTACTATAGACTTATCTTTCTAAAGGGAAATGTTGATTCTGATTGGCAGTATCAGATGGAGTTGGGGAGAACATACAGAATTCTTTTTCTTGTCACATTCTAATCCTTGTGAGTATCTTATGGCGAGATATCAGAAGGACTGCTTCTTTCTAAAGCAGAAGTATTGCATCAGATAACACCCTTTTTCACAGAAGTACAATACTAATGGGTGTGTTCCCATGGGTGGGAAGATGCATGGGTGACCTTTCTGCAAGGTCTTTTTAAAATGAAGTGAACAACTCTGATGTCTGGATAATTTGACCAACATAGAAGTGTGGAAATGCTTCTGCCCTTTTTTGAGATCCCTTCTTAAATGCCTGGTATGTAGGGGTGTTGTAGCTGTGAAACATCACTTGGCTGATGATGCATTTCAGCTCTCCTTAAGATAAATTGATATGTTTAATTATTTGCTTTAAAGTAATCTGATCCTGGTTGTATTCTTACACTTGTGCTAGTCATATTCAGTACCTGTTAATCAGGGAATGTTCCGGCCTAACTAGGCACCTAAAATACAACTGAAGCAGACATCCCTTTAAAATATAATTAAAACCTAGAGGCCTTACTATTCCCATGGTATTGTCCTGTAATCCTTGAGCATTTGTAAGCTATTGAGATGCTTCTTTTAAAAGTCTGCTCATCAGTACTGTATTTCTTATGCATCATGCTCCTGAGTTGGACTCGGGAGAGCAAGAAATTAAAACCAAAATCTTCAAATGGGATAAGGATTCTTTTCTCCCTTCCCATATAATTTTAGTCCTTGTATCCTTTTAGTCCAAATGCCTTTGCTTTCTTTCCATGATGTAGTTTCTACAGCTATATTCTGGATCACATTCAACTTCTTGTGTCTTTGCAATTATACCACATTCAGTAAATGTCTGAAAAGGCTAAATTGACTTTTAAAGAGCCTTTTGAAGGCCTCATTACCATCATTTTTTGTCCTGACATGCTAATAGGGACACACCCCTGCACTTCTAACAGTGCCAAATTATTAAATACTTGAATACCTGTCCCTATAGCATCTAAATTTTCTAGGGTAATGCTCATTTCTTTTAGTATCAAATAACATATTCTGTATAGCTGTGATAGAGTCAGTCTGTGGAAACCAAGAACTGGGATGCAGATGTGTTCACTTAAGAACTGTTAAGCCAGCTGATGCAGCAATGTACTGCCTGTACATAGCTGTGTCTAACAGACAAAACCTTTTTTAGATTCATAGGTAATCTTGCGGATTGAAGATTTTAGTTTGTGTAAGAGAAAACCATTTCAGTGTTCTCACTCTTGGGAGGAGAGAAGGGTTCAGTGAGCGTCTCTTGCTGATGCCATGGGAGGGTTTGACACTAGCGCTGTGAACAGATCTTGCAGTAGTTAGGCAAATCAAATGAGAGGTACTAATTACTGTGCCCCAATGGTTCTCAGGTATTCTCATGTCCCATTTACTGTTGCATGAACAGAGACTTAAGTTTTGAAGGACATGTTGTTGCTTCTTGAAAAGATAGTGACAGAACAAGTGCCAAGTAAGGAAGAACTCAAATAGGAATGGCATAATGATTTCAATATGTAATTTTAATTAAATTTTTCAAGTTCTCAAATGATCACGTGAAAAGATGGAATGGGGAATTAAAACTCTTAAGGCAAGGGGTCCTATTCCTGATCTTTTATTAATGTATTTCGGGGTGAAATACAAGTTTTGTTTTAGTACAGCATCTTATCTAGCAGCAGAATGCTGTTCTGAGTGAGTGAAAGCTGAAACGGCTGTATTTGCAAAGAGTCTATTCCCAGCTAACTGGGAATAACTGCCAGATGGAAAAGGTAGTGGAAATTATTGTTTGTGAAACAATGTAAGGTTTCTCACTAGGAGAATTATCCTGTAGGGTGGGCTGTGGGGTTTTTTCCTCCCTTTCCCACCCCTCCTTTTTAAGGTGTTATATCTAACTGCTACTATTAATGTATGCTTAGGTAGGTAAGCTATTGAATACTGATATTTTTTTAAAACTTGTGTTTCTAGGAAATGTCTCTTAAATTTCACTCCAGAGCAACTTACATGATGTGATAGCTTTATTGGGATTGGGGTTTGGAAATATCCAACTGATTTTCCAACCTTCACTGGGAAACGGGGTCAGACCTGCAGAAATTATGATAGCTGTTGATAATATGCTCTTATTGTAAATTCTGCAAAGCTGTGAAAGCACATCTTTAGAGTGTGAAGCAAACCCTGTGTGCTTTTTTTAAGTACACAGATTTTTGCATTTTTGTTTCAAGCATTTTTTAAAATTTTGATTCTGTTTCCAGCTTATAACTCTAATCTGAAATTTATTTATTCCATAAGGTTCTAGTATGCAAAAGAAAGCAAAATAAAGGGGGTTTGTCTTTGCAGGGACTAATTTGTGATAGATATATATCTATTGTTCCTGTGGAAAAATACTAAATGCTTCCCGTCCCCCCCTCCCCCAACAGAAATTCTTAAGCAACCATTCCGTTTAATTTTTTAGTTTCTAAGGAATTCATAAATACTATGAGTTTTCTAGAAGGAAAAGGTCTGGAAGTGCACTGTAGTTTCTTGGCAGGTAGAGGACAGAGAAACCAGCTATAAAGGCACCACATGTGGCTTGCTTTGAATTACCTGTGTCTCCTTAAGATGTATGCTTATCTGAAAGAAGCAAAACATTAAAGTGATTCATTGTTTGGAGTTTATGTGTACAAAAAATTGATTCCTAGCATTGACAGAGCTGACCACAAAATGTAAATATTAATAATAAAACAAGTCTTGATACAATGTAGTGAGTTCTTCCAGGCTGAGCCAATCAAGGCAGTTATTTATTACTGAAGCAGGACACAATTTGACAGTGCATGGATGAAATTGTCCTCAGTTTATACAAACAAAAAAAAAATACTAGCCTTAGGCCACATGTATAAAACAGTGGCCTGGAGCTGTTTTCTCCTGAAACATTGGGCAGAGACCTGAAGCTCTGATCCAGTTATCTCTTGATGTCTGAGCCTGGCTGGCTGGGAAATGGTGCGGAAGAGAACCATTAGGAGAAAATAGATTGTGACAAAGCTCCTTGTCTGTTCTCTTTTTATCTTGACTTAAGAAGACTGTCATGCCTTGTCGCAGTGCTCTGATAGGAAAGGGAAGTGTTACAAGTCTGAACTGTGCAGACAGTAGTGGTGTTTAATACAAATGTGCGGCTCTAAGCATTGAGAAACAGTGATAGATGGGCTGCAGTCCTGCATCTCCCAGCCCCACTTCCTGAAACTGTGTAAAGTAAATAACCTTTGATTTGAAATGAGACTTTCACTTGCTCATACCAGTACACTTTAGACTTTTACAGTGTTCTTTTCACTGCTCAGCATTTTCCTTTAGCCACGTTCAGTCCATCTTTGTCAGGTAACGGTTGTTTAATCTTCTCTCCATTTTATATTTCTTTCCTTTTAGTATTGGATAATACATTTTGTTGAAATGGGCAGTAATGTTTCCTTTTAAAACTGGTGTCTTTACAAACTTTTTGATTCATTTATTTGGTTTAGTATTTCTAGTTTTGCTTCTAAGCTTGAACTTTTTAATTCGAGTTATATGGGTTTGTTGCTGTGGTACCAATAATGCCTTGTTCATAAAAGATTCAGCAGTATAGCTGAATAGGCTAGAATAGTCACTCTTGAGTCTGTAAAGTTGGCTATGCATGAGAAAAAGATATTATACAAGAATATTGGTTAAAAAGGTTTTTTTCTTATGTAGATGGGAGTAGTCTTAATAGAGTTGCACTGAGAAAAGAAGCCTCTGATTATGGCTATGGAGTCCTAGTAAGTTCTTTAATCATGGCAAGGGGAGAAGAGGAGCAGAGGTCAAAGGAAGCACAGATAAGTCAGTGTTAAATTCTCTATATTGAGAATGACTGTAAAAGAGTTATACTTAGAATATAGAAGATGATGTGTTTCAAGATAACAAGTTTTTTCAAGATACACTTGCAAGTATTGCTCTAGTATAGAGACTGTCAGCAGAGAGGCATAGAATGTGGTAAAATCTCTTAAGTGTCTTCTAAAGTACATCCTTAATTCATGTAGAATAAGCAGAAATAGTTCATGGAATATCTTAGGTGCTTTGATGTAACTTCTGACCAGTGTTCAGAATTTACTTTCTGAATTGCCAAAGCTGAATATGAGTGCATGTGTTGCTGTGAAACTGATTTGCTTTCCAAAGGTATTACTCAGGACACAGTCACTTTTTTTGTTTGCAGCTATTAATAATTTAAGTAATGTAACTATATTTTCATTAAAATTTTTATAATTAAATTTTGTATTGGACTTTTTCATTTTGAAAAGACCAGTTACTGTCTTTTGAGGAGAACATGGCTAGCTGCTGGTCTCAGTAGCTACCACTATAAAGGTTTTATATGTTCAAGTCTTTTGGCAAGCTTAGAAAGAATTTTATTTCATAAAGGGTAAAGGCTTACTGAAACCGAAAAACCTGTGGAGGTATTATTGCCACTACTGTAGCTCAAGTTAAAGCCATTCTGTTCATGTCTTAAATGGCAAATTTTAATGTAGTTCCAAGCCCCTGAAAAACACATTGATACATTTAAGCTAAGCAATTTACAGTCAAGATGACAGACTTTCTTCTTTGCTGTACCGTTTGTCTGGTTTTCTCAAGGAGTATTTATAGATTACTTGAACAGGTTCATTACAGGACAGCCTTCATGGACCAGGCAGCAAACAAGCCAACAGCCATGGTGATTCTTGGCTGTAACTGTGCACTGGGAAGAAGCTATTAGCAGCAAATTTACAAGCTGTGAGGCTTAGAATATTAGATTATATTAATGCTGTTTATTAGAGGATAGAAAAATCAAGAAAATGCTCTACTGTACATAAAATATCAGCAGAGACGGAGGAGCTTTTCTTTAGGGATGGGAATTTTCTATTTTAGAGGTATATACAGCACAGAATAAGAAAAATACTCCTAAGAAGTCATAACCAACTGACAAAAACCCCTGTTTACAAAGGCAACTGCAAATACAAAAATGTATGTAAGTTGCATGGTATTAAATTTCATACAAGAAGAATAGCAATCGTTTTGTATATGTTGAAAATCCAGTTGTTAGTCCTGGTGTTTGGAAATTCATCTGTTTCTTATTTAAAAGTTTAATTTTGAATGGAGGGAAGAGAAAAAATGTATAGTCTGGTAGAAATACTGTGGGTTTTTCTTTTACTTTATTTCCCTACCTTAAAGTGCTTGCAGTTTTTACAGAGTGGTCAGCACAGTAAAAATGACTGACATAAATGTTAAGAATATAGAATTTGATCAGAAGTAAATGCTGACACCAAGTAAGAGGCAGTTAAGTTGAATAACAGAATTATTTTTGTGTAGTATGTAATTTCTGTGTATTTTTAGAGTCCATTCAAGCTCTCAATATAAACTTATGGAAAAATTACTTAAATGGAAAATTACAAATGAAATATAATTTGCAAATCTGCTCAGTGCTAGGCCCTTAAACACTATGCTGGCCTCACAAAATTGGACTGATTTTAAGTGTTGGACCCTGAGCTTTCAATAGCTAAGTAATGCTAAAGTAAAATATTGGTGAGGGTAAAAATTATGTATTGTGTAAAACTGACACTAAAAGACAGAATATCTATAGCTCACTTCTTCACAGTAGTAAATTGATGCTTGTAAAGGAATTTATGAACACCCGAGTAGATCTAATATCACTCACTTACATAGGCATAGATTGGTGTAGCACAGCTTTCAGTGTCCTTGTAGACAGATGGGGTAATTTGTATAGAGGGAAGTGGATTAGGAGTTGAGGGGTAGAGCTGAGAGGACCACGGGGGCTGAAAGGTGTGATTCTGTGTCTACACAGTGGTTTAGTGTCTTAAAGAGGTAGCTGCTGCTGGCATGGTGGGAGTGGAAGCTGATCCTGCAGCCAGTCCTAGTTCATGTCCTCCATTACTAGGATAACAGAATGTGCTGTGTCCCTCAGGTTTGCAGGTGATAACAAATTGGAGGGGAGGGAGGTAGGACTTGTAATAACGTGGCTCTAGATGTGGGAATGGGGCAACAGGGAGAGACTTCCTCTTGTTTGGCCAAGAAAAGTGTGAAGTCCTGCACCTGGGCTGGAATAATCCACCGCTTGGGGTGGAGGGCTGCCTGTCAAGTCTGGAGAGAAGAGGAAAAAAATCACCATAGGAAAGTGAAGTTCTTCACTTGCTTTACTATCTTTTGCAATTAAGCAGCCTCACTGAATGATAGTGCTTGCCCCACTTTGAGCAGGGGTTTGACTAGGTGACCTTGAGAGGTCAGATGCACTTCTGTGATACTGAATTGTATAAATGAGCAGGCAGCTATGAAGGAACACATGTTTTGACAAAGTAATTCCAGTCTGTCATGAGATCAGTAATGTTTTGATAATCTGAGTGCTGTGTACAGGCTTCTTTGAAGTTTCGTGATGGAATTGGTACAAGCAGCAAAAGCTTTTCTGCAGAAAGTGCAGAATATTCTTAATCTAATATTCAGATTAAATCCATGTCAACAAACTGGGTGCTTTCTAAGACTGTCACCTATGCCAGTGGACGTTTTTTTCCTGAAGATTGAGTTTGGATACTCTGTTAGTCCTAAACTGACTTTGCTTTGAATGACAAGTACAATAAGTAAGAACTAGGATGCTGATAAATGCAAGACATCTAGTGAGAGATGAAAGGTTCTATCAAAACAAAAAAAAAAACTAACTTGGTTTTATACTTGCTCCTGATAAGTATTGCCAAAACTATCTCTGCTCAATCATAAATTAGTTGGTTATCTTTTCCAAAATTCAGAGGTGTAGTATGGCAGGATGGAACCACATTATGCTCTGAGAGAAATTGCATTTGATTTTAACTTTCCAGATTAATTTCCCTTGTGAGGAAATCCCACAGTCAAGTCTTACTTATAAAACTTGGTATTTGAATCTTGTGGTGGATGTTACATGTTAATTCTGGAACTATTGGATGGACGTAGTTTTATTTGGTGTGTTTCTGTATCCTGCTGTAGAATGGGTGGACCTGATTTGTTCTGCTTTAGGTTAAGCATGGCAACAGATGTATGCAAGTGAACACAAATGACCCATTTTCTCATGGTTTAGGTAGCAAGTATGCTGAGCCTTCTCAACAGATTATGGTAGACACAAGAAGTAGCCTCATTTAGGGTCCTTCATTTTAAACAAACCAGAATGATTACTTTCATCTGGTCTGACTGGAAGAAATCAAATGCATTTTCCATATCAAGTGTGTTTCCAGGATTTCTGGTAAAACACGTAGTGTGGTATATGTTATCTACTCTGTTACCTCCAATGCACTGCAAAAAAAGTCAGTTATGAGATGATAAAATGTCATGAGCCAAAAAAGCTGCAACTGCATGTGCTTAGAGTTCATAAATTCAAATACATAGTTTTAGAAAACCTGCTGATTTTTTTTTTTTTTTTGGTGGTGGTGGTGGTGGGTTTTTTTTCACATTTTAACAGTCTTGCCAGGTACCAAATTTGCCTCATCACATGGTGGTATGCACCTCAGCTTGAACTGCAGGAAAGCTGAAAATCAGTTAGGAAAGTTAAAGACAGGGAGGTGGAATGAGCAGTTCATCCACTGTAAAATACATCCCTCTCATTGTGTTTTGCAATGAATATATAATGACAATAATAGGAACAAACCTTCCAAGTGTTGCAGTGCTGCTTGTAGTATCAGTTCTCTCTGTGTTCAGATTGTTGGTGATTTTTCGGCATTTCTTCATACTCAGACTGTTCTTAGGGCCTTGTGTGTGTGTGTGTGGTTTGTTTTTTTTGTTTGGGTTTTTTTTGTTTTATGGGCGGTTCGTTGTTTGTTTGTTTTGCTTTTTTGGGGGGTTGTGGTTTTTTGTTGTGTTTGTTTTGGTGTTTGTGTATTTGTTGGGGTTGTTTGCTTGTTTGGTTTTTTTGAATTTTTTTGGGTTTTTTTTGTTGGTTTGGTTTGGTTTCTTTACTCCTCCCCTCTTTAAAGTGATTATACTGTATTCCTCCTAGTTTGGAGAATTATCTGTCCTTCAGATGCTGATATGGTTTAAGGCTTTTTTGCAGTACTGTAAC
Source organism: Phylloscopus trochilus trochilus (assembly GCA_016584745.2). Taxonomy (NCBI): domain Eukaryota; kingdom Metazoa; phylum Chordata; class Aves; order Passeriformes; family Phylloscopidae; genus Phylloscopus; species Phylloscopus trochilus. The sequence goes on along the minus strand of WQNJ02000001.1, from coordinate 37,162,409 downwards.
ATTGTATTTTTCCTCTCATAGAAGATGAGGAGATGGATAGAAGAGCTTTATTTAAATTTGACTGCAGTACTACTAATGTTCTCTGTAGAGCCGCCCACCAAGACAGCAGGCACCTCCATCCATTGCAGATCCAACATGCACAGCATGACTGGGAGCTGGGGGCCACGTCTGGTGTCCCAAGTTCAAACTGCTCAGTGTCCTAGATAGTGAAACTGCTTCAAATTTTGAGATTATAGATCTCTGTGATCCAAACTTTCTGTATGTTTCATGCCTGTTCCTTGGCCATTTTTTTTCTCCTTTCACGATCTTTCAAACCATTGTATTTATCTGCTTCAGAATATCTTTAGTCTTAACCTTTCAAATATAGGAGAAATCCAGATCTGAGGATCTCTTATTTTTTTCTTCCACCTGTTTTTAATTTGGCTATAAATATAAATCTGTTACTAATACACAAAATCTGCAAAAGAAAATATTTGGGTTTTCCCCTCTCAAGGGCTGTTATTAGTGTACTGTGTCTAGGAACACTATGGATATTGCTTTAAAAAAAGTATTCTTCCCTCAGTGTAAGTGTCCTTTACCTTATCCTTTGTGTGCTGTCAACTCGTTTATACTTTCACTGGCCTTTTTCTGGTAGGAAATTGGTCCAATACAATCAGGCAAAACACACACTTTCAAATAACTCATACTTATCTACATGGGCAGATAAAATCCTATTGTTCAGGTACTTCAAAACAAAAAGACAAGCAGTAGTGCTTTTAACAGACATGGGTTTAATGCTGGCTTCATAGCAGTTTTCTGTTTCGGATTGGATTTTTTTTGATAATTGGTACTTGATAGAGCGAAATTGGTATGTACATCTGTAGTAGTAGCTTCTATTGTTGGCATTTACAGATGATGGACAAAATTAGTTCAGTCTACACAGACTTGTTAAGTAGCACTTCACTATTAAGCTGGAACCCAAAATAAAACTCAAATATGTTTCCAAACTGGAATTTATTTTCTCTTTCAGCTTCATATCGTATTTCAGCTGTGCCTTTAGGTATGTCCTCACTGATATATTTCTAAGGTGTTTATTGGTTTGGGGATCTATGTATGTGTGTGTTTTAATTTCTTCGTAGCTTTAAGTGGTTGAAGTCTGACAGACATTTTTAGTTGCTTATATTGAGATTTAGATGTTTTCATATCACATGTGTACGTGAAGGGTTCTCTAGAATTCTCTCTGACAGTCTGAGTTATAAGTGTCTGGAATAATTCGCCCACTGCTGTTCTGACTGAGTCCATTGTATATCAAAAGCTGGAGATCTTGTCTTGAATGGCTGTAATAGTCCTTTCTTGCATCTGCTCATGGAAAGTATTTTTTTAGTCGCAGTCTCATCTGCTGTATTTTAGGTCATTGATTCAGTGCAAAATAAAAAAAACGCACAGTTTTCTAAGTAACTTTAAAAGCTCCAGTAAACCCTCTTCTCTTAGAATGTAGGATCTTAAAAGTCATTGGCCAGTTTGTTTCAGAACCTGAAGCTTCTCAAGTTACTTAAGCAAGCTTAGAAATGGAGCACTATTTGTCAAATACCATGCATGCTCTTTGTATGAGTTACTGAGGCTATAATTTTCCAGAGCCACTTCCTGCCTCTCAGGACACTTGTTGTGAAGTTCAAACATTGTTTTCAGGCTGGTGAGATAATTCCTAGTGTACTCTCTGCTGCAGATGCACATCTGTTAACTTGTACGGGAATTACGCCAAATTCCTCTTAAGTTCACAAGTACTTTTTTGGTATTGATTTTAATTGGTTCCTCACAGTTTCAGGTGCTGAAGTGACCAGAATGTGATAAAAGGACAACCCACACACATATTCACTGTAGTGTATGTATCTTGAGCCTTGATTTCTAAGCTAAATCGAAGTGAGATTTTCTGCAATGTGCATAAATGCTTACAAGGTGATTTTAAAGTATCCTCTTCAGCAAAGTCTGTGTAGGATGCTGCCTTCCTTTTAAGGAAAAGAGAGCAAAGGAGATTGAAGGTATAGATGAGCCAGACACATAGAGTGAACCGAAATTCTCAGTCACTAAATACTCTCCAATTAAAAGATGAGGTTCTATCCTACCAGGACAAAGTGAACCACTGATATAAAATGCTCTAGGTCAGAATCAGCAGGAGCTCTATTCTAATTGAGAGGTTCCTGATGAAGATTTTGATGTCTGGGTTGTGAGAAATTCATCATTCTTCTGTAGGACCTGGCTAGAATATTTATTATCTTTCACTAGAGTAACCCTACTGTGGTAGATCTGCCTGAGCCCTTTCCTGTCTTCTCAACTAGGTTTTATCTAAAAACATACCAACCATAAATCTGCTGGTTTTGAGTAGAAATATCTTGAGTCCTAAAATTCAGCTGACTGTGTGCAGGAAAAAGGAGGTGGGAGAAGTTTGAAAGTTGGCTGCTTTGCAATATAAAGTAGTAAAAGGCAATTCAAACAAAACCTGGAAGTTCAGTCATCATTCTGGAAGTGAAAATGTGTTTAGTAAGATTCCTTTCCAGATATTTGCAGTTAAGCAGAAACTTTCTCTCTGGTGACAAAATGAAGTCTGCCATTCTTGCCACTGTTACCTACATTTGTCTATATAACTGTCACTATGAAAAGCAGTTGCCTTGGTATCTGTAATTTAAGCTATATTGCTGAAATATTTGAAGAATGATTTAAGCAACTTATTAATTTGAAACTGAAAAAAAATTCTCTATTTATAGCTGTAAAATTTTGATAGAAATGAAAAGTGAGTCTTCTGTAATGCATATCGATGATGGGGGCTTCAGGTGTTTGAATAGTCATAAAACCTGCTTTTTAAGGAGAAGAATTTACATTGTTCTGTGAAAAATGAATAGCATTAGGGGAAAAAAACAAAAGGCAAGGCATTCTGCCTCTAAGCAGCAGTTTTTTATTAATACAGTCATGTTGGAAAGCAAGCAGGACCTCACTTCAGTCTTATAACACTTCATAGTGTCGTATGCATGAACAAAAAAAATGGTATTTTTTCATTGCAACTCAAAGCAGGTGTTTGGGGTTTTTTGGGGTTTTTTTGTTGTTGTTTGGTTTGGTTTTGGTTTTGGTTTGGTTTTTTATTTAAACTCACCAGAACACTGTTTTGTCTAGTCCTTTATCTTGGGAAGATACAGGACATATCTTAATCTGAATTTCCAGGTTAACCAGTTTTTTTAATACTTGAGTTTTCTTTTACTGTTCAACAGATAAAGATAACTTGCATGTACAAAGAAAATTTATTACATAAAACTACATTTAGAACAATGTATGAAAATATGTTAATTAAAAGAATATACGTTAAACAAGAGAGAAAATTTCATACATTTTTCATCCTGGGGCATGAGGCTGCCAACTTGCTATGGGCAGTGATGCAGTAGAGCTGATTTAAGCAGACAGATGATGCATATTGTTATCTGAACTATTGGGAAGGGCTGTGGGAAAACCAGTATGTGTTTAGACTTAGGAGTAGTTTGCCTCTTTGGTATCTGAAAGCTTCTCTTTTTTCCAATTTGATGTCAAAACATTATGCGGTTCCTAAAGAAACAGAAGGAATTAATGTTTGGTTACACTGCTATGTATTTAAGGCCACTTACATCCTCATGTCCTATTTGGCAAGTGGAGAAGGTGGGACTATGCTGCGTGGCCCTGCTTTCAGCTCCTTACATCCCAGATGGTGAGAAAGCAGCACTGTCAAATGAAGGAAAGAGGAAATATGGGCAAAAATAGGAGATGGCATTCTGAGAAGTCAAGCCTCAACTTACGAACATTTTGACACCTGGTAAGACTTGGCCAGCAAGCAGGAATTTAAACCTGCCCCAGTTTTAGCTGGCTTTGTTTATTTTCAGTGAGGCTAGCTGTCTTTTGCTGCAAACATATCCTTTCTTTTCTCTGTACCTAAAAAAAATATCCTGGAAGTGGCAATACAAATCTGAGGGTTTTTTACCACAGTCTTCTCAGAGCATCCCTTTGTATTATAGATGATTGAGGTCTAAGAAGTGTGGCAGGTGTGCAGGAGGTAATAGATGGACAATCTCTGTGGGAAGGCTCAAAGTTCCAGAATTAATTCAGACTCCACATTAAATCAGTATTAGTTGAAACTGTTCTGAGAAGACATGAAACATTACAAGTTTTTGGTGGTCAACCTGGAAGCTGGAATTGATAGGTAGCAAAGCTCACAAGTGTCATGAAAAGAAGACTGGAAATAGTTTTCCTAAAATTCACATGGTATATATACTAAGATAGTTTAATGTATCTGGATCGTATTCCTCACTATCTAAAGTCAGATTGCACCTGCTTCTCAGCTTCAATTTTCTGATTGTTGGAAGGTTATTGTAAGAAAATCTGGAAGTTGCTTGCCAGGACAATACTTTGGGGACCATGTGACCTGAACAGCAGTACTTGAACTACCTTGTAGCCTGCACAACAGAGTAATACAAACTTCTGCTATCAGAAGGGTTAAGGGGATGCGCTATTTAGTGTCCTTTCCCCTGCCTAGTCTTCATTTCCTTGCTTTGGGAAGAAAACAGGGAGGATAAGATTTTGGAATGGGGGCAAAACAATTGTAAGGTTGTCGTAGTGACAGAAAGAAGAGCTTCTTATCTTGGAGGAATAGAGATAGATCATCTTTTCTTACCTTTTGCTTTGTGAGGTGAGAATAGCAAATTGAGGCCAGTCCTCATAGGTATCTTAAGGTCTTTTCTTTGAGCCTTTGTACTTTGTACTTTGTCATTTGAAAGAAAACCCAAGAAATATTTCTTTTTCAAACTTCTGGGGCATTTCTACAAATTACTTATGCTTTGTTCTCTGAATCAAAAGTCCAACATTGCAGAATAGAGTAGCAGCTGGACAAAGATACAAAAAAGTCATCAAACCTCACAATGTCTTCCATCATAAATTGCTGTAGCTGATTTTTCACACATTTTCTTACTTCACCAATAACTGTATGTTGCTTAAAAAGAGGAAATCTTATTTCCATCTATGACACACAGAAATGCAGTATGAACCTGCCATTTATTGATGGGTTCCAAATAAATACATTTTTTCCATACTGCTACAGCTTCTTATTTTGAAGGCATGGTGTTACAGTTTTTAAAAAAAAGACAAAACAACAAAAAACCACTTAAAATTGAAGCATAACTTAAATATTGGTTTTTATTAAGATAGATAATGATTATGTAAGATCTTAGCAAAAATACCTGAATGATTTGTCAGAGAGGGAATGTGTCTAGGTGTAATTGCTTCCACATTTTTTTCATTTTTTTAGAAAATACTTTTTACATGTTTGCAAGATAACTCCCACTCAGTGGCTGGTGAATTGCTTTAGTTTTTTAAGCAACATAATGAGCAGCTAGTGAGGATGGTTTTCCTGGCTGCCAAAGGGTTTCTCAGAGTTAGTGACTGCCATATTACTGTCAAGCTGTCATGGACTAAGTGATGGTTTGGTGGGTTCGTGAGTAGCTGTTTTTTTTGAATGCTATAGAAATGCTAACTGTTTCCTAAAATACTGACACAAAATGCAACTAGATCTGTTTTGCTGTGCAAAGTAATCATGAGTGTGAGATGTAAAGGAGGAACTGCTGTTTTCCCAAGGTTGCATCATTTAGCTTAAGACTGAATTTCTGCCTAAAGTAATGACTTGTAGGTTCTTGAAGATGCTTGTAGGTTCTTCCATAGAAGAGTAGCCCTCTTGGCCTCTCCCAGAGTTTTTTGGTGGATGATACAGAAGCAATCATCTAATCAAGATGCTTTTATAGTTCATCACTAATAGGCATTTTTGGGAGGTGATGAAGTTTGGAAATGTGATATGAATCTTTTATTGCAGTACCGAGCACTAATGGCTCCAAATGAAGACAAAGCTGCTGTTCATTGATTATTAAGTGCTGTATAGAGAAGTTTGGAGAAGTAGATTAAGTGGGATCTCAGCATCACCAGTTTCTGGAGATGCCGAGATTAGATATTTAGTGTTTAAGTATCATCTGTAAAATCTGATGTTCTCACCTTGAAAGATGTAATGCCCTCTGTTTTCAAGAGGATTGAACGTATGTCGTGTCAAAGCCTTCAGAACAATAAGAGGTTTGCTGTATTAAAGTTTAAGGCTATACATTTTGTGATTTGTTATCCATGAGACTCTGAGGGGGAAAAGCAAATGTTTGATCACACTATCCATCTAGTGTTCCTAGTGTCAAACCCTTTGTTTTGCAGAGCTGCTAGTGTTAATTATACATGTGACTTACATATCATATGCACAATTTTTGCTTTTTAATACCTAGCTCATTTAGCAGTAGATCATTGCACATTTTGCATGGAAAGAGAATAATCCATAGGCCATAAAAGTTGAGTCACTGTTAAATAGTGTTCAATTAGTACTGCTTTGTAGAAGATGTGTGAGACTTGGTCTAGCAGAATGCTGTATAAGTGTTTCAAAGTGATCACTGGAGTTGATAGAAAAAACATGAATACATACGAAGAGTAAATTTAGAGAAGACAGGCACATAAACTTGTACAGCTTTTGAGTTTGTTTCCCACTCAGTACTGTGTAGATTTGAAGTAGAAACAGAACCTGTATATACCCTGTAGGTATAGATAGGTTTCCTGACACCCCTGCTTTTTTGGGATTATTACATTTGAATGCATGGGCCATGGAGCAAGCAATGAACCTTTAGTACTAATCTCACTTCTTAGTAATAGCAGTCTTTGCATTTCAGTAGTTGTTCTGGTCTAATTTTGCTGCCACCTTTCTGATACTACATTGATCTTCTGTGTTCTGTCCCATTTGATGTAAGATTCTAAATCACATATTTCACCATGCACCAGTTTGGCTCTCAGTGCTTCCACTGTCAATGAGATTTCTGGCAAGCTGTTTACTACATTCTTGTCAATTGGCTGATCAATATACTGAGTCCAGCTGTGCTTTCTCTTCCAAGGTAGCTTCTTAAAAACAATTATCTGCCTTGTGGAATGCTTGTATCTCTTTGGGGTTTTTTTCCTACTAAAATTTCCTTGGGATGAATTTTCTGTTTATCAAGTTTAGTTCTCATAAGGGTGTTTGGCCTTTCACAAGACACACACAGAACTGAAAACATCTAAATCTGAGATATTGAAAAGAACTTTCATATTAATCTGCTTTTGCTAATCTGTTCCAAAATACATTTAATATCAAGACGCTGATCTGTGTTTTAAAATTTTCATCCTAAGAACCAATATTAACTTTTCAACTTCATAGAATTACAAGGTACTACATCAGTACTTACTGTTTGTGTCCCTGGGTGCAGAAGTGCATGCGGCATGGATTTTCAGAGTGGGGAACCTCTTACTTTTCCTGGTTATGTGGGCAAATGGGGTCCACAAAAATAAGCAATCTTGCTGTTTAAGTCTTGATTATTTTAGAAGCTTTCTTTAACTGCCAGCATCTAAAAGCAGAGAAAAGCAACTTTTCCAATAATACTCTTATTTGGCCGACCATATGGGTAAAATTATTTTTGGAATGAGTTTAAGTAGGAAAAAAATAGATGGCACACTAGCTTTGGTAGATTATGCAATACAATGATTATACAAATTATTTCTTCACAGAAAGTGGAAATGTGTTTGGGAGTGACTTAACATGCAGCAACAGCTAAGTGGCATGTAAATAAAATACACGTTTGACTACAGAAAGTGTCTAAAGTTGTTTATAGAACTTCCATCAAGCTACACTGATTAAAAGAATATTTGTTTAGAGAAAATATCTAATGCAGGAAGTCACTTTTCCTACTGTTGAAAAGTTAGCCTTATTAAGTTCTCTTTGAGCACCCAATTCTGACTTAATGATTCACTATTTTGAGCATTATATTGCCTTTTTTGTTATTTTCTAAAATCAGCGTAGTCTTCTTCTTTGTTTTTTTAACATACATTTTGATTATAATAACTAATATCATTCTTATTCATGGTTGTTTTTTGTGGTACATAATATTTGGAAGGGGAGATGTCAAGCAAACTTTAGTTCCTTAATTCTTGTACCTGTGTTTTTCACAGACTATTGTCTAATGCATGGATTGATGAATTTACAGTGCATATACCTATGTCTCTTGACTGGTAATCAAATGCCAAATGTTGGTGGTGTTACACAAGCATGACCTACATGTGCCATGCTGTGGAAAGACTGGAAAAACGTTTTGTTTCAATCAGCTATATGAAATTCAGTCTAAAGTAGCAGGGCATTTTTAATAAGGTCCATATGCTTACATGGTCATATGGTTGGGTTTTTTTCCTTCTCTGTTTCCTAAATTGAGAAGATGAGAAAGAAATTATTAATGCTCAGTGCTGAATTAAGCAAATTAGTATGGGAAAAGAGAACAGTAAGGTAATTGATGGTGTACCTCTCCTGTGAGGAGAGTCTGAGAGACTTGGGTATGTTTAGCCTGCAGAAGAGAATGCTTTGGAATGCCCTAATTGCAGCCTTCCAGTACCTGAGAGCCTACAAGAAATCTGGAGAGAGACTTTCTACAAGAGCGTGTAGTGATAGGACAAAGGGAAATGGCTTCACGCTGGAAGAGAGTAGATTTAGGTTAGATATTAGGAGAAAAAAATCTTTACTGTTTTACTGGGATGGTGGAGAGGCACTGGAGCAGGTTGCACAGAGAGGTGGTTGATGCCCTGTCACTGGAGGTGTTTAGGACAGACTGGATGGAGCTCTGAGCAACCTGGTCTAGTGACAGGTGTCCCTGACCATGGCAGGGAGATGGGAACTGGATGATCTTTAAGGTCCCTTCCAGTCCAGGCCATTCTGTGATTCTGTTATTGTAATAATGAAATGGAAAGAATTTTGCTGTAGTTCTGTGGTTTTTTACAGGATGGTATATAATATCCAATTTTGAGTACTACACAGCTTGTTTGGCATCATATCACCATTCTGACAATAAGGAATTCACTTTTCAGTACATTATCCTGGAAAGAGAATGCCTTCTCCTGCCAGAATCAGTGACGTATTTGCTTCGTGGGACACTGTAGAATATACACCAGCAAAACAGCTACTGATAAGTGAAGTAAACAGCATGTTCCTGAATCACAAAGCCCATTTCAGTTACATGTTTTTCTGTATGTTCAGTGACAAACAAGAAGCCAGCTCAAGCATCTATTACGAAGGTGAAGCAATTTGAAGGCTCCACATCGTTTGTCAGGAGAACGCAGTGGATGCTCGAGCAGCTTCGCCAGGTCAACGGTATAGACCCTAATCGGGTGAGTTTGAACAGTTTGCTAGAAAATGAAAATTGAGCTGTTATGTAACTGATTTGTGAAACTGGCATTCTTTGTATTCAAAAGGCATCTGGAAATATAAGGTGCAGGTTTAAGTGCGAATTCTCAAAAAAATAACTAAGTGGAACATGTGAAGTAAATTTTAATGGAAAACACGGGAGGAGGCTAAAACTCAGTCATATTGATTTTTTCTTTTACTTTTTTTACTACGTTCTCTTTTCTTTGTAAAGAGCAAAGTAAGAACCTTGTTTGCTTCAGCTTTAAGCCTCTTGAGGTCTACTTTGGCATGCAGCTCTGCTGTGAGATAGAGCAATAGGTAGAAGTAAGAGGAGATTGCTGAGATTCAAGCTTGTGAAATCTTGTGAATCCTGCATTTTTTTTTTAGGCCAGTCCTCTCCTCAGATATTTTGGCAGTCCTTCCCTTATGCTAGAAAATGTGGTAGTGTCCTTTAGCTGTAAGTGGCAAGTGAATACTGATTTAATCAAAAAACTACCAAAACTAAAATAAAATAAATCAACCCTATATTAAATAGCTGTGGAATTACTCCTTTCATTTGGACTATACAGCCCACCTTGAGCTATCTCAAGACAAAGTTGTACTATTATGTGTTAGGCTTATGAATAACTCTCCAGTACTAAAACAACATAATTAGAAGTTAAAAATGTGGCTCATACTATGTGCTCACAAAGTGATTTATTGTTCTTTTTATAGCAAAATATTTTTGTGACTAACTCCCTTGGTTTCTTCATAATTGTGCTCTGATCATCCACCTAAGCATCTTAGCTATGGTGCACTAAAGACTTCATACAAAAAAGAAGCCCTTGGCCACTGTCCTTTGAAATGCAAGGAGTGGAATTATATTTTCTGTGGGTAAAGGAACTATGAAAACAAGCAAAATGACAGCTGGATAAGGGATGAGTTTTGGGCCCTTCTCAGCATCTGCTATGCAGCTATGTACATAACAGATTGAAAGTCCTACCAAGCTCTTAAGCTTAGAAATGTTTCTTTCAAACTCATCTCTCTGTGAATTCCCAGTGTCATCATTTGGAGAAGAACATTTACTAGATTAGACTCAAACCAATGTTTCACAAATATTAAATATATAGCATGACTTCTTGCATAAAATCCTTTTATTTTGGCAGCCAGTTCTGGTATAGAGCTGCACTGTGATTTCTTCTGGGAGTGGCCTTTTGCTCACATTATTCTGAGTCCTTTGCAGCACTTCATGAAAATACATTAAATACAATAACTAAGACTTGTTATTTGCTTAGGACTTAGCTTATTTGTTTGGTTGAGTGTGCAGAGCAGAGCCACATCTTCTATAGCATAATGTGACCATAGATTTTGTGTTGAGAGGCATAAATACTTGCATAATATAGAAGACACAAATAACTATATATCTAAAGATAGTAAATTAAGAGAATTTGACTTTTAATGTTTTGGTCTAAATTATTTTTGTTTTCAGATATTTTTGTTAGAGCTGACTATTCCTCATTAAAAATAACAGTAAGAAAAAGTTTTCCTGCCTGTTTGGTCTTTTTCATTCAAAAATATGCAGTAACACCAGGATGGTTATTAGTTGCATGACCTTTCTGCCTTTTGCAACAGAGTCCATTTTTAAAAACGTCTTTCTCCAAATCATTTTTAAAGCTGGAATAATAACAAGTTGTTTGTTGTTTTTTTTTTCCCCTTCTAGGATTCCCCAGAATTTGATTTACTATTTGAAAATGCATTTGACCAATGGGTAGCTAACACAGCTTCAGAAAAATGCACATTCTTTCAGGTACTGCATCACACTTGTCAGCGATACCTTACAGACAAGAAGCCAGAATTTATCAACTGCCAATCTAAAATTATGGGAGGTAAGTGAATCAAAGCTTAATACTTTGCTACTGGACATGAAATGATTTGCATGTGATTTATTCTGTGTTCAGATAAGCTTGCAGCCTAATGATGCCTTGAAATCATGGGTCTGAACATGCTAACTTAGCAGTAAGCACTTCTAGGCTTCAGCATTTCTCCAAGCAAGCACCATTTCACACTCTTCTGTTACCTTTTCATTCCTTTCTTTTTAGCTACTGAAACTAATAACATATACGGATAACTTTGTCAATCAATAGTTTTCTTTTAGTGTCTTCTCAAACTAAGAAAAAACGTGCAAAATTTCTTGTGTCTTCTCTCGTTTTTTAATCATTAGTTGTATTTCTTTTGTTTTCTTTTTGGTGTGGTGGTGAGGAGAGCGCTGCATTAATGGGTGAAGAGATACTCTACCATTTTTCTATTTCATATGCAAAGTCTCATGTTGGTTATCTGTTTGCTAATGTTTCTCACTTCCATCCTTCCTACAAATAAGTTATTAATAAAACACAACACATTTTGCCTTTGAACTTGTGTTAGACTCCTAAACTTGACCTGTCCAAAATTGAGTTCCTGATTCAACTGACCCAGTTGTTAACTTTATCTTAAATAAGTGTCATCACAGTAGAAAAAAATTGCCATTGAGGTTCATAAATATATGCTTAACTTTTACTTTTTCAATACACACTAGACCCTACCATGTCCCGTGACGCACACCCACATTCTCTCTTTGACAACTTCCTATGTAAAGTGGGAGTATTCAGTAATCCTCTGATAGCAGATGGTGACCATTTCCGTATTCCTTGCATGTCATTCTGACTGGACACAAGTCTGGTCTGTGTGTGCCTGTGTTCACACACAGTGCTGCATATAGACATTGTATAGGAACTAACATATCTCCCCATGGACACAGTGTTTCTGCTGGTTTTCACACTATCAACTTTTTCCTCACTCTGGGTGGTACACTCTCTGTGGGTAGCTTTAAATTTGAAAGAAACTGTAAGAACTGTAAACCAAGTAATAGTTGACCCTAAATTTCAGTGACTTGCTGTGCGTCAGCCTGACCACTGAGCCAGCTGTTTGTATCAAAACCCATTTAGTCCAAAACCTGAAATATCAAGAGGTATTTTCTGGAAAATATGTTGCAATGTGTTGTCAAGCTCAAATTCATCCTGACTAGAGAAAGTAAGGTCCAAATGTAGCTAAGCAAATTAAAGAACATACACCTGAGAATATAGCTTGAAATTTATTATATCCAGTTGAGAATTCACAACTTGGATTTTTGTTTTTGTTGTTGTTACTGTTATGTCAGTGTATTTTGCTAACTAGTCAAAGCAGTATATTCAAATCATACTTAAATCTTAGTGCAGTCATATTTCAAGATGAGGCTTGTCACTTCATCCCCTCAACCAAGGTAGCATAATATTTTAAGTGATATTCTTGTGAACTTTGAGATGTGAAAAGTAATACTTTTTCTTTTGGATGGTTAGCCAGTTTAACTTCTAATACTCCACAAAATTTAAAAAAAAAATATTAGAATATATATATGCATACACCCACATTTTTAAGTCATTATATAGATATGCCCATCATATGTGGCATATGATATGTATATCATATCATAATGCGTATCTTCTAGGTAATGCATATTTTCAAAAATAAAAAAAAGTTGCCACCAAAGAACAGTTTTTCCTAAGGGGAACTGAAGATGAAAGAACCTGAAGGGCTTGTATACAAGCCTACTTATCTTATTGAACCTTATTCCTTCCTGAAGATTAAGAATGAAGAAAGTGAAAATTCATGCTGCTCCTGTTTCTGTAGGAAGTGCTTAGGAGCTTAGCTTTAAGTAAATAAGTGTGTTCCTGTGGAATTCCAGACCCTCTTTGTGGCCTTCTTCCTTTTACCTCCTTTCTCTTTCACACACACGCAGATACACACACACACACACAAACGCTTGCCCCTATAGACCAGAACCCTGCCACTGACTCCTTCTGCAAAATCATTTTTTGCCTTATTTTCATTTTCATGTCATGTAAGTATAGTCTGCAGAGTTAAATAGGCTAGACTGTTTTCTGTAACTTGATTAATGACATCAGTACTTGCAGCAATAATGAGAACTGACTGAAGGTGTGGGTGCTCATTCCGAGAAGAAAGAACAAATTCAAGTTTAGGAAGACTGTAACAAGATTTCTCCTACTAATGTTTTATACTAAATATTTCAAGTTTGTCTTTATTTAGAATTTAGATGACCCCTTTCCATAGCTTCCATGCATTCTGGATGTTATGTTGGAGAAGAAAGGCAGGCTTTGGGGCTAGAGGGCTTTTTTTGACTGAGGTAGGAAATATTTTCCCTGATGTACCTTTATAATATACAGGTTCTGATACTGGAATGTGTCTAATTTGGAGTATCTTTGTGTTATGTTGTTATTTGGTGGCCATGTTAATCAGGTTGTATTGCTTTTACATCAGTAAATATGAAAAGCAAAGTTGGAGATGGCTGGTGTACAGAAATCTGTGTTCATTGGAACAGCTTGATTCCTGACATAACATTAAACAGTCATTGAGGATGCATTTGACTCTCATTTCTGGATAGAACCTTGAGATACAGCATTTGAAGCTCTTCAAAGATTAACTCTGGGCCTATAATAAAGAACAAACATTTGCTGCCACCTTTAGATGCTTATTAGAAATGCATTTGATTTTAAGCTTTGTCTTACCTATATGCATTGGTATTTAACAATTTTTTCTGCTGAATTAATCAAAATATTCTTGGAAACCCAGATGATGACATCTTTACCTTTGTAACCTTTTCTGTAAGACACCCTGCAGGAGTTATTAGTGAATCACTATTTTTCCTCCAATAATAAAACTCCATTGCAAGAATGGTAATGAGTACTTTTTCCATACAATATTACTCGTCTTGTGTTACCACATTTGAGACCTGCTAAGCATTAGTGGTGTTGACCATACTGAGCAAGATTAATGACTGACTAAGGGAGATGTACAAAAACTTGTGTTAGGAATTTCCCCAAGGATCCTGATCTAGTGGGTGGCATCCCTGCCCATGCTGGGGGTTTGGAAGTAGAACATCTTTAAGGTCCCTTCCAACCCAGGCCATTTTATGATCCTGTGAATCAGGATGGGAGAAAAGACAATTACTGCCCTCCCTCCTGTCAAATACCTGGTAGTTGGTTGTTCATTTCAGTTCTTACCTGATCAACATTGAAAAAAGTGTGTATTTGAACATACTACTATTGCAGATATTTACTTGTATATTAATTCTGATGGAAAATGACGCCCAAAAATTAAAAAAACAAGCAAACAACAACAATGAATTATCTGCAATATCTGTTATTTTGGTGGTGTTTTGCTGGTTTGAAATGACCAATCAAATTTAGTTATGTTTCCATACAAAAACAAATTTTTTTGCAGTTTATTTAGGTATTTCTTGCCAACGTATACCAAATACTCAGTTATTGTCGTTCTAGAGACTAAAATACTAGAAACTAATTTTCTGCTGCCAAAGACCATTTTAGATGCTTGCTTTTGTGCTCTGCATATGCATGACAAGACTAATGCTGCTTTGCAGTTTCAGTTAACTATATGTATTTTAGTGATCTTGAACGTAAAAGCCACGTATTGAGATGAGAATGGATAAGAATAGTTGAGATTTTTTTCCATGGAAATTTGGCATATAATCAGAGCTCTAAATTAACTTCTAAAAGGAGACTCTTGTAAAAAAAAAAAAAAAGTATATTATGTTCTTGCAAAATCTGTAGAGATAGATAAATTGAGAAGGGACATTTATAATAAAGGTTGATTCCTTTTTCTGATCCGTGTAAGTCTGAGACAAGGTAATGTAGAAAGCATTAAGCAACATATTTGTTTGACTTTCTGAAAATTGAAGGTCTGAGTAAGGTGTTATCTTCAAAATACAGAATACTGCTGTTTGCCATAGAAATTAGTTTTCTTTTTTTTTATCTAGTTGTTAGGTTTTGATGTTTACAAAGCCAGACTGGAGTTCTGTGCTTTGTTATAGTTACTGATTCTCAAACTGTCTGGTTGGTTAGACTTTCGTTTAGTATAAATCTTAATTATTATTGAAAATATTGCTTACTTAATTTAGCATTAATTTTATAAATGCATTAGATTAGAATTTAAAGTTTCACAAATTTAAGTACATTTTTCAGTTTGGAAAGCAGATAATGGTTGTGTTAATATTAAATTGATCCTGGTTAGGTATTTCCTTAATTTATAGCTAATACACATTATACAGTAGCAACCTGTCCTGGCATCAGTGCCAGTAATTAAGAATGTTAACTGGAGAAGATAAGATTTTCTGTAAGGCATTTGTGACCTGTCCATTCAGCTCTTAATACTTGTTCTGTATATTCTCCAGAACTGCTAGGAATGTAAAACAGAATTGCTTTTCTGTTTCTTCTATAGAAGGAAAAAAAAAAAGCTGTCCTGGGTGAGAGACAAATGAAATCTGTAAAAGGGAAAATTAATTCCTGATGTCAGTAATTTGACTGAACTTTAAAGTTTAATACTGTATTGATACAGGAAGGTGGAGACATCAACTCCTCCGGTGATGTTGAACCCAAAGTGTGTCATTGCCAGTGTAGTTGGCTTGAAAACTGTAAATAACAGCCTTTTTTTTCTTTTTTTTTTAACATTTATTAGCACTAAGACCAGATCATGACAAAAAAAAAAAGAAATAAAGAAAATAAAAAATCCCTTATCCATGATAATCCTACCTACAACAAGGAAAACTAGCCTGGCTCCCGTGTTGAGTTACAGGGAATGAGTGCTAGAGATCACATCCTCCAGTTAAGATGAAATACAACAGCCTGGACTCATAAACTAATGATGATATTGGTAAAAAGTTTGCAACGTGTTTCAAATGCTCTCTGCGGGTAGCTGGTATTTGCTGTGCTTTCCTATAGAAAATGATGATAAATAAGCTGAAGATGTTTTTCTTTACTCATCAATTGGTTTTAGCACACATGAGTTACAACACACTCACTTTGTCAGTCCTGTCAGCCCACCTCAAGGACTTCTTGAGACACTTCTTACCCAGAAGTGGAATTTATCTTGAATGTAATTTATGATCATAGTGGCAGAGCTATTCACTGCCGGTTTTACCCTGATTTCTTTTACTAAGATCTCTCTCACTGTTTCACCTCACCTAGCTTCCATACTTTACTGTTTTTGATAGATTTTGAAGTTACAAGTCTGATTTGTACATACTCAGTATATTTATACTTACACAGATACATTTGTGTATGGATAAAACATAGGCTTGGGTTTGAATATATATTTTACAGCATTTTGGGATTCATCAGTTTTTGCTTAAAATGAGATGAATTCAGTCCTGTTTTGTGCTGCTGAGCATTACTTGATTGGTGAATGCTGTCTTCTGGTCACCTTTGTGTGTAACCAAGCAAGACCAGATGGAATTTTTTCATCCTATATAAAACTTCCTTTAATCTAGCTGACTTCTGATGTGAAAAGGTGATTTTCTGTGTTCATAATGGCTTCAGAACTATTGGAAATGTAAAATAGAATTGCTTTTCTATTTCTTTTAAAGAAGGAAAAAAGCAGCCTTGGTTGATAGATACATTGGTTAAAGGGAAAAACATACCACCTGAATGTCCAACTGTTTCAAAAACAAAAATCTTCCTTTTCTGTTCCTGCAACCCAGTATTTCTCAAGTTTCCACGTTAGTTACTGTTACGTCATTTAGTACAGCGTTTTTTCCCAGTCTGGAAAACGAGTACAAGTGCTGCATCAATAGTAATAACTATTCAAAATACCTCTATGGAACATACTTTGTTGAATGAACCCAGATCCATTTCTTGTTATTTCTGAGCTTCTTAGACCCTTGAGAATAAATTTTGTGTACATTCTCAGGTTACTTGAGACCAGAAAATTTCAATGAAGCATTAAATAACGCCTTTTTCTTGGAATGTGACACTGCTCTGAATATTTTTCTTAATGGCACTGCTCTGACCTCGTCTTGTTTGTAAATCACATAGTCACTAGCTCATTTGAAATAAGGAGAGCTATATGGTGCTTAGTGAATTGCTGTATAGTTGCTGCAGAGTCATCCTTTTGTTACCTTTTTAAATTTTAATTATTCCCAGTGTCTGTCATAAAGGATCTGTCTAAAGAATCACTTCCTGATCTTCTGTATGAAAATTCTATATATCATGTTTTTCATTATCAGTCCCTATGAAAGTCATAAGGCAATGGCATTACTATATATTGGAATAAAGTTAATAGGAAGTGTGAATTATCTTGTACTTGTCCAGCATTGTCTCCATTCCAAGAAATCATTCTAAACTTAGTACCTTGTAGTCCATCATGACTAGCAGGAATTCATTAGTATGGACATTTCAGGTCTTCTGAACTTCTGTTGGCACAGATAGGATCAGTTCAGTATATATAATGGCTCTCTTTTTACTTTGATAGCATAGGTCATTTCTCTTCTGAAGCATTTTAGCATTTTCTTTATCTTTCACAGTTCCCATGTTGACATAAGAAAGTAGAAGACCTTGTTTGGATAGTCCCATTTACTAACATTTTTTTTTTCTTGACTGTTCAGATGCAATGTTTATTTTATATCTGTGTTTTAATTTGTAGTATGTATAGTATAAATTTTGCAGGGTTTTGCTGGTTTTCGTTTGTTCATATTTATGGTAGTTTATTGCATTATTGTAAACTTTTGAAAACATGCAACTCAGAATACACTGCTACAGTGGAACAAATCAGCCTTGTTTTCCTCCTGCCATGTTCTCACAATTCAAATTACCTTTGAATATGGCTTTCAAGGTCCAGGACTTCCAAAAAATAAATTGGAAAGTCATATTTAAATGTTTGAAAAAGTCCACACTAAATCTGCGTGAAGACAAGGCAAATGGCATCAGTTAAACTACATTCTTCATCTCCAGACTTTCTGGGAATAGTAGGGAAAGAGGATAAAAAAATGTTACTCCACAGCTGGGATGTTGGGAGGTAATCTATTTGTTCCACATTGTAATAAGACATAATCCTTTCCAGGTCACCTGGAGTAGAACTTCCAGATTCAGGAGGATTCTGGTTTAAAGGAATAAAGAGATAAAGATTTAATTTTAGTTGCTTTATTTGTTAATACGTAGTTAATTTTGTGTCCAGCAAAACTAAATCTACAACAAAGAAACACTATTAAGTATTTTATTGCTGAACAATGAAATACTCCATATTTTCATCTTTTCTCCATTTCAATTCTGTGTACATAATTTATTTTTTTTAAGTCTGCTGACAATGCTGATGCATAAAATATCTGCGTTTAATTCTGTTTAACCATCCCTCTATTTTAACAGTCATTCTATCCTAGCTTAATTATGTATATATTCAGCATCCACATTGGAATAGTTAGTATCTACTCTTCTTTGACTTCAAACAAAAAGCTAGTTTTTAGATGTCTAGGATCTTTCATCTGGTCTCCAGATGAACATATATATGAAAGCTTCCTGCTGACCCAGGTTTCTAAGCTTTTTGGATTTCTGACATTGGAGATATAATTTTAAAATACGGGACTGTAGACCATCTGTCTAGGTAGCAGATAAAGAGAAATATGTCTTCCAGGCTACTTAAGGCATTTGAAAAATAACTCACAGAATTTAGTTGCAATGACTTGGTATTTCGATATTCATTAATTAGAATTATTGTTTAATATAAAATATTAAGAATTAGAACACTGAATGTAGTCTTGGTGATGTCTTAGGTCAAAGTGTTGTATTTTTCAGAATTACTTACAAAAGGATTGTTTCAGAATGCCCTCTGTGATAGTAATTTTCTAAGTAGATATTTTATTGATTTTCTGTCTCTTTCTTCACAGTACTTAAACTCACTCATAAAATGCAAAACAGATTGGATGTACATCACCTTCACTCACTGTAGACTTTATTGCAGTACATATTTTTCTTCATTAAAATAATACATAGTTGATAGATCTGTATAACATTTTCTGTTCCCTCTCCACTGCCAGACCACTAACATCAAATGGTTTTTTTCCATATTTGCTTTTATTTATACATTGGGCAAAGATATAAAATTACTACCTTGGCCAGGTGCTGTTTTTGCTTATCAGTACATACCCTCAGTTTGCACACCTATATAAACACTAGTCTTTCTATTTCCTTCTCCCCTCCTTCCTTCTCCTCTAAAGGCTGGTGCTAATATGATGCTTTAAAACTGGTTATAGATTTGGGCAGGAAGGTACAGAGTGTAAAGTTCTCTACAGTGTTGACTTAAGGCTTCCAGTTTGGAGAATCATTACTGGCCTGGACAGGTTTTTAGTAGCATATACATTAAACAAGGTCTTTCAAACTCCCTTATCCCCCTTCCAGGACCACAGCAGATCTCTCTTCATTCACTGTGAATTTAAGGTCACAATTAGTTGGCTTTTGAGTGCCTGGCTACTGTGATTGTTCTACAAGGTTCATGCTTGATAGTGATGCAAAAGTGAAGAAATTTTATTCCATCAGTTTCTCATTTAGAAAATTTTCACAAATTTGTGATTAAGAAAGCTCATGCAAACATGTCAAGCATAATTCAGCTAGTGAGTAGAATACTAGCCTTAATCTGGTTATAACAGTCTGGAAATCAGACTGTTTTACTCAGGTCCTCAGATAGACTTCACAGCCACTTCCAAGTGCAGCTGTGACAGTATTGTTTGCAAGACCTTGGCCAGCAGTCCACCTCTGGAATGGCTACATAGGCTGCAGTCATTGCAGGAATCTGAAATATACACACATTTGTCAGTCAGTCAATTCAGGAAGAGCGTGTACCTTTCTTTTTTAGCTTTTTTGGTGGAAAATAGTTTAAACTTAAGGCTAAAACAACAACTGGGATGTTACCCACTAGACTGATTTTTTTTTCCCCATCTTAAAATGTACCTTGCAAACCTAAGGAGCTGACACGGCTAATGAGAGCAGAGGAAGAAATTTATCTCTGTTGTCAATAAGGCTTATCTTGTTTTGTTGCTTGCTAAAGAAAATGCTGAATAGTCAGGATGATCATTTTGCCTCCTACATTCTCTGTAATTGGTAGGGCCTTTTAAAAAGTATAATGTTATGATGCACAAGGTGTTCTTTGTTATTGTTAGAAATAACTTGTAAACATCTGTTTAACTCTGGGGTTATAGGTATTTTTTAACTACGAGCAGGAATAAAATATGCTTTTTCTTCATGTAAGAGCTGAGAAAAATTTGCCCTCTTTTGGCCCTAAAAGTACAAGATTTCCAACACACAAAAATAAATCATGTGCAGATGTAAATACTATGACCAGTATTATAGGCTTTATTTCATGTGTTGCAAATCAGGAAGACTGAAAAGTATGGGGTCAAATCTGAATAGTTTTATTGAGGTTTAAAGAGCAATTATTATATACTGGTTTGTTGGTTTGTTGTTTTTTGGTTTTTTTTTTCCTTTTTCTGTCTTACATGCTTTGGACAAAATACCAGATTAGATGAATTTTTAATGTAGAAGTCTCTTTGCATCAATCAACATAATATGCAATATTTGCCCACCTTTTTATATTTACATCTGTTCCTGGCCATTTTTGCTATTGATGGATATTAAAAGATCCAGATGTGTCAGAAGAAATTGCCTAGTCCACAGGAGAACAGAGGAAAGTACTGTAACCAGTTTAAATTTGACATCACTTCTTAGTCTGAAAGCTGTATTACTTTTCAGGGCAGAATAAGATTTTTACAGAGGTGGGACCATTGATTGTGTCTCTTGGGAGTACAATGACTCTTAACGTTGCATGATTGATAAAGGCTACATGAAGTGCAGAATATGTACCACTTACATCAAAATAGTTGCCAGACTTTATAACTAATGCTTTTTGAAGGCCATAAACTTTTCAGATTCAGGTGCGAAGACTTAGAGAAGTGTTTTGTTTACTTTCAAACAAGGTGAAAGTCCATGACAATCCTCCTGTGCAAGCTGTGAGACTTTAGATTTTATGGATCAAATATAAGGTAGGAAGTAAGTTATTTTTGAAAGATAAATTGAGAAGTTGATATTCGATTTTAAGTTCAGATTTAAGTTTTCAAAGCTGGAAATCCAGTGAAGATTCTACTTCTTATAAATGTTCTGTGTTTCAGATCACTTAGTCGTCCTTTCTGGATGATAATTTAAATATTGATAATATCTAGAAAACATTGTGTTTTTGTGATAGAGAATCATTAAGTTGTAAAAGTGTATTATCTTAAAGGATTACAATCACAGAGGTACTGTTTCTATAATCTTCTACATCTTATCCCAATCTGTTTAATAAGGCTTTCACATGTTTAAGAGAGGTCAGAAATGTTTTTTTCCATTTGGGTCTCTTTAGTAGCTCTTCCGTCTTTTATTCAGGAGAGCTCTTAACCAAGGCTTTCAGGACAGCACCAATATACATGAAAGGATGTGTAACAGGTGGCAGGGAAATGACAGGGGTGAAGAAGGAGGGGAAGAACTTGTTTGTCCTGTGAACCTTTATAACCAGCTGTTGTGTTACAGATGTGATGGAAAACCTTGGGTGAAAGTTAGTCTAAGAAATGTAGCTCTGGTAATGATGAATTCAGCAAAGCAAATGTGCTCAGCAAGGAGAGGCAGCTAATGGATGTGTGAAGTGCCACCATAGGTTGAAACTTCATCAGTCTAAACACGTTGATTTTGAAATACCATACCTTCCTGAATTAGATGCCTGGAGTTCACTTAATCCTTTATAATCATTGTGGTATTTCTTGGGTATTGTTCCAGAGTCAGTTATTCCTTATTGTGAGCAATTTCATTACAGTCTTAGCAGTGGAAGGAGATTCACATTTACGTCTTCAATGCCATGTTGTAGTAATGAGCAGCTCTTAAGTTACTTTTTTGTGGCATAATTCTTTCTTTCAACAAGATGTATGATTTTGATTGGTGAATATAGCTAATATGTGGGAGTCACCTGAACCTCGACAGAATAGAGGAAACTTTCAGATTAGCAAAACTTGTAATTTTCTCTTGAGCTTTCTGTGGTCACTTGCTTCATTCTGAAGTGTTGTTTTCAGTGGTTCAATACAGCTTGGAGGGTGGGAGAATAGATGGGATTTTTGTAAAATGCTTGTAAGAGCTTTTTTTTATTCAAGCTGTTTTTTTATTGACAGTGGTTGATTGAAACAGATAAGAGTAATGTGCATAATTAGCAGAAAAAACTATTCTTGCATAAAAGTAAGTCAGTCATACCAATCTTACGTGATTGAGATGGGGCTAAATTATTGCCCTTAAATGTATAGCTCCTGGATTACTCTGAGGACAGGGCTGGCACAGCCAGTCACTCTCAGGTCAGATGCTGCATTTTTCATTTGATGTTTTCCAGCCACTGCTCTTGACAGGTTTCATCCTGACCTTGACCAGTTTTTACTCAGTCTTCATTCTTACTTATGAGCCATAACTTTCAGTTTATGTGGTAATAGAAGTGGGTGATTTTGAATATGCTTCTTACATAGGAAACACAGAATTTTCAGTCACTTACCTGATGAAGAAATAGCAATCTGTTGGCAAATACACTGTGTTCCATGCCTCCATTGTAACAGGTTAATACATTATGTTTCTCAATAATAATTAACACTACTTAAGCAGAAGCTCAGTCAATAGTATTGACACAATGTCTGCAAGAAATAGCTTTGTTTAGAAAAATCCTGTGGTTCATCTTCAGGGCGTGCTGCTGTCTAAATCTCCCACCCACCCTAAAAAAAAAGTCAAAAATTTGGTGAATTCAAATTAAAACAAAACAACAAAATTGCATCAGGAGATATGTTAACACTTTGGACTGCCTTGACAGGGAAAAGTATATTAGGCTTTGTATTGGTTTTGGCTGGGACGGAGCTGATTTCTTTTTGTAACAGCCAGTACAGTGTTGTATTTTAGATTTATGAGCAAAACTGTTGGTAACACACCAGTGTTTTAGGTGAGGTATGCTTACACAGTGTCAAGACCTTCATGGTCTCCTCCATCTGCCTGCCCCCTAGCAAAAGGCCTGGGAGGGGTCACAAACAGGAAGCTGACCAAAACTGACCAAGGAGATGCTCCATGCTGTGTAACAGCGTGCTCAGCAGCAAAACTGGAGGGGAAGCTGCTTTTTCTCAAGGTAGATACTGCTCAGAGACTAGCTGATTATTAACCCAATGGTGAGTGTTGGGTGGTGACTGATTCTTTTTGCATCGTTTGTACCATAGGCTTTCATTAAAAATAGATTTTTTTCTTCTAAATATTAAATGTAATTCCTCATAGTAGTCACTGGTTGGGGGGTTTTCTTATCCTAGATGAAATCTGTTCCATCATTCTGAATATTCCCTATGGGAAAATATTCTGATTTCATATCAAATTTCTTTGAATATTTCAGCTTATGCTTATGAAGAAATGTAGTAAGTACAGCATTTCGCTACTGGCAGAAATGGCTGGAAGGATTTAAACAAAAAAAAAACCCTCATACTTTTTTTTTTTTTAGAGGCTGACATCAATGTCAATAAAAATTGACATGGGAGTTATCCCATTTCCAGTTATTTTACCTGTCAGTTGATCAAAATCAGCAAAGCTTGCAAACTTTTTCAGTGTTCACAACTCTCCCAGCTCTCACTTGTGACCCCAGGGGAGCAGCTTTAAGATTAATATTTAAATTTGTCAGCTCATTCTCAAACAGAAGCTTGCCATGGTGCATAGCTGCTGTTCTTTGTTTTAATTACACATTCTGCTTCTTGTCAGGTTGGCTGTAATAGTGGTATTGCCTGAGATCCTGCTGAATTCCAAAACTTTTTCCAGAGTAAGCCTTTTTAGCTCAAAATCATCATAATGGGTAAATGTCACTGCACAGTAAGATTTTTGGACATTATTGGTTTTATACTCCACAAGAAAATTACCCTTTACAGAGAACAAATCAGGCTTTTTTCCTGCAGGGTTTTCAACATTACTGCATACAAACTTTTTTTCCTGTTTGGATCTTCAGAGAGGAAGTTTTTCCCAAAGGTCCAAATTTATGTGAACTTAATAATCTTGACTGTAATGGTTTGTCATTAATATAAGCACTAATCACAGAATTGTTAGGGTTGGAAGGGACCTCTGCAGATCACCTAGCCCAATCCTCCCACTTAATATTAACTGTCACGATTGAATGTCATTTAATACTGATTTTAATTTGTTGGGGTTTATCTATAAGAAGATATTTGCTTAAAAAGAATAAATTTGCTGAAAATGCAGTAAAACTAACAGCATAACCCACAGCCCTCACCCCCACTACAAGATAAACAACATTTTGACCAGAGTAATGATGAGAGACAAAATCCTATAATAGAATGGCACAAAGATATGCTAAAGTAATTTTTCTGATTCTACTGCTTGAAATTTGATTCTGTAATTAGTTAAGCTGTTCAAAAGTATGAATAATTTACGCGATATCATTGCTGTGGAGTACTGAATAAAAGAAAATCTCAGTAGAGCAGGAGGTATTTTTGTTATCAAGATAACTCATCAATGAAAAAAATCTTTTTTGTTTTATTCTAATAGCCCCTATGTTATTTAATATCACTATTTAAAATGGCACTAGCATCAGAGATATAACTCCTTTTCTTTTTCTTACTACTGTAGCAAGAAATCTTGTCCTACTTAACTGCCCATAGAAGAGATTGTTATAGTGCCTTGAAGAACCATAACAAGGGCTGGGGTTTTTTATAATACAGCTGTTTCTAGATCTAAGATTTTGCAAGTCACACTGAGAAGTGTGAGTACACTGTGTTTGCTAAACAGTAAAAATACTGAACTTTGAATTCTTAAGGTTATTAAGGTAGTTTATTTTTTTGTGGTTTTCGGGCTGGTTTTTTTTGTTTGCTTTGGTTTTTTTAAGACCTCATTTTAATGACTTAAATTAATTTTATTTCCTATGGTCTGCAGAAGTCATTCTGTTCATGTGCTGCTTTCTGCTTTTTGTCAGCTAATTACTGTGTTTCAGGCTGGTTGGTTTTCCTTCATTTCTGTGTTTCTGGTTTGCATATATTGAAATATGGGAGTTAAAACAGCAGAAATCATCCAGATGTATTTGATATGTTGGGGATGATACTGTTGGATCTAAAAGTAGGAGTAGGTTTTTTTTAGAAGTTTGTGGAAAAAATTTAGTCAATATTCATGCAAAGATACTCTTTGACTCAAGAAAACCCCAAAGCCACCAATAGCTGTAGACTTGAAAAACATAGATAAGTATATGTACATTTATTTTGCTCTAAAACTTTATGGAAAATGCGTGCTGATTCTTGCATTTTCACAATTTTCATAATTGTCCATTGATCTTTGTTAACATCTTCAGAAGTTTTCTTGAAACATAAAGAACATTCAAATCGGATCAGTGCAAAATGTATTTAGTCTTGTATTCTGTCTTTTATAGCAGCATTGTGGTTTAGGAATTGTATTGCCTTCTCTAGTGCTCCAACCAAAACTGCAACAGCTTCCCCTCCCCCTCCAGCAGAAAGTACAAAAGGCAAAGATTATGGGTTGAAAAAATTTACTGAAAACAACAAGATAAGAAAATTAAGAGTAACAGCAAGAATACAAATAACAAATAATCAATGCTAATTTATTTTCTTCTCAGCAGTAGGTGGTTGCTAAATGTTTTATTAATGCATGTACAATTAAAATTGAATGCTCGTGTTTGCAAATCAGACACTGCAGAGTGTTATCACTAATGTAAAGATAAATCTCTGCATTAAACTGAAATATATTTGATAGGGTAATAGAGAATGCAATGAACCTTTTATGAATGTGTGATAAAACAAATGATGCAATCTAAATAATGGTATCTCTAGAGACCAATTAGTTTCTTCGCATACTTGCTTATGACAGTATTCCTGTATCTTTCAGGTATTGGGTATGGGGGATAAAGGATGTACTTTTCATTGTGCATGATAAAAGTCCTAAAGCTGACTTCATGGGCGTAAGAGCCTCTGATACAGCTTGAATTGTAGAACATCCTGGGTTGGAGGGGACCTACAAGGATTATCAAAGTTCAGCTCCTGGCTCTGCACAGGACATCCCAAGTGTCACACCATGTGCCTGAGAGCACTGTCTAAATGCTGCTTGGAATCTATCAGGCTTGGTGCTGTGACCACTTCCCTGGGGAACCTGTTCCAGTGCCCAAACACCCTCTAGGTTAAAAAACGTTTTTCTAATATCCAAAATAAACTGAAGAAATCAGTCCCTGCCTCTCCTCTCCCCCTCATGAGGAAGTTGTAGACTGCTGTGTGGTCTGCCCCCAGTCTCCTTCAGGCTGAACAAGCCAGGTGACCTCAAACACTCCTCATATGGCTTCTCCACTACATCCTTCACAATCTTTGAAGTCCTTTGTTGGACATTATTTGATAGCTTTATATCCTTTGAGTGTTGTGGTGCCCAAAGCTGCACACAGGACTCAGGGTGGGACGATCCCCTCCCTTGCCTGGCTGGCCGTGCTGTGCCTGATGCCCCGCAGGACAGGGGTGGCCCTCCTGGCTGCCAGGGGACTGCTGGCTCAGATTCAACTTGACATTGACACGGATCTTCCCATGGCAGTAGTCTCCAGCATCTTGTTCCTAAGTCTATACATAAGTCCAGGATTGCCCCATCCCAGGTACAGAATTCAGCACTTTCCTTTGCTGAAATGTATGTAGCTGGTGATTGTGTGGCCCTTCTAGTTTTTCAAGGTCTTTCTGCAGGGCCTCTCTGCCTTTAAGGGAGTCAACAACTCCTCCCAATTTAGTATTGTCTGAAAACTTACTCGGTATACATTTGAGTCCTGCATCCAAGTCCTTTTTGAAGATGTTGGAAATTGGGCCCTGCAGAACCCCACTAGTGACAGGTTGCCAGTCTGATGTCACCCCATTCACTATAACCCTTTGTACCTGAGCCATGAGCCAGCTGCTCACCCATCCCATGATGTGTTTATCCAGCTGTAAGCTGGACATTTTGTCCAGAAGGATCCTGTGAAAGACAGTATGAGAAGCTTTACTGAAATCCTAAAGGATTCCATTAACATGGAAAACATTTCTCAGGATATTTTGAATCAGAGTGGTTACCTCCTGAGGAACAGTTTAAAAGTTTTGCAGGTTGTAAATGATTTATTCATCAGAATGATTTTCCAAAATGCCCAGTGCAATTGTTGCTATTCTTGCAACGATACTAATACTAGGATGAGGCATAGTCAGTCGTAGCAGCAAACACCTACACATGCTCTAGAAATACACTGATGAAATTCCATAGACTACTGATGTGTGGGTTTCTGAGTTGCTCATAGATGATAGCAGATTTTTTTATTGTTTTACTGACATTCCGTTGGAAAAGATACTCCAAAAGTAGTTCTTCATAACAGTCTCAGAATAGCAACTTTTCTGCAAGTCACTGCCCATGAGAAAATACAGCAGATCTTACCTGGAGAGAACACATTATTTTGTTAGCTAGAGGGAAAAACGTTTACTATCATTGGGCCAAACTTTCAAGTTCATTCTTCTTTGCTGAAAATAATGTGGAGAAATAGATACCAGTCTTTGACCACAAATCTACAAATAGTTTTAGGAGTATAGAAAATAAAGAATATTTTTAGGAGTATAGAAAACAAAAAATATTTTTGTTCTGTAGTTTGCTATTGACATGATAAAAGGTCAGCAATATGTTAAATTCTGCTCCCCAACATATTTTAAGACTTTAGAAGATGCTTAGTTTTATAAGGTTAGCCATGTAGCCTGCTTTCCTTGAATTCAGCAGAGGCTTTATTATCATGTAAAAAACAGATTTAATTCCATGTTGGGAGCTTTGAAAACTCTTATCCTAGAAAACTTAACACTGTACAAGAGGCCAAAGCCATTAGATCACACCACCAAAAAAGGAAAACTATTTCCAGTGCAGTGTTGCACAGTACATGTGTTTATTGGAAAAGCTGCCCGAACAGAAGCCAAAATAAAAAATCTCATTTAAAAAAAGTTATGAACAAAATAGCAATTGACTGAAAAATTTTAAAGTAAGAAGGTGTGCAGTATGTAAAACTGTTTGGTTTTGCAATCACACTCCTCAGTTTCTGAAGTGAGACCACTTGAAAAGATTAATTTCTGTCTCTGCAAAGTTCCAGCTCACAGTATTGTTAGATATTAATCTCTTCAACAAGAATGCTAGCTGTTATATTCCTTTTCTAAATGCAACAATAGGGAAAAAACCCCAAACCTGTATGTAACAATTATACATGTAAAAATGTAACAATATTGGTATATAGGAGGCCAGGGTTTTCTTTTATTGCTATTTCTCATATTGACTCATCATCTATGAGTCACTGTGTGTAGGTTCTTAAGTGTCTCCCTCACCTCCATAGTTTAATACTAGTTGAGTTTTAGTTTAATAAAATTGTAAGGCAGTTTTCTTTATCTCAGGAATTCCTGCATATGCAGCTTGTATTGTGTTCCACAGGCTATTCAGGGCAGCCTTTACTTTCACTATCCATTGTTTGTTTGGCCTTTCTAAGGAAAGGATTATTATTTGAAAACTGGGTCTGAAAGGGGTTTTGTTCTTCTTTTTTCTAATGAAACTGTGTGCTAGTAATTAACTGTGTTAATTTTTTTCACAGAGGCTGGTACGGAGCAATGTGATAGATTTGTGCTGAACATGAGGTTGATAGTATGGAGATGTTTTTGTTATTGCTGAGCTGGGCTTGCACAGAACCAAAGCCTTTTCTGCTTTTCTTACTGCCAGGCTGGCAAGCAAGTTGGGCCTGCATGGGAGGTTGATAGGAGGACACAGCTTGGACCACTGACCAAAGAGATATTCCAGACCATATGACATCATGTTCAGTACATAAAATGGGAGGAAGGGGAGAAAGTTTGGGGTAATGACATCTGTTTTCATGAGGAACTGTTACTGTGTGATGGGTGTGTGCTCTCCCAGAGACGGCTGAATCCCTGCCTGCCCATGGGAAGCAGTGGACTGATTCTTTGTTTTACTTTACTTTAGTGCATAGCTTTTGCTTTCCCTATTAAACTGACTGTATCTCTCCCCATCAGTTTTCTAATTTTTACCTTCTCTCCCCAGTCCTGCTGGTGGGAGAGTGAGCGAGGGGCTGTGTGGTGCTTGGTTGCTGATTGTGGCTAAACTACAACAAACTAGTAACAAAATAGCCCTTTAAATTAATGTTTGGGTTTGATTTTTTAACCCGAGGATATTTTTGAAGTAGGTACACTTCTCTCTCAGATTAATGACAAAAGCGGTGTGTTTGTGTCTGTTTTCACTTGTCTTTGTACGTCAGTAAGAACAACAGACTTCAACAGCAGATTTGCTGTAGTGCTCACTTAAACTGTGTTGAATTTGTTTCATACGTTACCATAATAATTCATTTAAGAACATTATACATTTGGTTTTAGTGCTTTGGAAAAAAATGAAGACAGTCAGGACAACCAGGGGATCAAGCCCAACCAACGTGGCTTTATGAGAGGAGGGTGCTGCTTGACTCCCCTTGTCCTTCTATGACAAAATGTAGACGAGGGGAAAGCTGTAGATGTTGTTTATCTAGACTTCAGTAAAGTGCTTGACACCATCTCCCACAGCATCCCCCTAAATCAGCTGGCTGCTTGAAAGCTTGGATGGGTGGACTCTTCAGTGGATAAAAATCTGGCTGGATGTCCAGGCACAGAGAGTTGTGGAACTAAATCCAGTTGGTGACGCATCGCTAGCAGTGTTCTCCAGGGCTCAGTTTTGGGCAAATCCTGTTTGACATCTTTATTGACAGTCTGGGTTGTAGGGATTGAGGGCACCCTCAGTAGATTGGCAGATGGTACTAAGATGTGTGGGAGTGTTGTTCTCTTGAGGGAAGGAAGGCTCTACAGAGGGGTCTGGACAGACTCACTCAGTGGGCTGAGGACCACAGCATGAGGTTCACTAAGGCAAAGTGCCAGGTCCTGCACTGGGTCACAGCAATCCCAGCAGTGCTGCAGGCTGGGGCAAGACAGGCTGTCCAGCAGAAATGGGCTTGGGGGTGCTGTCAATAGTGGGCTCAATGTGAGCCAGCAGTGGGCCCAGGTGGCCAAGAAGGCCAGTGGCATCTTGGCCTGTATCAGCAATAGTGTGGCCAGCAGGACCAGGACAGAGACCACCCCTCTTTACTCAGCACTGGTGAGGCCACACCTCAAGAACTGTGTTCAGTTTTGGGCCCCTCACTTTAAAAAGGGCATTGAAGGACTGGAGTGTGTCCAGTGAAGGGCAACAAGGCTCGTGAGAGGTCTAGAGAACTTGTCTTTTGAGGAACAGCTGAGGGAATCGGGTTTGTTTAGTCTTACGGGGGCTCAAGGGGAATCTCATCACTCCCTACAACCACCTCAAGAGAGATTGTAGTGAAGTGAGGCCAGTCCAGATAGCACAGCAGCTCTAAAACATTATAAGTTAAATTAATTGTATTTAAAGCAAAGCACATATACACTTGAGTACTCTAATGGCTTCTTTGTTGCAGGAAACAGCATACTCCATTCAGCAGCAGACAGTGTGACAAGTGCAGTACAGAAGGCAAGTCAGGCCTTGAATGAGCGTGGTGAAAGGCTAGGTCGTGCAGAAGAAAAGACAGAGGAGCTGAAAAACAGTGCTCAGCAGTTCGCAGAAACTGCACATAAGGTAAGGTTTCAGCAGGATAAGACTCAGTAGGTTAAAGTCAGACATTTGGTTGTCAGAGTTTGTTGAATGACCTTGAACTTAGCTTAGGATATGTATCAAATTCTCCTTGTGATACCTTTGCCTCTAAAAAACCCCTTCCTTTGTCGGTGACTGCACAGGGTCTCAAAGTTATAAATTCTGTGTAATAAAAACTTCTCAGAGTTGCTTGCCAAAGACACTTTAAAAAAAAGTTCTGTTTGCAGAAAGAAAGAAAAGTGTTGGTTTAAGTTCTTTCCTGCTGAAATGCATTTCTAGTATATCACTACAAATACTGATTTCTTTAAAAATCTATTTGTAACCATATACTTGAGTATCAAAGGTTTATGTCAGTTTAGTTTGAGTCATTTATTGGTCATCAACGGTGGCAAATGAGTGAATTTTAACTGCCCCTACCAGTTCTGTTTTCTAGGTAATTTCCCAGAGGGTTCACTCATCTCAGCTTTGTTAGTATTCTATTATCTACAGATAGCAATTTTTTATTATATAGAGCCTAAACCTAAGCTCTCTGTTTGGTTTGCAAAGTCAGTTTGTCTACACATTTTATACAGGTTTTAACTCACTTCATCTCCTTCTTCCCCCTCTCATTCTCAGTTAAGTCCATTTTTGACTTACTTGAAATGGAAATAATTGGTAATCACAGAGGTGGAAAGGCAATCAATCCTTTATTTCTCATCATTATACAGTGGCAGAGCTCCTGAATAGGTGTTTTAAATTACTTGTGTAGAGTTTTTGATTGTAGTTAACAATCAAAATCATTGGGTCAGAATTACTATTCTTCTAAGCATGTCTTCATTTCTGGTGTATTGCTCTAACCTTCCTCACAGATAGCAAAATATTGGAACATTGGGAAACAGAACTGGGAAAGCAGATAAATCTTGTCTCCTTGGCCTGGCAAAGAGAGGCTTTGCCTGTGTGTCCCAGGAAAGGGAATGACTGTATCTGTATGCAAAGAAGTTAATGGATTTCAGGTATCTCTTGGAGAATTTGTCTTACAAACTCTTCTTATCCAGACTAGCCATATTAGGTTGATACAACTGTCATTCTCGGTGATATCTCTTTGATTAATTTTTTTCTTTCATTTTCAGCTTGCCATGAAGCACAAATGCTGAGATACTGCCCAAAGTTGAAATCTTCTCAAGAGAAGCTGAAAAGGCTACAATCAGCAACTTCTACAGGAGATTCAGTCTTCTGTGTGCTTTTTCCTTCCTGTTCAGTGGAGATGCGTTCTTTCAGTTTCTGTGCAGGAAAAAGTGTTGCATTTCTACTTTTCTGACTTACTTTTGTTCCTCTTTTTTGATATTGCTACACAGTCCTGCGGTACTTTCTACCTGTATTTCAGTTGTTACAGGAGTGAAAGCAAACATTGAAAAAGGACCAAATGACAAGCTGATCACCATTAAAGTAGTAATATTCTTCAGTGGCTGTACAAAAAAAAAAGATTGAACTGATCGTGGACATGTGTGTGGAAATAAAATCCAAAGAAGGAGTATAATTTTCTTCATTTAATGTAGCATCAGCAGAATGTGAATGAATGTTAGAATTAAATATCTGGGGTTGTAGTTGTAGTGGAGGACAAACTGCTTTGTCCTGGGAAACAGAAAAACTTGTTTCTTCTAACTTACGTAGGAAGTGTTGCATGTGCACCAGCATTCAGAAGTGCATATCTGAATTTCATTCATATCAGCATTTTACATGTTCCTATTTTCACTTGCAGACTGATTATTTGAGTAGTGTACTAAAACCTAGAGAATGTATGCTTGAGGTTTTAAAATTGAGGAAAAAAGTAATTTTTACATCTGTACGCACATAGCTGTGCCTCAAACACAATCTACAATTTAGCAATCTTAGTATAAAATAACATTTCTTTTTACCTGTGACTGTGTGGCTAAAGGCCTATGAAAAGGAGAATGCACATGCCTGGGAAGATGAGAGTGCACTATTTTCAAGACATCTGTTTTTCATAAATTCTACAGTAAGAAATTACACGTCAGAAATTTTTCTGATTTTAATGATTTTTGTGTTAGCAAGTTGTCTGATTTTTAATACAGAGGCTTTCAAAAAAGCGTGTCTCGGTACACTAGAATCAACTTCTAGTTTGAGTCTCAGCTTTCAATATGTTATCATTGGAAGAGTGACTACTTCATCTGTATTCACTATATGCAATATATGCACTGTATTTCTCTTACAAAAGTAAGTAGTTTACCTTTTTTTTCACAGCTATTTTCTTAACATTTTTAAGATGGTCTAATATGCTTCAAGAATGAAAAGGAAAAAGAGAAAAAGGTGTTGCTTTTTTCTTTTTTAATCCAATAAGATAGAAAAGAAGTCCTTGCAGAAGGTACAGCCTTCATTTTCTGAAAATGCCTGCTCTTCATTTTTGCTCTCATCTTACCAGAGAAAAGCTGGCATTACGTGAATGTACTGTATTCATTGTAGAATATGATTTTTGCATTATTAATGACACAACAGTCTAAAATCCTCAGAGCAGTGCTCGTAAGAAAGATAAAAGCTGCTGGAGTAATTGAGAATATTTTACTTACCGCAAGCTGAAATAACTGAAAATCTCACGGAAATGCCCATTTCGTAAAAAGATGCTTGCCTTTAGGAAAGTATTCTCAGTTGAACTAAGGACACTGTCTAGTTAGCTGATGGCATTCAAACTTTACATCTGTTTTGTTTTGGGGGTTTTTCTCCTGTAATTTAAACAGCTTTGTATGAAGCTTTTTATTTAATTTTACACTGGGAGTTGAGAGAATGGGTCATTTGTGTAGTACCATACGATCATTTAGCTCTATTTAGCACCAGCTCCAACAGTTACCAAATCTAGCACCTACTGAAATGGAATTTGGCCACTTCTGTTATAAATCAGAACAGGTTCATTAACAACACAAGTTCTGAACACTCTGTTGAGGTATGTGTACGTAATGCTTCCTCTGGAAATGTGTGAATGCTGATGTAATGACTGGTATTTCTGCAATTAACCAGGAAAACAGTGTCTGTTCTTTAAACAAAAATTAAACTTCTGCTAGATACAAAATGTTAGGCTATTTTTTTTACATAGATTATAAGTCAGTCAGGGAGTACATTTCTGACCATATAGCTATCTTCTTGTCATATTTTCCACTCTTTTAAAACTATATTCTGCTGCTAACCTCAGAAGTCTCTCTCAAGAGAGAGAGAGAATGAAGTAGATTCTGAACTGCTGCCATCTAGCCGGTCCTCTAAGCTTGCAAGTAGTTAGAAAAAATGTCTAAACCCCAGGTCAGATAAACCTGAAAATAATTAGTTGTCTAAATTTAGATAAAATGGCATATATTTTCAGGTGTTTACATAGATTTCAGCTGGACAGGACAAGATCACAATTGCACTGCTAAGTTCCAGACCTCTTGTGAGTTGAATTGTACTAAAACATTGCTTTAGTCCCATTTGAGTTTTTCAGCATTTTGGGTTGTTTTATATCTTCCAGTTAAGTCTATTGTTTTTTATCATAACTCAGGACTTTAATCCAACCATCAAAAGCCATTTACTATGGGAACTTTAAGTAACCTAAGTCTTCTGAATGAAGGAAAAGTGGTTTGTCTGTTTACTTTGTTCTTGCTGTTCATTGAACTATAAGGTTTGGTAGTTTTTAGAAAAAAAAATCAAGGTGTATAAATGTTTATCCAAAGGTAAATCTTAGAGCATTGCAGTTTCCTTCTGGAACTTAGCTTGTAGTGTATACAACCTAGTATTATTAGATAGTCATGTACATAACGTATACTATGATTCAGGTTAATGTTTCATATGAAAAAATGTATTTGTAAATTGTAACAATATTAATAGTTTCTTTATCTTTTTAAAGTTCTGAACAGAATAAAAATAATGTATTGTTAGACTTGACTGCTGTGCTGCAAACTCTGTCTTAAAAGGCTACTTTTGTGTCTAGCAAAAGTTATGTTGTATGTGAAATATTAACAAAAATGTGCGCTCTTAAAACTGATCTTAAAGGTAGGTAGGTTTTGCTATGATTTGCCAGAATTGTAATACTTGCTGATATGTATTGCAACCAATTCCTTGGAAGTTCTCAAAGATGTAGAAATTTATTTTGTGCCATTCTGGGGAGAAAAAAGAAAAAGTGGGACCTGCTCTCTTGACTCACTACTGGAAACCCTGATTTTTGTCATTAAATACTTTACTGTGATGAAAACTGTCTTTGGATTATTTGAGTTCTCTATTCAAAATATCCATCCTTTTTGAGTTAGGTTTTTGTATTTCACTCTAGCAAAATTATATTCAGTTCTAGCAAAACTGAATAAAAATTATTTTCTGCTATAGTGATAGTTTTTTTCTCTAGAATACTGTAGTTAAAAGAGAAGTACTGGAAACTAGGTTAAAGCATTTCCTGTCTAAGCAGATTCCAGAAAATAATTGCCATAGGTTGAAGTTAGCACCCTACCTAAAGGCTGTGTAGGTTAAAAAGAATTCTGATAATTTACTCTCCATTCCTATGAAATGCTTATTCTTAAGTTGTTAGTATCTTCCTTTGGCTATCTAATTTTATTGATTTTTTTTTTATCTACACACAAGCAATTTTAATTACCCTGTAAGAATAAAACTATAAAGGTAGAATTCTTCTACACATAGCGAAGCAATCCATTAGATTCAAATGATTAGATTCTACTTGCACAAGAACCATATCCAATACTGTCTTGGTTTGAAAAGACAGGTTTCTGCCAGGGAAGGCTGGAGTTGCCCTGGAGAATGTAAACCCCTCACCCCCGCCAAATTATAATTTTGCAATTAAGGGCCTTCAGGCAAAGATTTGGGAATAGGAATAACAGTTCTTTATTAGGAATATTAACAATACAAATGTAGTAGAAAACAAATGTAGTACAAACAATACAAATGTAGTAGAAAACAAAATGACCCAACCAAACAAGCAAACAAACAAACAACAGTCTTGGAAAACCCTGACAGAGTCAGAGCTACAACCTGACACCCTGTTGGTCAGGGTGCTGGAAGCAGTCCAAAAGTGAGTCCTCCTGGAGTGGCAGATGTGGTTCTGTTGGGGCAGAGATGATCCTGTAGAACAAGGGTCCAGTGGTGGTGAGAAGGGTCCAGTCTTCCTCTGGGAATCGGGTGAAGACAGATACCTTGTGTTCCTACGTCTCATTTTTTAGGTTTTTATCCAGTAGGAATGGTTGGCTCCCCCCACTGGGTGGAGCATCTCACAATAGGATGATGGCTTGGGGAGCCTTAATGGTCCATTAGCAGAAAATGTCCCCCTGGAGGGAGGACAGGCGGTGAAAGAGATAAGAAGCACTGCCACACCTGGTTTTAACAGTTGGCCCATTATCAGAAGGCATCTGCCCCCCTCCCCCCAGAATAACAAGAGATAAAGAGAAAACATCTCCCCAACTGTTTTCAACAGATGAAATAGAATACACGTTTTTAGTTCCATAACCAAAAACAAACTGACCTTGCTGCCATCTCTCTTTTCAGCCTTAAATGTGACTGACCCCTGCAATCCTAATCTCAAAAATATCTTGTTGGCAAATACTGTCAGCTGCTGAGCTACTGTAGTTACTAGGATAGTTTTGCTAGAATTCACATTATCCATAGATGTTGAATACCATACATCCCCAAAGCCCAACTTGTATGAACGTCTTAGTAAAAGAAATAGATCTCTGATGGATCAGAAGCTAATTTGATCTGGACAGCATTTTGTTGTAGATTGAACGTAACTATTAGTCAGTTCTTTTCTGTTGTTATTATATGTTTATCCTATAAGATAGACAAAATATCACAGTATCATCTTTTTAATTGATGTTATGAATTTCATAAATCATCAGCCTTATTTGTTGCTGTGTATAAATTAAGGAAAAGATAGATATCTAACAAAATACTAATTGATATTTTAAACAGTTTCAGAGGTTCCTGGTAGCTAAAAGGGTAGTAACTTACACAGAAAACTTGAAGCCTGTATTGCGTTGAAATTCTGTTGATGCTAAAGAGGGGAAAACGGTTTTCATCTGTGTTAAGTATTTTTCCTGGAGAAAAGAGAAAGAAAATGTGGTAAAAATAAATGAGAAAACATTGATAGTGTTTCATACCATATTGAAAAGGAATTCTTCAATATGTGCAACTAACAGTAATCATCACGCTGGTTTGCAGCCAAACCAGTTGGGGTGTTTTCCTATTCCAGAAAGAATAGACATAGGAAAGCTTTCTTTTGGCATGATCCTGTAACTAGGACTTCTGCAGAAAATGCCTTTACTTGTCAGAAGTATTAATATTTTAATGAGGATCCTTTCCTAAACTTTCACTGGTTTTATGAAAAAGAGCATTTAGAAATGTTTTTTTGTTTCTTTGAGAAAACACAGAATAAGGAAACAAAAACAGTAGATTGCTGCATTCATTTGATGATTGTAAGAGACAATTCAAAAGCATCACACTATTACTCTTCAGGAATAAGGAAGTGTAAGCACTGTTCATGCTGCCAGTCAGAAATGCCTGAACCTGAGGAGAGGGTGTGCAAGATGAGGGACAGATTGGAGTGGAGACTTCTACATTACCAGGTAAGCAAGTCAGAGGAGATGATGAGGTAACTTCTGAGAGAGTTCCAGGCAAGAGGAGAAATTTACCCATTACTTGGCCATCACCATTACTTGGCCAGTACCATTACTGCCATCACTCATGACATCACAGGGTGTGTATTCCCCCTGCTTCCTTCTTCCTCCAGTTTTGTATGCTGAGCACAAAGCTGTAAAATATAGGATTATCCCTCTGGCCAGCTGGGATCAGGTGTCCTGCTTGCGTCCCCTCCCTGCTCATTGTTTACCCTCAACCCCTTTGAGGGTGATACAAGAAGCAGAAAAGGCCTTGACAGTGTGTGAGTCCTGCTCAGCAATACCTCAAACATCCCTCAATTATCAGCACTGTTTCCAGCACAGATTTTAAACACAGCCCCTTACTTGCTGCTATGAAGAAAATTATACCAGACAAAAGCAGCAGACTGTTTAGTGTTTTCTCACAAATGGGTAGAGAACCATTTGCAATTTTAGCAGCATGTTCTAGCAAAAATTTCTTCAGGACAATTCTGAGGTGTTTGAAGCCTACATAGAGAAATGTGAGTGCCCTTGGTCTTCTATCTTCCTGTTCTTTTCTGGTGTTTTGCTATGTGCAATTGTGCAGCATTTGAGACAAGCTGAAAACAGGTCTGTTAAAAGTCAGAGCAATGAAGAAGCATGACAGGTATTATTCTTCACTGAGACCATGAACAATTGCAGAGCTGCCAGTGTCTGAGTGAAATAATAGCTGTATATATAGGATCATTTGTAAGACAGATGGCTGAGAAAGGTACCATTTTTCTACCAGGCAAGGTTTCATAACTTTTGGCATCCATTCTTGTCAAAAGCATCATTAATGGTTAGCTATTTGCTAATCACCTCAACTTAGAAAATGTTAGATTAAATTTTTTTTCCAAGTCTATTCTAGATGGCAATCTCTGCAATGGCACTGAAAGAGGAAAGGGAGCTGGGAAGAAAGAGGTTATGTGTTCATTGACTGGGTAAGCTTCATAGAATCTGTTTCTCTTTCTAGCACAGTACATGTGCAAGGTTATTTATGGCTTCCTTTAATACCCCAACTGTCCTTCCTAGTTCCCACGTTTGTATCTTCCTCAATATTCAGTGTTGTCATATTGCTCACTTGGAAGCATCTCAGTGTAAGGGGTGGCTCCACAGCTGAACTATCAGGATTTTTTGATACTCTCATCACAAGAGCAAATTTGTAGTGAAGGTGTTTCAGCATGTCTGCAAAGACTTACGATTAGATTTTGCAGTCAGAAATTCAGTGCTAGATCACCAACTGAAGTGTTTCTTCCTTATTCTTGTTAAAGGCTTTTTCTCCAAAGTCTGTGATGAGGCTGTAATAAGTAGTACAAGGTATTTATCTTAAAGGTAGGAGGTTTCACCCTAGAAGAATTCAAAAAGAAATACCAAATTTCTTTCATATTGGTATAAAATAAGCCCTGGAAGTAAGTAATTTACAGTAAATTAATGGACCAGAGTTGAATTGAGATCTGAGAATATAAACCCCAATTTCTCCACTAATAATAGAAAATTTCACAATTATAATGGAAATACTTCTAGTTTCTTGATTTGTTAAAAAATCAGATACAAAAGTACACTTCTCTCTGTCTTGCTTTAACCCCTCTTACCAATGAAGCACTGTGCAGCCACTCAATCCTCCTCCAGTGAGACTGGGAGAGAATCTGAAGAATAAAAGTTGGAAAATTGTGGATGGAGATAGAGACAGTTTAATAGATGATGCAAAAACCATACATCCAAGCAAAGCAAGACAAGGAATTAATACACCATTACTTCCAGTGTCCCTTGCCTCCTCCTCCTTCCCCTGGCTTTATATGCTGAGTGTGGCCAGACCACATGGTCTGGAATATCCCTTTGGTCACTTGGGGCCACCTGTCCCAGCTGTGTTTCCTCCCAACCTCCCATGCACCCCCAACCCCTCACCAGTCTGGCAGTATGAGAGGCAGAAAGGCCTTGGCTCTGTCTAAGACCAGCTCAGCAATAAAAAAAAAATAACTCTGAATTATCAGCCCTGTGTTTAGCACAAATCCAAAACACAGCCGTATACTAACCATTGTCAAGGAAATCAACTCTACCCCAGCCAAAACCAACACACTCACAGACATTTTTTTTTCTTCCTGCTCTAGCAAAGTATCTTTCATAGCATGCAGTATATGCTGTTTGCAAAGATCAATCTATTGTTGCAAAGCATATCTGGAGAAAGAGAGGCACCAAAGGAAAGCTGAGAAAAAACAGCAGTAAAATCTCATTGCTGCTCTACTTGGATTTTGCACGACAAGAGCAAACAGTCAGCTTTCAGGCTGAATGCCTTTGTATCAAAAAAAGAGCCCAGTTTAAAGTATTTGGGGGAATGCTGTGTATGTATGCCTCTTGTCACAGGTTTCAGCAACTGTGAGGAGAAAATGTCTGTTGCCTTGTGCTCAGACAGTTCTCTGACATTCACTGACTTAGTCTGAAGACAAAAGGATCTCTGTGTCAGACACACACAGTGCTTAGTCAGTGTCAGCTTCCATTAAACTGCCCTTTTGAAACACATCAACCCTCCCTCCTAAAAACATGGGAAAAATATTTCAAGGAAAAGAAGACTCATCCTAATAAAGCAATAGAAACACTCATACTCTACAATGGTATTTGCTATGGGCATTCATACTGCAAAAAGTATTTCAAGTACTAATTTGAGCAGTTTTCTCTTCTCAGCAGAATGAAATTAAAACATGTTTCACAGTATTTTCTGTCCCTTCATTTGGAATTTAGAGATCGAGCATTGTGATTCTCAGTTGAAGGTTATATTACAAAAGAACAACGTGATATAAATAGGATGAGAGTACTCCTAAAAACAAGATTTACCACTACCCACGGATGTGACCCATAGAGGACCCCTGTGATGAACACTGGAGGTATAGAAACACCAGTCATGCTAAAGAAATGAGAATAGACTGGGCCACCTTGAATGTAAATGGGCAGCAGAACTCAGCATTTCAGGATGTGAAAAATATGGCTTTGTGGCTGTGAAAGGAATGATCAGTGAAAGGAATGATCAATGCATTCATGTAGAATGCGTGATCTTACAGAATTTAAGAGAAGTTTTGAACAGAAAAGTAGGGAGACTTTGGTTTTTAACACCAGTTTAGCTGTCTCTGATTACCAGAGACATGGTAATGTCTCTTAATGGCTTTAACTCAACCATTTTCAAGTGTGATGCCCAAAGCAGTAAGCAACTTTTCCATTCCTAATCAAATGCTAATGTAATAGAGCTCAGTTAAACCCAAATGAAAAGCAAAGAGATGTCCTAATTTTCCTTCTAAATGGTCATAAAATAGAAGAAGCTGTTACTTGTTCATCCCTTCCACATGAAAGATTTTTGCAGTGTTGACAGTTTACTATTTCACCAGCTCTGCTAAGATTCCTTGTCCTGTAATGGGGTTAAATGAAATCTTCTAGTATCTGCTGTCTTCACATCTGGAATTTTTCAGTTGTGAGATCTATTTTTTTAATATTACTACTAAAATAATACTAAGTCTGGGTCTCAATTTTGTTATTAAATAGCATAGTTTCTATCTGAAAAACATCGTCATGGCTTTAGTGGCTGACAGCTTATGCTATGAACTGCAATGACTTGTCAAGCAAATATAACGTTATCAAGTTCTAATTGAACTCTATATTGGTAACTATTCATTCCTCTCTTGCTAGAACTTGTATTAAAATCTGTCATACCTTTGACATTCCAAGGATTGTAAATCAACAGAGTAGCATTTTGCCAGACAGTCAGTGATTCCCCAAGTCAGACTGCAAATGCAGCTACTTGTGTCAGGGGAACCTAGAAATCTCTCCAAATAAAATAGCTTCAGGATTTTTCTTGCTAAATCAATGTAAAACAATGATGGAAATGCTTTGGGAATGGTAGTAATAAGGTCTTTGATTTTTTTTAAACTGAAGAGAAGGGTTGGCTGGGATCCCTAGAGAGCACAGGGCAGGGGCTTTCTAGGAGGCGGTGATAGGTAAGGGTGTTTGTACAGTCATAAACTCCCCAGGCAATTTTTGTGCCCCAGCTTCAGCTCTGAGAATTTTATGAGTTGCAGCACAATACATTAAGGCACTTCTGAGTAGGATGTACAGAAAACATCATGCTGTCTAGGAAACCTTTCAAACATGCCATATGGTATGTCTAAAACAAAGAATTCATGCAAATACACTGTGTCTTTTTATGCAGTCACACTCATTTAGATAGAAATTCTTGGAAATTTTTTTATTTATTGCACTGTGTTCTTAATTGGTTGGTTTCACTGCTACTCTTCTCTGTGTATTAAGCATATTTTGTCAATCTTCTATGTATGTCTTAGTAATTAAGATATAAATGTGGTGCATGTAACACTGTATCTGCCTTGAAGTACGTGGAATTTTGTGATGGCCTTTTACGTTGTATTGCAAGTTCATTCAATGATATAGAAAATAACTTTCAATTTATTAATTTGGCCTCTTAAATGTTGCAAACTACAAATACAGTACAGATTCCATAGTAAAATTTATTATTGCTGTAGGTATTCTTAGCCTGATAGTTAAAATTGACTTGTGGTCAAGGATGCCCTTGGACACTTCTGAATTTGAGATTTCAATTTTTGGAGTGGAACTTTAGCTTGGATACAATCCTTGAGATAGGTAACAAACAGTCCTCCTCCTCTTTTGTTTTCCCTTTGTTTCCCTTTGAAAGAACAGAACCTGGCCACACACGATGGCACTGAGCCATGTATTTTGAAGCCCTTTGGAGATGCCCAAGGAAAAGAGCAAATGGGATAAGTGGCACAGCACATTTTTCTTCAGTGTTGACAAAGCAGAGAGATTGAGACTCCTCTGCCCAATATGAGAAATTGTGTTATTTAGAACTTCTTTGAAAAGGTTGAAAAGCTAATATTGTTTATGTCTCAAAAGTGTGAGTTACAGGAAGTAGAACCCTAGAAATAGATTACTTCTGAGATCACCATAGAATGGTTTGTGAAGCACAGGCAAGGAATGCATGAAAGAATAAAAACAGACAAACAAACACAACCCCACCCCCAACAACAACAATAAAACACCTAGGTCTTTCTGGTCTAGGATTAAGATTTGAAAAGTATGTGGTTTCCAAATTATAGTTGTTGTAAGAGATAAAAAGGGGCTTGCCAGGCTTTCTGGAGCATCTGAGGAAGAGACACAAAGAAGTCTACTTTCTTAACTGCAATGGTCATTAAATTTAGAATTCCAATGTACACTTAAAATCAGAGGAATTAAAAATTAAATGTCTTGGTCAACATAGCTTTGGGTCACAGTAGAGTTAGACATGGCAATGCATGCACTGGATCAACTTGTCATGGTCATTAGTCTCTGCAGGCACAGCAGTTAGTTTCAATTTCCAGTAAATTACATCTTTATTGATTTGCAAACGGAGCAATGCTGCAACAACACTGGCATGAGGGAGCCTCTCTTTTGATATTTTGTGGTTTTTTGTTTGGGTAAGTTTTTATCCCTACCTCCCTGGTCAACTTTTCTCTTTTTTCAATCAAAATTACATCAGTTTTTTTACGTAAATGTTTCTTTCTCAAGCACTGTCCCTGGAGTTTGGAATTGACTGCAAACTTGTACAAGTCTCATTCACACTCAGCTAGGACTTCTTCATGGCTTTTCATGGAAAGGAAAACAATTCACAAATGCATAGAATGAGTTTGTAGAATTTCCATTGCATATGCATGTGCAACATCAAAACCATACTCCAACAGATAATATCTCTAATTTGTCTAATTTGTAATATGACTACAATGTGATTCGTTTTGCATATAAAAATCTTCTATTTTCCTGCAGAGTTTTTAACCTATATCCCAGCTTTTCATTTGTATCTCAGGAAGATAAATTATGAGGTCACTTGAACCAGGAAACTCAAAAATTTAAAGGTTGTCTAAGAAAATTATTTCTGAAACAGTAGGTAGTTGTCTATGTGACAATAAGTCTTTAGCAGTCAGCTGTGTTATTAATGCACTTATCTGCTTTTTTTGTTTGCTTATTAATGTTAATTAAATAAAGCTCTAAAATCCTTAAATGCTTTAGGATAAATTGTCTTAGTTTTTACATATTATACAGGAAGCATTAGGATACAGTTAATGCATTATCAACAAAAAAATAAAGGAGAAAAAAAGGCATTTTCCCATCAGAATTTAATTTCGTATTTCAGATGTGTTTCTGTACTACAATGCTTTATTAATTACTCTTTAAACTGAGGTAGCTGGTCAGGCTATGTTGGAGATAATTCACTCTTTTTTCCTTAAACATCCTTCACAAATAATGTGCCTTCTCACCTTGCTACAGTACATAACTGCTATTGATTACCTGCTCTTTGTTAAATTCAGCTTCTGTTCAGCACTGAAGGGCACATACAGGAGTTCTGACAGATTGATCAGGACATGCAGAATGAAGTCTAACGAGATGATGGCTCTGACCTTCAACCAAGAAGCCAAACCAAGCTGCTGTGTGAAGTGTGTTCTTCAATTACTCAAGTCTTTGCATTGATATTTTCTCTGACTTTAGAAATATATATTTATGGTATTTATGAATGTTTCTATAGAACCACACTAAACAAAGGTACACAAAAGGGTGTTAATGATGCCTGGACAAAAAGAAAAACCCCAAACAACAACAACAACAAACCCAAAATGTCCCCTTCCCTCCCAAAAAAATAACCTTATTTTTGAAACTTTGAATTTTAGGTTTTTTAATAACTCAGTTCCTAAAAATAATATAGAAATACAATGTTTTTACGCTACCCCAGCTAGCAGCTAAATATCATGCAGCCACTTGCTTACTTCCCCTGCACTGACACACTTGGTGGGATGGGGAGGAGAATGCAAGGCTGAGCAGCAATAAACCTCTGTGGTTCGGTCTATTATTAGATGCCAATTTACAGGCTGCTGCTGTATGGTTGGGAAAAATTATTCCAGCAAATTGGAAGCACAGCAGCTTGGTGAATGTACAAGAGGAGGCAGGAGTATTGCTGCAATAACTTGTCTTTATCCAAAGAAGCTTTCATGTGCACTCAGATTGTCTGGTTAGACCAAAAAACAAAAGACTGGTGAAGCTGTTCAGTTTTATTGTCTCAGGAAGGACCTGGGACACTTTACAGGGAATCTTGCTCAAGATCTGGTAAGGACATCAATTCTTCAAAGTAACATCTTTCTAACGCTCATCCAAACAGCCATGTTGTCTGCATTAAATA
This sequence comes from Phylloscopus trochilus trochilus, assembly GCA_016584745.2. Classification (NCBI taxonomy): domain Eukaryota; kingdom Metazoa; phylum Chordata; class Aves; order Passeriformes; family Phylloscopidae; genus Phylloscopus; species Phylloscopus trochilus. The sequence goes on along the minus strand of WQNJ02000001.1, from coordinate 37,117,745 downwards.
TTTTTTAAGGACCTTGCCATGAAAGTTTGTTTTTTAACAAAGCAGAGGTGAAATTTGTGTTTTAAAAAGCTGCCTCATGGCCAACAGAAGAATAAATGGCTAGAAAACACCATAGCTGAAGTCTCACCATGACAAGAAATATGAAATGAAACCATCTAGGATATTACTTACACGTGAACATTTTTTTTCCTGCAGAAAGTAATAAATTTGTTCAAATAGATGCAATTTCCCCTCAAAGTAGTTCTGTTGGCAATTCTTTAACCTGTTTTGCTTGTTATTTTTTATGCTATCTTTACCTGAGCAATTATTTAGTTTTTCTGGGACAGTTCCTTTCTCCCAAGTGTATGCAACATTCAAACTATCAGTGCTGGAGTATGATGCTATTACCCTTATTACCATCTCTATAGCTTAATACACTTTTGGTATCCTTCAATCCCCAGCATTCTCCTCTTCATCATTTCTCTTTCATTACAAAACAGACTGTAAGGTTCCTATGGTTTGGGTTTTTTGGTTTGTTTTTTTTTTCAATTCTTTAATTTTCCAGGTTAAAAACCAACCAACCAAACAAAACCACCCCAAAAACTCCAAACAACTTATTGTTCACAAATCCACCAAACGTTTTTGCAACATTTTTATGGAAAAGTAAAGATTTTCAATATTGCTTGTGCACTCACTCTCTCTTCCACAAAGAGAGAGCAGAGTCTGACACGAGCAAAGAGCAGCCTGGAACTGCAGGGCAAGAAAAATTATCTGTAAAAGGTAAGCAATAGGGAAAGTCTGAATGTATTCACGTCATTTATTGTAGCAAAGAAAATCAGAGAATACATTATGATTTTCAAATATATGAAAAGACAACATGAAAAAAGCGATAACGTGTTTTATAATAGATATCTTTAGAAGCAATAGTATTGCAATTCAGGAAAGCAGATTTAAGTTAGAAAATAGAAAATATTTCTTAATGGTGCAAATACAGTTGAATGGGCATTACTTCATTACATTTCTGAAAACCAGAAATGATGGAGCTATGATTTATTTTCTCTTGGGGCAGATAACCTCAATATCCTTTTCATCCATATCATTAATGGTTCCATGACTTCTGATCTCTTTTCTATTAGCTGTTCACTTAAATAGACTCAATCAAACTGGATTTCACATCACCATTATCTTTGTACTGGCTCCCCAAATGTACTCATTACATCATGAATTAAATTAGATTGTAAGTGACCTTTCCTTGAGGACTGCTCTAAAGTGTCAGTTCAGTACATGGCACAGTAGAAAAATCTATTGAAGTTACTCTGAAATACATCTCTCTCTCTAAGGCTCCTTGGAAATTAGGAGAAATGAAAAGTATGAAAATCAAGGCTGAGGGGAAAAAATTGATTGGCTTGTCACACTTCTTAATAGTCTTGGACTATGTCACTGAACATAGCAAGCAGGGTCTGAAGTCCACAGTTGCCTTTAATCAAAACTGACTTGTTAAGATCTTTGTGAGTGTAACTGAACAGCTAAGTTGTAACAGTACAAAGCATGGAGGTGACTCCATGCCTAGAAGGATTAGTAAGTTATTTTTCTCCTCTTTCCTTATCTTATTCACACGTAATAGTGAGCATGAATATAAAAATTTCTGTAAAGTTCTTTTTCTGAATGTAAAAAAAAAAAGTAAAAATTCTCAAAGGAAATTCCTAGACTGCTTTTTTGTTCACTACATATAGAACATTTAGTATTTTGGATTGTATCTCCAAATGACAAGAGCAGAAGAAAGATATAAGAGTGAAGCTTATATATTTATATACCTCTACCTTACCCTATATGCAGCTGAATACATTACACGGTTTTAGAACTCATGTTTGAATTTGATGTTTCACATGCAATTTGTCCATGTCAGTGTCTGATGTCACCTAGTGGGTCAAAAGTAGTGAGCTCAAGATTTTGATCTATAAGCTTTTCTGATGTAAATTTTTTCAGAAGCAGGTGATGGTAAGGCACGTCTCAGGATGTCCCACTCCCAGCCATGCTTATCCTTTAAGCATGGGATATTATCTCAGCTAACAGATAAGGTGAAGATCCTGGTAAACATTGACAGGCCTTCAGAAGCTGAGGTACATGGCAGGTAGGAAAAACTTCCATTCCTGTTGCTTCCTATTTATCTGCTCCTTAGCCAAAGAAACAAGTGTCCTTCTGAACCTCTGATACTGTATGATGAGCCTTAGTCACTTCTTAAAGTAAATAGACAAAAATTTAAATTTTGTTAATTCAAAATTAAAGAAAATAGACAAAATTCCAAACAATACTAACATTATTTCTTCATTTTTAAAATGCTTCAGATGGCTTAAATCACAAATAGAATTTTTAATGAGTGATTGTTAGTTGATTATTTTCAGTAAGTCCTACAGCCATCAATCTACATCTTGAGCATTTATTTCCTACATTGCTTAATATCAAGTTTTAGAACTAGTTGATGGTCAAATATATACCCCTAGTTATATCTGTTGAAAGCAGATTAACCCTGCAATGAAACACGTGGTTCTGACCTGTTATCCAATGCAGCATATCTTTAACTCCTGTGAATGGACGTAAGGGGAGTTAGTGAATGACAAAAAGATTAAATTCAGTTGCTATTAGCTTTATTCTTCAAAAACAAAAGTGTTCAGAAATGAACGAGTTAGTGACTGTGATTGGTTTGTCTTTTCACTTTCTGAGTGAAACAAGATTAAATGCCTGATAGTGCATTAAAGAATTATTTTTAAGTTTAAATATTTGAACTCTATGCTCTAATTTTATGCATTTTTCTTAGCTGTATTTTAACATAAAAATTACTTCATTATATTTTTCAGTTTTAAATAGAAGGTCATGCTTGGTAAAAGTCTGCTTTAAATCACATCCATTAAAATGACTCCTACTGTTTAGCAAGTGATTGGAACAGTGGGTACTTTTGCTGAAATCTATTTTTCCTCTTTCTGTTAGAAAGTATCAAAGAATAAAGAGTAAAACAAAAAGTCCTTTCTATCAATGGGGTTCAAATTTAACAGGATAACACTTTAAAGCTATTTTCAGAAATATGCTTAAGGGGTTACATTTCTACCTGATACAGTTCTGTGGCTGATGGTGTGTGATTTTGTCACGCAATACTGAGTTCAGGGATTCTGGATTTTAACTTGTCACTGGTAACCTGCTATTTTCATAAAGCAGATCCTGCATTTTGAAGAAGGTGGTAATTCAGATCCAAAGGCATAAATCACCTTTGGATTTGTAGGACTAAGCCCACACTTTTTAATTAACTTGGTTCATGATTAAAACCACTTCCATGTTATCTTAAGTGAGTGATGTGTTTGCACTAATGTACATGAGGGGAGAATTTGGCCTAAGATATTCTGATTAACAACTTTGTCCTCCTAGCTGACTATGCAGAAGCAGAAGAGAACTCTACACTTTCTTTTATAAAATTGCAACTGATATAGTATAGACCAGGAAAAAAATTCTGACAGAAATGAAAGAATACATCCCTTTAAGATATAGGGATGTTAAGCATAAAAAATTCGACAGCTTTTCTTGCTTGCTCTCTCAATTTCCTTTAGGCTTTTCTCATTCAATTACTCAAATAATTTCACTGTAGTCTTGGATATTACTGGTGAAGGTAGCATTTAGGCAGGAGATTCAAGCTAGGTTCTGACTACATTTGGATTTTTGGGATTCCATTATGCATTTTTAAAAGCGAGACTCTCATCTTCAACAGGCTTGATTGTAATGCATAGTTGCATTGTCTCTGATCAAATTTTCAATGCAATTTTTATTGGATGTGATATTCTTTATCACTGATGTTGAAAGAAATGAAAGATGCTTATACCAGTAAAGTATTAGGAATTTTTTTAATACCTTTAAGTCTTTAAGATGCTTTTGTGAGTATGCAAGTGTGATGTACTATGCAGATAATATATACATGTGTATATCTATATGTGTACATAGACACTAAATTTGCAAGATCAGGCTTTTGCTAGTTAGACAGAGCCAGTAAGTTTATGTATTATCAACTTATAACTAACTTTCTTAGGTTTATGATTCAGTATTTGCAGTCACGTCACCAACTTTTCTCCACAGATCTCTGGCTTAGTTCCAGGCATGATGGTATTTCAGATGTAACTGTGGAATTTTCATCCATCTTTTTGCCCTTTTAGATACATTTGCTGAAGAATGAGAAAAGATGACTGCAGGGCTCAGGCAGGTAATGATTTCTGTGGGGAATGGGTTTCTGCCCCTATTATTTCATCTGATGTGAGTGCTATTCTGCCACTATTTCATCCAATGCATTTCTTTCTAATGCCTCAAGGTGCACTTTTCCAAGTATACAGTGATACAGCTGTGCTTCAACCACAGTGGATGTTAGAAAATGTTATGCTGCTAAAAAACTGAGGTCCCATAAATTTTCCAGTTCATGAACCTAAAAGTAATAATGTAAGGCTTTTTTTAGTTCACCAATAAAGTGGGAAATAATGTTTCACACCCTAATAAGTACTCTGAAAATCAATACTATTTGAGAAGGACTTGGACTACATTCAGGGATAAACATCATAGAGAAATTGTAGCCAAACTCATCATTCACTGTTCAGAATACTGTTTGGATGATGGATCACATACAAAGCAGGGACTGACAGCCTAAACATTACATTAAAAACAAAACCAAAAAATTGCTGCTTTGTTGCTTCCTTACATGCAACTAAATGCCAATCAGTGCATTATTAAAAGTATAAAATACCACAGATCTGCAAAGAAATGCTTCATGCAGTAATATGTGGTTTCTGGAAATTTTAGTAGCAAAAAAAGTCATTTCATTGATTCTTTTTGCAGGGAGCTGGTTTTGGATGAAAATCTTAAGAAGATTTGGCAATGTGAACTCCCATTCCAGGAAGCCAACAGCATACTGGGCTGCATTCAAAGCAGCATGGCCAGCAGTGTAAGGGAAGGGATTCTTCTCCTCTGCTCCACTCTTGTGAAATCCTATCTGGCCTGCTGCATCCAGCTCTGGAGCCTCCAACACAAGACATTGACCTACTGGAACAAGTCCAGGGAAGGGCCACCAAGCTGATCACAAGGCTGGAGCACCTCTTCCTATGAAAGCAGGCTGAGAGAAGTGGGGCTGTACAACCTGCAGAGGAGAAGGTTCTGGGGAGAACTTGTAGGAGCCTTCCAGCACCTAAAGGGGGCTACAAGGACACGGGAGAGGGACTTTTCCCAAGGGCATGTTGTCCAAGACACATGTAGTGACAGGACAAGGGGAGTTGGCCTTAAGATGAAGCAGGGTAGGTTTAGATGGGGATTAGGAAGAAATTCTTTTTTATAAGGGTAGTGAAGCACAGGCCCACATTGCCCAGGGAGATTGCTGACTCCCCATCCCTGGAACTGTTCAAGACCAGGCAGGATGGTACTTTGAGCAACCTATCTAGTGAGAGTTGTCAGTGCCCAAGACAAAGGGGTTGGAACTGGATGACCTTTAAGGGCCCTTCCAACCCAAACCATTCTATGATCATTTTTTTCAGACTAGTGCTGAGCTGCCAGTATACAATAAAGTCATGTACACAAGCTTTCCTTCAACTATGGACATTGTAAAAGACATGTTTCTCAAGGAAGGACAAAAGCATTTCATAATCACAGGTCTCTAGCAACAGGAATTTCTATAGATGTAGTAAATATTTTGAAACCAGAAACATTATTTCAATAATTAACGACATTTCTTTTTCAAAAATAATAGACTTCTGTTAGATACTGTAAGTAAATTGGTGTTGTCAGACCTGGACAGCACAGCTGAATTCTGAAAAATACTTGCATGCATGGGCAGTTCTGATGACATTCACGTGGATCAGCTTGCAGGAGCTAACAAAGCATTCTTGTATACAGACTAACATCTATATTATTCTATACTGTTATTATGTTATCTGTTAGGAGACCAACTAAGATTGGCTCTGTGACAATAAGGTCTATGACAATAAGGTCTATGACAATAAATATTAAAAATGTTATTTTTCATTTTCATTTTGCTTTTAGAAGTTCTCACACTGGCCAGTTAAATAAAGACTAATCAGAAATTTTCAAATTCTTTTTTAATTTGCTTCCATATATTTTGGTTTTGCTATTCTGAAAACATTGAATTTCTTAGTTTGCATCTGGATAACTGATTTTTAAAAGAAATATGTTTTTTCAAAAAATTAAAGCTCAGGGAAAAAAAAAAAAAAAAAGTGGTGACCTTAAAATTCTAATATTATAAAAAGATAGGCAGATATTGCCTCTCACTGAAGCTGATGGAGACACATCTGAGATTTCTCTATTCTGTTTTGGAGCTATAGTTCAGAAGCTCTGTATTTTAATACTTAGTCCAAACATAATAATTAAAACAAAAGGCTACATGAATAAGGCTATTAATCTTTTTTTCTGTATGGAGAACGAGTCAGCTTCTAACTGTACTTTTTATTATAAAATACAGTCATAAGCCCTGAAGATTCTGAAATAAAGTCTGTTTTGACATCCCTCTAATAGCTGTTCAGATTGAAAATTTTCTTGTGTCACCACACCGCAGCCCAGCTGGTGCAAACGATAGATGCTTTCTATTTCCTTAAATTGGCTTACAGCCTCTGGATGATTTGCTATGCAAAGGCTGCTGTCCCAGAAAGGTTCATGGCATTCTTTTAGAGACTTGATACCTTTGCAATGATTTCCTCCATGCTTTTTTTTTTTTTTTATGTGTGTGTGAATTAAGCCTGGCACATTTTTGACTGTTTGCTTTTGATTAAACATAGGGGACAAGGACTGCAGTTCATTTACTACCTTTCAAGTAACCATGTCGAAGTGCATTATAGAGCATGATGTCTGAGGAGGTGTTCTGCTATCTGCACTAAGCAGGCACATTTGCAAATTCATGAGCTACTTTTGAAATTCATGAGCCATCCTCTGCCCAGTTTTTCCTTTTGTTTCCTACAACAGAACATTCAGAAGATTTGATTTTTTTTTTCTGAAAGCACATTACTGCATATTTTAAAACATAAAAATATTATAATAAAATTAAAATATGTATACAATAAAAAAGTAAAACAAACATACATGAATTATGGTCATTTTTTTTCTTCATTCAATGCATTTCCAGATAAAATGATAGGACAAGCAATTTCCATCCATTTCATCATCTTTCATTCACCTGATATTGTTTATTTGTTTGTTTGTTTCTTTGTAAGAACAAATTATTGTGCTCTGTAATAAGCTCCAATGACAAAATATTTGTCTGTACTCATACATTAACACAGGAATTGTATCTGATTATGAATATATGATCATGAATAAAGTGGTTTTTGTTCCATTCCAGTGTCTGGGCATATCACCCAATAAATCCCATCAGGTTTCCACACTGGAGAGATTTCCTGCTTTCGGGAGATGGGTTTGTGGACAGCAGTAATCACCAGGTAATTTACTGGACCTTTCTAACTTAGGTCCAGGTTTAGGTTGTAACTAGGACTCAGGTTTACATGGACATTCTATGTGCATCACCAAAATGCTTTTTCACCTAAGCATATCCTATGCTACTGACATGGTCAGGAGACAAAGTCAGAACAGCAATTATTCCTCTCCCCTGTGCAGGGAATAACAGAATATACACTAAGAGCTGGATGGAATTCTTTGCAAATTGACACATTGCAAAATCTTTCTTGGTAACTCATTGGTCTTTGTAAAACACAGTAACAAGTATTTGTGGAAATGAGTACTAATGCTTATAAACGACGCTAATCTTTTTTATAGTGGTTATAACACAATGAGTTTCAATAAAACATCTGATTTTTCTTTTTCATTGTCACAGTTGACTGTCTTTAGTCTCACATTAAACTTGTTTTTCAGTTTCACTAAGAGCTGTGAACTGAACAAATAAATACAAGAGGTTGTGGGATAAACTAAAGCACTTGCTCAGTTCTCTGTAACCCTGCATTAAATAAGTATAGCCACAAAATATTAAATAGAAAGAAAATGAGCAATGGCACAGGATTTTAAAATATAATTGACAGTGAAACATGAGAAAATTACAAAAAGAACCTTAAAAATAGAAATCATTAAAAAAAACCCCAAAAATAATGTCAAGAGACATCCCTACCAACTCCACCAATTGCAAAGGGAAGGTTGCTCCTCTAAGAGTGTGAATTTTGCATCAATGAGATTGTATGAGAAGAAGCTGCAAAAAACCACAACAACAATAACAAAAATACAAAACCAACCAACCAAAAAAACCCAACCACATAGTTTTTTACAGAAGAATGGCATCCAGAGCAGAGAGATTTCCATTGCTCTGTGGCAAAATTACTGAGAAATCCATGGATCTTGCCATTTTCATGGACTGCTGGTTATCAAGGGAATTATCGTTGAGGTGGTTCCACAGACTGAGGAAGCTTTTTTCTTAAAGCCTATGTTTGTGAACTGCATCTGGTTGAGGCATTTTCTGTTTGTCAATTCTGCATATACAGACCCTGGCAACTTTACAGTGCAAACAGCCAACATTGTATTTCTTTGCAAATAGATGTAGGCTGAGGGTAAGTGAACTTTCCAGAACCTTCCTGTCAGTACTGTCCCATCCCTAACTTTAGTCATGTTCACCAAGAACTTCTCCATTTGGGGAAAGAAATAGGGAATATATCAAAAGATTTTTAGTCCTACAATAAAAAATTTGCTTTTAAAACATGCATTTTCTGATAATACTTACCCAATTAAATTAATTAAAATAGATGTTTCAATGCATTTTTTAAAAGATTAAAAGTGAGATATTTTAGTTCTCTAATAATAGGTATTTGTAATGTATGTGTGCAAAAGGAAGAAAATTCCATGGGCAAGAATAAGAAACTTTAGAAATATGTGTTTAGCTTTTATTTTCGTGCTGCCTGGCTGACTGACATTTACAGTTATATTTACAGCTATATCAAGGTTTTACTACAAATACGTGGAAGATGACATTTTGTATTGAATATTTTTGCACAATAAGCACAGGATAGCCTATTATAGTTCTGTCCTTATTACAAATTGGAGTAGGTGGAGCTAAAATAAATGCTGCTAAATTTGCATCCAGGTTTAACACATATTACTGAAATGAAAGAAAAGCCTAGATGTGTGTCTTGATTGGATTTTCTCTCAGCTTGAGGATAGATCTTAACAACTCAGCAGTGATCATGTTTTCAGATTTGTCAGAAACATTTACAGTCTCACACACCAGAAATAAATCTATGACTGAATTCAAAGTTGTTTCTTTGAAGACAAAGAAATGAAGCACTGAAAAAATTCAAATTACTCAGACTGTCCCAAGTGGAGACTACCAAGAGGTTTTTGTACTGGAAGTGCAATATTAAGGCAGTTTTGTACTGCCTTATGGTAGATAATGATAATGTGATTAGAGTAAGGGTTCTAATTAGTTATTGGGTAAAGGAATATCCATTAAAAAAAATAATTCACAGTATCAAGTTTGAAAATGTTTTCAAATTAACAGAATGATTTCTATTTCTAAGCATTCAGGGACTGATTCTTTTCATATAAGTTTAAATGGTTTTTCAGCCATGTTTAGAAATTTCCCAGCCTCAGGGAATTTAAAGTGAGAAACTTAAGAGAATAGATTTTCAGCTTCATGGTACCTAAGAATTCAAGATAATTCTCATTTTAAGCATATCTATTTGCTGGATGGTTTATTCTTTCTATTTTGTAAGCTACTTGATATCAAATGAACAATATTCACTTGAGTGACTGCATCTGCCAAATTACTTTATCAGTTTGGAGAATTTATCCTCTGGAACGGATTGTATGGAAGGGGAGATTGCAATTTCAGTGATTGTTCTTGCTGAAGAACGTATCTTCAAATAAGTTTCCAAACATATTTTCAAATTCCCACTGATCCACCAAGGTTGCTGAGGATATCTTGTGGCTGCACTGCCTACAGTCTGTTTTTGAGAAAGAGATTAGAGATCCAAACACCTAAGACACAGCAGAAGAAATTTAAACTTTGCTTTTCCTTCCCCCTCCTCCTTGCCCTTCTCTCTGCTGAGAGTCTGAGCACAATATTCTTTTGCTAAGGGAACATTTGAACAGAAGAGTAGAAAATAATTAATAGCTTGCACAACAGTAAGAGCATTATTATATTTGTCAGGATTCCACATGCAGTGAATCCTGGGAAAAGATACTTTAAAAGCAAATTAGTGATATTGCATAAACTAATTTTTTTGTCTTTTCCCCCCCAGCATGTCAATGTTTTACACTTCCATAATATTGGTTAAAGGTTTTCTGATGTAGGGCACTGGCAATTTGTTCGTTTTGCACTTATCCCTTTTGAATAACAATATTGATGTGAGCCAGACATTTTGAGAAGACACTTCATAGGCTTTCTTTCACCATGATTTTAGTGCACCTGTATGTAGACTTGTAAACTCCCAGTCACTGGCCTCAGTAAGAGAGACTTTCTGGTATGATGAGGAAAGTTGATGTACTTGGATGGTTTACTCTATGGCTAAAAAGTCTACAATGGTCTTTAAGATAATGATTTATGTCAGCCTTCAAACATTGCTCTCCAGGTCTGCAGCATAAACATATTTGTGGATAGTCCCAGCTTCTATATACCATAAAACCAAAGATGTTAATAATGTCACGACTACACAAAAGAGGTGTTCTTAAAATGTAAAACAGAACACTGAATAGACAAGATGGTGATAATTACATAGTTTGGTGTCTCAAGAGGCTTAAAAATGCAGTAAGACCTAAATTAATTTGTCATATTGAATCCCAGGCACAATGAAAATTTATTTCACGTCCAGGTAAGTTAAAATACTCCATCTGAATATTCATCACAAATCGACTAAATCTCCTGAAATTACACAGGAGGAAAAACTCAATTCCAGATTCCTTAGGGTGGTGAAACACCAGTTTTTGGAAATTCATCTGCTCCAACTGAGAGGTGACCTTGAGTAGTCAGAGCCAGCGCTTGCTGCCGAAGCAATCGTTGCCATTATCACACTTTGGCTGCAGCCTGCAGCAGCACTGTAATACTGTCACTCCTGGCAGAATTCCCTACATGCATTTGTATGAAATGGTATTTAAAAAGCCTATACAGCCAATAAAGATGTAAAGTCTGGAAAAATTTTAGGAAAACATGGTTAATTTGCTTAGTTCCTTGGGCTCATTAAATTGGCTCAATGACTGGATTTAAAATAACTGAGCTGATATATCAGCCCCAAATAATTTTTATGCCAGAAACAGCAGCGATGTACTCTGTAACTCCAATGCTAGATTTCCCTGTGACATACTGCCCTCTTGTGCATCAGTAGCTTTCCTATAATCTACAAGCAAGAAACCCATTTAATAAACAAAACTTCTCAGACTCTCTCTTGATCTCCTTTGATTTTTTTTTATTTTTATCCAGAATGAATGCAACTCCTTAGATCATGATGGAGAGGCAACATGGACTGGGCTTGTCCATCCTGGATAAGTGAAGACCCGGAGGAGATCCTACTGCCACGAGAGGAAGTGGGGAGCAGACTGGACAGAGTCTGGTCCTCCCTCAGGACCAGAAAGAACTGCACCGAGTTCTCTGTGAGATGGGAAGCCAGTGATTTGTCTGGAATCAGGCCTGGATATTTTTAAAATTGCTTTCCCATCTTCAGTTTTATTCTATTTAAAATGTTAAAAACTCTAACTTATATTCCATGAAGGCATGAAAAAGTTCTTATTTAAAATCCCTTTTGCTTATCTATGGAGAAAGCACTACAGGGAGACTTTTGTAACTTCAGATCTTCAGTAGAGTGGTCACACTTTTATACCTGAGATTCTATTTCTATCTAAAGGTTGAGGCTAAATCAAGCCTCCCCAGACAAGAGGGAAAAAAACAAAAAAAACTGCTGTAACTTCCCAATACAATCGTTGTCCATTAAGTTCTGGGTGGAGGAATGTCCTCTTTCACACTTATTGAACAGGGAATTCTCAGGAATGCCAAGTACCACAGAAGAAATGAACTATACTTTCACCTTGTAAGAGGTTAGATGAGAGTTGTAGCTGCTGTTATGTTTGGCAAGAATTTGTAGCACTGAGGCAAGCCCTGTGGCAGAAATAAGAGGGCATGGAAACTGCTGCATCTTAATTTAGTCTGTCAAGTTTGGCAATAAGCACTTAAGCAGCCACAGTAGATATCAACTTCTTTTAGTTTATATAGCCCCTCTGTAACAGTAACATCTGGAAAATATATTGAGGCTTTAGTGCTTTTGAAAAAAGTGTCATTGTCTTTGGATTAAAATTAGAAAACTATCTGGTAATTTAAAAATAAATCCTATTTCCCTTACTTAGGGCAATGTTTGGCCTCTATACCTCTATGAGGAAGGAAGAAATGGTAGTACAGCTGTTCTACCATCAGTCACCTACCACACCTCTATTGAACTGCTAGAAGCTTTCAGAAACACAACAGTTTAGATTTCTTAAGTAATAATAATAACAATAATAGTTGTAATAATAATAATAGTAATAATAGTAATAATAGTAATAATAGTAGTCGTGGTAGTTGTAATAGTAGGAAGAAGAAGGAGAAGATGATTTGGAGAAGAAAGAAAATATTTTTCATTTAAAGAATAATTGTTCAAAATATGCAGGGAAAAACTGTCCTACACATTAAATACTGCATACTATATAGTTTGCAAGCTTTTTTAGCTGAAAAGGCCTGCATACATTTCATGTGTGTGCCAAGTGCCAAAGCATGTATAACGAAAGGTGTAAAACCAGGGATTAAGTCAGGTTGCCTGCGAGGTTACTGAACCTGAACAGGAACCAGAAATTATGTGAAACCAGTGGGTGGATTGTCTAGCTCAGGCTGAGGTGTGGGACAGTGTCTGGAACCTAAAGGCTGGAAGTCTTGAACTCCATCTCCCTGGTTTTAACTGCGAGGGGACTGGACTCTGCCCTTGCAGAGTAACGAAAAGGCTCTGATTCTTCTGGAAGATAATTCAGAACAAAAATACTGCTTACTACTGTCTAAAAGAACCCTAGAGACAATTGCTTTCTAATTTAAAGCTCTTTGTTATATGTCTAAAATTTAACAAGGCAAACTTTACCAGCATCTTAGCAAAATGAACTCTGGCAGCTCACGCTACATCCCCCAGCTCCTTGTTCCTTTCCATGTAATATCATTAACATCATCAATAGCATTCATCAAGAGGGTTTGGTGGTAATTTATGTCCATTAATATAGTTCTGAACAATAGTTTTAAATCAGTTAGTTTTATTTTCAGAAGCCACTTTAGACATAATTTTTGGTATCAGAAATAAACTCCAACATCTCCAGTGTATTGTTCTTCTGTGTGTTTCGCAGATTGTCACAAGAGGGTCTATTCAATTTTACTCCATTTCAAGCTGTGATTAGGGGAGAGCCAGTGAGAAATAAAATAAAGATTGTAAGCCCAGGAGGAAAAAAATAAATCTCTGAAGTTCATGTTAAATTCTGACATGTAGGTTGATATACTTCCAATACAACTGGAAAACAATGGGGATGAAATACGGAACAAAACCAAATAATAAAAGAGCCTCTAGTATCTTAATTTAAAACAAAAAGAGAACCAGATTAGAATTTGCCTATTTACTTGAATCAAAAGAGTAGCTCAGTTATGCTACAATAAAATAATGACAACAAAGCTGGCCCTACTGGAGCTATCTTTAGTAATTTGTTTTATGCAAATAATGTCCTTGCTTTATGTATTGTATTTTTCCAGATCTGAAAAAAACTGTTTCAGTGTCTAACCTTTTCTTGTGTGTGTAGTTATACTGACTATTCTTAAGAATCAGAGCCATTGCACGCAGCAGAATTTGGCTCAGTCCTGAAACTTGTCCCAGTACCATTTGGCATCATCTTCTACTGTCACTTATCTACTACTGCACTCCTTCTGCAAAGATATTATCTGGCTGTGGAGTGAATCTCTCCAATAACTCTGAAGTAATTGGTAAAATCACATTTTCTTCCAGCAGACACATAGCACTTCCAATTACAGGGCTTATTTACTGTCTTCCTTCTAAGCTACTTGTACTGGCTGTTAGTAATCTTGTGGTAGGTACACATTTCAGTTATGCTAGGTTTCAAAAAAGCAGTGTTTATTAAAATCCACTCCAGCTGCCAAATTACAGTGGATATTTACATATCATGAAACTAACTTAATGACCTGTTGCCTGGGTCCAGATGTACAAAAAGAAGCAGCAGTCAAGCTCAGAGTGTTAATATGAATGAAGAAACCCTGGGGATACAAGGTCTACAACCTACTTATACAGTATTTCTGTTGACTATTATGGGATAAAATCTCTCAATATACACTATGAAATGTGGTGACACATGAGAGAGACCTTTGTCTTTACCTTCATGCAGTGTGAGAAAACATTAAATAAACGAATTTTAAAGAAACAGAATATTTCTTATTTGTAAATTAAAATTTACAGACAGAGCTTTGCAATATGAGTATAACCTAAATATCCCCTGAAAGTTTGTGAGTGCAATTTGTGCAATTTGCCTTCTTATGAAGACATAAGAAGGCAACATAAGACAACATAATGATGGTGACAATAAGTTTTTTGAAGGACTGGCCACCCTAGGGAGATGTTTTGCTTCACAGCTCAACTCTGCTGCTGCAGGTGTACCCCACAGTGCCTGACTGCCCGAACCAGGCAGGGCCACAGAGACACAGGGGATGACTCTAGGACATCTAATAAATATATTTCCTTCAAGACCCAGGAAAACTAAGCCTATGAAATTCTTTAAATTAGCCCTTTGCTTTAAAATAATGAATATCTCAGTTCCATCACTGCATTTAGTGGAACAGAGGAATGAGCATGGACCCTTTCCAAAATCAGATGTTTCTTTCTGTTAAAAGCCAATCACATATTTGCAGATCATGTAGCACATGCTTTTCATTCCAGCTGTGTAGATTAATAGGTTGAGGTTTTATTTCCAGCCACGGCCTATGTAAGAGCACAGATGGAGTTCTGAGTTGTTGTAAAACAGGCAATAAATGTTCGTGTACCCCAAGTCAAAATGCATTACAATAAGGAAGGTGACTCTTCCAAGGAGAGACTCATGGTTGGAGGCCTCTATAGTTTGATGAAAAACATTGCACAGTTGTGTGGTCAAACCAAAGAATATACTGTCTGTTAAATGTTCCAAGCATACTGGTCAGAAACTGTATTTTCTTTGATGTTTTGCCCTCCCAAGCACTGTTTAGTGTCAGCTAATGTCAAAATCATCTTCATTTTACTGGCATAGTTACATTACTGTGATAGCAGTAGGTAACATCAGTGGTGCATGCACTTCCAGAATGGGCTGAGGTTCTTCTTTGCATGTGTAGCTCTTGTCATGTGTTTTGGGGCCCTTTTTTTGTTGGCAGGGTCTCTCTGACAAAATTGTTTACTGAGTCCAAAAGAAGCAAATATGGAATAAAACCCAGTTTGTGGTTTTGTGGTGTTACTAACATTGGCTGTTATAAATCTTATAAACATAGAGAGCGGAGCTTTTATTGAAGAGCAGCTCTATTTTCCTCCCTCACATGACCATATTGTTGAGAGAGCATCACATTTCAGTGTTTGCCAATGGGAACATTTATAATGGATGCACAGGTTTCATGCATGAAGAGGCTGTCTTTGCAGCTTTGTCAGAGAGGGACTAGAGACATTCATGGTGGAAAGCAAGAAGGAATCGCCAGTCAGTACATGCTGCTGCACAAACAGTGTCTTAGAGCAAGTATCTCTGGAGCAAATTCAAAGAGAAAGTATTACTATTAAAAGATTAGTTGCCCTGAAGGAGACTTATTTGCCATATGGAAGTGGATGATTGAACCACCCCCATGTGCAGTGGTGAAGATTGCTATCACAACTGTTGGCAGTTTCATTTTTGTAATCATCAGATACAAAAGCCAAACAGCACACAGAGACATAATTCTTACAGCAATGGTGTCACTTAATATTCCAGAGTGTCAGGATGGCAATGGGAGCCTTAGTGCTCCTTAACAGAGAAACAGCAACTATGAGCAGTTGTCTTTTTGCAGTATCCTCTGTGTCACTGGTATATTGTTTATAAACAAACTTCTTTAGTTTAATAGTCAATCAAAGTTTTTCACACTTGTAACTCAAAGACATAATTAACAATGAGACAGCTCCCCAGTGGAATTTCTAAGCCTGGCATATTAATTTTATGGAGCATATTTGCCAAGGCAGGGGGCAGCTGTAGGCTCAGACCATGCAGGCAGTTGCCTAAGGCAGCAAAAGAGACACGAAAATCACAGTGATAGCAGAGCAGCTCCCCCAGGCACCACCTGGTCTGTTGAGGTTATACAATCTTCTCAGCCTCAATAATGAGAAAATTTATCCCACTGCATGGCTTTTTTTTCCCCCTTATCCTCCTGCTGGTAGACAAAGGAGGTCTGGAAAGATCCCAGCATGGAGCCAAAGAAGAACCACTCTTCCTTCTATCTCCCTTCTCTCAAGCAGTCATGCTACATTGGGTCAGAAAGTCCAAGCAGGTGTTTGCAATTTTAACCTCATTAATTTTGAAACACTGCTGTGAAACCTTGAGTCTGCCTGTGACAAAATCATTATATTATTATACAATTTCTGTATGACTGTACTGGTTTGGGCTAAGATAGAAATATTTTTCTTCATATTATGGAACTGCTTTTCTGGTCTGCAAAAAAACCAACGTTAGTAACTCAGGAATGCTTTGGCCATTGTTGAGCAGTGGTTGCACAGCACCAAGATTTTTTTCTGGTTCTCACACCTCCTTGCCATCAAATAGGCTGAGGGAGTACAGGGGACACAGTCAGGACAGCTGACCCCAAATGACCAAAGGGATATTCCGTATTGTACAACATCATGCTCAACAATAAAACCTGGGTGAAAGAAGAGGAAAGGGGAAACATTCTGAGATAACAGTGTTTTCCCAAGTAAACCATCATGTGTGATGCAGCTCTGCTTTCCTGGGGATGGCTGAAAACCTGCCTGCCCAGGGGAAGGGGTGAATCCATTCTTATTTTACTTTTCATGCTTTTGCTTTACCTATTAAACTGTCTTTATCTCAATGCACAATTTTTCTCACTTTTACCATCCCAATTCTCTTCCCCATTCTTGGAAAGAATAAGTGGCTGAGTGGGGCCAAGCTGCCGACTGGGGTTATCTCACAAAGACCACACAGAATTTGGGACTGTAACTCCTGAACAGCAGTGGATTTGGTCATCCTGATCATTCTTTTGGTTATTGTGATCCTTGTAGCTTCACATTTTTACTAATATAAAAGAAGCTTCAAATCAGTCTGGCAAATTTTATTCCAACATATCTCAGGTTTCAGCACTGCTTGAAAGTGCAAAGGGAATTTACCCTGGCTGCTTCCTGCTAGTCTTTCTCTCTTTCTCTCTCCCAGTCTTTTTAAGATCATTGTGAGTTGCACTAGGCAGCAGGATGACAAAAAGAAACCAAGCACCACACCAGGCTGGCATCCCAAACTCTTAAGTCTTATTATGCATCCAGCCTCACAATTTAACAACTTAACTCACAAAACTTAATTAACTCACAAAATCATGTGTTCCTGTAAATTCATTGCTGTCAACTTTACCTGAGGTTTTCACAGCTGATTTCTAAAAGCTTAAGCAAAATTGGTGTGGGGAACCCTAATGAATCGTTATTAGGATTTCAAAGTACAATCTCAAGTAACTCATTAAACAATTTCTAGTATTGGATTCCTTGAAATTTTCTCCAGAGGAGTAAAGAAAATTTTAATAAGACTGAATATATGCAAGAATTATATCAGTATTCCATTTGGAAAGTTCAAATGCTTAACTGTCATTACTCTGGGGTCTGATTTTCACATCTGTTGTTTCACATGGGGATATTCTATATTCATATCCTTCTGAAATTAAGTATTCATAAAGACTTCTTAGGTCTGTACTTTATACACTTTGCCATTTCTGCATTTGTTTCAACCTTCTTTTCAATTGCCTCTTTAGCAAAGTCATGAATATTTGTTGCTGGCAGAAAGGAGTCTCATTTTTCAACCCAGCTACATGGCCATCTGTGGTGTTTACTAGAATTTTTTTTTACCTATCCAGGGAATTTCTAGATGTTTCTGAATCAGAGAATTCCCACTTGTCAGGTCTCATTATAATGTACTTTCCTAAGTTGAATCTGATGTAGTAACAAGGACAACAGCAGCTGGTTTAGTTTCAAGATGCTTTAAATAAGGGTAGAATGCATATATCTGGGTTTGACTCACTAGAAGGTAGCTTATTTTTCAGAAAGGTTTTACTTAAATTATTTTTAATATGTCACAGTTATTTGATGATGGAAAAGTACCTTAATAAGAGGTCAAAATTAGAAAGATTTAGAAATCAATAAGGAAGGAGTACTGTTTCATACTACACAAAATCTAGAGAAAAATAGTTGAACAATAATTACATTTGAAGGCAGTTGCAGACTAGTACAGACTGCAAATATGAGAAAAGGCAGAGAGAATTTTTATATATATATTTTTTTTTTTTTTTTTTTTTTTTTTTTTTTTTTTTTTTTTCCCCAGAAAATCACAACTGTGAACAGTTGCTATTTCAAGCATGGAATCCACACCCTGTACTTGACTCAGATAAGGAGATTTAGGATAAACCATCTCCATAGCATAGGACAAAGTAAAAATGTCTCCAAACTAGCTAGCTCCAAGCTAGACAAAAGCAGTGGAGCAGAGTAAATGCAGCACATCACATGAACTGATTGGTTTTTCTGAGAGATTGACCATTTCTAACCTGAAGGTAAGTTGCTCCAAAGTACAGCTCGAGTGAGACTTGGATTGTCTGCACCAGACCATGTACAAATGCAGCAGAAATATTGAAGCAAAATTCCTGAACTCTTCACAGCTTTAAGTAAAATAACTTTTTCTTATGAAGGTAATTTTAATCTTAGTCTATCACCTTGTCAATCAGCATCAACTGCCCTTCTAAAGACAGGAATTTACAAGCTTCTTTTTTAAAGGTTGCTTTCACCATGCTAGTAGAGTTTCTAGGGGTTACATTATTACTCTACAGATTTTTAATAACCCTGCTCACAAACATTTCATTGATGTGAAGGCTTTTGGGGACTTGCTAATTGTTTAGGATTAAAGATAACCTCATTATTTTAAGCACTTTCTCATAAACCCCATAAATGAACCAGAAAAAAGATAATGAGGAATTATTTGCTTCCTAAGATTTTGTGTAGGCTCACAGACTTAATGCAACTTGCAGTAGAAAGTAATTTTCATTCATAGAGACAGTTAAAAAATTTTGCAGTGACAATGAGATCTATTGCAGATCTTCCTTGCATAGCTTAAAAATTCTTGTAACTTCACCTACTACTACTATGTACAAATACATTCTTGCTTCCATGCATCTTGTTCTGCATAATGCAGAAAGACAATTCTACCAGTCCTAAAAGAGCAGTGTTTTGTAGAAAAGCAGTAACTTAGTTGTTGTTATATGTATCTATGTATGTATGTGTATATGAAGATGGTAAAACGCAGAGTTACCTAATCTTCACTTTCTACCTGGGAAGAGAAGTGAGACTGAGGAAAAGCTGACATACGAAATGCAGCAATATAACTGCATGATTTTAAAAGTGTGCAAACTACTCAGTGACTGAGGACAGATCTACAGACCTACAAATCAGCTCAGTTTAGGGAAGATCTGAAAAGAATTTCAGGGAGAAATACATTACTTTCCCACCCTAAAGCATTAATCTAGGTTTCAAAGGTGAGAGACCTGAGGAGAAGGAAAAACCTATGACTCAGAAACCAATAACACATAAGGCATGGTCTCTAGTACATTGTATTGTATATATTAGAATCAGCCACTGTACACTACAGCAGAAATCCAAGAACTGAGCATCAAATGAGAGTCCAATCAGCAGACTTCTCCTTTGGCTTTGCCATTTATTTGTACGTGAAATTTCACATCCAAGAAGAATGTTGCATCCTCATTACATTCATGTTTATTCAGATTAGAGTACCAGCATGTGGTAAATTATTATATTGGAAGCTTCTAATGCATGGTTCTGAATTTTCATGAGTGATAAAACTTCTGTGCCAGCTTTGACTAAAGTTATAGGTTTTGCTTAGCAGGATTTCTATACCTAAGTAACTCATTAGATGTCCCTAAAAACTATTACTCTTATAAAACAGGTCACAATTTAAGTAAATTTTTAAGAGGCCACTAGATGGTGCCACATGTATTGTTAAACGCCCCAGAAAACAAAATTCTGGGGAAAATCAAAAGAACAAACAAGCAAACAACGAGGCAATATTGCTTCATGAAACAGGAAAGCTGTGTTTAGATATTATTTCCCAGGGTCTTCATCCTATAAGTTCCTTTTACTACCTCAAATTGTTCTTTGTTCTATGTATTGGGTAGGACTATGCATTCCTGAGGAATCATCACAATAGTGTCAACTCACTTTAGTGTATATGATCAATAGTCTTATGTTTTCTCACTGTAAATTTCTCAGCCTTAATTTCAGTAATGTCTACAGATATTTTGAGAAAGTAGCAAGTTTTTAATGTATGTTTTTACTGTGTAGTTGGCATTGTACAAGAAAGATTTCCTGATCAAGCCAGCCAAGTGATCCTGCACAGTACTCAACAATGTAAGGCAGCAACTGGGGTTCATATCCACTTGAGTTTTGCACTGGAGTAAGATGAACTATTCTATGGGTTGTGCAGTGAGTACTTTTAAGAAAATAATCCTGGTGGATTATTTTCCTGGCCTCATAGGAAATTGTGAGTAAGTATGGAAAATCTATGCCATTTGATTGACACGGGATATGCTCACATAAGGCAGCTTCATGCTACAAGTTCCTGAGTTGTATTAAAGGTGTATATGTTCTTTTCAGATCTGTCAGTGTGAACTCAGAACACAATTGCATCTGAAGAAAGGGATTACACTTGTGCATGGCACAAAATATAACCCACAGCTCGTTATTTTGTAAAATGGAGATGGGCATTGCACACTGTGGCAATACTCAAGGTATATTCAGAGTTAATTCTGCAGTGAATATAAATTTATAGCTATTCAGTTTAGTTTTTAAGTTGACATTTCATTGTGTAGTTGTGTCTGTGAGACCTTCTGACACATGACACAGTTTCTGCTTGAGACTACTTGAGAAGTAGCTCTATGGTTTTATTTCTGATCTAATTTTAATTTTGAAAGTTCTGTTTATTTTGTTGTATGCAAAATCTATATTTATATGCTTACTTAGGATTATGTCCGGGAAGTCAGTGAAGCTATAAATAGAGGAAAGCAAAAGTGATCAATCAGATAAATTGCTGAATACTGAAAAGGCCAAAGCAATAAAAAGTAGCATTATAATTCATAAAGTATGTGAGGCATTAAAAAGTCATGCAGGTTCAGATTTTGACCAAGATTTATTGCAGACAAAAATCAAATAGAACCTGATTATTTTTTTTATTACAAATATAGTAAAGAAGATAATAAAATAGTATAAACTTACTGTATCCTAAAAGACTTCACAGAATCAGGCTGTTCACTTGCTGTTCTCCATCAGATTGACAAGGTTGACATTTAATGGAAGACATTCTATGCTATAGAAAAGTGATGAAGGATGTGATCATCTAGTAGTATTATTTCTAGACTCATCCCAATACATATTTACATGCCTTAAGAAGTGCTTTTTGTTGGATTATTTTGATTGAGGATTACACGCAGATGCATTTCTTCCCAATATTTCAGCAGTCACCAACTTAAGCAGTTACATATAATTTGTATATTAATTCAGTTAGTTATATTGAGGTCATGGAATAAAGTTCTGTTTTACTTAGTGATGTACAAATAGGCAGAACAAGATAAGCCCTAACTAGAAGGCCTTACTGTTTCATTTCCATCAGAAATAATAGAGCTTTACTGCAGAAAAATAGGCCACAGCATCAGATGATATTTTCCTAGCAGATATATCTAGGTGCAAATTTAGGTATTTTGCCTAAGGAATGAGACAAGGCAGTAAATAATGAAGTGAGGGGATATTTTCAGGAGATAAATGTACTCATAGCCCTCACCTAGATGAAACGTAGGGAAGCTGCATCTTTGCCAGTGAATCATAGGACTTTAGACATAAAAGACACACCAGGAGCTCAGAATTTCCATTTTCTGGTTTATAAATATATGACTGGGCATTCTCATTAAACATAGGCCACAATAAGTTAGAGCTTAAAAATACAGACAAGGAAGTTGGATTTGCTGAAGCAGATAAATAGCTGTCAAGTGAAAGCCATGAAAGACTGTATCAGCAATAATTCAGACACTGTTAACAACACAAAGGCAAAACTGAAATGGTCCTAAACTAGAGAAGCAAAGAATTAAAACTACACTAGCAGACATAAAATTACTTAGTGTATATTTGAGTCATCAAAGTTACTCCTCTTCCTAAACTCCTGCTGTATCACCAATGGCAGTGAGGCATTGGTGTACTATTCAAACCTTGAGGTGGCTATTAGTGCAAATACATTTGTCCAAACATGTCAAAAATTATCCTTTCCAAATCTTTCAGCTTAACTATCTGTCCCATTATTGTCTGTCATTTCTGATGAGGAATGTGAGCCAAATGGGCAAAAGCCAGTCAATTAGAAAGGACCTTCAGCCTCTGATGCCTGACTGCTGTTGGTTCATTACCAGTGCTATTTAGTAAATCTTAAGAGTATGAAGAAGGCAATCCTTTATTACACATAAGCTAAATGTTTGCATTTGTTTATAATTCCAAAATTTAAGGAAACTCAGAAAGGGAGTACCAGTTCTTTTACTAATAAACCAAACCCCAGATTTGTTTTCAGGTGCAGAATCTCTTCAATTCCACTTCAAGCAACCTTAGAAAGATTGCAGCTGGTCCCCCCCAGCCTCTTCCTTAAAAGCTCAAGAAATCCAGCTCCTTCAGCTTCTTGTCAAAGAGCATGCTTTGCATCCTCTCTTGTCTTGGTGGCCCTCCAGAGGTCTTTCTCCACCTGCTCTGTATCTTTGTCCTGAGGTCTCAGCCTGGACCAGGTACACCAGAAGTGCCTCCCGGGTACCAAGCAAGCAGCAGTGAGCAGCCACTTCCCTGGCCCGCAGGCTGTGATCCCTCTCTGTGCCTGCTACACAGACAGCCCTGTCACCACAAGAGTGCACTGCTGACTCACCTTCAGCAAAAATCAGCACAATTATCCACTGAGATCCCCTCAGCTGGATCCCAGGTGTAACTTCAGATAAGCAGATAACTTTCAAGGGGTATGCTTTTCTCTTGGCCAGACTTTCCTTACTGTAGCTTCCAATGCAGCTGTCAAGTTTTGGCTACCAATTTGCGTGCCAGTGACTATTTAGACTCCATGCACAGAACAGGCACTGTAAATAAAGCCTGGTAAGTAATGTGCAGGAGAGAGCCCCTGGAGCAGGCATATTTTAATTTTGGAAAAGCAAAAATATTATTAGGCATCAGACTTTTAAAAAGTGATTTTAGTGTGCTCTTGGGATTCCCTCTTCTTTTGGATGCTTTTTGCATACACAGAGAGAAATTTCACAGAATCACAGAATATGGTGAGTGACTTCAGCTGCTCCTCATACGTCAACACCATTCACCATCTTTGTTGGGTTTTTTTGGATGCTCTCTAATAGCTTCATATCTTACATTGTGGTGCCCAAAAATGCACACAGGTCTCAAGGTGAGGCTGCCCCAGTGCAGAGCAGAGCAGGACAATCCCCTCCCTTGCCCAGCTGCTGATGCCTGATGCCCCCCAGGACAGGCTGGGCCCTCCTGGCTGCCAGGGCACTGCTGGCTCATGTTCACCTTGTCACCAACCAGGATCCCAAGGGCCCTTTCCGTGACACTGATTTTGCCCGGTTGGCTCTCAAGGGGCTCCAGGTTCTCATGGGGCCTGGGGCCATTTCTCAGATGTCCCTGAGCTCAGGAACCCACTGTACAGCTCAATCCAGCCCTCAGCCTTGGACTGACCTCAGTCACCACTGCTGCCACCACCACCTCACCAACTTCTTGATTTTCTGACCAGCCCTAGAGTACATTGTAGCTTAATGAAAACACTGATACCTTAGTAGTAGGCCTAAATCGAAGACAAGCATCCTATGGCCAAAGCCTAAGGCAGCTATCTTGGCTAGAAACCAAAGTTCTCCATTTTCTCAGGGCCTTCTATTCATGGTCTTACAAAATGCTTTTTTAAAAATTCAGCCCTAAACAGAGACAAAAAATCTAGCTGAACAGATTTCCATATGACCAGAGGTTATAAAAATTATTAAAATAGTTATTAAAGTTTAAAGCCATGTATCCAGAAAGTGAAAGTCCTCTTTAAATACCCAGTCTACTGAAATATTCCAAATACTTGGCTTTATTACAAGTTATTCTTATTGCAAACCAACTGGTAGCTGCAGGATACTGTCCTGTGGGAGGTGACCTCTGAGAATTAAATTTTAAGCCTGGATAGGGCCATCAAGATTCAGCCATGTGTGAAAGGATTGCACAAAAAAAACCTCTTACACAAACAAAACATCCAACTTGGTCTCCTACATTCAATGCCAGTCATGTCTATGATTTTATTTTTTTCAGAGAATCCAAGCATGTTTCACAAATTTTCATCCTGCTGGCAATAATGTGCCAGCTCTTTTCAGGACAAATACATTATTTTGATTAGCCTGATGCCATTCTAGAAATGCTGCTTTCTCCTGAGGCATTATGCAGTTTTGTTTATCTCAAGTGTTAAAAATGCTTGAGTGACCTTTGGCCCTTTCAAAGTCCTGGCTTTATGGCATCTTGCCAGGCTTCACTTGTAAATTTAGGGAGTCAGGAAAGTATGTCTCAGGCTGTCATTTTCACACTTGTTACCTTCTCACTCTGAGCTGTCTGTTCCCCATGCAGTCTTAGGTGTTTTCCAGCAGCTGACAATGGAAATATGTCCTTTTTTTAATGTGAAGTTATTCTTAGATTATTCTGGATAATTTACCAAATATTTATGTGCATTTTACTCCTGATCTTTATCACACAATCAGCTAGACCAAAAACATCATCTTTGTTGGTTTATTTCTAAATGATCTCAGAAATATGAACCACTTTAAAATTGTTGCTTCCAAGATTACCATCTATTTACCCTGTATATAAACAGAAGTGAAAAAACATTTCTGCATTTTGATATTATGGTTTACCTAAAATTGCAATAGTACTAAACAGTTTATTTTGATGTCCAAGACCTCAAAATAGCTCTATGTAAGAGTATGCAAACAGTCTTGATAAGCAAGTTATTTCATTCCCTTTATTTACCCTCCAATACAGAACACCTTCCTAGTCTTTTCTTTCGAACAGCACTCATGTATGATCTCTGATATTCTGCACAGCCTTCTCTAAGCTGAAAACTTTCTCTAACAGGTCTATGTTAGAGATTTCTCCTCAGTTACTGCAAATGAGGAGCATATGCAAAACATTTCCCAAAGGTGTTTGAAGAAAACTTCAAAACATGAAAGCCCACAAACCCTAATCTAGTTGTATGGAACCAGTATTTTAGTTCTATGCATCCCCCATTCCCAGCCTCGATGAAGACAATTTTCTGGAGAAGAGATGACACAAGATGATCCAGGAAGCAAAATCTGACACCATCAATGAGTAGTTTAGCAGTTGACCAGTGTGACCTAGTGCCAGAGCAGATATCCTGCCTCATATCATTGGTATCTTGGGGATAAGTCTGGAATTTATAGGGTCTTGCATTGAGTGCTTCTCTACTGCTGATAAAGGTGTGAGTATCAGTTTTAGGATTTTTATGAGAAACTAACAGGACAAATGTTCAGCACATGTATTCAGCAAAACTTTATAAGGAATGGGAGAAAGGAATGTGGGAGTAAGCAGGTTTGGGATTACTGTGGTTAAGTAGGATAAAGCCAGTGGAGTAAATTAAATCAATAGCTGAGATGATGACAGAGCTCAAAACAGAGAGTAAGAATAACACTGTCACAAAACCAAGAACATTTATAGTTTGAATGTGCCCTCAAAGGTCATCAATGGGTGTTGAATCACTTTAGCCATGTGCATTCCTAGCAATGCCATGCTACCATCATAATGTAGCATCAGCCTTCTAATTTATTTTGGCAGCTGATGTCATTGCAGCAGCTTGCCCCTTAATTCAGACTGCAATCATATTGCACCACACTGTTGATTTTTAAGTCAATGAGAATCAAATAAATATTTCTGGTTACTGTATTACTGTATTGCATATTCTTCTCACTCTTTGGCTCCTTAACCTTCAAAGCTCTGCCATCTGAATATAACTACATTATAACACTGCAGAGGGCACTATTGGTGCATATGAGCAGCTGTTGAGCACACCCACAATTTCATCTGCATGAAATTAGGACAAGGGATGCTTGCAAGTATGTATTTATTCATTCCCTGGTGTTAGACGTATTTGGTTCTACTGATGCTAAGGGCCTGGTGATGAAATTGCATCTGGCCAAAGTTCCTTAGACATAAAGAAAATAGAAATAAGATTTCTGTAGTCAGTTCCAAATTATTGTATATTTAGAACGTATTTAAAACATCATGGCAGAGAGAACCTTCCTCCCCACCCCTGAAACTCTTGCATTTAAGTGATGGTTAAACAATTTGTTTTAAATTTCTGTGCATTTTTCTCTGGGATGTCCTAGTTTCCAGATGCCATCATTTGTGTGTACTTATACCCATTGAAATCATGATTTCAATATTTAAATGAGAGATCAGCTTTTAAAAATTTCACATGTGGTTTAATAGCTATACCAAACCACCATATAGAAAACCCTTGATGCACTCTCTGATAGCCATTTAAAGAGAAGGTTTGCCTCTATTTCCAGGTCAGTTCCTGAATAGTGCTATGACTTTAGGCAAGTGAATTTTTAGTTTGTGTATGACTGTAAATTGAGTGTGATTGCTAGTAAAATGATTAATAATTCTTGGCTGGAATGCTAATGTTTTTAGGAAAGTATTTTGGCATCTACAGTTCTTGAAAGTTTTGCTTTTAAACTGATTTCTGTTGTGCTTAAGATAGAGAGTTTTGGTGGGAAATGGGGATTTGGGCTCTGGAATTCGCTCTTCAAGTAATTGGTCTCCTGGTTCTTTCTGCAGAGCATAAGTAAGCAGCCAAATCCAGAAAGTGTTCATCCAGAAGACATTTTGCTGACATACCTACTTTCTTAATGTCCCAAGAGGGCCTTCACCACAGCTATGATAAAAAGAGCAGAAAAACATTCCCAGTAGAAAAAAGTTCTAGAAAATATCTGTTCACGCTGACTCCAAAAAATGTTAGAGGAAGATTTGATCAGAGGGGCTAAACAGCTGGTACAGAATGTGTTTTCAGGTGAGTCCAGAAAGGTATGAAAGGATCCAGAGACTGGGAGTTGAAAACAGGTATTTTCATAGTAGGTTTATTGGCCATTTTAGATATGTGAGCAACTGGCTACTGGGAAGACATGTCAAGATGGCTTCTCTATCATTGTATTCATTAATGTATTTACTTTTATCTCTGAAAGATATGCTCTCCTAAGGTTAAAAATTATTTTCAGAGAGATTATGTACTCTTCTACCAAGGTCAATCCCATATACATTCAGATCTAGACCTAGATCTGCCATGTGATCCTAAAGGAGAGAGCAAAAACTATTTTACAAGTCTATTCCTAAGCTTCTCTTTGGCTTATGTAAGGCTTATTTTATACGATTGGCTCCTGACAGCCATTCATAAAACTTGCAGCATTTGCTATCCAAATAGCTTCCAGCCACTGACATTATATCCTCTAGCATATCTGCTTACATTCTGCTGTTGTCCTACTTCCAGACGCCATTCATCTTTGAGTGCAGAGTTTCACTAGATGCATTAGTTGCTTGCCCTGCTGATATCTTCATTGAAAGCACTCAAATATTACAAACAGCAGCTGCCATTTAAGCAAGATATCCACATGGTTTGATATGTTAAAACACTGTAGTTCTCTCTAAATCTGCTAAGCTTAAACATTGAGTAAGAGTGCTTACTCACTGGCTGTTCATATTGCTTTTACTGGATTAGTGTAAACTATGTGAAAATTAGTTGGCTTGAAGGAAAATTAACTGATAGCACTAAACATGCTATATTAACTATTTTACAGTTCTACTGCTGAAGTGCATGAGATGATTTTTCATGAACATTAAATCCTGATAAATCAGCATATTCAAACAGGGCAGTGGACTCAGACATTCATACCTCTTTCTGTACCTTTCCTTCCCATTTTATCTCCCTTCCTATCATCATGCCCTATGCCACATTTGTAGGAATTTTACTCCAAAATTGGGGTGGCAGAGCCGACCTGGGTAAAAACTAATTCAGCCCAAGACTAGCTAACTGAATGGGTTCTGCAGGCTGTAGTTGTACTGTAGTTTTATTATGCAGGTTCACAAACAATTATTGTGGTGTTAAGGAATAAAACAACATAAGGTTGAAAACAATATGAAGGGCAGTCAGTGTCTCTTTTGTGTAACTGCTCCTTGTTTTGTACTACCTTAGACATCATTGCCAGGTCTGGCCTCAGCTTAAGATTTAGGAAAAATACAGATGAAATATTAGAGATCTTCTTACCAAGGTACCATGTCAATCAGCAGTTCATATGTGCAGACTGTAAGACTATTATAATAATCTTGATTCCCTGAAAACTTAAATAAGAAGTAATTCAATTTGATATAAAAAGGACACATGCAGCATTTTTTATGTAGCATATACAAATCACTTTCAAGATACTATTTCACATTAATTTTTTAATGATGAGTAAGCAAGTGAAAGCATTATACATCACTAAATTAGTTTTGTTATCAACTTTACTGGTAGTATTATGAATGTCACTGTGGAAAAAGAAATGTGAAGCTATATTACATTGCATTTAATACATAATATTACTTGTTTAAAGCCAAATTAACTGTAAAGTAGAAGAACATTATGCTTATATCTCCTCTAAGTCTAATTTCTTTTCGAGTGATATAGAAAGTAAATTGAAATTTTGTCAAGAAGTATCCTGAATCACTGTGTTCTTTCTTAAGGGTCCTTATAACTTTCTTATACTTAACACTCTTATATTATCATTTTACTTGGAAACCTTGCACTTTTTTTTAAGTAGGTTAAGTATGAGTCATACTGTTATAACATGATTGTACCTCATTCCAAGCTAAGATGTTGAGCTTGCAGAACGCAAATGAAATCTATCTGGAAAGAAACAGTAAGTCACTTCTCTAATCTTTTTAAATTTAAAACTTTTTTTAGGTGCTGAAAAAAATTAATTTCAATACATGAAAAATATCTACAGAAAGTGTAGATTCAGGGAATAAATCACAAAGCTAGTTTAAATGAGACCAGGATAGTTCTATCTTTGTTGCACATAATTCCAATGTGACCTTAAAGTCCATCTGCACAGTGCTTTGCATTGAGTACCTATGAGTGAGCAGTTCATCTCACTGAACCTCAGTTGTTTAGAAGCTATGTATCTGTTTTAAATTTTTCATTTGGATTGTATTCATCTTTTGTCAATACAGACATAAATTTATCTCTCAGATGGGATGAACCGTCCTTGGGAACTTTCCCCACTGGCAGTAGAGAAAATGTTGCTTGCTCCAAGTGCATCCATTTAAGTCAGGTAGCTAGGTAAATTAAGCATTACCCTAGTAACTCACTGGTTAATATTGGTTTATTTCTGGATGGTTTCTCTAAGATTTTCAGATGTCATTAAATTATGAAGATGAAGCAGCAATGGAATTTAGGCCTACTACTTTGTCTTTAGGAATCCCTAACCTCTCTTTTTTAACCCTTCCTGGTTGCAATACAGTAAGGATAAATACCTACTTTTGTGTTCTTGTTTTTGCTGGGATAGATTTAGTTTTCTTCCCAGTAGCTGGTGGAGTGCTGCGTTTTGGATTCAGTATGAGAATAATGTTGATAACGCAGTGATGTTTTAGCTGTAATGCTTACCCTTAGGTCAAGGACTTTCAGGACTTTTAATTTCCCATGCTCTGCCAGTGAGGAGCTGCACAAGAAGATGTGAGGAGTCATAACCAGGACATCTGACTGGAATTGGACAAAGGGATATTCCATAACACAGAACGTCATGCCTGGTATATAAACTGGGGTCAGGGGGACACTTGGTTGGAACACACCAGTTGCTGCTCTGACTGGGCATTGTAAGTAAGTGGTGAGAAATTGTACAATGCATCACTTGTTTCCTCTCTCTCCCTCTCCATTTCATAACAATTATTATTATTGTTCTTATTTACTTTATTTGTATTACTAGTTTCTTCTTATACCAAATGGAAGATTTTTTCTTTTTCTGATTCTCCGCCCCATCCCACCAGGGGCAGGAGGGAGTGAGTGAGGGTCTGTGTGGTCCTTAGTTGACATCTGACAGCCATGATATTTTTATAAAACAGTTTCACTTCCCTGACTCTTTTGCTGTATAAGTAATGAATACTAAACAAACGAAAAGTTAATGTGGCTTAATTGACATGGAATTTCTTGATTATTGATTCTGCTCTGATATTGATCACTGTATGGACACTGACGTACTGGAACTATTGACGTGCTTTTTGTTGCTCTAAGCCCACATAGGCCACATGCTGCATTCTTAAAAATAGGCTGCATTCCTATCTGTTCTATTCATGATTTGGGCTAAGACTGCAGTGCAGAATAAGTCCCCAGGTCTACATGTTTAGGATCGATATGAATATTAGTTTGAAAAAAATTAAGACAGAAATGAACGTGTGCTGAAAGACAAAAACCTTGCTTCTAACTGAAATAAATCAGTTGCTTCAGCAGCTCATCCCATTGGGGCACCTAAAGGCAGTAGTTCTTATTATGGAGTAATGGGCTGCAAAATTTCAGTGTAATGACAGAAATTTGTTTCTGGCAGATTGACAGAATTTTGTTATTTTGGGGAAGGCTGTAGGGGTAACCATAGCATAAAAGTAAGGTCAACTCCAGTCAGACAATTTTTAGTAACTGGAAGATTGTGATGGTTGCCTGGCAACTACAGCAGATATAAACTGGCTTTTCCAGGTGACTTGCGAGACTTACGGCATTTTCACTTGCTGTATTGAAAAGATTGCCTTTTAAAAGGGTCTGGCAGTTAGAAAGGTAAATTAATCATGGTTAACTTGGCCCATGGTAGATACAGAGACTGGCTGATTTGTCTTTTTCCTAGCATGTTTTTTTCTATGTTTACATGAAGTGTCAATTTATCATCTAAATCTTGAAATTGAGAGACACAGGCTTGATTCCTTCCCTGCATTTGGACAAACCAAAAGCCTGTGTGGGCTGAAAATATATCTTCATCTTCCCAGCTTCACCTTAAGCATTCACCTTAACTTGCAGAGGCTCAACAGGTAATAGGTGGGACCCACCCTCTACTTTTACTCCAATGATCATCCATCAATAGGAAATTAATGTGGAGAGCAAAGTCACCGCTTCTGATCAAGGAAGGACTCTTATAAAAATGTGATTTAAATTTTAAAGCTTCTCTGTTTTGCCTGGTTACGCCCATCTCTGGGAAATTTCTCAGTAGTTCCCATTATTTCATTAAAGAAGTAATTCAACTTTCAGATTGGCAAATTTGATTTTTTTTTTTTTTAACAAAGGTTGGCTCACTGTTTTGTCCTGGCCATAAGCATAGGATACATCTTATCAGGATTCTCCGCACTGAGACCTTTCTGAATAAAGTCTAAAAGTGCATAGAAGGTATTGACAGATGTAATCCTAGTCACAGCTGATATTACTTTCTCTTCTGGTATGTTTTTATCCATATGAAAAGAATCATAGAATATCCTGAGTTGGTAGGGACCCACAGAGATCAATCAAAGTTCAACTTCTGGCCCTGCAGACAACCCCAAGTATCAAATCATCATGGCTGAGAGCATTGTCACAGCTTGGTGCTGTGACCACTTCTGTGGAGAGCCTGTTCTGGTGCCCAACCACCCTCTCAATGAAAAACCTTTTCTAATCCCTAACCTGAACTTCTCCTGACACAACTTCATCCCATTCCCTCAGGTCCTTTTTGCCATAGGGTATCTGCTAACAATTTCATGGATGATGCAGGGAGATGTCTGTGGTAAGGAATATTACTGCTGAATATCTGCTTGGTTTCATTCCTATTCTGCCAGTATAATCTGGATATCAGCTGTTCTGAAAAAATCTTTCTAATGTTGTTTTCTGATAATGTGTATCATTGAAACTGGTGATGCTTTCCCAATCTATGGTTTTAACTGATATTTTGTACTTCTCCTGAATCCTTCCTCTCAGGTAATTGTACTATACAATTTCTGAAATATTATATAATTTATACAGGGCTCCAAAGTGTCAAATGCTTAACTGCTCATAACTGTATAGTTTAAACACCATATGCCCATTATATTTCTTTGGGAGAGTTGTGGGGAAATTTGGGTTAAATTCATTTTTCATTTGACAATCTCTGTGAGTTTATTTTGTTGTAACTGATTCCCACCAGGATATTTGCCTTTTTGGCCTTCTCCCCGACTCTTATTCATAAACACTCAAACCTATCAGCATTGTCAGCAGGTTCTAGGCAACCAAATCCCTCAACAAACCCCTTCTACCTCTCCTTCCTTGCCTATCCCTTCTGAAGACTTGAGAGCCACACATAATAAAAGTCTGTAGAAAAAGTAAGTTTTCAAAAACAATAAACAAATGTGTGTACTAGGCTACTACTCCTTGTACATGATTCTCCATCATTAATGAAATGCTGGGGATTTTAGCATTCTCCACCCCTTTGACTTTACCAGTTATGTCATCAAATTTGACCATCAGCTACAGCTCATTTGCAAAGAATGATAGGTAAAATAGCATCAGTTGAAGACCTTTATGCTATTTCATTTGTCAGTGAATGCGCTTTTTTCCCCAACCCAATGTAGGATTTCCTCAAGGATTTTCATTTACGCTTCTCTCATTTTGTGCTAGAAATTGTCCATCTACATACTTCTTCAGAGTATTGTTCTGAATACAGCTTGTGTTGAATGTGCTGCACTAATCCATCACCTATTTGGAAGGTTAGATATTTGGAAAGATGTTAAAAATCACAGTATGTAGTGTAATGGAACGTCAATTCCTTTTAGTGCCACAGATGCTGCTGTTAAATAACTAATGCGTAAAAATAAAGTATAAGATTGGGAATTGTACCTACCGCAGCCAAGGCATGGGAAGTATTTTTAAACAGTCATGTCTGTGTCACGCAAATTTACAAAACATATTTCTGGTCACAAGAACTTTGGCAGAACTAGAGAGCCTCATGTATGTCTACACAATCATGCCTCCCTGAAAATATCTTCACTCTAAGCCTTGACACAACTATGTTGGGAAACTGATGAATTTGGGGGTCCATCTGCAGGTGAGACAGGCAGTAAGTAAGTAGCATAAGGTTATGAATAACGTTCATTCAAAGCAGTAGTTCATAAGCAGTCCATAAGTAGTAATAGATTCACACATGGCATTCATCAGACTACTGAAAATGGCAGAACAAACACAGAATTTTCAGGAACAAAAAAAATTTAGTTATACATAGGAGCACTAAATTCTTCCTCTCAAGATAATGCTTCTAAATCTAAGATACAATTAGAATCTACTGTAGAATTAAACTTTCATTCCTGATCTCTAGTCTAAAATATGTCAAATTTTACGGTTAATTCACAGTTTACCCTTCTTCACACATATTTCAACAAGGGGAGCTGCAGTCCTCGTGCTAGAGGAAAACCTTGAGACAAGACAGGCTAACTTGGTTAAACTGCTCCTCTTGGACGCTGTGTCTGGTTCTCTGACTCCTGTGCTGGACATCAGGGAGCTGGCATGAGGTGGTGTCATGCTGTGAAAAAAATTATTTCCCGGTGCCCCTGCAGGGAGCTAGGAGGTGAATGTAAGTTAGCCTACACATTGACAATTAACAAAGTGCAATCCTACACAAGAGAATAAATTGCAGCATATAATGTTTAGCACTTCAGTGGGAACTTTGTGGAAAGTCATCTCAAAGGCACTTTTATCTAATGTTGGTTTTATTTCTCTAACACTTTAGCATTAAATATTCTCTTAGGTCAGTCATATCTCATAATGAATTACACCAGGCTACACAAAGAAGCAAGATTTTTTTTTTTTGCATTAAAATGGAAGGTTCCATTTTTTCTCCCCTATTTTTTTTCTTCCCATTAATGCAAAGCTACTTGTAGACCATGATTTTTGATATCAGACACTAATATATTCACCCATCTATTGTGTCCTAGTAAAATGTTAAGTAGGTGATAGTCATTTAGAATTCTGATTAAATCAGAAATAATCTGTATATGGTTTACGGTGCAGTATTTGGGAGGAAAAAAGAAGTAGAAAAAAATAAAGTAGGGAAAACTTTAAGTGCTGGGATATACCTTAGTGCAGAAGTTACGGAAACATTTAAGTAGAGAAAAGTTAAAAACAGATTATTTTAAGAAAAAATTAGATAAATTATGGCAATTCCTATTATTATAAATCCTACTTATCCATGTAATGGCTGCAAATCACCAAGGTAGAAAAGATTACAAGCATAAAGAAATAAAAAGAGAGATTAAAAAAAATATTAAAAGGATCGTACATAGGCACATCTGCTGTATTAAATATGTGGTAAAAGTAAGAGGTCACACTGATAAACTATCCCAGGATGAATATGCATCCTATGCATGCATAAAACTATAAATGGCACAGTGAAAAGGGCTTTTCTTGAGTTTCCCATTCATTGCATGGCTGACCACACGGTATGGCAGTCCATTACACTAGTCTGAGAGTTTGCACCTGGGTTTTCTCTTGTCTGATTTTCTTTGTTGCAGGAACATGAAGGTCTGATGGTTTTGCTCAGAATTAGCTGCTCCTGAATTGCTTCTTTACAGCTGACTGTTACTGAGGAGGTGCATGGTATGTGCTGCTGCATGTAAAATATTGACAGTGCATACAAAAAACCGTTCATACTAAATATTTTCTAGGTAGTAATCAAAAGAAATCCAAGCACAAAACACACAGAACCGGTGCTTTGGTACTTGTACCTGGAACCCAGCTAAGCTGATCTTGAGGCAACAGTCCTTGTTCTTTCATTTTCCAGCCTTCCATTCAGTACTGAGCAGCTATCATTCAAAGTTCTCTTTCTGAGATAATCTCCCAGTCTGTCACACAGTTGATAGTCTCTGCCTCTAAGAAGACAGATCTTTGCTAGTAGCTTGACGGTAAAATAATATGACATTTTCTTGCAAACTCTTCTTCTAGGCCACTTAAAAGCAATATAAAATTGCTGCAGTTGCTTGCCTTTTTCCCAATCTAATATAATCTAATAAAATCTAATAATCTAGTAAAATTTGATTAAAAAAATTACTCAACAGATTTTGGCTCCTGTCTCTAAGCCTTGTTATACAGACTATGATTCTGCAAAAGTGATTGGTCAAATAGTTTGACAAATATTTTGTGTTTCTATATGTTCTTGGTATTTAAAAATATTGTATAGCTTTCAGTCTCAGTGTGTAGATTTATTTTCCTCCTGAAGCTACAAAAGATCTCTTTTAAGACAAGAAAAATAAGTTAAAAAAAAAAAGACGCCAAATGGAAACTCTGACTGACCTCTCACAAACACTTCTCTTTGACTTAAGGAACAAACTGAGTGACACAATGAGGCATTAACCTAAGTATTTTGATGAAAAATACTTATTTTAAAGACAGCATTCTTTATAGTGTGCTTGCTTAAACCAGATGGCCTAACCTTATTTAACACAGCAGTCCTGGATATAAACTCAGTCACTTTTTGTTAACTTCAAACCTCTGGCTACTCCCTCAGATTGTCTCATGACTTTTTGAGAGCCTGAAGCCAGAGCCACAGAACTGACAAATATTGCCAGCACTGAGTGTCAAAGGATGCCTTTCATCTGCACACAAGGGCAAAGCACCAAGGGTGCCACAGATTTAGACAGAAAAAATATACATCAGTAGTAATCTGTAATCCAGACAAAAGCTTTTGTACTAAGGGCATAGGTATTCTTGTGCCAAGGTGTTAAACATTTGTGAAGGCTTTTAAGGAGATATGTTGATTTTCTGAATGGTTTTGAAAGTAAGTGTTATCAGGATGCATCAATAGGTTTTGACTGTTTCTAGTTTAGGAAACATACTGTGCTTTTCACCCCAGATCACCTTGCAATTCTCACATTCATCCTTATGTGACATAATGCAGCTGAAACCAGCCCTGGAGCTATTATGCAATGCTAATGCCTTTTTGTTTATAGTAGAAATCAGCCATTTTCTGTGAAGCCTGGTTGTTGCCATTCTGAACCACCCTACAAAATGGCATAGACATTTTCTCTGTTCATTTTAACAGTCCTGCAAATACACTTTCATGGAAACTCAGAAAGAAGGACTTAGCCTAGTTAATGCTGCTGATATTTCAAAAATAATTAGAATTAATAATTCTTTCTGTTATGTTTTAGGTTATATCTTCTGTACTTGGAAATATCAGTACAACTGTTACGCTGCCTTTTTTAAAAAAATATTTTTGAATTACTAATGGAAAAGTAGTTCTTTTAGAAAAGTTTTAAAAATCTGTGATGATCTCAGAAATCAGAAGCCTATGGCAAGAAGAAACTATAACTAGAATTTAGAGTTATTTGCTCCTAGTGAAAATCAAGGGGATTTTTACCCTTGT
This sequence comes from Phylloscopus trochilus trochilus, assembly GCA_016584745.2. Taxonomy (NCBI): domain Eukaryota; kingdom Metazoa; phylum Chordata; class Aves; order Passeriformes; family Phylloscopidae; genus Phylloscopus; species Phylloscopus trochilus. Next base: position 37,081,006 of record WQNJ02000001.1, on the reverse strand, counting down.
CTGCAGCAGAAAGGAAGGTAGGCCTCCAAAAAATTGCTTTTTAAAATCTCTGTCACAAGTATCAGGGAACATACCAGGAAGGCAAAGACAGTAGCATTCTGCAGGTAAATAAGCAGATGAATTATTTGCCTTAAAATGGAAAAAGCTATTCCTAAAACATTAATCATCAATGTTCCCTTTCTAAGGGTTGCTGGGGTGATATAACTGAACGTTTTCAAGTGACATGTTTGCTCTGTTGCAGTGGGCTTTCTTTCTTCAGCAAGAATTAAGCTTCTAATAATATACCGGGAAGAATGAAAAATTCCTGATGTTGTGCTGTGTTGATCTTTCACGTTAAAATACTTCTTTTGTGGTCATTTTCCCAGACTAGGCTGAGTTACTGGGCTCCATCTGCTGTATAAGTGGCATATTAGGCACAATGCTTTATTTTATCTGTCTTTATGCTAGGCTGGAACTTGATCCTGTGTTTAGAGAATGGGGAGTGCACAGATAAACTGTCTTTTCTGACAACATAACATTACAGAGGAGGGTGTGGACAGAGAGGTTTTTTTCTTTGTTGCCAATTATCCAAGAGTTCAATTCAGTCAATCAAGAGCTTCTTGGATTCTTTGAATAGGGCTTCTTTTATGCAAATTGTATACATCTTTGTTCTAAGCTAAACTTATAACTGTATTAATTTAACTAAATAATTTACTTGTTTTTTTTTTTTTATTTGATAGTTATTCCATTCATTGGAACTTTGGTTTTCAAATGTGTACCATTTTTCAGTAGAAATTTTCAAGTTTAATACTTTACATGTCATTTGGGAGTTTTGCAAGGTAATACATGATTTTGTCCTGGGAACTCTTCATTCATATTATACCAGAGACAATGTAGAGCACTGTACAATTCTTTATTTCGTATGTTTTCATCATCTGTTCATTCAAACTGATTTTTTTAAGAAGAGCTTTGAGACAACACAAAATTTGCATCTAGATGGCAAATTTCACAATAAAAGAATATTTTCTGTTTTATCCACTAATATGATGTAATTCCTCTAGACAAATTTTCATTATTCTCATTGCTAATTATCTGGGCAATTGTTCCCACCTTTAGATAACACATTATCATTTTATTTTGCCTGCAGAAGTTTGGTCACTAGCAATAGAAGACTGTATTTTCTAATCTTTCATTCATTAGTCATTATTTCTAACTGACAACAGCATGGAATCTAGATGCTTTTTGGTGATTTAAGCTTGCTTTAATTCTTCAAAGTGTCAAGAAGTGATAGATGCAGTCAAAGTCAAAAAAGAGTCACAGGATGGTGATCCCCCACAGGATGTTAAAACATATGGACATTCATATTATCCATCTGTTTTTAATCTAATGTTAAACTAAAGAGCAGGAGTGGTCTTTCAGGCATAGTATTCAGTTGGTTCTGAAATATTGTGCATATAAATTTTATTGTCAGTTTATTCTTTACTGGGTTATATACAGTAGCTCTTCAGATCAGCATTAATCTGTTTAATAGGTTAGCAGCTTGTGAAGATTGATTATAAAAATGCCAAATTTAGGTAGGTTGGAAGCAGCATAATATGAATTATTACATTGACAGGTTCATAGTTTTGCTGCTAGTAGACAAATAGCCTGTAATGTATCAGTTGCTACACTAGGGTTGTTGCCTATATTTCCATGTCAAATCAAAACAATCAAAGAAAGGAGAGAACAAGGAAACTGAACTGTCTTTATGGTTATCTAGTAGCGTGCAGTACTTGCCTGTCCTTATGTAGGTGGCAGAAATGTTATTCAGGTTCACATCATACATTTTCACAAACTGATTTCAGCCACACATAAAAAATTGTTCAAGAAAAATGATCCACTATACACCAGAAGCACTGACTACAGGTTTAGACACATTAGAATATGCAGTTCTGTGTAGGACATAATTTTTCTATAAATCTTGAAGACTTAATTACTCATTAGAATTAATTGAAGAGTTTCTATGAAACTGAAAAAAAATTTGATCATTAGACATGGATGAAGTTTTTACTCTTTAGTGAAAAGGTTTTAATAAAATTAATTAAAGGTAAAATATCTCCACCTTCATGTATTTTATGCCTTACCTTTCCTTCAACAAGTATATTTCCAAACCTGGCCACTGCAAAAGGTAGAATAAATCCTGCTTGTGCAGAACTAAGAGATTAGAGAAAATAGTGAGAAACCTGAAGGTTGGGTTGGGTTGCTTTGTTTATGTGAATAGTAAGGAAGATAAATTATGTAATTGAGTTTAGAGAGGGATAACTGAGGAAAAGTGTTTAACAACACAGAAAGAAAATAAATCTAATCCTTTTTTCTCAGATACTTTGGAATTGTTTTTATAAGTTCTCAGAATTCTGATTTTCAAACATTTTTGTTTTTATTATTGCTAAAGTGAAGAGGAATATTGGCAGTTATTATATATACAGGTTTCCAAAACCTGGTTTTTGTTCCTAGCCAGAAAATGGTAACAGTTCATGGTTGGGGATGAGAGGGGTCAGGGAAGACGAGTTTATTGTTTTTTTTCCCATTCCCACCAACAGGGAGGAGAGAAAAGTCAGTGATAATTTTCAGCGGTTTTTTGTTTTGTTTTGTTTTTTCAAAGTTGTGATTTATTTACAAGTGTATCAATTCTTATTTCCTACAGGGATACAAAATGGGAAGAAAAGAACCCCACCTTCCAGTGACATTTTGGTCATCTGAGAAAAGTGAAGTCAGCTTGGGCCAACAGAAAAAGCCAAGAATAGTTAAGAAGATGGGAGAAAAAGGTAAGGAGTAGCCATTAAATTTGTACATCTCATGGTTCCTGTTAGACAACTCACTTAGTATTATTAGATATAAGCAGTATATTTTTTTCCTCTGAAGAAAATGAGAGATTATAAATTATTTTAGCTGTTTTTCGAATAAAATTTTTTATTCAAAAATAATTACATAATATATCATCTTTCATTGAAGGACTTTTAGCCAGTAACTCTTTGTATAGTGGTGAGTTGCTTGGGGTTTGGGGTTTCTTTTTTGTTATGAGTCTTACACAAATCAGAGTAGCTGAAGCCTAAAGATATTGTACTGAGAGATACAGGACAATCTTTTTACTAGGGAGACAAACCAGCTTTATCTTGTCTTTTCTGCCTGGGCCATATGGAGGTGTTGCTGTGCCCTCTGTAGGAGGCATACATCCCCATCCATCCATCCTTCTGCCCACGTGGAGGAAGCCATGGCAGGTCTTCTGGGGAAAAGGCAGCTGGCCAAGCAGAATCATCCCCTGGGCTACATCCAGCTCCCACGATACCAGAGACCATCCTGGCCAGAGCTGCTCATGGCTGCATTTGTTAGAGCTCTGAAAATACCATGAACCTTGGCAGAGCCCAGGAACTGACATTTTACAGAAGAATATTCTTGTCCTAATACTTGTTTGGAAAAACAAACAAACAACACCACACACACACACACACACGCACACTTGCATGTTAATTCCTCTGAATTTCTTTAATTTAACATATCAGACTGCACAGCTTCTGTGAAAAATTGAGTAAAATTACTGCATTTTGGAGGGATTTCCTTCTGCAATTATTTCTGTGTCTACTGCTTTTGGTTAATTGAGCAAACAATGCCCTTGATAGCCATTTCCTTTCACCATAGTCAAAGGCAAGATAATTAACTAATTGCCAGAAGGGATTGTTAACTGCTGGTAATGAACCACTTTTGAGAAAATTACTGCTACAATACCATTAGGTACTGCAGGCATGCATGAAGGGGAGAAATACTGTTTTTGATATTTCTCCACTTTTTCTCCTGCAAGGAAGTTGTAGCAGATTTATTGTTGAGCAAGAAAACAATTACTATTTAGAGCAAAAAAATTATCCACATGTTGAGAATTATTCTCCATATGGCAGAATTGACCTGAATGTCATGAATTTTCAATTTTTAATACAATATTACAAATCCATTAATCTTTCATCCTAAAATATTGACCGCATGATCCAACAGTATATAGAATAACAATACTTTCCTACATGAAGTACAATGTAATGTATTTTTATGTCATTTACACAGGAGAATTTTGAAGAAAACCCTCATTATAATCTACACCTGATTTTGTAAATACATATGGACCATACCCAATGGATGGATGGTCCCATCACAAAGATAATCACAATTCTCACAAATGACTATTGCCTGTGGTCAGATTTAGCAGTACCCCTGGTGTGTCTCTAAAACAAACCAGAAAGGGTTAGGTTATGCTTGTGTCACATATATACAGGTCAAAAAGAGTTTTCAGAAAGCTAACATGGTTACAGGAATTAAGCATTCAGTCAAATTTTAAAGAATTTTTAAAAATCTTAATAGCTCACTAGAACATATTTTAGTCTAAATGAAAATGTCCCTGTGTACTGTGTTTCAGATATTCATACAAAATTCTATAATAAATATTTTTAATGTATTAAGCTGAATTACACATAAGAATTATCTGTACAGAGTAAACACAGAACAACATACATATCTTATGAAAAATAATTTTTCAGGTGTACGGTGAGTTCACAAAATCACAGAATTGCAAAATTACAGGGTTCCTCAGGCAGGTTCACCTTGGTCTGACTGCCCAAGACTTTGTTCAGATGATTTTTTAATGCCTCCAAAACTGGTAACTTCACAACTTCTCAGGGCCACCTCTGACAGTTCTTGGTGGTTCTCAATGTTCATAAAGACCCTCCTGTATTTCAATTAGTGGCCATTGCCTCTGGCCCTGCCACTGGATGCCACTGAAAAGAGTCTGTCTCCCTCTTCTTTAAACCATCCTTTAAGGTATTTATGTACATTGATCCCTTTGCACCTGCTGAAAAGCTGAAAGTACCTCCTCACTCATCCTTTCCTCACAGGAGAGCTGCTTCAGTCCCTTAGTCATCTTTGTGGCCTCTCGCTGGACTCTCTGCAGAATGCCCGTTTTTCTCTTTACTGGGAAGCTCAAAACTCGACACAATACCTTGGAAGTGGCCTCATCTGTGCTGAGAAGAGGGACAGGAGCAGCTCACCCAACCTGCTTGCAACAACCTTCCTAATGCAGCCCAGGATAACATTTGCCTTGTTTGCTGCAAGGGCACACTGCTGGCTTGAATTCAACTCAGTGTCCACCAGCATCCCCAAGTCCTTTTCTGCACAGTTAATTTTCAATTACATATCATGAACATAAGCTCATATGAGAGTTGAAAGGCAACCACATTTATACTGTATCTACAAATAGAAAATGGAATTCAGCAACATGTATGGCAGCCTCCACCTCTTCTGATTCTATCATATATTCATACAGATTCTATCTGTATGAAAATAATAGATTATTAGAGATGTGTGTCCTCATCTCAGCAAGCCTTGGAGGTGAGTTTTCATTGCCATACATATATCAGCACAAACATCTACTACCTATCCATGTCTGGTCTGTAAAGGGTTACCATATTCTTTTACAGGAAAAGTCCCCCCTCTAGCAAAAGCATTTAAAGAGTTGAAAAAAATTGCACCACCACATCAGAAGAAAGATAGTAGAAAATTCAGTGAAATAGTACCAAGATTTATGATGTTACTAGCAAGATGAAACAATATGAGTTTCTATAAATCAGTGTATACTGCCACTGCTATAGCTATTATATAGCTGTATAGCTATTTTATCCAGTTTACCTCTTAATCACAAAGAAATTACTCTTTATTAGCTAAATTTATGTTGCTATCTATGTATTTATATTAGATTTTTTATAGATTACATTTTAGCTATACTTCTGGGAATATTTCCATTTAATTTGATTTATATAATTACTAGCTAACTGTAATGTATTAATGTTTTCCATGGATTAATATTTAATATACAAGTTCTTAAAAGGAAAGCATTTTAGGAAAGCATTTACAGAAAAAAGGGGATATTTTTGAATAATATTACTTTTTATTCTGGTTTTCTTCTATGAGTAAGTCTGAAATAGATTTTAGCAAGTAAGTATGAAGTTAAACTCTGGTGTTTGGGCAGTACATAACAGAAGACACAAGAAGATAGGTACCATATTTTATATAGGTAACAGATAAACTATTAGATTACTACATTCCTTAAAAGGCAGGAAGGACACACCAGGAAGCAGAAATTGATGTATAGAAGCTCAGAAACCAAACCATCTGTAACCAGATTTCTCATTTGGGATCTATTTCAGGTGACAACACCTACTTAGGATACCTAGGATCAGATACCTTTCTTCCAAGCACCTATTAAGTATCGAGAGATTCAGAGCAGCTTAGAGGGCTCTTGGACTGGCAGTGAGTACATCTCTATAATTCGGTACAAGAAATTTATTGTATTTCTGTACAAGAGACAAAATTGTTTTATTACATGATTAGTTCAGCATAGTTCCTAGCCAGAAAGGAGCATAAGCAAGAACTAAAATCTCAGTGTCTCAAAACATTGGCCCATGCTTTCCTTAGGCCCAAGCCCTCAGAAATAGCTATCCATGCTCAATAGAAGATTAGCTCCCTACTTCTCCCACATAGCTTTGCAATGGAATTTAGAGGGCATTTTAGCTCTCTAAATTTAGGCTGCCACTCTAGTTCTCCAATCCAGCTGCGAGACCTTCAGAAAGCCCTGCTTAGCTGCTGCTTAACCTGAAAGGCATTGAATTTATCTCACCACCAAAATACACCAATTGAATTCTTCTAGGTGCCCATATTTCTGATGCTGGATACTGATATCCTAAATATATCCTGAAGATGCCAAGCAGCTGCAAATGTGAGCATGGAAGATTCTCAAATTAGTCATCCTGCAACTTTGCTTTTCTGTTGGGATTAATTACATAGTCATCCTTATATGCCAATGATTCAGAGTTCAGATATCCTATTGTCAAAGGAAGGGATGTCTGGTTATCTCTGAATAATTCATTTCTGGATCATGTTTTTGGTAGGTGGAAGATCTGCTTTCCAAACCAGACACACAAGTAAGGACCTGAATATTTTTACTGGGATGCAGTATAAAAGAGAAATATTGTTTCTGCCTGATTTATCACCAAAAGGCCGTTAGAAACAAGGATTAATAATACAGATACAACTTTTTTCTGACTACCTTAGCAATATTGCTACTCAGCAACATTTTCTTTTTCTTCACTGGTCTTTCTTACAGACTGTCTTGGGGGACTTTTTACTATCATATTACCTGCCTAAGAATAAGACCCTGACACTTTCTATGTGCAAGAAATTCCTAAATCTGGACTGACAATTTCACTAGAGAACAAGTACCTACCAATCAGCATTAGTAAAGTTAATACAATTTGGAAACTGGAGTTCTTGCTGCTCCATGTTCCATGTGCCTGAACTTGCAGTTCAGTACTGCCTGCTCTCAAGTTTATGTTGCTGTTTCACTGTGATAAATCAAATCCCTGCAGCAGATAAGAGGGTTTTTGTACCCCGATTCAATACCAAAGTCCTGCTGCTTTAAATGATACAGGATCAAATGTGGTTTGGGATCACAGTTTCTGGGACTGTCACAGGAAGAATCTGAGCAGGTCCAGAACAGTTTGCAAGCCCATAGCCTCAGCTACAAGCTCCTTCAGACAATTATTTCCTTTCATTTCCATTCAGTGGCTCATGCACACCTGCAAAACTTAAAGTAGTAAGAGGATGGAGAAAATATTAGAGGATGAAAGGAGTTTGTTACTGATGCCTAAAGAGGCTACCTGGAACAGAGGCTAGAAAGAGATAAAGGAATAAAGTTGGTATTTATTAAAAGGCCTTCAAAAGATACAACTTGGGCAGTGCAAGAGCCTGGCCCGGGCTACACCCAAGATGGACGCAAAATAGATGACCAGTCATGAGTCTTCACACTTTTATAAGTTTTGTTCCATTTAAATATTGGGGTTGTCCAATTACAGCTTCAGGTTATGAAGTTCCATCCTCACAAATTGCTCTCCTCAATTCTCTGTTGTTTATATTTTTTGGGCCTGAAGCTGTCCTTAGTTCTCAGGCTGGAAAAGGATTGTTTTGTCTAAATAAATTGTGAGGAGAACTTGCTAACCCTTTATATAAAGTCCAGAGTCACACACTAGGACAGTACAGAATCTGGAAAATAAGAAAGCCAAAACTTAAGGCATCATTACGAGTGACCATAAATAGTGAATTAAAAAAATATTCTGCTGTCCTTAACATGCCATACAGAAAATGTATTTAGCCTGGAAAATCAACAAAAGATTGTCTGGACAACTGGCATTCAGTTAAAGTGCAGTCCACTATATAAACTATGTAAAAATAGAAAATCAAGGATTAGCCTTATCTGAGATTTAACTTACTAGTAATATAAAATAGTTACTCCACAGAAGAATTCTGGATAGAATAAATAGATAATATCTATCAATAGCTATTGGGCTGCAAACGGAAAAGAAAGAAATTAAAATAATTTTATTAAGTTTAAAGTAATAAGGGAATATGCAGATTTTCTATTTTTAAATGAATTTCAGAGAAAGATATATACATTTTACTTCCATAGCTGCAAGAATAAACTCACAATTAAGAAAAATAATCATTCCTGTTGCAGATTTCCAAGTTGTGCACTGAAAGGGAATGAATGTGAAGTAGAGGAGGAATAACTGGAAGACAAAGAAGATATTTGCATAGCATTAACCCATAAGAGCAAATGACAAATGTATTTTCAAGTGTGATTATTACAAGTCAATTTGGTTGAACGATATTTTTTGGAAAATATTATTTTAGAATAATTTTTTATTTAGCAGTTTGCAATATTTAAAATATCTTAAAATCTTATTTTATTTAAACTCTAATACATCCTCATAATAAAAAGAATAGCTGATTTTTTTATTATTATTATACCTTTAACATTTTAATTGCCATATAATTTCTTAAACATATTATGTTTCAGAACTTGTATGTTTAGTTTCAGTCCAGAAATTAGACTGGGCTTTGATTGGTTTGTTTTTTTGATTTCCAGGGTTTTTCTAGCGGATTCACCAACATTTGATATACATGAACTGAACTAGTATTATCATATTTCTTTGTAGTTCCCAGTGAGGAAGAATCAGCAAAATGTATTTCAAGATGGAATTATGAACTGAAAATTCTTATGGGAGACATCTTCATTCTCTTGCTGCAGAATTTCACAGTTTTGTTTTGATATAGGGTTTGGCAGATGATTTTATTTTTGATTTTGTCCTGAAGACAACAAAATGATTTTTATATTTCCATACTATATCATGGAAGGCATTGGCAACCCAGATTGGTAAGTAATGTAGCTGACCTTAGTGCCATGCCATAACTGAGTTAATCAAGCTGGTTACAGTCTGACCTATTAGTCTGGATGCAGAACTGAAGGACCACTGTATTGTTTTCAAATATTATTTGAAAGCCCTGTCACAGCTATAGCTTTGCATTGTGCTGAAGAACCATACGAGGAAGCCTGGAGCTAGCTCAGAGGCCTTCAGGAGGAAAGCATGCTTTACCCTGTTTTGACCTAGTCAGAACACAACAGGTTTTGTGAGCATGGGGAAGTTAATTTTGCAAAATTTAATTTTCTTGGAGAAATTATGGCTACAGGGAAAATCTGTAACATATATTATTACCAAAGCTAAATTGATGCTTTTATATTTTTTGTATTCTCCTTATATAATTTAAATGATGTACTGCAGGCTCTTTGCTTACAATGTAAACTGATCTGCCAAACAATGGGATCAGAGAGAAAGTGATTGTATTTGACCTGGAAAAAACGTAATGTTGACAGAAATACTACACTGTGAGTTATGAATGTTCTTGATATTTCATCCAGGGCTGACTTCTATTCAAGTTCAGTTTAATCACAGGATCAGGCATTTAGATTGGAAAAGATTTTTATAAATATCAAGCACAATTGTAAATCAAATGTAAGTTGTTCTGTGCTAACAGTCCCTTATATAGGAACCATACCATAGGCACCTGGCAATGCACAGCCATGTAGGTAAGATGGCCCATGAGGTGCCTGTAGTTGAATTTTACTGGAAAACCAGTCCTTTTGCTGATGGAACATGACACAAATCAACATGTATGTTAATTTTTTGTTACCAGCACCTTTCTACAAAATTCAGAAGGATAACAGTATAAGAAGTGATCCACTATTAAAAACCTCAAAAGCAAACTAATTATTTATCTAGGGAATTTGCTACTTCTCATTCCAACATTGTACTTGGCTTATGAAGGATGTTCTATACATTTTTCTTTATTTTATGTTGAGGAAAGAAAAGTTTTCCAAGAAGTTATTTCCATTAAAAAAATAAAACTTCAGTGTCATGGGCTGGCAATAATTCTGATGTAAACACATACTATGAAGCATGGCATTTGAATAAGTTTTTTTTTTTTCACAATAAATATCACCATCATACCTAGCACGCAAAATTTAGAGAAAAGGAAAAAGCAATTGAAAAAATCTCAGAAAAATATTCCAAAGGTACAATTGCTTAGTCCAGCTTGTATTAACTAAAGATTAAGATTTGCCTCAGTATTAAGTGGGTATTATTCAGTACTTTTAGCATTGTCAAGTTTGATATCTAGTACTCTATGCCAATGCAGAACAAGAAAAGTAAGCTGAGTTCTGCTGGAAATGGGAGAAAACTCAGCTTTTAACTCTGGGGTGTTATATAAGAGCTGCATCACTCTGCCTGTCCAAGTTCTGCTGGCATCAGCCAAAATGCTGCAGGAGGAGCTATCTACCACCTTGACATCCCACGTGAATCCATAGCTAACAGCAACCACATCCAGAGTAAAACAGGTCTACTCTGCAAAAAAAGAAAGAATCAAAGCAACCAAAAGTGGAAGTAGGGCAAAAGCATTTGACAGTTCATATTTAGAAAAACTGTATGTAGTGACTTCTTTCCTTGAAATTTAACTGGTCTTACATTCAGCAGTTATAAATTTAATTTTTTTTCATATTTTGACCTTCTAGAAAAAACCACTAACATTTGCAGATGGCATTTTGTTAACAATATTGTTAGCCTAGATTGCTTTCATTTGAATAATTATGCATCGTAAGTATGGGGAGGTCTATCTTTCTGTTTTCTAGAGTGCCTATTATAGAATCACAGAATAGTTTGAGTTGGAAGGGACCCTTTAAAGGTCACCTAGTCCCAGCTCCCTGCCATGGGCAGGGACACCTTTCACTAAAGCAGGTTGCTCAGAGTCCTATCCAGCTTGGCCTTAAACACTTCCAGGGATGAAGTCCCCAGGAACTTCTCTGGGGAATATGTTCCTGTGTTTAACCATCCTCATTGTAAAAAAATTTTTACTCATATCCACTCTAAACCTACTCTTCTTAAATTTAAAGTCTCTGCTCCTTGTCCTGTCACTCCAGGCCCTTAGAAAAAGTCCCTCTCCCTCTTTCTTGTAAGCTTCCTTCAGGTACTGGAAGGCTACAATAAGGTCCTTACACAGCCTCTTTTCCAGGGTGAACACTCCCAATTCTCTCAGCCTTTTCTCACAGCAGAGGTTCTCCATCCCTCTGATCATCTTCAAGGCCCTCCTCTGGAGTCACTCCAGCAGGTCCATGTCCCTCCTGTGCTGGCAGCCAGAGCTGGGTGCAGCCCTGCAGGTGGGGTCTCAGCAGAGCAGAGGGGCAGAATCCCCTCCTGGCCCTGCTGCCCACGCTGCTCTGGCTGCAGCCCAGGACACGTTTGGCTCTCTGGGCTGGGAGTGCCCATGGCTGGCTCATGTCCAGCCTCTCACCCAGCAGCTCCCCCAAGTCCTTCAGGGCAGGGCTGCTCTCCATCTGCTCATCCCCCAGCCTTTATTAATATGAGGAATTGCTTTGACCCAGGTTGAGCATCTTGCACTCGGTCTTGTTAAACCTCATGGGATTCCCATGGACCCTTTCCTTTAACTTGTCCAGGTCCCTCTGGATCGCATCCTGTCCTTCAGGTGTGTCAACTGCACCACTAAGCTTTGCAGGTGTCATCTGTCATCCCTCTGTCATTAATGAAGACATTAAACAACACTGGTCCCAGTACAGATCCCTAAAGGACATCACTTGATTCTGATGTCCATCAGGACACTGAGTCGTTGACCACTACCCTCTGGTTGTGACTGTCCAACCAATTTGTCATCCACCACACTGTCCATCCATCATAATCCTTCCCTCTCCAATTTAGACAGAAAGATTTTGTGGGGGGCAATTCCAAAGGCCTTACAGAAGTTCAGACAGATTAATAGATTCATATCTGTGATAGATCCGTAGCCTTTCTCTTGTCCACTGAGGGAGTCACCCTGTCATAGAAGGCCACTACATTGGTCAAGCAGGACTTACCCCTGGTGAAGGTATGCTGGATGTCTCAAATGGTCTCAGGAGGACCTCTTTGTCCTCCTTCCTGTCTTTACCTTTCTAAGAGATGGGTGTAATATTTCTCCTTTTCAAGTCACCTGGTACTTCACCTGACTGTCATCACACTTTAAATGTCTTGGAGAGTGACTTGGCAAGTCAGTTCTCTCAAGATTCTGGGATGCATCTCATTGGGTGCCAAAGGTTTCTGTATATCTTTGTTCCTCAGGGGGTCACAAACCTGGTCTTCTTTTACAGTGGAGGGGAACTTGCTCTCCCAGTTCCTATCTTGCAGTTCATCCACTTGACTATGCAGGGCTTCTCTATATTTAACACAGCCGTTAGGTCCTAGAGAAATGTTATTATTAGGTTATTTGCTGTTTAATGTGTCAGTTTACTTTTTCAAAAGCATCTGCATGAGTAAGAGAAATTATCAGAGCAATAATTTGTCCAATGTCCTATTGTCTGGCATTTTTATTGTTAGGGGTTTTTTCTGTCATGCATTTCCCAACTTAAAAGAAGGAAAATGAGAGGGCATGCAAAATTATATACCAAGATTTCCATTCTACTGTGAGTAAAACAACATATTTGAATCTTGGAAAAAATACATAATTGAGACAAATGTATTTACATATTAAATCAAGGGGTTATTAAAACTACAGAGAAGGACACAAAGACTAGTTTTTTTTAATTATGTTCTAGAATATAGGAAAATGGGTAACAATGAACCTGAAAAAATGGTATGGTGAAAACAAAAATATCTTTGATGTTGAAAGAAGAACAAATAATTTTATTTGATTATGACTAGGAACTCATGGAGTTTGTTTACTGAGATCTGAGAAGATAAAAACTGTGTTAGTGCTGAGCAGTATTGTAATGCCAGTGTATTGGGTTGATGAGACTGCAATGGAAATGAAGTTATTGGATTGAGTGGAATGTGTTTGACTAAAACCTTGAGTCACATATGACAATACAGGCTCTAATTAGTTGTTATACAGTCCTGCCAAAGAGCTTTGTTGATCACTGATCTTGGATGTTTGAATTAGAATAAATATTCAAATTATATTGGGGTGTGTGTAATTTATATTGTTTCAAACTCCCTCCTTGGCCTCTGATCTCTAAAATATATCTCAACATACTCTGTACTGATTTTTTTGCAAGGAGAAAAGCACAATTTGAGCCATTGCCCAGACAAAAGGTGAAATAGTGAAACTCCTAATCTTACCAGTATTGTTACTGAGGAACTGCAATACAAATTTTTTTTAAAAACTCAGTGTCTGCCAAGGAAACTTCTGTGATAATACAAATTTTTGCATGAATAAAAGACAGTCCAGAGGCTATAGTATCAATTTTATGTAAATATTTGAGATTCATTAATACACAGAAAGGCAGTTTACTAATGCTTTATCCATTTGTAGATTAAACAAAGGCTCATTAGCTCACATGAGACAGTTCGGTTTTATTTTTAGCTACAGTACGGCTGGTGCAATGCCTCTTCTTTTAGCATTTTCATTTTGCATTGCCTTCAGTCCTGACATGAAAGTTAACATTAATCTGCCAACTCATTCTGATTGGATTGCTTTGGAAGTCACTCCAAAGTCACAATGGCTAAATGGGATGAAGCTGTAAGACAGAAATGCATTGCAGTTAATACCTCTGCAGTACTGCAGCTAAGCCAAGGCCAGCCCTAATTCCTGAAAGAAAACAAATCCACAATAATCCATCCCTCAATTCTGAACAGAGTGGCATACTGCCAAAAAATATAAAACATGTATTCCTTACTAAAACACTGCATCTTATTCCACCACAGTTTCTCTTGGCCTTTTATTCATGTAGTTTGAGGTCAGTGAGCAGCATACATGTGAAGGTGTTATCTGTCCTGACACTTACAGCATTCCAGTGTTCTCCTGAAATAAGAGGACTTGGGGAGAGAATGGTTGCTGGAACAAATAATGCCAGTTTTTGTTGCAACAATTAGAAGGCAAAAATTAAGACAACTCCTAATTCCCTCCCCTCAGAGTTCCTCTGAGAATATTTTCAGCCATTTAATCCATCTAATGTCCATCTGGCTAAAATTACAACTGGTATTGATTTTTCATAGTCTGGGTCAGAATTTGGTTCTGCTCAAAGCAAGGATGATCCCACTCATGTCTAATTAGTCTCAGTTTGGAGATTTTTTTTATTAGCATGCTGATTTTAGCCCAAACCTTGACTGTGTTACTTAGAACTTATTCTTCCCTAAAGTGCTTTTGTGATGATAACTCATTGTGACAAAAAGAACCAGTTCTATCTTCATCCAAAAATGTGTCCTCATGTAGAAATAAGCCTTAAAAATATCTTACTAACAAAAATGTCCCAAAAGAAACAGATAATCACATTGGGGGGAATTAGGTGTCTAGAAAGTATTTCTAGAGGTTAGCAGTAATTTAGAAACCCTTAGGATGCCTTTGCAATAGTCTTTTTGTAATGTAAGCCTCATAAGTTACTAAAATATATTTTTAACCCTATGTCAAATCAAAATATGTAAAGAAATTGTTCATTACCTGCTCAGAGCTGAAAAATAAGAATAAAGTGGTGAAGTGCCTCACTTGTTTCAGGGTTGGCAGGCCTTGAAGTTGCATATCTCCTCAATGTGTCAAGTGTTTTGAGAAATTAATTTTAAATTGTTTAATAGAGTACTAGAAAAAAATAAAAAACTGTTTTCAAGCATTAGATAGACACATATAGAAAAAAAAAAACATTTTTGCATATTATTCTACATGAATCTGTTTGAATCCCTTTCTCTGACACCTAGTCAACTTTGTATCATTTCTGTATCATTTCTTTGGTAAGACTGACAGATTGTCATCATTACTGGAAAAAAAAATCTGTGTGGCCTACAGAGCTTTATACAAGAAGAATACTTACTGCAAACATTTCAGAAAGAGTCAAAACTTGTCATGACATGACTTGTCAAATTTGGTGCAGAAAGCTGAACAAAGTTTATCTTTTCCCTCCCACCCACCATGTTTCAACACCTATGGTACACTTGAGTTTGGTGCCATTTTCAGTACATAGCTGGATGGCTGGAGAGTGGTGCAAACCAGAAAGTAGCCACAAACCTGTCCTTCAGTTCTGTGTGATGGTATGGCCAAACTTGATGAGAAACAAATGATGTTAGATGAAGTTCATGTACCAGTTGATATTTGAAACTGATGTGACCAACACAAGTACCGTGCTGATGCTGCTGTTTGCTGCTCTTCAGATGGCAATAACTGCAGCTCTGTGGTAAGGCATTCACCTATGTCTACGGATGTAAGGTAACATTCAGGCCTATTGTTAACACCTACTTTTAAAGGTTGAAAACCCTGCTTACCTCCAGCAAGTGCTGCAAGCAATTGATTCACACGTGAACTATAAATAATGTTCACAGTACAGAGCCCATGCAACATACTGCTTCAGTGTTACTGAATATTCAGAACCTGCTGCCTCTGGTAGCTATATACGTCATGCTCATGACAGGCTTAGGCTCCAGTCGCCCAGAGCCTATGATTTGGCATGTGTTTTGGAGCTGGAGTGTTTGCAGATTAGTGAATACCAGCCACAGGGCCAGGTATGATGGCCAGGAAACTTGAAAATTCAAAGTGTCTGTACTGATATACTAAATTTTACTGCAAAATAATATAAAATATATGTGCTGGGAGGAGATGAGGGAAATGACTGACAAGTGTTGCCAAATATAAAGCAATTTAGGCAGCTAGAAGCCCAGCCTCCATCATGTGCAGGACTTCTGCTCTAGACAGATTTTTGAAGGAAAAACTCCAGGTACGGAAAATGGGATGAAACTGGGTTTAGCAAGGATAGAACTTAGCAGATAAAGTTTCTAAAAGGCTGATCATCATCAAAACAAGTGTGATAGAAGATGGAAGAACCTCTGGAAGGTTTCAGCCATGCCGATTTGTCTCCCTTGAAGGTAGTGAACCAGGCTTTGTGCTGCTTCCCTGTACCCTTCCCTGCAGAGTCAGAGTGCTTGGCTTGATCATGGCTCTTCCACATACTTCAAGCCAGTATGATGAAGCCTCCAGCACCACCATCACAACAGAGGAGCCTTGCAGTCAGTTCCCTATTTGGCAAGAAGAGAATAAGAAGAAAGTGCAACACGTGTTATAAAAAAACTACCCCAGCCTGGTGTACACAGGGTCAGCTCAGAGCCTGTTCAACACTCCTACTCCCCCACTCCAGGGAAATTTATTGTCTTGGCAGCAGAAACATATGAGGTCATGGAGCTTAGAGTCAAGTAGCAATGTGGCTCTCTCTTTACTATGCTGCATCTCACACAGTAAACTCCACCAGAACCTGGACTGCTGTGGTACACACACGCCTGGATTGCCTCTGCATGAAGTCAGCTTGTGTTGACTCACACCTCTAGATCAGTGTGATGTGAGTGCATCTACTTTTACAGATGTTGAAAATTAATCACTACATTTCTACTGTGTTTCTTGTCAGCAAGCCTGGCAGACCAAAGCTGGCTGCTCTGACCTGTCTTGGAGTCTGGATGGTAATTTTGTGTAATTTTAGCTGCAACATGAACTGTTCAGCTATCTGCAGTCGAGGTGACCAAGTTAATGCACAGATCTGTGCATATCAAAGATCTGACAGTGGTGCTAAAGCTGCAATGCATAAACGAAGCTACGGAGTAAATATTTGGGGTTTGAGCATTTGTTCTGAGAAATTCAACAAACAAAAGACATAATCTTCTTCTAATTATTCAAATTTTTTAATATTTGCCAAGGCAAAGCTATCTTGAAGATCAGTCAGATATTGCTGTCAAAACCCAAGGTTACAGTAATTTTCACAACTAATGTGATAAATGATGTCTTTGCTATATGGGAATGAATAATTGCATATAGAAACACTGTAATCTTGAGTTACAATTGGTAAAAAAATCAGCTATTGCAGTCCATAGCAAATTTTTAAAATGTTTTTACTTTCTCATGGTGCTGCAAAAATCCCTCCATGGGTACTGTGGGAAAATGCTGAAGCTGATTAAACAGAAATGTCACTAACATGTGCAAAGGCTTGAATTGCATTATTTTGATCTGAATACAAAAAATGTATAAGTGCATTCATTCATGTCTATTCTGACATAGGACCTGTAATTGAAATTTGAGGCCTATATTCAAGACTGTTTTGGACTTCTGTGGTAAGGACAAGAAGTTTGAATCAATATAGAGTCCCAACTTGAACCTTTGCCCTCTGCCTTACCTCATTCTACTCATTATTCTGTTTCAATCTGCTGTTAAGGGCAGCTTTCAAATATCTAAGCATTACATATAAAACTGTGTGTGTTCAAATAAAATTAATCTCCAATGTGCCACTTTATTTTTAGTGTACCAGTTGCTAACGGAGAAAAATAATGTTTGAGCTGCTCATGAAGTCAGTGAAAAGCTTCAGCTATTCTCCCCTGAGATTTGTCAGTTGTGGGGTTAACATTTGCAGAAGAAGATTTAAAATCTCTGCTGATTCTGGCTGGCAAAGGATTACAATGAGGTCTTTTCACAGAAATGCTGTAGATTGTTCATGTTCTTTTGGCTTTTCTAGGGCATGGTTGAGGACTCCTAAACCTGTTGTTATTTACAGGATATTGAATTTTGTTAAATTATGGCTTCGCTGAGGGCTTTTGAGATATTTTTAGCAGAAGTGGAAGAAAAAGAGGTTATTGAAAGGGCAACTAGCAGATGATTTGGCAGCATTACACGTAAAGCATAAACACTGTCTTCTTCCGCTGTCACTTCTTGCTGTTCATGTTCCTCTGGCCAAAATATGGCTGATATTTCCATTGATCCATTTACTATCACAGAAAGGGAAAGGAGAAAGAAGACTTTTTTTTAAACAATCACATTTTCTTACATAAATACTTAAAAATTTGATGGCAAACAACGTTTGTTGTTTTGATCACTGCTTGACCAAATATTGTAGGAGTATTTCAAAACAACTGGGACTTTAATTATGAAAACAAAGGTATTTGTTACTGTTATTAATCAAATTATTTCTACATACACTTTAAATGACTCCACATTTATATAGTTTGTCTAATATATTCTCATATTGCAATTATTGCAATGGCATAACTTCAATTAAAAGATGTTACAAAACAATGGAAGAAAAAGGCTACTGTCTAGAAGATTGATAAGTGGAGCTAGTTAAAGGAAAAAAAAATTCATGTTCACCAAGGACTATCAGATACCTGGGAAAAGAACCTGAAGAATACCACTTCATTTTCTTTTCATTCTTTTCTTATGAACAAACACAGGCAAAAAAGCTACAGGATATGTATTGTAAGGCAATTATATAGAAACCTAGACATTTCAAAGTATTCATGTCGATTAATTTTCATTTTAAAAAATCTAATTTGTATTGAGATTTTGTTTGCTAAACATGAGGAGTATGTTCTACAATACCTGAAATATGTACAGTAATTCAAATTCCTCCAGGTCCATCAGCCAGACTCCTCATTGCCCAGAGCCTTCAGTGATACTATCTGTGTATAAGATACCACAAAATTACCATAGAGTCTTCCAGTGGTTTAGAAAAATATCTAAGAACTTGGCAAGAGGCAGCCTCCATGATGGTGATGTCCTTAGTACCTCACAAGTGGCTGATGAGCAATGTGGGCACAAGCTAGTAAAAAACTGCAGACACAGAGAAGGGCTTAAAAAAGCTTGAGACAAACTGGGAAATCAATGAAAATGAAAGGATCCCAAAAATATCTGACAGATTTTATTTCTTTGATGAAATTATAGACTCTATTGTTTAAGAGGATGTAGGATTAGCTATGGTAAAAAATTGCATAAAACCCTGTCAAAGTTTTATCTGCCTGTTCAATTATATCAATTAATTTAAATGCTAAGATCTGTAATGGGTGGTTATTATCATGTAAACTGATAGATGCAAGAAATTAAATTGGAAAGTTATTACATAAATGAAAGAGTTGTATTTTGGTACAAAATGGACTTAGATGTTAAGTGATATTTTGCCTAGACAAAAATGCTGTAATAACAGAATTATTTAATTTGGAAAAGAGCTTCAACATCATCAAGATCAACCATCAACCTAACACTGCCAAGTTCACCACTAAACCATGTCCATGAGAGCCACATCTACACGTTTTCAAAACACCTTCAAGGACAGTAACTCTGCCACTTCCTTGGGCAGCCTATTTCAATGCTTCATAACCCTGTTGGTGAAACCTTTTTATGTAATATCCAATTTACACCTCCCTTGGTATAACTCAAGACCATTTCTTCTTGTCCTGTCGCTTGTTACCTGGGAGCAGAGACCAACCCCCAGCTGGCCACAACCTCCTTTCCGGGAATTGAAGAGTGTGACAAAGGGTCTCACAAGGGTCCTTTACTCCAGGATAAACAATCCCAGTTCCCTCAGTCACTTCTCATAGGACCTATCCTGTCAACATCTCACTAGCTTTGTTGCTCTACTGATTTCCTCTTGCTGTACTGAAATGTAACAGAGTTTCCTATCACTAATATTCTCTAAAGTTTTTAATGTAGAATAATGGACCTAAAGAAAGTTTCTTAATATTAATTACTATAATGAGAGAAAACAGTCATTACACTTGTGTTTTCAGAACTGGAAAGAAAGCATACTTTCAGTGCTACAGAAATGTGTGCTACATATTCAGGTGCTCCCAGTGCTAGAAAACTTTAAAGGTAATAAATGGAACAGTAATAAAACATTAAGGAAGACCTGAGAAAATTGGCATTTATTAAAGCTACTTCAAGCTTTGATTTTGTTGTTGTTGTTGAGGGCCATTCCAAAAAGGCTAATTAGGTATTTGTTAATAACAGGTCACTTCCCTTAGTTTCCAGAGTTTTCTTTGTACAGAGTTTTTATTATCTAACTCTCTGTACAGAAGTGGAGTAAAAGACTCCACATTCCTAAAGGTCCCAGAGACAAAGTCTTTTGGCAAAACATGAAAATAAAAATCAAGCTTATCTGTATACCTTAATGATATACAAAGCAAGAATATCCCACGAGGCAAGGACTGGAGTGTAAGGTGCTGCACTTGGGTCAGAGCAATCCCAAGGACAAGTACAGGCTGGGCAGAGAACGGATTAAGAGCAGCCCTGCCCTGAAGGGCTTGGGGGAGCTGCTGAGTGAGAGGCTGGACATGACCCAGCCATGGGCACTCCCAGCCCAGAGAGCCAAACGTGTCCTGGGCTGCATTCAGTTCTAGGGCCTCCAACATGATGTGGACCTGCTGGAGTCAGTCCAGAGGAAGGACACAGGTAGGGTCACAGGACAGAGCACCTCTCTAATATGGATACACAGAAAGCTGGGTTTGTTCAGCCTGGAAAAGAGAAGGGAAGAGCTTATTGTGGCCTTCCACTACCTAAAGGTGGCTACAAGAAAGCTAGAGACAGACTTTTTAGACGGACATGTAGGGATAGGACAAGGACGGATGGCTTTAAACTAGAAGAGTGGAGATTTAGAATAGATATAAGGAAGAAATATGTTTACTCTGTGGCTGGTGAGGCACTGGCACAAGTAGCCCAGAGAAGCCGTGGATACCTCATCCCCAGATGTCTCCAGGGCCAGATTGGATTGAGTTTTGAGCAACCTAGTCTAGTGAAATTCGTCCCTGTCCATGGCAGAGAGCTTTGAACTAGATAATATTTAAAGTCACTTCCAACCCAAACCATTCTATGATTCTATGACTCCTGGCTTCTTGGCTTCAGGAGACTTTTATTATGAAGAGGAAACACAGGAAACATTTATACTTATTTTCTTCCTCTCTTTTTCTTGTTATATCTGACATAGTGGTAAACCTAGATCTGGATAAATTCCTGACAGCTTAAAATCCCATATAAATCTTCTTGTTGCAGCAACAGAAGATGCCAACTAGCTTTGCTGGAAATGGCATCCCAGCATCGTGTGCAGCTGTGTGACCATGTTGAGGGCCAGGATTACCAGAAGTGAATAATGATTCTGTTACCCAAATGAAACCTCTCCATGTGCCACACAGCAGGTAGAGCCATATCTTTAAAATCAATCTATAAATATTTTGGAAGGAGCATAATTAACATCTCTGGAAAATCTTATCATTTAAGACAAGGGCTGCTGCTAGGCAATGATAAAGCCAGTGAGTGTTGTCTTATGATATACTGCCTTTGCCATACAGACCTTATCCTGTGAGGAATGTTTGCAAAGATGCCTGATCAGATATTATACTTCTTGTGCCACAAAACTAATTGAAAATACATTGTGAGGTTGCATAACTTACAAGATACTCCATACATTCATCTTTATGAATTCAGGTTGTGGAAAGCAGCATGATTCTTTCACTTATTTTCAGTGAAAAGGTTTGAAAAAGTATCTTCTTTCTTTCTGTGTCAAAATGATACTGTAGGAAAACACTGGACAGCTGAACTAAATGAATGCTTGAAAAAAATCAGCTCAGGGCTGGTCAGTCATACCTGTGTGTTTCATTACCTCTCTAAAAAAACCCTGAAAAGTCAATTACTCCATAATTCCACAAAAATCCAACTAATTTTTTTTTTTTCAGGAACACCTTTGCATTGTGCTCTGAATCCAAATGTGGCAACTTCAGCACAGGTAAACATGGAATCACCTGTCACTCATTTCTTCCAAGCCAATCTAAGAGAAAATACATGCCAAATGCTCCTTCTGTGTAATGTGGAAGAGAAAAAATACCCTGTGTGCTCCTAAACAATGTAATTCAGATTTTTATTATACAGGAAAAAGTGCTTTTGTAGGAACAAAAACATCACCACCACCAAAAGCCCAAATAATTGAATGTGCTCTAGTGTAAATTTTTTCTGTGCAAGTTCAGTATGCCAGATAGGGAAGAAAAAACTTATAGGAAGGGAACAGGCCATTTCATACAGACCCTGCACTTGCAACTCATAGAAGAAAATTTTCTTTCAGAAAGGAGAATTTTATATCTTAAGGAATTATAAAAGGATTCAGGCATGAGATCATGCAGTAGAACACTCTAAGTTTTCCTACAGAGCTGGACTAGGAAATGTGAAAGGCAGAATAGTATGAGTACTTTTCACACCCTTTTACTCAACAGTTGTAGGAAAAGTTTCCACTGGTCACAGTCTTTAGCCTCTTTATGAGAGCATATATTTTTAAACAGCACCAACAATCTCAGGTTTTTAAAGCAGAAATACAATCCAAAATTGTTATTGCAAGTCAGCAACTCACAAGTTTCTGGTAAGCAATAAGTCATATGTAATGTTATGCCTAATCTTACAAGGTCATAATACATTAGGAAATGGATGTGCTTTCTGAAGTAAATCTAATAAAGAACTTTCTTATTATTTGTAAACATGGATTTTAGAAGTATGTGCGTGAAAGTATTGTACAATTAGTGATATATATTCTGAACCAGATTATTTGGATAACTGAGGACAAGTTCAGTTTTACAAAAAAAGTTTTGGAAAGCTGAAAAGAATACAAGAAAACTACAGAAAGGAAAGCCACTTGTGTCAGTATTTTTAATGCTGTTCTCCTTCTGCAGTATGGAATGATGATTGTCTTTTCAAATGATTACTAATGAGATGGAGATTGCATGACTCTATTTTTAAATCAAAAGGTGCTATTGTGTCCTTAGGGAATGCCACTGGATAGTGTGAAGTAAAAGATCCTCTGTGTATAAGGACTGTTTAAGTTTCACTATTCTTTTGGACATCAATATTTCCTATTAATGAATACACTGTCCATGTTCTAGGACTGGATTAGATTAGAGCAGGGTTTAGAAAGGGTTTATAGTTTAGTTTATATAGTTCATAGAAAGTTTATATAGTTTTATAGCTCCCTTTTTAGAAAAGGAGTAGCTTTATCTCTTCTTTTCACTCCAAAAAGTATTTGTTTTTCCTCCAGCACAGGGGACTGAAAATCTAACCATACTCATTGGCTGTGTGGATGGCTGCTGGATTTGCTGTCCACTGACTTGACTGTTTATTTTCTTGCACTGCACTGTCTGTACGCCTCCTGACTTGATGAGATTGGAAGAAAGAAACTGGGAATCTGCTTCTTGAAGTCACTTGGTATCAGTGCTAGTGAGGAAGTTGCTAAAAAATGACCTAAGTATGGAGCAGAATCTGCCTCAGAACAGGAGAAGTCTAAAACTCAAGATGTGCTTATGCCACCCCCTAAAGCAAATAGTAACCCTTAAGGTGTGTAGGAGGCCTCAGGAAATTGTCAATGGATACATAAGGAATTTACTGACCTTCAGATTGAAGAGAATACCGAGGAAAGACAAGATGTGAAGGTGGATCAGCAGAATTGAACTCATACTGTAACAGCTGTTGCTATCAAAGCAAAAACATTTCCTTTCCTCCAATTCCCACTCTGAGCCTGAACATAATCCTATGGCCTGGCCAAGGTAAATAGTTCATAGATCAGGCAGACCATCACAACACTTTTTAGTAGAGGGCAATTGTATGAATTACATTGCTTGAAATGCCCACAAAAATAATTTCTCCCTCTTAATCGACTATAATGATCGGTTTGTTTGACTAATTATTCTCGTGAAAAAAATCTTCTCTTGCCTTATGCCATAAAATTACCTCAGCCTTATGCCTCAAAATGTCCTCAGCTTGGTGCACTACACTATATATATTGCAAAAATATTCTCCATGAGTATAAAGAAAAGCTTTAAACATGTCAGTCCTTATTAATATCACAGCATTAGAAACCAGAAACAAAAGGGAGGAGGGCAAATTTGTTGTTTCTTTATTTAGAAACAAAGTACATGGGGAAAAAAATGTCTCACTTGTTACAAGGCACACGGTGATGTCACATTCCACAAAGATTTTGGTGCAAGGAATATAACAGTCTGTATCTGTTAATTTTTATAGCACTTAACACTAACTGGAGCAGAAGAAAAATACAGTGTTTCCCTTTACTGCTAAATATAGGAATCCTATGGAGCCTGTAGGTAAATTCTTGTTATCTAAGGAATCGCTCATTACTCAGTCAAGTCTACACAGGAAGACAAGGCTATCACACACTTTTGAGATGCCTGATAGTGGCTGTTTAGAAAAGTTCTGACCAGAGCTTATTTTTAAGATAAACTGCCTCCTGGGCAAACCATGTCAGCTATAGGGCAGATGGCTCTATAACAGAATGATACCTGTACACATACAGTGCCTCCCACAGCCTCACTTCCTTTAAAAGGAAACTTGAATTGTCAAGAAAGGAAACTGTTGCAGTGTACTCCCAAGTTTTCCATGATCTGTGGGGCTGGAAGCTGAAGCTGCAGAAGAAGCCAGTCAGCCTGCCAAGTAAGTGCAGCAAAACAATGGTAATGGAATCTCCGTGCACTGAATTATTGTGTACATAAAGGTGTGCAATCTTATGTGACATAGGTACTCAGAGGAAAGGATATTTTATTGATTTGGGTCATAAACACCTCCTGGCAATATCATGATGCTAACAAGATATTCAATTCTGTACCCATGCTATAGTACACCCATCATATGCATTTTTTTTAGTCAGAAGGCTACTAGTTTTTAGGTAACTTCTTTGCCACACTTTTTTTTCACCTTGCCAGATTTATAACAGTGTTATTTTTAGAAATTTTTAAAATTGAAATAATTTGTCATCCACATATTTAGCAGACATGAGAACTGAATCAATACCTTCAGATACTGATATCTAAATTATCAGTGCTTTAAAAAAGTTATTTATTCTGACAGTTCATAAAGAAGTCTGATAGCAACTGTTGATACCAGCAAGCACGATACTATTAATGCATACATATAAACAAAAGATACAGAAAGTTATGCCTGGTTGAAATCTATTTCAGCTATTTCAGCTATTTCAGCTGTTTTGAAACAAAAGTATGAAGTGATAAATAAGCTATAATCTAAATATGATCTGCTTCACTGTTTGCAGTTCATGGGTGATAAATACTCCTTAATAGCCATGAAAGCTGACAGACATTTGAAACATAACACACAATTGTCACTGTTTTTTCCCTGATTTGTCAAGATTCTGCAGTTAGCCAACGTTCAGCCATACATTTGAAAGCATATAACACTATTTCTGCCTCCAGCATCTTCAAGACAATCAGAACACCATGTGACTGCAGTTGTTGAGTACGGGACCACATCACTTGCAGGTTATTCAAAGTGTTTCAGGAAATTTTCTGTTCTTAAGTAATTTCTAGAAAGGTACCATACCAAGCCTGCTGAACTTTACGGTTATATGCTCTAAAATATTTTGTAAAGTAGACAGCTCAAATATCGTATCATCCTGGAAGAGAAGTGTTCCAAGGAGAAGGGATCCCCAACTTTGGATCACATTTCTTAAGTGGAGGGTAACAGTTGTCTAAAGACAGGAATAGTGAGATGAACTGTGCTGAGTGTAGCTAGACAATGAATCACAGCGCTGTGGTAGGGAGATTGACTGTCTTAATTTACAGTGATAAACTAAATCACAAAGCAGAATACTATGAAAAGTTGAAGATCAGTCTGTGGTCAGTGAATGCAAAGAAGGAAGCTGTGATTTCTAAATTGTCATGTTAGTCCAGAGGATTTTGGGGGTTTGATGAATTCAGTAGATACTCAAAAACAAACTACAACT
Source organism: Phylloscopus trochilus trochilus (assembly GCA_016584745.2). Taxonomy (NCBI): domain Eukaryota; kingdom Metazoa; phylum Chordata; class Aves; order Passeriformes; family Phylloscopidae; genus Phylloscopus; species Phylloscopus trochilus. The sequence goes on along the minus strand of WQNJ02000001.1, from coordinate 37,055,073 downwards.
TACCCCGGGCCTAACTGCTTAAAGACCTATGCAAACGTTTAATATTACATAGACACTGTAGACATTTTTAAAATTTTGACAATACATGTCTGCTTCCCACTTCTTCAGGGTGTTGGAAGCAGTCCGAAAGTGAGTCGTCCTGGAGTGGCAGGTGTGGTTCTGGTGGAGTAGAGATGATCCTGTAGCAAAGGGTCCAGTGGTGGTGAGAAGGGGTCCAGTGATGGTGAGAAGGGGTCCAGTCTTCCTCCAGGAATCAGGTGAAGCTGGATACCTTCTGTTCCTATGTCTCAGTTTTACCCAGGTAGGAATGGTTGGCTCCCCCCACTGGGTGGAGCATCTCACAATGGAATGTGGATGTTCTACTTTGGTGATGTGTGCTTTTAGGAGTGTCTTAATGGTCCATTAGCAAAATATCCCCCTGGAGGGAGGACGGGTGATGAAAGAGATAAGAAACACTGCCACACCTGGTTTTAACAGTTGGCCCATTATCAGAAGGCATCCGCCGCCCCCCCCCCCCCACCCAGAGTTACAAGAGATAAAGAAAAACATCTCCCCAGCTGCTTTTAACAATGAAATAGAATACACACCCCTGACTCCACAACCCGAGACAATCAGAAACTGGGCATAAACATTGACTGACAAGCCATCTGATGGTACATTATAGATTGCACGACTGAGGATTTAGATGTCCCAAGTAAAAAATTTTCCCAGTCCTCAGAAGAACTGTAGAAGTTAAAAAATTCTCATTCTAATGCCTCCAAGGACTGAAATGTCCAGGCTCAGTTTTCCCCAGCTGCATACACTCTTGTGTGAGTGATGATGGGCTCAGCCATCCATGCAATGCAGAGAGAGACAGTGCTCACGTTACGCTGCCACAAATGTGTTGTATCCTCATGCCTTGTGGAAGGGGGGAATTTGGTAACCAAACCTCTTCATAGCTAAAAGCTGACTGCTTGGCAAACTACTGGTTATGCTCTTCAGTTTCTTCAGTTGTGCTGGAATACTAATGGGGATACTGATTCCTACTACAGGCATTTTAGAAATGGTTCTGATGCTGGGAAAAAAGGGTGCCCAACCCTTCCATTCCCAAGATTTGGTTCCCAATCCCAAGATTTGAAGTGCTGTGTTAATTCAATCTTTCTTCTTTACTGGGGAGGCCAAGCACCTTTAGTGAGTATTACAGGTGGAGTAAAGTCATTACTGCATTGGGGATTAATGTCTGGTAATTTGCTGATTTGGTGAGGGAGAATGATAATGTGCTAAAAGCACAGCTATGAGAGTGAGAAGAATGGATTCTATTTTTCTCTCTTCATGTTACTTTAAATTTCTCCCTTCCATTTTTACAAAGAAAGTGGTAGTTTTAGTTTACATGAGTCAAAAGTTGTGATGCAATGATTTTTTAAAGGAGGGTATTTTGATGCTTGTATAAACAGTGCCTAAAAATATTTTAGCATGCTATTTTCATTTTTAATTAGTACTGTTCAGCCAAACCCCATTTATTCACAGATTTTGCAAACTTTTTCTCTCTATTTTAAGGGAACCATGAAAATTCTAAAAAAACCAAATAAATTTAGAAAAATCTGAAATTGATCTCTGCTTTAACCCTTCTTGGTAAAGTCATGAAAAACACAGGGCCCTTGGGATAGTTACAAAGTGGGGTTTGTAATGGTACCCTGCTTCATCTTTTTTGCATATAAAATTTACATAAAGGCTAAGAACATTGGGTTATATAAAAATATTCAGACATGTATACATCATATTCTGGACTGCAGTTGAGAGAAAGAGAAGGGAGCCTCCAGTGAGCTATTAATTCCACTTAAAAGAATTATTTGCTTGAAAATTGCAGAAATAATTGTACACCCCTTTCTCTTCCCCAGAGATAAACATCTAGCTTAGAAATTACACTTAATTTTCAGCAGATGAAATGTGTTGTTGTGGAAAAAAAAGTAGAATTAGTTTTTCAGTTTTTCTTATAAAAACTGGAAAGATCAAAGTGATCAGTGTTTGAGAGGTTTCTACCCTCTTTGGTGTGAATATTTTATTATATTTCTGCTTATCATACTATTTCTATCAGCTTGTTCTAGGTTTCCTCAAATTGGCTGTGAGTTCTTGGCGGCATGCTAATGCAACTCAAAATTAGGTCCCATATGGTTCTGGACATCACCCAATACTAACATCAGAAGAAAGGGTTACTTCTAATGGGGGAATGCAAATCTATCCCATACTTATAGATCTGAAAGCACTCAGATTCAAAGTTCTTTTTTGTCTGGACTCTACTTAACAGCAGAAGTAAAAAAGTAAAACATATGACAAGAGGAAGACAATGCGGAGAGAGGAAAGAGTGAGTAGGCAGAATTCCACTCTGCAAGGCCAGGAATAGATTTGCTGCTGTTAGCAGATCTGCCACTAAACACAGCGCACAATGCTGTAAATATCACAGCATGGCACTCTCTGCATCTTACAGAAGATCACACCAGGGCAATACTGATGTGGTCTCTCTACTGTATACAGCTCCAGCAAGAAAAGGCGGGAGAGTTGCCATCATGCCCATACATTTTATGCTGTGAAAAGACTGCAAGATATTTTTATAGCTGTCTGGTTTCCCTCTTCTCCTTTAGGCGTCTTTCCTCAGGCAGCCATCCAAATGGAAGGCCATCATACAACAAAAATAAACAAATAAAATAGCTGGATTAGCACTGCACATAAAAAATGCAGGAATTTTAAAGAAACAGGTTAGAAATATGGGGTTTGCATGGCTTGCAGTTTGAAAGGTCAGAGACCAGCCTAAACCTGGCAGCTAATCTCCAGTGCTCACTGACAATGCCTTAAACCTGCCTTTTAATGCTGTATTCTTGAAAGGCATATAAAATAGTCAGTAATTACATAGAAAAAAAAAAAGGGGGAACATTATATTCTTTGCTTATTTTCAGTTCTTCTTCAGTGATACTTCATTCGGGATCAAGCTGTTATACTCCTTGTACTCACAGCAATGCACTTAGCAAGCACGTGGATACAAAAAGGTTTGCCAAGCTCTTCAAAACAAATAAGATAGGACTGAAAAGACAGACATCATTGACCATGGTTAAAGCCCATTGCCATTGGCCAAATTGGTTTCAATGGAATCAGATCCAAGAACTTTAGATCAAAACCAGCATTTCTTCAAGATTTACTGGGAAGTATGCGTTGTTGCTGTTGTCCTCTCTTCACTGCTGCCCATGACTGATCTTCTAGAGCACTGCAATTGCTGGAACTCCATATAAAAAAGTTTCCAACCCATTTTGTGCATGAGTGGGAGGACTGAGAGGATCCATAATGCTGCAGTCTTCTGGGAATACAAGTATTGCCAGCACTAGGATTAAGAGAGATGGGAATTATTAAGGCCAGCTGATTCAATGTAGGATTTCCTCTCTCATCACATCTCTGAACAGATACACGTTCTTTTTGCACGGCTCACAAGGTTCATGCAAGGGACAGTATCACAACCCCATTTATCCTGAAACAAAAATCTGTGACTAAAGGCAGGATTTTCATTAATATAAGGCAATACTAAGTTGCTATTTTTTTTTTTTCCTGGAGCAACAGAAAGAACCAGTTAGGTAAATGAAGATATTTGTAAAGCCAATTGGAATATATAAAGAACCTCCTACATTAAAAGAGATAAGAAGTGGACCAAAAAAAGTGAGTGAATTAAGCTAGAATGGGAAGTGGAATAATATTAGTTCTAATAATGTTAGAAAAGAGGATGATTTAGGTATACATGACTAGGAATGGAGATGTCTCTTAGGAAGGCCAGAGTAAGGGGAATACTAGCATTTAGACACCATTCCAAAAGGGAGTGAAAAATCTAGAAATTCTTTCCGACATGTAGGAGGAGAATCACAGAGAGAGAATGAGATGTGCAGCTGTGGAAAAACTCAGGAAAACAAAATAATTCTAGAAAGCCTTTACTGTTGTTCAAGGTTGTAGATATTAATGCCATAGTGTGAATCCTACTTTGCATCTTATTTTGCTTTTCATGTCTTATCATGTAGAATCTTCCTGGTGCTCAATACTTCATTGTGGCACTGGGAAAGAGAGTATACACATTTTCCTGCTGATTCCAATGCCTCCAATTATTCTGAATTTTGTCAAGTTTTTTAATTTGTGCACTATCTTTGTGTACAACAGTACAGCCTTACCAGAAAGCTCATGGTAATATGTAGAAAATATTTTCATAGAACTCAGCATCATATGTGCTCTGAAAAATCAAGACTTGAATGTTTCTGTATACACATATCTAACAAGAACTCAATCTGAGGTAAGAAAGAAAGGCTATGAGAACCCATTATTTGAGACCTGATAGAGTTTGGCAGCTCTGCAAGAGTGACAGACTTGTTTCTTGAAGGGCAGAAGGTCATGAACAAACAGAAGGTGGATGTATAAGAAGTATAGAATATATAAGAATATATCACATATTTAATTCCACGTATCCAAGGAATTACATACAGTGATTGACCAGGAGAGAGAGGAAGAAACAGACTTTCTGCAGAAGTATTCATCAAGTGGGAAACACAGTGGAGGGAGTGAGAGAACACACAGCTGAGGGAGGTAACAGGAAGAATAATGTGTGCTGGTAGGTTAAAGAGTACAGAACTGATTAATTAAGTGAGATTTGCAATATTGCACAATGGCGTTACTGCAGGCAAAATAGAGAGCAATTTCTTGAAGGGTGTGATTAGCAAGTTGGGTTTTTCTCAGATTTTTAATTTAAAATGTGCTATATTATTCTTGTATTAGTCAAGACAGTACAGATCACAATTTCACCATCCTCAGTAAAGCAGTAAAAGATCCAGTGTCCAAGTGTTGTGGGTTAACCCTGATCAGCAGCTCAGCTATGTAGACTCTCTTGCTCACTCACTCCAGTGGGATAGAGAGGAGAACTGGAATAGTAAGAACACCCGGGGGTTGAGATAGGGACAATTTAATATGGAAAGGGAAACAAATCCTGTTTATGCAAGCAAAGTAAGGAATTAATTCACTAGCAGGCAGCTGTTCAGCCATTTCCAAGAAAGAAGGGCTCCATCATGCAGAAGAGTTACTTGAGAAGAAAAATGCTCTAAATCCAAATGTCTCTCCCACCCTTCCTCCTTCTTTCCCTAGCCTTTTGTTACTGAGCAAGATGTCATGTGGCATGAAATACTCCTTTGATCAACTGGGGACAGCTGTCATAGCTGTCCCCACTTTCTTGTGTACCCCCAGCCTGATTGCTGTTGAGGGTGAGAAATCACAGAATCACAAACTGGGTCAGGTTGGAAGGGACATCTGCTCCAACCTCTCTGCTCAAGCAAGGTCATCCCAGAGCACATGGCACAAGATTGATCCAGACAGCTCCTGAATATCTCCACTGAGGGAGACTCCACAACCTCTCTGGACAATCTGTTCCAGAGCTCGGTCACTCACACAGGAAAGTTGTTCTTCCTCACACCAAGGTGGAACTTCCTCTGCATCAGTTTCTGCCCATTTCCCCTTCTCCAATTGTTTGGCAGCACCGAGAGGAGCTTGATGTGTAAGCAGTGCTCAGCAGTACAATAACAAAAACACTGCTGTGTTATCCCTACTGTTTTGTTCACAAATGTGAAAAACAGCCACCTACCAGTTCATATGAAGAAAATTATCCCTCAGCTCTGTGAAAAGAAATAGGGTCTCTCCATGGTACCTTTTTTTGCTATAAAATGTGGGAACTTATTGAGAATTAACTTGGCAAGAGGAAATTTAGACATCTGCATGTGCAGATGAGGCAAGAGAGGACTAGCAACATCCTGCCCTTTTTGAGCATGATTTTTTTGATGATCTGTGGGGAGCTTTCTGTCACATAAATGGAGCTTCCTTTTCAATATGGGTCTGGAACTGCCACCATCAATATTGCCAGCTCGTGGGGCAGTGATTGTCACGCAATGGGGGAAGTGGCTGAAGCAGAACCAACCCCTTAGCACTTCTCCCCTCTGCACTTGCCTTCAGGGATGCCTTGAATGAGTGCTCAAAGATTATATAACCTGGCAGCAGCTCTTTAGGCTGGTTTGTGAGCTTACAATATCTGCTATGCCTTGCTCTGAGTAAAACGGATGTGCTTGTTCAGAGTTATTTAAATATTTCTGTCATGGATGTAGCTTCTCTCAGAAGCCAGGAATCATCAAATTCACTCTCTTTCCTAATGAAAACAGTTTGCAATAATTAAATTGTATGTGTCTATGTTTCTACTTCGAAAAGGCTAAATAGTTGGCAAGCATCCTAAAGCAGGATTAGACTGCAGACCAGCTCAGACAATGCTTCCAGGCATCGAGGATGTACTGCAGAATCAGTTTAATAAAGTCTGATTAGATTACTTTCTCCGGTCAATTTGAAGCACTGTGGCCATAGGATAAATCATCTTTTCATCTCACCATGCTGCTCTTTTTCTTTGCTGAATCATATTTTAAAAGCACTAAACATATTTTTAAAAGATCTATTTATTTACAGATGCAAAGAAGCATAACCTCATAAATTCCCTTTTGTCCCAATGCAGTTTGATATAATATCTCAGTTGAAAGGATCAACTTTGCTTGCAAGTCTATTCTCAGGTTTCCCTTCTTAAAATATCTCTTTTTCTTCTACATAAATAACCTTGTTAGTACTATGGGAAAACAGTCCTGAATCTCTTATCTTGATTTGTCTAGACAACTGCTTGTACTGAAAACAGGCATAAAGCCAGATGTTTTTGACAAATCACTCATTTAAGCAGGGTGTTGAACTCCAGACATTTGTGTTAACATGTACATGGATCTGATTATCTTTAAACTTGATTTATTGCACGCTATATGGAACAAATAAAGAGGTTTTCAGAATGGCTGAGTCTAGAACCCCATTTGTTTTAGTTTTCAATGCTTACAGCAACAGAGACTGCATTTTGCTAGTTTCTTACCTAGCACCATGACTAGTAGAAGCTGTATTTAAGGATTTAACTCAACACAAAACATGCCTTCCTCTGACTCCTTCTTATCACGTTGTGTTATGCCAACAGACCTTAGCAGCCAGTTCAGATCCTTGAAAATGCATTATTCCAATCTGGTCTGCCTTTCACCAGTCTGTGCCCAGTCAGTTTTTCAGTCTCTGATGTAGTCTGGGCTTTCTTATGTTGATATAAGAATTCTGTTGTATTGTGTGCACTTACATACCATTTTCCATTGAAATAAAGAAATATTTCACCTTCTTCTAAAGTTATTATTTCTATATAATACCATATTAAGAAATAAATAGTGTTTCCCATGGACTCTGGAATAACATTCAGTAAAACTACTTATAGTACCTGGAGGTGATAGGAATGTACAGTGTCCAAACCAAAGGCTATCTTCTATGTCAAGGAGCAACCCAACCAAAAGCTGCTTAAGTTTCTGTCTCATTGTTAAATTCTGAGCAAGGGTCTTCAATGGTTTGCAGGCTCATTCAAGTGAAATTACCTAGGATGAGTTTTAAAAAATAATTTTAAAGTTGCATTATAATTGTCTACTGTCACAAGAATGAAGACTTGTGAAAAATAAAGGGGAAAAATAAAATTTATTTCCAGAGTTCCAATTAAAATACATTGTTGAAGTTTGTATTGTTAAGCTGATAATATAAAACAGGTTATGCCCATGTGGTCTGTCCACACATTGTGTTCATAATGTGAACCTAATTAACCTATAATTTCTCTCAAATTACATTTATACACTGCTTTCAAGTAGGGCAGCAACACATGGATAGAGAAATGAGGGGAAAAGAAAGAAAAGCAAACCTTTCCCTTATATTTTCTGGGGAGTCCTGAAAGACCAAACAAGGAGCCCTGACTCATCCTGTCAGGTTGCTGCTAAAAATTTAAAAAGAAATCAGACTTCAGTACTCATGTGATGGCTTTTTTTAATAAGCTTTTTGCAATTTTCTCACTTGGCACTAGCTACCATTAATAGCTGGTGCACAGTAAATAAAAGATATATCTCAAGCTTCTACTGGGATATGCAACAACCCAGACATATATGTAGTTTGAAAGCCTGAGATGTCTAGTCTGGCAAACCATATTTCCTTAGTTTGCCCTGAGAAATTCATTCTCCTGTGAAACCTCACGAAAATTGAACATTGATGCACTTTGCAGACTGGATTTGTGGGGCTCATCTGCTTGCTAGTGAAATGTCACTAGATGCTGTTAAAACTTGGTTGAACCTTACAAACCAACTCACTCAGCAAAACATGTTAAAATAATCTGGATAGGAGCCAGAAGAGATGAGACAGGATTATTTAAATCTAATATGTGTTAGAATACAGCCTAAGTCCTCTGACCCTAATCACTTTCCACCGGAGTACATCAAATTAGGATCCTGGGACAATTTACGTAGGAGTCTGAGTAAATGTATTGGCTTTGCCCTACAGAAGAATTCAAGGAAAATTCTTCCATGAAAAACATGGATAGCCTCTTATTAGTTCCAGAAGCTATTTATATGCATGGGAAAACCAATCATAAAAACATCAGCACTAGTTTTGACCCTGAAGTATACATACAGTGAATGTTGAGATGTGCTGCACCTTTAACAGCCTCTGATGATGCCCTTTTTCACATTAAAGTTAGTTTTGTGTAATAAGAATTTCTGTATAGTTTTTAGGCTTTCATTTTCTTTAAGCATTCTCTTGGAATTCTGTTTGCTTTCAAAACTGCCTTTCTCAGCTAATGATCTGGAAAAAGCTGAGGTGGGCTTGGATAACATGATCCTCTCTGCTGTGCATTGTTAGAGAAATGTCAGTCAGGTCATGGTAATGACATTGCTTTAATGAGGGAATTGAAATTCTTGAGAGAATTGTGACATAGCAATACTCAGAGAACTGCTTTGGACCTCTTGAATTGCCTCTGTTACTCTAAATAAATGGGGTGCCTTTAAGTAATTAGAGAAGATCATTAGTGCTGACACCTGGGATTGTTTATTTGGCATGGATGCATTTATTCCTGTTTGTTCCTGATGGGAGGCTATTAGATAGGTTGGAGGTAAAATATGTCAATTTTTCACTTTGCTTTACCTGATTTTTCAAGTTTTTCATTATTGCATTTATTTTTCTTGGGGTCAGAATAACACAGTTCTTAAAGCAAGACTGAGCAGCTTGCCATCAAACCACTTTCAAAGGACCACATTTCTGAACATTTTGTTGTATAGGTGTAAATAAATAGTCTTCAACATTTTGCTGAGCTGAAGTCATGGAAAACTAGTCAAGCAACTAAGCAATTAGATTTACAAGGATAGTTCCTTAAGAACCTCCTAGCTGGTTTTTGCCTCTTCAGTAGTCAATGCAGCTAGCTGCTTCCAGCTTAAGAATATTCTATGAAGCACACCAAAAATAGAAGGCCAATTGAAATAGATGTTACCTAGATCTAATATATTTCATTAAGATTTACAATGTATAGTTTAAAAAAAAAAAGCATAGGAAGATTTGTGATCTATTTTGATACTAATAGGAAGAATACAAGATGAATTTTCAGAGCAATGAGTTCAAAAATAAATATATGTTTAGAAGACTAACGTGTATATGGTGGTGCTATTTTAAGCTGGCAGCAGCCAAATGTCTCTGCAGTCTTTGGCTCTGAATAAGATGAAGTTGGTCACCTCTGACAAGCTTTTAAAAAGCAACTGCAGCTGTGACAATCTGTTTTGTAAGTTAACATTTTCTGTTATTTTGTCTGAGTGAAGTCTCTTGCATGGTAACAGAACTGTGGAAGCCTTTCTGCACTCAACCAAAAAGCCAAGAAACTTCTGGCTTTTCACCAGAACTGAAGCATTCTAGAAAGAATTTCACCTGAGATACTGCAGTGGCAGCATTTACTTTTGTGAATGAGAGCTACTATTTATACTTAGGATGCAATTCCCATCAGCCTGTAAATTAAGGACTTTTAAAAAGGTTCCCTATCCCCTCACAAAATCCTTCCATTTCTCAATAATTAAAGTAGCACATTTCTCAATGATCTAAATAATATAATAGAGATGAATAAGTCATTTGATCATAAGGACACATTTGAACTTTTATTTATAGTCTCACAAGAGACAAAATGTTTACCCTAATCAGTATCTCCTATTGTACAGCTGTTCTTGCTATGCATTGATGAGGCTGTGAGTTTAAACTGTCTCTGGATCCAAATTCATACTTATTTTGAGACTTAAACTAGGATCCATATCAGAATCAGCCATAGTACCATGACAGTGAATGCAATTAATGTCAATCATCTGTTTCATTTGCATTTCAATACAACTCCTCTTCTGGAAGCAAGAAATCCTTCACAGACAATGAAAACAAACTTTGGTTAAATGCAATTCGGAACTGTGACTAACCACATAGAGCTGACGGATTTTCTGCTGCAGTGGTTGCTACAGTTCATCTCCAGCCACATAGAGGAATTCTCTTAGCAACTGCAGAAATAATACTACAAAGCTTGCTGTGTTCCCTTTATAGATCTGAGTAAAGGCCCATTGGACTTTGGTTTTTACCTATCATCTTCTCCCCATCTAGATTTATACCTACAGCAGGTAATGAATTGTATGACAAGAAGGGTTCTCATAGGAAATAACTGTTACCCTGTAGAAAGATGCAGTGTTTAATGGGGAACTTCTCAAATCTAAAATTACCAAATTCAAGTGATGCCTTTAGAAGTCAAGGTGTCAGGACACCACTCAGTCTCAGCTCTTAAATTAATCTCAGTCCACAATAGCCCCAGAAGATACAAAGCCAAGAATTTATAGCTTTCTCTCTTTCTTCCTCTTCCTTTCAGATTTCTTTGTGATTAATTTCTAACAGAATAGGTCCAGATGGACTTAGGGTTGCTTAGGTTTGCTGACTCTTCTGTAATGGCCTTTCTTATGTCTCTGGTTTCTGTTTCTAAACTTCAGTCCTGTTCTTCTTCCTCTTCTGTCTTCTTCCCATCTATGTAACTAGCTTTATTCACAACTTCATTTTTTTTTTTGGGGCATGTATAGATGTTACTTTCAATTGCTACAAGTTTCACAGTTCTTTTCTGACTGTTAAGTGTCTCCTTTGAAGTTCTGCTTTAAGTAGTTAAAAGGTTTTAAGGGGGTCTTGAAAGCTCAAGGATCTGTTTTCATGTGGATGAGCAGAACTGGGGCCCAGTCTTACCTGATAATTATGTATGGCATCACCTGGAGGAGCATCTTGCAGCTGTGTTGATGTCTCTACTTTCATAATTTCTTATATTTTGAAAGCATAATTCTTTCTAATGGCAAATTCCTCACCCAATAATTGAATTACAGTTATATAAATAAAGGAATATACAAGATTTTGATGCAGAAAATGAAGCTTTTTTTTTTCAATCCTGCTAATTGCTTGTATTTATTTGAATTAATAGATCAGCTATTTTAAATCTAAACTCCCCACTGTCTATAAAGTCATCTTGGATGAATAAAAAAGTCAAAACGGTCATTGTACCTTAAATTAGCAAATTGTCAGAGCTGGAAAACATTCATTTCTTCTCCTCAGTGAAAAGAGAGAGAAAAGCATCAGTCTGTTTATTCAAGCTGCTAGTAAGCTCAACTCTACTGCTGTCAGTCTGTCCCTTCCTCCAATCAGAGTGGCAACCATAAACACATATTCTTCCCTTTCAAAAGTCAGACCTGGGCATCCTGGCTAGAACAGCTTGCTGACAAGTAGAAATTATCCAAGGATGTGATGTATTTATCATGATATGCACTTTGTGCTGGGCATGAACACTCTCAAGAAAAAAAGTGAAGTAGCTTAAAGTATTCTGGGAGACTCATTACACATATCAGAAACTGAACCTCAATTCTGCATCTCTGGATTTTTGCTGTTTAATTAAAAACTGTTCACAATTGTTTAATGTTTTGAAAAAATCAGGAAAGTCAATTTTAAGCACAATGCATTTGAAAATGAATATGTGATAATTGACATGGTATTTAAACTTAGCTTCCATGATTCTTAGGGTTATAAGCAGGGATTAGAAGTAGGCAAGTATGAAGTGACATGAACAAAGACTGCCACAAGATCATCTGTAGGACCATGGTACTTTGGTAAGACAAAACCTCCAAAAGCAGGTATAATAAAATTGCACTAGTGTTCCTTAGCTGAAATTCTCACATTCTTAACAGTATGCTGTATGCCAGATAAACAACTCTGCTTACTGGCTGAGGAGGTGTAGGCAGTGGAGAACCAGGCAACAGATAAAGAGTGCATACCTTTTTAGCCAATCACTTTCACTAATGCATGGTATGTTTAAGAAATCCTTTTACCATAAGCTTGCTTGACACAACCTTAAGACTTATTACTAATCCCTCTAAAAGATTTTTTTTTCTTGATTGTCTAACAAAAGAACTGAAGAAAGTGTACTGAGCAAATTAAAAATGAGGCAGGCTGAAGGAAGCAAGACAGAAAATCACTGATGAAATGCAGGGGTCAAGAGACTTTCAAGTGGGATATTCTCAAAGATAGGGGAAATGGTTGTTTAAAGCATAAGAATAAATGTGGGTAATGCAACTCTATGTTTTGTTACCCAAATGCAGCTTATAACCCATCTGCTCATAGTACTCTTTCTGCACTTTGGGAGAGGACTACCTCTCTCCCCCAAGGAACTGGCCCATGTCCTCCAGTTCTAAATGTAATTTTCCACTTCTTTTTTTCAGTTGAGCTACATGGATTTGGCTGCTTCCGAAGTTTCCACATCCAGAGAGCTGAGAACCATATTCTATACTGAACACAAAATTTTTACTACTGACTGACATATTCAGGCATCACTTCCAGCATCATCAATAGAAAATGTTCTTCCTTTGTACTAATTTGAAAACATTCAAGCTACCATAAATGAGTACATTTGTGATGGTTTGACCTGTGCTGGGAGGCAGATGCCCACTAAAGTTATTCTATCACTCCGCTCCTCAGCTGGACAGGGAAAAGAAGACATTACAAAAGGCACAGGAGTTGAGATAAGGGCAGGGAGAGATCACTCACCAATTGCCATCATGGGTATAACAGACTTGACTTAGAGAAATCAGCTGAATTCACTCCCAACCAAAATCAGAGAGGGATCAGGGGAAATAAATCCAAAAACACCTTCTCCCCACGCCTCCCTCCTCCCCAAGCCTAATTAATTCCTGATTGTCTACCTTCTCCCTGCCAGCACTGCAGGGCAATGGTGGTTACAGTCAGTTCTTTGCGTGTTGTTTCTGCTGCTGCATCCTCCTAAGATAGAGGAGTCCTTTGCCTGCTCCAGAGTGTGGCAAAGGACAGGAGTGTCTCCCACAGGAGACTTCTCTAGCTGAGTCCTTCCCATGGGCTGCAGCTCTTCACTGCTACAGCATGGAGTGCAGTCCTTCAAGAACAGGCTGCTCCAGCATGGGTCCCCCAGAAAGTCACAAACCCTATCAGGAAACCTGCTCCAGTACGGGCTCCTCTCCTGACAAGTCCACAGTTCCTGCCAGGAGCCTTATCCAGTGTGGGTTTACCATGTGGTCACAGCCTCCTTCAGGAATTTGCCTTCTCTTGCATGGGGTTCCTGCAAGTGGATCTCTGCTTCCCCATGAGCTCCCATGTGCTGCAGTGGTTCATCCTGCCTCACCATGGTCTGCACCACAGGCTGCAGGGGAATCTCAGCTCCAGCAGCTGGACCACCTTCTCCTCCTCCTTCTTCACTAACCTTGGTGTGTGCAGAGCTGTTTCTCTCACTCTGTCTTCTCCAGCCACAATTACTTAAGCACAATAACTTTTTATCTTTCTGAAATATGTTCTCAAAGAGGTTTTACTGCCATGTCTAAATAAAGAAAGTCAAAATTTTGAGATTAGGCATGATGATTCAACTGAGGAAATTGTCAAATTAGGGCAGTAGAAGTTTGCAGCTCCAGGCTTTAAAGTTCACTTTTGCAGCAGTAAGGGTTGATAAGGTTGAGCCATCACTACATGATACAGCAGTGAGAAAAATTGTCAAGATAAGTTCTAAAAGGGTGGATGTGTCTGAAAATGTGCCACAAAGTTAATGAACAAGATTCAAAGAGACACTCTAGAATGATGATTTCAATATTTGTTGTAGACTCAAGATTTAAAGGTCAACAAAAACCACAATGGCTTTCTTTTAGAGACTGCGAAAAAGGAAAACCTATAGTTAAGTGTGGGTAATAATAACCAAGATGGGTTTGCTGAAAGCAATGAACACTGCAAAAAGTGTGACACACTAGAACTACAAAAAAAATTTACTCTGGCAATCAGCAACACTGAAAAAATGGCCCTAATTTCTCCTGGTCCAAAACTTAAGGATTCATTTGTAACTTCTTCTATCCTCTCAGACACATGTTGTACACTATTAATAAGTTCTTTTAGACTTCTTTGAGGCACTTTTCTTTGTGTTAGGCTTAAATGTATTTGCCATTTGTGATTGGTCTTTCTCTTCAAACTCTACCACAGGTGACAGGGAACATAGAGTTACAAAGACTTTTTTTGTTTTTTTTTTTAAAGGGAGGAACATTTTTCAAAAATAACAACAAAAATATTTACATCCTATCTTTTCTCTACTTCTATTGACAGATCCTATGGAAACAGGAGGAGTAAAGATTTTTCAGGACACCTAACTTGAGGAAAGCTGTGGTACCACAAGTACCCTGTAAATGTGCATTTTTTTTTTTTTTAAAGAAACCTTCTGGATAGACTGTAACTGACATGCTGGTTAAATCTAAATGTAGAAAAGGGCAATAGCAGGCAATGAGGTTAAGCAGAGATCTAAAGATTAGCGGAAGCAATAAACAGAAGGCTTTTAAAAATGAAAACAATATTGAGAGTCTGGGAAGGAGAAAGATGTAGGAACTATAAAGTGCAGAAAACGAAAAAATGTATTGCAAATTGAGCTACAGATAATACTCTGGTACATATTTGTAAGTGATCAGAATGCTCATTTCAATATAAATATCAAGAGGCTCAAGAACTGGTAGCTGATGAAGTAGGGACAATAAATACAGCTAGTTTCATAAAGTAATACATTTGCTGAAGTAATTTTTGTATTTAGAAAAACAAATATATTTAGTAATAAAAGAGATCAGCTTGAAGAGAATAGAGAAGGCTAATATAGAATGATAATGTGGAACTGGTATTATAAAAATACTATTGAAAAACAGTTTTATCATAGGTAAAATTCAGAAGTTTGATATTTCACAGAAGATTTAAATGAGGAAAAATAAAGCTTAAAACATTATTTATAGCTTTTTTTTCTGGTTTGTGTTGGGTTTTTTCCTCTTTTAGATTATCTTGACTTTGAGCAATTTTTAATTCAGCAATATAGTATTCATAAAAATACTGTTTTTTCTAAATGAAAAACACATATAAGAGATGATGGTTTTGCTTCAAAGTGCCTTTTTTTAGACTGCAGAACCAAATTTGCAGTCATTTGCATGGTTGCAATTTATTGCCTCTTTAACATCAATATGCAAATAAGTTCTGCTCACAGAAGGAAGCATAAGTAAGAATACAGAAGAACAGGAGACAATTTTGCTGTTCTGAAATTGCTAAGCGAACATTGATGCTAAATTAATGAGCTGATTAAGTGATTCATTATACTCTCTTTAAGAAAGCCAAGGAACTTTTTTTTCAGTAGATAAAAATTGTAAAGTTTTTTTTTTTTTTTTTTACATCAGCACTCCTTTAGAAATAAATACGAGCTATATTCACTAGTGTAAGTAGAAAACATTCTTCTGAGTTTGACACAAAACAAAGGTTAGGAAAAGCAGTGCTGCTGACACACCACTGGCTAGACTGCTCCAAATTCATGACTTTGAGTGATCAGCTTAGGGCCTATTTTTCAATGTGTCCCTTCCCAATACAAACAAGGGTGTCTTATTGTAAGAGCTTCATGACCTGTCCTTTTCTCTGCATTCATGTACACACACACAGGGTGGATGATATTTTAATGTTCTGTAGAGAGGTATATTTAGATGATGTAAGTGTTCTTCAAATGTGTAATAGGGATTGGGGCCACATTTTTTTTGTGTGAAAAAATAACCATTGAAGTAAAAGGCTCTTCATTTTTTGATATAAAAGCTAGTGCCCAAATTAAATCACAGCTGATATCTTTGTATTTATTTTAAAATACAATTAAAAATAGCATTAGTATGTTTGTAAAAATATTAATAAATATTTATTTTCATTGTATTCTCTAGCTTGGTATTATTTCATAATGCAAAATAGAAAAATATTGCTAGCACAAAAATTAACTTTCAGCCTTATAATGCATAAAAATCCCAAAATTTTTCCATAGAAGTACCTTCTCTAACCAATGAGTTGCCAAGAAGTTTGTACAATTTAGTTATTTATGCAGCTTATGAAGGGAACTCCTTTGGTTTTTTTCATGTTGAGGACTAGCTCCAAATAAAATTTCCATGCAGTTTCACATTTGCTTAATGCAGGTACAATTACACACACTCAAATGGAGTCAAGTTGTCTGTGTTTCTGGCTGAGTAAATATAGTGCAAAGGACCTTGTGCTCTTTACCATTTTACATTCTGTGGAGTTGTGCAAGACTTTTCACGAGAACTCTTGTGCTGTGTTTCAAACCCAGCCCCCAACTGAGCTCCATGCAGATGCTTGTTTCCTCTCTCCAGTACCGTGGAGGAGGGAGCCAGAAGAGTGAAAGTGAGAAAACTAGTGGGTTGAGATAGAGACAGCTCAATAGGGAGAGCAGAAGCCACATATGCAAGGAAAGCAAAAAAAACCAGGGAATTCATTCACCACTTTCTGTGGGCAGGCAGGTGTTCAGCCATCCCTAGGGAAGCAGGACTCTGTCATGCGTAAAGGCGGCTTGGGAAGACAAACACTATCACTGTGAACCTTCTCCCCTTCCTCCTTTTTGGCCCCTCTTTATATATTGATCATGTTGCCATATGGTATAAAATATTTCTTTGGTCACCTGGGGTCACCTGTCCCAGTTGTGTCACCCTCAGTTCCCTCATTGGTGGGGTGGGGTGATAAGCAGAAAATTACTTAGCTCTATGCAGGCCCTGCTGAGCAATAACAAAAACACTCCTGCATTATCAGTACAGTCTCCAGCACAAACCCAAAACATAACTACTTACTATTTACTGTGAAAAAAATTAACTATATCCCAGCCAAAACTAGCATACCACAGATTAGAATCCTGGAGTGACAGCTAAAGTCTTCTCTCTTGTAGCCACTTATCCCACTTATACTTTAATATCTCTTCACACCAACTCTCAGAGGGCCATGCAAAATTTGCAAAATTGCCTAGTTTTATGCTGGCCCTGAGAGCACAATATCAATATTTAATTTCCCCAAATCAATTCACTTCTCTGCTTTGGACAACACAGTGTTTGATACTAGTTCATTCATGTATAAAAGGCAATTCTTGTATCATTTTCTCACTTCAAGGAAGGTTACATAAGAGGGTAAAAAAAAAAATTGCATGAAGAAAAATATTTGGTCAAAAGTGAAAACTTGAAAGCTGCATGTCAGGTGTAGCAGAAAGAGATATCCAAGGAGTCAAGAATGGGAATCTAAAGGAAAAGGAAGAACGTGGTGAAACACCATTCCAAGGGAGCCATGAATCAGGACAAATCCCAGCAGAGCAAGGGTTCTGCTCTGAAGACTTGAGAGGCATAAGAAATCAGCTTGGTTGAAGCCAATGGCTAAACTGAGAGGTTTAGACATATTAGTGTCTATGCAGAAAGGTAATTAACAACATTAGTGATGGAATTCTCATTGGTGACACAGGAGAAAAAGAATTTTATGTTTGAGACTACCTATGTGTCACTGACATCCATTTAGGTAGTATTGTTGTTACAGATATATTTTAGACAAAGAAGATACTACCTCACCTTGATAGAACAGAATACTCCAGTAAAACAATTTCAATCTGTTACAAACCATTTACTACATTAAACTGCATGTTTACAAGAAATAATTGAGTAAAAAAATATGCAAGTAAATGAACAAAATCAATTATATATTTATTGATTTATTTTTACTCTAATTTTTCACCAATTAAAACATATTTATCCTTCTTTGAAAGGTGAAATTTAATATGAAATTGAATAAATTAATCATTCTCCATTTCCCTCTGTTAATGTATAGCTACCATCCGCATTATGAAAATGGGACAAACTCAAATTTTCAGAGTACACTTCTAGACAAAAATTTTTGCTTGCTTAGCTTTTCAGTGCAATGAGCAGAGACAAATAACTAATTTTGAGTTGAAAGGATAAAAAACCCAAGTCTTGTCAACTGGTGAATATTCTGACTCTTTTGGCAGAAAGAGTCAAACCTAAGATGTCCAACAGAAAAAAGCCAAACACAGAACCATGTAGAAAATTGAATTTTGAATAAATCCAAAGAATCTTTTGGTACGTGAGCATCAAACACTGATTAAAAAAAAATATTTTCTAAGCAGTATATGTTTGTTTTCCAAACAAACTTTTTTAATAGACAGTTTGTTTAACTGTCTATTAAAAAGGAAATACTTGTTTCAGGTGTGCACTGTGCAATGCAGCAGCCTAAGAATGGAGTCATATACAATGTATCTGTGGGCTCATAATGACTCCAGCATAAAGGAGAGTTGGTATGTTGATTTGGTCATCTCTCTGGAACTATTTTTTCTGAAATTATCAGCTACTTACTTTGACATTTCTAGCTAAAAATTTTGAACTTTTCTATCTCAGCTAAAGAGCAAAGACCTTCTGAGGGGAAGAAAAACAATTTCTTGTGTGAGCAAAGTCTCACACAAGAAGAAGCTGATAAATAAGACTAACTAGAGTCCACGTTAACATGATATGGGTAGGTGTGTGCCTGTCCACAGGTGCATACACATACATAAACTCACACAGACACACACAGAAATCATGCAGAGATAAAATGTCTCTGCATGCCCATCTCTTACCAACACTTACTATTTTTTCCAGTTTAAATAAGCTTTCTAAATAATGTGCCTCTGTGACCCACTGAGTTAGCCAACATATGAAATAACCAATTTTGCCTATTGAATTATGCAAAACTGAAGAAACATTACTTGTACATTTGAGCAAAATTATTAATTGGTAGAAATATTTCATTTTAAGTTTACTGAAAAACTATAAATGTCTGTCATCAATGTTGTACTGCAAAGCCTTTCCAAAGGATTTTACAATACATAATTTAGTTAACTTGGCCTGGTTTGAAAAATAAGTTAAAAAAAAACACTAAGAAGAAATAATAATTTAGAAAGAAATTATTGGTCTATGATTGCATCAAAACCATTTAGATTTTCATGGGGTTTGACTTTAACACATGATGTCTAACATATTTGAAAGTTTTTGTCTGGTTGTTGTATTATAAATCATCTGATAAATTTCTTTGACTATGAATTTTGCTACAAACCCCATTTTTTAAAACCTTCTTATCTTAAGGAATTAAAATTTTCATATAAAATCTTGAAGAAGAGCAAACTAAGATCTAAAAATTCAAGAACTTTTAGGTCAATATTGAAGTTTTTGAATCATGGAAAATTTTGGAATATGGTGCAAAATACTTTTATGGTTCAGGAGGTTATCTAACATATGTTGATGAATATTCAAGAAAATATATGGTACAACATCAGCAAGCACAGAAAACAGAAAACAAGTATCATAAAGAGGTGAAGTCTTTCCATAAGTCCACATAGGACACACGAATCTTTGCTGCAGTTCTTTTACCTGATGTCAGAAATAAAATACATTGGAGAGCAGAAAATCAGTTTTTACGTCTTTTAAAATATTACTTGAAAGGGACACGCAAGGATCATTTAGTCCAGTTCCTGGCCCTGCACAAGATGCCCCAAGAGTCACACCCTGTGCCTGAGAGCAGTGTCCAAATGCTTCTTGAGCTCTGTCAGGCTTGGTGCTGTGAGCACTTCCCTGGGGAGCCTGTCCCAGTGCCCAAACACCCTCTGGGGGAAGAACTTTTCCATAATACCCAACTTAAATCCCCCTGACATAACTTTGTTCCCTCAGATCCTATCCCTGGTCACCGCAGAGCAGAGATCAGTGCCTGCCCCTGCTCTTCCCCTGACAGGAATCTGTACCTGCAGTGAGGCCTCCCCACAGTCTGCTCCAGGCTGAACAGAGCAAGCGACCTCAGCTGCCCCTCATATGACTTCACATTAAGGCACTTCACTGTCTCATTTGGATGCTACTTTGGACACAGAATTGACATATATTGTGGTGCAAAACTGCACACAACTGAGGCTGCCCCAGTGCAGAGCAGAGCAGGACAATCCCCTCCCTTGCCCAGCTGGTGCTGCTGTGCCTGATGCACCCCAGGACAGGCTGGGCTCTCCTGGCTGCCAGGGCACTGCTGGCTCATGTTCAACTTGACATTGACCAGGACCTCCAAGGCCCCTTCCTGTGGTGCAGCTTTCCAGCCTCATTCCCTGGTTTGTGTCTATCCAGGGTTGCCCCAGGGTGCAGGGAATTCTGTATGAAAGGTTCTGTCAATGGGCTGATAAGAGTTCTTCCATGCTACTTATTTAATTTCAGCTTTTTGGAAAACATCATCTGAACTGAAGGGTTTCCCTAATAGCTCCTAATCTTTGGAGTAGTTAAAAGTATGTAAAATTCTGTGAAATATCCTTGCAACATCCTTTTCCAAAAAATTGTTTTTTACTAATGCCAAAAATCTCAATGTGTCATTTTATATAAATGAAAAAAAAGATCAGGCAAAAAGAAAAATAAAAATCCAAACCTGTACTTTTTCTGTTTTCAATCTCCAAACTTTTCTGTTCACTCTTAGGTAGAGAGATCAGCTCTCACCTATTTTATTTGCTTGTAGAAAACCTGAATATTTAGATAACAATTTTGAAACCATGTTCATTTTTCTCAGGCAACTGTCTCAGGAGTTCAACTTTTATAATAAAACCATGAATTTAAAAGTACTAAGAAAAGATAGTTATATCTGTATATACAGTTTTGTAAACTGTCTTCTGTCCAGTGGTTTTAGTTTTGTCCTGAAATTTTGCA
This sequence comes from Phylloscopus trochilus trochilus, assembly GCA_016584745.2. Lineage (NCBI taxonomy): Eukaryota > Metazoa > Chordata > Aves > Passeriformes > Phylloscopidae > Phylloscopus > Phylloscopus trochilus. The sequence goes on along the minus strand of WQNJ02000001.1, from coordinate 37,034,068 downwards.
AACTGCTTTAATACTCTTTCGCCAGTTCTGAAACTGCAAGATACTTGTACCAAAAAAGTGGTTTGCAAAAAGGATGGGGAGAGCGATCCTAGTCTTTATGTCAGTTAAAAAAATAACACTCATTTCAGTTTTGTCAAAGTAAAAACAAAGTAAACTATATTTGGACATTAAATGGTATTTGAAGTTAGATTCAGCAGTATCATTTTTATAATTTGAGTTTAGGTCCAAAACAATTAATTGTATTTAAAGCAGAATACAGTTTAAAATTACCTCTGGACAAAGGCTTTAATCCATAATAATCCAATCATAGGTGTACCAATGCAATATATAACATTGAAAAAATAATTAGGAAATAAAGCAGGAAATATCGAAGTAAAACACAGTTCCATTTTTCATTGTTTTTCTGTCTTTAATGTTTCCTAGTGTCCCAAAGCTAAACAAATGTCAACAGTACTCTCAAGGACGTTGTAACAGGAAGGCTTCAGAAAGGTGACTCCAAAAAGGGAGGATTTTAATATTCTTTAATCTGAAAAACTAGGATAAATTGAGCTTATCCCAATTTGTAAAATCATTTTAAATCTGATGCACTGGAAGAGGATAATTTAATTTCAAGAGGTCAGGAGTTTCCCTAGATACGTACACATTCCCTAGATACGTATAGAAATTTGTCCTTGTAAATTGTAGGATATTGTCAAACACCCATGACAAAACCAAGTTTTAGGTGTGGTTTTGCAAAACACATACAGAGGACTAATTCACGGTGTGGTTCAGATCAGTTCAAAACCTCTTCTCTTTTTCTTCAGCTACATGTAATTGATGTGCAAATCTCAGGTGGCTTCTTGTACAAGGTATTGGAGTAAAAGGTTTGACCTGAGAAGTGAGCTGTTTTTAGGGATGACTTCTAGACTACAGTTACGGTCAAGAGAAGGTGTTACATAATCTCTTTTTTGGCAGGTTCAAAATATATTCATCCTTTAAAGAGGTATAACAGCTGGTGTTTTCAAGATATCAGCAAAAACTGAGATTCAAAGGGTCAGCCTACAACTGAGCTTGACATGTTTTATTTACAGCTGCTGCAGCAAAATGAAGGGAAACCCAAGTGAATCTAAGAGGTTGAATACCTGATAATAAATGATTTTTTTACTCAATGCAAGACTGAGCTTGTTTCAAATTTGCTTATGATCGGTTACTTTATTAATCTCTGCTAACTTTCATAAACTTTAAGGTATAGATGAAAAGAAAACAGGTTTTTGAGATGATGCTCCTTTCTGCTTTTAGACTGAAAAAATTCATCAGTACTGTTTTTTCTCAAATGTTTATCTTCCATAAAAAGGGAGAGGGAGGAAACTAGGGCATTGTCTTTAATCAAGCAGCAGCTTTATTATATTCCCTGAGGTAACAGAGGTCTGGTTTTCATCCTGTATTTTCCTATATAAGTCACTGTCTATGTTTCCAGGTTCATTTTTTTCTTCTATTGATACTTAATCCTTTAAATTTGGTGTAGAAATTCAAGACCTGAACACAGGTCTTAGGAAATGGAAATGCCAATATGTGTTTTTCTTCAATCTGTTTTTCAGACAGACCCTATACTAAGTTCTGTCAGAGACAGTAAATTTGCCTTATTTTATAATATTTTTTTCTTCAAGTGCCTCTTCCCTTGCCTGCAATAAATAGCAGATTCTTAGCTTGCAGCAGCTTCTACCACACCAAAAGTTAATCAAGAACCATATGTTACCTGTGCTGTCATAAGCAACAGAAAGACTATGAGCCTTTCTACTTTCTGTGCTGTCAGGCATAGGCTTAGATGAGATAGATAGGATGTTGCTTAAACTTGCTACAGGCATTTTATCCCAACAGCTCTCATCTGTTTCCAGTGAACCATTTCATCAAGGTACTATCTCACTGGAGTGTGAAGTGGCAAAAGTTATTCTCATACAAGCTGTTCAGTTGTAAATGTCATTTATGTTTAGGCTTTTATCATTGTTGTTTTATTTTATGCATAATTGCAAGTTAAAATATCTAATATTTATGTGGAAGTTTTATAATTTCTTCTCTACAAAGTTATGAGAAACATTGTCTTGGTGAGAGAAGCTTGGCTTGATTTGAAATTCTGAGTTATTTTCATCTAAGTGCACAGTGCCTACTAAAGATACTGAATTTCCAGAACATATGTGATTTATTTGCTGTTTGGTACAGAACAGGAAAAAAAAGTGTTCCTCTTATTTACTAGACCAGAAGAGTTCTGAACAATAAGCACTTTCTCTATTTGAAATGTTGCTTTTTGAACATAGAGAAGTGCAAATGTGAAAGGATCAGAAGCAAGCCACACAAATGTAAATTCTTTTTCTAGTCCATACCAAAACCCCCGTGCTCTAGTTTACTTACATAATGTTTCCTTCTCAATTGCTATGCAGTCAAGAAAAAGCCAGTCATAAATATATTCACACACACAATAGTATGTGACTTTACTCACGAACAGTAAAACTACATGCTTTTCATCTGACAACGCTGTCTTCTGACATTTCCTGTTCTGAGACAAAAAAAAAATGATGCAATCAGTGGACAGAAAAATCCTCTACCATGCGTTTGAAAAAAATTTTCAATTACAAGAGGAAAATGATAATTACTGTTTCTCTCAGCAGGATGAAATTCTCATGTTTAATATTGGGATGTTATTCTGTTTTTAAACACTAATTCTATCAGGCTCAACAAAGCTTATGCCTCTTCCTAATGCATATCCTGTTAAAGTGTGTACAGTGACAGTGGAGCCCAGCACACAGATGGCATTTCATCAAGTAGATATTCACTGTACATGGGGAGATGGTACCAACTGCTAAAAGTGTGGGTCAAGTCACACTGAATCTAGAGTCTCTGGGGAGATAATGCTGCTTGCCAATGAGACATCATGAATGCATCACATGGAAAGCGGGGAAAAAAGCCACAACATCTACCTTTCCCTGTCATGGGAAAGAAGTTAATATCCATAAACTCTCTATACATAAAAAAACCTTCATACACAAGGTTCTTAAAGAGAGTGATCTGAAGCATGTTCTGAATTTATTTAATGTTGAAATATGAGTCAAAAAGCAAATAGATTCCTGGTCGAGACATAACTACTGCTTGTCAACATAAGGAGCTATAAACTGGTGAACTATATTTGTTACATAGAAGTAAGAAAATATAAATGAAAACTGTCTAATCTATTTTGGCAAATCCATCTTCTTTCATGTAACCCAGAAGTTCAGAGACCTTACCTGTCCTCCTGAAGAAATACTATTTTAAAGGAGTCTTTATTTTCCATGCTATCATATGCGTTTTAAGTGGAACAGCTAGTGAAACTTTGAAAGTGGAACACAGTGGAGCTGAGCTGAATAATAAACTAAAATTTGCTTCTAGCCAAAAAAAAGTTTGAATTCTTTTTTCTTCTTTTTTTCTTCTGAGCTTCCATGTCTTTACTTCCTTACAGTTCCCAAAAGACTGAAGATAATGGCCTTCAACACAGACACTGCAGAACGGGTAAGATGTCTGTAATGTATAATTCAGCTTGACTTCTCCAGTCTGTAGTATAAGAAATTGTACTGTTATCACCTTTTCCAAAGAGATGGCATTCATTTATTGGTTGCATCTCCTTTTTTTTTTTTTTTTTTTTTTTTTGTCCTGTGTGTGTTAATCTGCATGGGAGAAAACATTGAAGGGAGTGATGAATAGACTCAACTCTCTAGGGAATAAGGATTATTTATGAAGTTTCTCCAGTTCAGTGAACAGTGTAATTCATGTCAAAGTGTGTGACTTAAGCCCAGTGAATTACAAACTTCAGGAGAGGATTTGAAACCTGGAGTTCAAAGGAAAGCTGTGACACGGCAGTGTTTAAAGTACATTTTCTAACAAACCTTTTCTACCACATGACTAAAGAAGCCACAACTCCAAAACTGTGCAGTTTTTGGATCACAGATATTATTTACTCCTTGTAACTATTTCACCATGTCACACAACTAGCTTTGAAGTGACAGGCAAGCTCTTTTTTGCTCATTAAAAAAATGAAGTTTTAAAATGTTTACAATTGAAATGTCTGTGTGAGAAATTCCTGTAGACAATATTCTGCAGAGGGGGTTAGCAGATTTTCTTGTCTATGTTATGTTTTAGGATCAAAGACAGCATTTTTATGGAAAAACTTATTAATTTTGAGCATCACCTTGTTTGTTTATCACTTCCTGTTTGTTTTCAGACCATATCTGTCACATCAACACAATGGTGGTAGAGGGAACTCTTTTAGTTGTGATTCAAATCATTCCATTCTATTTCTGTTTCTCATTCAATTGCTGCCCGGCAACAAAACATGCCCTGCTCCTCTGTATTTTGTATGCTGCAAGGCAGGTAAGGTTCATAAAATATTTAAACTCTCCATCAAGTATTTGTATATATTCAATGGATTTCATTTTGATGAGGATATCACCCTAAAAGTATCAAGGAAAAATAAATGAAACAAGCAGGTAACAGATTCACAGTAAAGACACATCTTCTTAATAAAATATACTGCTAAGAGTGACTCTGAGTTGCCTTGTGGATTTCTTTACCTGCATTAAAAATGCATATGGGCGAGTTAACAGAAAAAAAAAAAATGGGACATTGAAGACTCCTCTTAATTCTTCTTAATTCCTTCAGATCCTACATTAGAAAGTTGCAGTGGTGGTCCGTGTATAAATTCTGAGCATCTCCCAATCATCCAACAAGGACCCAAATGGGCAGGATTTTTAGAGACAGTCATCAAATATTCCACACAAAGAAGTCCAGTGCAGATACCCTGAATGGAACTGGGCTTCCTACACTGTACCCTATTTTCCCCAGGCTTTTGACATGTCAGCCATTCAGAACAAGGCTAAACCCTATTTTTCCCAGACAGCTTCCTCCCTTTCTTTCTCCTTCATTATCTTAATTAATCTTTATCCCAGCTTTCCTTTTTGGAGTGATGACAGGAAGGGTTATTTAGCTTTCCACCCCTGTTTCTTTGTATTTTCAGTCTTCTCTCTTTTACCCTGTCTCTGCCACCTGGGGTTAGGGCACACAGTGGCCCCTGAGCAGCAGTTGCTGGGGCAGAGCCTGAAGCTCTCTCGTGTGCTTGTGAGCTGGCTGATTGCATTAGGGTAGCTGTCAGAGCATGGACAGAAGGTGGGTGGTTTTCAAGGATCTCTTCTCTATGAAAATATGGCTGCAAGAGCACAGTCACCCTGAGGACTGGAGGATCTGGGGCACACAATGTTTTTATAGTTTTTTCAGTATGGACCAGCAAGAAGCAGATTAAAAGATCATGCAGTTGAGAAAAACAAATAAGCCCTTGACGCAGCATATTTAAGACAACCCTCTAAATGCAAAAGTCTTTCAATAATGCACTGGTGTACTCATTTTTGATATAGGCTAGCATGATCCCCTCTGTAAAAATTATTTTTTTATTCCTCTGAATTTCTCTTCAATTTCTCTTCTGCTGTAGGACACTCAGAAGCAGAAATCTGAACAGCAGAGCCTGAAAAGATCTGTTGTGACTGCTCCTGTTACTGATCAGGAGTTCATAATTCTGGTACTTCTGTCATTAATTTATCTCTGTTCTCTAACCTGCTTCTTTGTTGCACCTACCAGTTAGGGTTTGTAATCCCAGTAACATTCTATTAGATTTTTCACAGTGGTCTAGATGGATATGCCCTATAAGTTCCTCAGAAATAATATAACATTAATATTCTTGTTAATTAATACCTACATCTCAATGAGTGTTTAGACCGGATGACAGAGTGATGGTGTTTTGTCACATTGAACATCATTAGGAGCCTTTAAACATTTGAAACAGGAGGAAGTCTCAGATTATGGATGAAGCTCCAGAATTTCTGTAAAAACATGTAATTGCTAAGGTTGGAAAAGACCTCCTAGGTCAACAAATGCCCCTGCTAATCTAGCCCCACTATGTTCACCACAAAACCATGTCCCTAAGTGTCACATCTATATGTCTTTTAAATATCTCCAGGAATGGTGATACTGCAACTTCCCTGGGAAGTCTGTTCCAGTGCCTGACCACCCTTACCCTGAAGAAGTTTTTTCTCATATAGAACATAAAATTCCCCTGGCTCAACTTGAGGCTATTTTGTCGCATTCTAAATATTTTTTCTTGGGAGAAGAGATCAATCACCACTTCCTACATTCTCTTTTCAGGTAGTTGTAGCAACAATAATGTCCCCCCTGAGCCTCATTTTCTCCAGGTTAAACACCCCCAGCTCCCTCAGCTGCTCGTCATATAAACTGTGCTCCAGACCCTTCCCCAGCTCTGTTGCCCTTCTCTGGACACATTCCAGCATTTCAATGTGATTCTTGTATTGAGGGACCCAGGACTGGAGGTGTGGCCTCACCAGTGCCAAGTGCAGGGGTCAATCGCCTTCCTGGTCCTACTGCCCACACTCTTTCTGGTACAAGCCAGGATGTCACCGGCCTTCTTGGCCACCTGGGCACATGCTAGTTCATGTTCATTTGGCTGTCAACCAACAATTCCAATTCGTCTGCTGGGCAGCTTTCCATCCCTGTACCCCAAGACAGTAGTGCTGCCTGGAGTTTTTGTGACCCAGTTGCAGGACCTGGCACTTGGTCTTGTCAAACACTACAACTCTGGCCTGATGTGCTCAATGCCCTCATCCAGATCATTGATAAAAGTATTAAACAGGACTGGCCCCAGTTCCGAGCCCTCAGGAACTGCATTTGTGAGCACTCAGTATTTGGACTTAACTTCATTCAGCACCAGTTTCTGGCCTAGCCACCTGTTTTTTCATCCAGCCAAGAGTGCACCCATCCAACCCACGAGCAATCAGTTTCTCCAGGAGAAGGCTATGGGAGACATGGTCAAAGGCTTTACTAAAGCCCAGGAAGGCAACAGCCATAGACTTTCCATCATCCACTAAGCAGGCCTCCTCGATGGAGACCATGTTGTTTGAGCAGGCCCTGCCTTTCATGAAGCCATGCTGGCTGGGCCTGATTGCCTGGTTGTCCTGTATGTGCAGCATGTTGGCACCTAGCAAGATGTTCTGGTTTGTGATCTTCTCTGGCACTGGCAGGCCTGTAGTTCCCTGTATCCTCCTTCCAGCCTTTTTTGTAGATACGCATCACGTGTGATAACCTCCAGTCAACTGTGACTTCCCCAGCTATCCAGGGCTGCAGCTAAATGATGGAGGGTGCCTCAGGGAGCACTTCTGCCTCTCCCTTCGATACCCTTGGGTGGATTCCCTCTGGCCCTGTAGACTTGTGCATGTCTGTGTGGTACAGCAGGTTCTGAGCATTTCCCCTTAGATTCTGGGGGCTTCATTCTGCCTCCTGTCTTTGTCTTCCAGCACAGGGGATTGGGTACCTGGAGAACAGGTAGTAGCATGGATTTTTATCTGGCATGCTATTCTTCATTTTCATGAAACTGATATATAAGTAACATACCAAAAATAGCAATGTCTTAAAATTTTTGCTGGAAATTAAACTTTTAACAGGGATTGAGGAATTAATTCTTGAATTGAAAGCAGAGGATGATTCTTAGGAATCCCTAATTATGACAAAAAAATCAGAATCAATAAGCTTTATTTAATCTTTTCTACCCAATAAGATGCTGACAGAAATACAGTATTCATTGTCTAGTACTGCTCTAATTTCTTTATCTTTTCTGTAACTGCTAGCCATGCAAAAATAAATCCAAAGATTGGATCCAATGCCTTTTGGGCAGACAGGCATGATATGCACTTTTTTCAGATGTGCAACTTACTGCAATCTGTGTTTTGAATAATCACATAAAACCTTAAAATATAATAAACTTTTTTCAATTGCTTGTGTAAAAAAGCGCTAAACCACAAGGTAAAATTCAGATATCCATTAAAACAAGGACTACCAAAATGCTATAACTTCCTGTTAATCTAGTATTAACACACTGTTCTCTGGTCTGAAGCCTCTACATGAAGAATGCTTTGAGTCCTTCACAGGGGCATTACATCTGTCTTCCATCAGAGCTGAACTCAGGGATTTTTAGTGTCAACAAATTAAACCAAATGTCATGCAACTGTCTTGCCTAACAGCCTTGCTCAACAGGGAGCCCAGCAAGCTCACTTCAGCTGAAATAACCTCAAGATCAACATACAGTTTCAAATATGCAAACAGGCAGAAAAGCAAGGTCAAGCAACGAAACACTGAATGATTCACAGTCTTGAGACAAAATTTCAAGCCTAATGATGCTGATATACATGTATTTCTTCTACAACACAAGGAATAACTGTAACACACAATTCAGTCCCAATACATCAGGATCTGTGTTCATTGAAAGAAAAGTTGATAAATCTAAGTAATAAGATGGACTGGCTACTTTTTTTCCTTTTTCCTTTTAAAATTGGGCTGCTGCTGTGTTGTATCTGCTGTGACAACCAACCTAATTCCATCTGTGTCTGTTCATTACTATCTAGACAAACATGAAAAACTGGACACCAGTTCTAATGATTATACTAACTATACTATTTAGTTTTTTACTATTCTAAGCATGGCTAAAAATGATTTTTAGAGGAGGAGTTAACAGGATTTATTAAGTTTGCTGCAGTGTTCTAAGAGTTTATTGTGTGCAAGCTTAAAACTGCTGATTTTATGAACAAGGAGAAAACAGAGTATAACTACTCTATAAAACACTAATAATAACCTGCAACCACTGGGCACTGACTTTTCATATAAAGTTAGGAACACTTAACTGAGAATGAAAATACCTGATAGTTAAGTTCTGTCATTGTGGAGCTGGAGCTCCTGAAAAAATAGTTTTGGGTGATATTTTCAAAATACTGCACCTATGGTTAAAATTTCCTAAAGACTTTATGCATTTTGGAAATGTAATTTACATTTGAAAAATTACATGGAATTTGAAATCTCATTGCAATTCAATAATATATAAGCTCTTCAGTTAATTGTGCATAAAAAAATGGGGTCTTAAGTTAAGTAAACAATTTTTGAAATTTTATTTTTAATGTAAACCCAAACCTAAAGAGCAAATATATTTTTGCTTAGGAGTAATAGTATTGAACTATACTATAGAAAAACACACTTGACCTCTACTTTTTAAAATATTGCCTTCTGTCCCCCTGCCATCCATCTATAATTTTGAGACATACAATACATGCATAACATGCTATATATGGATATCTAGAAATCCAAGTGTAAAGATGTATCTAAAATACCATATGTTTATTTCATTCACATATTACATGCAGTAATTCCTTACAAAGCAAAGATTTGTCCTGTAATGTGATCTGATGTGACCATTAAATCATGGATGCAGTATTAATAATTTATTTTGTATTAAAATTGTAACACTTCAGCTCCTATTTATACTCTCTGAAATGTTTTTAAAGTATTTCTTTATCCTAATACTCAAGAGGCAAATTATTAAGCACTAAAAAATTCCTTGTCTCTGCCACATTTTTGTGAAAGAAAACATCTTTCTGCTGATGTATTAAAGAACACCGAGATGTTTTATACTCTGTTCAAATGTCCAGTTATGGTATTTTTAAAGTTTCAAAATACTGCAAGTGAGAAGATGTATCTGCATTATTTTTTTCCAAGTAAGCCATTTTAAAATAAATCTAAATAGCATTGCAATTCCTGAGATTCCTCTGCTGAAGTTAAAATAAGAAACTCGGGAGGTGGTTTCAGTATCTTCTGACTACGATGCGAAACTGCTTGTCTGACAAGACAGTATTTCCTGTGCGTTGCCCTAGAAGGATCAAACATAAAATCCCACATAAGACAGAACATCTGTTTATCCCCACAATCCCTTCCCCATTCATCCATGCAGGCTGGATGTATATCCATTCTGAGCTTTCTTTCATCCATCAGGAAGGAATTTTGGAAAGTTGTTAATGCAACCTGCAGAGCTCCACGTGTAACTGAGTGACATTCTACAGCCACTGCAAAACACATGCCTGTTTTGAGTACTATTTTCTTGCCCTAGTATTAACTGTCACAATTAATAGTTACTTTTGGGAAAATACACTCTTGCACAGCACTGGATAGCAGCAGAATTTAAGGGGACTATAAACGTTGACTGAATAAGATATTCTTAGCAGCAGCTGCCAGATAGTTTGATCTTTCTTCATTAGTAGGAATATTGAAGTTGTCTAAATAGAGCCTTTCCTAATTAGCTTTAGTGACAAAAGGGAGTCTTTGAAACCACATCATCCGAATTGGCTTCAGGGAGAGATTCCAAACTAGACTCAAGGTACCATGTAAAATATTCTACTGTAACTCATCTTCTGCTATTGTAATTCAAGTCCCTCCTAAGCTTATTAATTCAGAAGGAGTCCTAATGATAATATAATCCTCTTATGTTTATAATGTTTTTCTTTTGCAAGAAGTAGGGTAGAACTGCCACTGTACTATCTAATGAGTCATTAAATTAATTTCTAAATAGTGAGGAAAAAGAGGCCACACAGGCATAATTTAGGATTTTGCTTCAACAGTTTAACAGGATTTCTTGCCTGCTGAGATTTGGCCAAATAGTCTTTGAGAATCTTGATTTGTGAAAGATCAAGTAATTTTGCTTCTCATTATGAAGATTTAACTGAGCTTATAATCCTAAAACAAACTGGTCTTAGAAAACACACTACAGCAAATACAAACATTTTAGTCATGGCTGACACATTGAGTGATGTACCAGTAACTCCTGTCCTCATAAACTGTCATTGATTAGTCCTAATCAAACACTTGTTTTGCTTTGCCAGTGAGTTACTACATTCATATTTAATAAAGGACTTACATTTCTGCTTAAATTTCACCTAAGAAAACATGAGTTACACATTTATGCTAAAATAAAGATGTACTTTAATGATTTTTTTAAGATGGTCAGAACCTGTGGTCAACAAAATGGACATGTGTAGCTGTACTGACCTGTTTCCTTACCTTTATTTTCCTTCTATTCCTTCATCAAAATAATATTCCTCCTAGAAAATCAAAGTCACGTTATCACTGTTGTCCTTATTTCTTTAATCTTCATGCATATATAATAAGAATTAATAATATTATTAAGAACTAAAAATAATTTACCAGTTTTTAAACATCCACTATTTCATAGCAAATCTTTAAAATGCAGAAATTGGAAATAAATAGTCTTGTATTTACAAGCTACATCTTCTGAAAATCACTGCATTTGTTTAATTTTTTTTAATAGAAAAGGAAGCAAAATAAAATCTGTCAGGATTTATACAATATATGAATTCTATCAAGACATTGAAAACAGTAAAGATAGCCAAGAACATAGAGCATCCTTATGAAACTTGTCATGCTGAAATTATCCTTTAATTATTCATTACTCATTTCATTATTCATTCTTTATATTTGATTATATTTACCATGTCCTTAAGTTATTTTTTGTGTGTTACCATTCACTTTGAAATGTTTTTGAGACCTGCACTCCATATATAGAGCATGCAGTGCATATGGTATCTGACACTCTATTAAAAACCTGAAGGCATTTAGAATCAAAATTTGTAATCATGTAATCATTTTTAATGAAGAAAACAACTTATGAACATTCCCAGTTCATTTGTCCCTAGATAGTTTCTGTATATATTCCACCTCTGCATTAGGGCCTGAGATCATTTGGGTCAAGCTTCCAAACAGTTAATTTCCATAAATACATGCTTCAAGAGTTGTTAACAGTTTCAGCCCTTCACCATACAAGTCCCACATGAAAACTGACCCATTTGATGCATCAGCTATTTTTAACCTGTATATCCAGACTCCACAGTCAAATTGATCTCCAATTTCTGCAGCATTCTTACTTTGACCAGAAAGCCAGACTTTGGAGCAGACGTCTTGCCAGTGTTATCAACTGCTTGCCACATATTGCATGCTTTTGGGAAAAAGCCCAGTAGTGGCTGAGCATCAGAGGTGGAATAATTTCTTACGGCCACCTTGGGATTTCTGGTGATTAAAAGGAAGGTGCTTCTCCAGTGAGTTAAGGAAAGTAAATATCAAATGATCAGATGTGATATAATTAGCTTGAGCTAATTCAACTATTCAAAAAAATTAGTTGAATATTAGACAACTTTCATTGCATTCTTTGCAGCCATGTGTTCTAAAACTCATGGAGTTCTGCCAGTGATTTAAAAGGGGTACTAAAAATAATATCTTTTGGAGAAAAATCAGATAATCCTCCCATTTGTATCAGAGAATGATCACTTCGTCTTTCCTTGAAAATATGGATCTGAATATGGAAAGACACAAAATCTTACCATGCTTACCTTTTGAACTGATGCCTTTTGAACTGCCCTGTTTAAATCCTAAGCTTCTTGAGATTTGAACTACTTTTCATTTTTATTTTACTCAGGATCAACATAGGTCAGTGAGACATATCTGTTGTATATCTGTTAGCAGCAGTTTGTGATAACTACTCTTGGAGAGTGTCAGAGTAAAATAAAAACAATTATAAAACATTAGCAAAGTTTAGTCATAACATTGAGGAAAAAAACTGCTTAGCTCAGTTAAAACAATTCCACTCTTAAATCGAGATTTTTTTTTTGGCAAGCAAGCCTTACAATCTTCATAGTATGAAATGAAACCTGAAGATCATAAATGCAACTAGAAAGCTCATCAGACAACATTTTGCATTTAATTGCTTGCTAGTTGAATCTTATTGCAATTCAAAACCCAGAGATTTACTTAGGAGGCTAAATAGGAAAATATGTACAAACAGATACCATGGGGACTATTCCAACACATCATAAATCTGGAAAATTGTAACTTGTCACTAAATGGATTCATTTGCTATGTTGGTACAGTACAAGCAGAGACAAGGAGGAAAGGGAGGATATGGCAAGTAGGTGTTTCAGTGGTAATAACTTAATAAGTGACTCTGAGGATCTGTACCTTTTGGGTGGTAGAGAGTGACCCTTATTCCCAAAACTCAAAGTGCCTTCCTGTAGAACTTTTACATACTCACACAACCACTGTTCACATGTTGTGATCCCTATTTACTTAATTTCTAAAATAAAGTATAAAAATTCAATTAAAGGAACAACATAACTTACTGTAGAGAACCTACCTGAACCTCTGCACTCAAGGACTATCAAGTCCCAAACTAATGTCCTATAAATGTTTTCTGAATAGTCAGGACACTGTGTTGAAATTAAGCATGCTTGTTATGTGTTTCATGTAACCTCTTGAGAGCTGCTTAGACATGGGTATTGTTCCTGAAGGAATTTAAGTCTTAATTTTAAAGTGCAACTGGATTCAAAAGAGGGCATAAGGGGCATACTCCATACAGTGCAATGAACCAAGAAGTAGGGCTTGTTACTTCGGTTAAACTCAAGTATACACTTAGACTATGCCTGGTTCCAGAGCTAGGCTGAGTTCTGAATTCTAACTCAGATTATTCCTATACCACCCCCACAAGATGATTTAACTAGCAAACTCTTCTCGGACTCAGAGCACTTGTATGCTTTCTTTGAAACTAGGCCACTGTTCAGGATTTAGTAGAAAAGCAAAAAGTGATCCACCACCTGCAAAATATGCAACCAAATTCCCCATCTCATGAGGAGAGCTTCAAGCCTGTTAGATATTTGTATGAATGACATCAGCAATGGATTAACTACTACTATAGGTAGCTAGGCACTGTCCCATGCTGCATAGCTGATATTACCATAGGAAATAAATCAATAGCCATGACCTACTAGAATTCAAGCTATTCAGGCTTCAATTAGCATTAGTATTATTTTCTGCAGATTCCACAGTTCATTAGCAAGACTTGACAGTCCTGACAGCTGGTGCTTTGGAGCACTGCTGTATAGTATTCTTCAGTGACCTTGATGAACCTTTTAAATCACTTTAGCTCTGTTTTGGAGAACAGATTGTCCATGCTGAATTTATAACCTGCACTGCTACTGAGGCAGCTTTCTTGGCCAGCTTCTGTCTCCCAATTTCTGAACATCTGCTATTCAGAAAATCTAAGTCATCACCTGAATACTGGATGAATTTACAGGTAGCCAAGTTCATAAGGACATAGTTTGCTTCATTTCCCATATAATATAATGGGGTTAATATGCTTTTTTTTTTTTAAATTCCTAATTTAGTGTGCTTTACAAAATGAAATTACTGAAAGTGAGCTTTTCATCATGTAAATATACCAGCACAGTCAGCAATGCCTGAAACTGCTACAGAAGCATTTTCTGTCATGCCCTAGAAAAAATGAACTTTGTTTCCTTTACAGTCTTAGGTTTTTTTTGTTTAATTGTTTTCTTGCCAGCTAGCAGCATCTCTCTCCATAATCCTGCATTCTCCTGTGAGTCAGAACCGATTTTGCCTGTCACTATAGATTTAGGATTTTTGGACAGTTGCCCAGACACTCAGCAGAGTCGCTTTTCTCCTTTGTCTTTCCAGTCAGTGTGCACTAAGTGCTCATAACTCACATTAACTAGAACTGAGGCAAAGCAACAAATTGAACAAATAAGTATAATGACTGGCAGGGAGAGCAGAGACCTGTTTATAATTGCTTGGTTTGCTGAGTACATGGATGTTAACATGACTCACTCAAGGGCAATTATTTAGTAGCTTCTGACAGGTGTGATATGGTATTGTTGATTTTGGCAGATAGCTCCAGTACAAGTGTTCTAGTCGACCTTGAAAAATCTGACGTCAGCATACAGTGCCATGGCCCTGATTCTACTCTTTCATAAGAAATGAAACTTTAATTCTTTTCATATTTTAATTCTTTTCATCTTTTAATTCTTTTCGTGTTTTAAAAAATATCCTGGATTTACTTTATTTCTTTGTTTTTGTTTGTTCGAGGTTTTGTTTGTTTGTGATTTTTTTATTTGTTTCGATTGCTCCCAGAATTATAGAATTGTTAAGGCTGGAAAAGCCCTTTAAGATCATCAGGTCAGCTGCCAAAATATTATCACCACTATGCTCACCATTGAACCGTGTCCTCAAATACCATATTCACATGTGTTTTAAACACTTCCAGGGATGATCACTCCACCACTTACCTGGGAAGCTGCTTTACAAATTATTCTGTGAAAAAAAATTTCTTAGCATGTAATCCATACCTCTCCTGGTGCAATATCTCTCTCCTTTTCAATATTTCCTGCAGATAATAGTGTGCTTCTCCCCTTTTTGTCCGCAAATGTTAACAGATATTTAAGAATTATCTTTATTCATAGTAACTCAGTTCTTTGGGGTGAAACTTCAATTCCTCTTGAGCTGATGTCTCAGTATTTCCCCATGAAGTCCCCACAGTACCTGGGAGCAGTGGTTACTCATGATTATTGCACAGGGCCATTTCCATTCTCTGACTAAGTATCAAGCTCTGGCAACTTGTAATCAACAAAATTTTGCTGACTTGCCATGAGGATAGTGATTTGAACACCAAGAGTACTTTAAAATTACCTGGTTGGATAAAAATAAGCATTTAGCCTGCCTTAGAAATCAAGCACTTTAAATGTATCTGGTTTTGACACAAAAGTGTAAATTTTTTTAAGTTTTCTGTACATAGTCATTTCATTACATTTCAGGAAAATTCAATTAATTAAACATTACTGAAAATGTCCTTAAATAGGGCCATAATTTCAGCTGAAATAAACTCATTTTTCTTACAGAGAAATATTTAAGGAATATTCTTTTTTCTTTGCCAAGCTCTGACACTTATTGACCTTCAGGTGAGTGTAAATTGGACTGCAGTTATTACTGCAGTCTTGTCCTAAAGTTTAAGCTCCCAGAATTTAAAAGAACCCAAGCAATATGGAATAATCAAATACATTTTGTGCTCTAATTATGAACACACACAGATTAGAACTCCTAGGCAAGATCAAAGACTGATTTCTTCCCTAGTAGTTAAAGTGCACCATGATTAAGAACATTCTAATACACAGTAAAAAATAATTATGAATTTATATATTGAGAGGTTTAGCAAAGACAGTAAAACTATTCCCCACATTGCAAGAAAATGCACGAGAAACTTCTACTGTCCAGAGAATGCTGCACAGTTACTTAAGTGAAATTCTTGCCTTACACAGCAGTCTTTCATAGCATGCTATAACTAGTAATCTACCCAGGATCAGAGCCAAAGAGGGATTAACCCATCACAGAAAGACATTCTATTTTCAGCAGCAGGCATAAATGCCTAGTGACTGAACACACTGAGCTTTGTGCAATATGGCACTGCAGTTTGCTGCTTGCTGAAAAAGGGTACTATAATTTATCTTAAGCTCATAATACTGTGTTGATGTATCACACCTGTTAAATTCATGTTAACGCAGTAAACTGGTAAATCAGATACATCTTCCAAAATCCTTCTTTGGTGATTCTTGCAGTTTAGAAAATACAGCTACGTCTTAACAGCAGAATCAGATCCTTCCTACCATCTCAGAAGGTCCCTACATGTAAAAGAGAGTTGGCCAGCTGATCAATTTTTTTCTCCTTTATTAAACTGTCTGTTGAACCATTTACTGCAAGTGACCTTAGTCCCCAGAGAAATATGCTTTATTCCTTGTAGTAGAATTCATGAATCTGATACAGGGATTGGAAAAATATTTCTGTGTAAGGGGCATGTGTACACTCTTTTGATTTATTATCTGTGTCTTCACAGATCACAACCTGTGTCCATGTACTGTAAGACTGCAGTTATTGCCTGGAATGCTCCACACCTGGCTGTGACAAGGCATCTGACATAGCACTGCAGAGGCTCGAAAAAGCTATTCAACAATCAAGAGAAATAGTTGGATCATAGTTGGATGGGGAATATTACAACTCTAATGTTTTAGCTATATTATCATAGAAGCATATCTGATCAGCATTTCCCAGATGACAGTCCAAGGAGTATAACTGATAGACTCAAAAGTCCTCTTAAGAATAAAGTACTTCATGTTACTTTGTATAATGCACGTTAACCCCTTTTAAATTATTCTGGTAGTTCTTTGCTATTATTGATTTTAAAGCCCAGTGAAGAGTATTCTCTGTAATTGATGGGTCAGTGAAGATCTCTGTCTAATGCAGGTCTTATGAAAGCAGCTCACAATTTAAATAAGCCAGGAACTTGTCCTTTATCTAGCTTTGTTCATCATTAAAATGTTTCTGAAAATCATATACACTCATTTTAATATACCTCAAAGTAATATTTCATAAATTAGATGTAGTTTCTCATTTTGTGCAGTAGAAGAATGATTAGCTATTTCCTATTCTGCTATATTTTCATAAATGTTTGTATGATACTGTCTTATTTAAGGCACATCAATTGATCTTTTTTTCTGAAAACCCAGTTATTTACCTCCATTCATTCAATGTTCACAACCCTTCACAAATATTATCATATTCATTTTTATTACTGTGGAATCTGATACTTCTATCAGATACACAAATATCAGAATTCTGCACTAATTTAGAGTCCCAATTTCATGTCCTTCTGCAATGAAATTGTAATTCTGTGCATCTATGTACAAAAGACAGGTTTTGCTTTTAATTACAACTTTAAATGCCCAGCCTTTCCAATTAAGTGATCAACAAAACAACCTACATCTTCTCAATGAATGATTGTGTGTTGAAAGCCAGTCTAAATTTACACTACACAGAAACTATGTGACAGGGTAGAACTCAAGGGTAGAATGCAGTTCCCTAGAGTGATTGTCCATTTTTTTTTTTTACTTTTTTTAAGCTTACCCATTCCCCTATATATCTCACAAATTGTCCAACAAATGGAACAGTTATCCTAGAGATAGCAAACTAATTCAGCCACAGTACAGATCTACCTGGTGCACTGAAGTAGGCATCGCTGAGGGGAAAATGATGTGAGATCATGTCGTCTTCGATCAGAACTCTGTAGGTTACAAAACTAGAAAGACCCATCTTGATCATCTAGTCTGACAACCTTTATAGGAACAGGCCGTGGGAACGGCTCAGAATGAATTCTGCTTTCATAATGCATAAGTACAGAGGAACAGAATTAAAAATGTGTAAGCAACTTTCATTCTGACAGTCCACAATTTTGCAGCATAGATCTTTTTCAAGAGAGGAAAAAGGGTACAACAGTTTCCTGTTTAAGTCCTGGTTGCTGTTTTTCTCCAAAGCAATCAGAAATTCCATCCGAATAATCTATAAATATCATCCTGATTCAATTTCCTTCCCTCTGGGGTGCGTAAAGTACTGGCTTTGTAGCGTGCCAGTGAAGTGACCATGTTGTCTCACTGTCCTAGATGCCAAGGAAGGGAGGCTATGGAAGCATTGCCACCAGAAATTAAGGTATGTCATTTATGGGGCAGTGAAGGAGGTTGCAGGGTGGGATAGAGGGCTATGTTTGCAGCTGGGAAAGAGGGAGCTGGGATAGAAGCAGAAAGGGAGGTTTATTATGCTTTATTCTCTTCATGTGATGATTACCATGTTCTCATGTCATGGCATGTGTTCCTTGGAACAAAACCCTCTTCCATAACTATTTTGCTACTTTATTTACTTACAGACTAAGTAGTTTCTAAGGCATTCTAAGGCCACTACCCATTGTATTGGCAAACACCAAGGCCACTATATTAATTACCAGTGCAAGTCTCAGCCTCACCTAAGGAGGTGTCTGATAGACAGAATGTTTCCCTGTTGATTGTAAATAAAGAGCACTAAAACATGGCAATCTCTCTCTATGTATTAAGTATCAGGACTACGTGTCAGTGTCTGGTCAGAATAGGGTGGATTGAGCACTAGGCAAAGAACAGAAGAAATCCCTACTGCTCTCTGCATCAGCTGGACAAGTGGGTCTGCTGGGGTTCCTTCAACAGGAGGCAACACTTTGGGAGCAGAGGAAGCAGCAGAGTACCTGCCTCTACTGCTTTCCCACACCTCATCTGCCCTCTGTGCCCAAGGTGCCAGGCTGTGTCACACAACGTGTGTACCGAGCCCCAGGCTTGCTCACCCAGACAGCTCTCACCCTGCATGCCTAGAGCACTAGTTTTACATTTAGGTGCCTGATTTCCTATAAAGTTGTACATAGAAAGTATCATAATAATCAACAAAGCTTGCAATTGTGGGCCAAATCTCACTTTCAGGCATACTTGAGTAAAGCTGGAATTGAATAGTTGTACATTTTTTCAGATCTGAGAGAGTACATAATCTATTTCCCTCATCCAAATGTCTCATCTTTATTCCAATCAGCCAAAAATTTTGATCCCAGCTACACAGATTTGATTTCCAAAATCAGATGGAAATGGCCAGCATAAAGCCTGCGGTGTATTTTACCCACAGTCATCATGCAGTTAATGCTGTGAAAAATAACAGTGCTGTTTGGGGGATGGGCTAAAGCCCTGCCTGAATGTTTCTTATCTAAGAAGGGAAGAGATCTTTCTTATTGCTGCTATTAGTCTGACAGCAGTGCTGGAGGGACCAATTCAAGTTTAAGAGCTAAATTTAATCTGAAATTATCAATACCCTGGAACTTGCCATGTCCCAAAAGATTAGGCCAAATAGCAGCATCATATATTCTGAGCTCATGTTGAAAACCACTGTGTAGTTACTAATTCTATTAGGGAGAGCATATCTCCTCCTACTCACCCATTTCCAGTGGATAAGCTCATGCTAATGAATTTGACATTTCAGTGTTCAGAAAATCAATGGTTAGCAACATACAGAAAAACCTTTGGAGTCAAGGAAAAAATACATTTCATGTAACTGTCATAAGAGAAAACATTTATTTTTTAATCCAAATGGGTAATGCCTTTACCATCAGTAAGTGAATTTTTAAAGCTAGTATTTGTTCCTGACATACAAATTCTTTAATGGCACATTGTGCATGAAGCTGTGTACTACAAGCTTAGGGGGCATCCATGCCACACAGATTCTTTCAAGACCAGTTTTAGGTGTTTTCCAATCATCACCCTAGCACACATCTAAAAGTCACTGTGTCACTAGCACTGGCAGCTTGTCTTAGCTCAATACACAAAACTTAGCTTTGGGTTCTGAGCAATGTGACAAGCAGTTTAGATGAAGATTTTTTAGGGGTTAGATTATTTTTTCTATATTATACAAGGGCTTTCTGTATCCTTTGAGTCTTCCTATATGGCACCTGGTATAGAGTGAGTGAATTATATACAGAGGGGCTAATTTTTTCTGGTATTATCTGGAAGGTAAGCTATTGTGTCCAGAACACCAGACCTTGGGAGAATCACACATCATGAGTTATTACTCATAGCTTATTCTTTATTTATTTTCTTACTCAGTAGAAATGTGAACCAGAC
This sequence comes from Phylloscopus trochilus trochilus, assembly GCA_016584745.2. Lineage (NCBI taxonomy): Eukaryota > Metazoa > Chordata > Aves > Passeriformes > Phylloscopidae > Phylloscopus > Phylloscopus trochilus. The sequence continues at coordinate 37,013,825 of WQNJ02000001.1, read as the reverse complement.
CATTTCTTTTCTTACTCGGTAGAAATGTGAACCAGAAACTGTGGACCAAACATTGACCCAGATAAAACAACACTAACATCACTATTATTTAAAGACAAGTTTTGGTGAAAAAGGTAGTTTTAATTAAGAATCATGAACATTCTCTGTTTCTAAGTCAGCCATAGGCATATACTCTTACCATGTTGAAATCAAAGATTTGACTGAGAGTAAAAGAGGTACTCAACCTCAACTGAGATAAAGGAAAATATACTCCACTGAATTCAATTGAACTTCAGCACTTTCAGAAGAATATTGGAAATGTTTAAAGAGTTAAAGAGTTGGAGTACATATATTCATCTTTCCAAAAAATGTATAAATTGAACTACACATGCCAAGTATCTGCAATCTCTAGCCACCAAGTAGTCTAACTCTGCATTGAAGTCAAAGCAGAGAAAAAAATCTGTATATATTCGGTGTAAATATCTAAAAGGCATAATTATTATTTTTAAAGCTATATTCAGATAAACACAACTTGCTAATATAAATCTGTATTGAAAGAAGCATGAAAAGAAGGTTGAATGTGTGTACAGAAAGTTGAGACCCAAACTTGTTTTTAACTTCACTCTCTACTTAATATCCAGTTGCTGTACCAACTGCAGTAGCAACTGCTTGGCTTGGAGCCCCCTTTTGCTTCTCTTTGTTTTGATATGACTGACATGGCATTATGTTAAAAGATCTTTCTCTCTGAATAGCTGGTTTGGAGATTGTGTAGAAGTTTCTAAAGGCTCCCTAAAAAAAAAAAGAGAGGAAAAAAGCTGATGGTAAAAACCACTTGTAGTCTGTAGTACAAGTAGTATCTCCCCTCTGCCCTTCCAAAAAAACTCACATTTTCTTTGGAACAGTCGCCTCAGTACATAAAGGTTTCTTTATATGTCCAGTTCTGAACATTGTCACCCATCAAATAGTCATTTATATATTCTACAGAGCATTAAAAACCCGGTGTCTGCTCTGCGTTGTAGCTGGCATTACCACCAGACTGCCCAGTGATGAACACCTAGCAAGAGCTAAGCTCTCCTTTCTGATTTAGAAACAAACAAGCCCTTCCACTCCAAGATGTTTACTCTGCCATCCACTATCAGTCTGAGAACTCACAACAGCCATTATTCAGAGCATCTGTTTACCAGCCCCTTCTTGTTCCACTGAAAGTCAATACCAGAACTGCCTTAGTATGCAATGTCACAGCAAAATTTGCTCTGGTTCTGGTCAGCTGCTGATACCTAAAAACAACCCTGCATGGCTTTTTACTTTTGCTGGACATATAAGAGCAAAGAAACAAGTACAGCAAGGGGACAGCAACATGACTTACTTCTGCAGCATCTCAAAAAACCTTAACAGCAGTGTAAATCCAAACTGTCTTCCTGCTGAACAGTTGTGGAGGATAGGCTGCCTCTCTGATTCATGGCTGATCCCCGAGTTTTTGTCAGTGTACCATCCTATACTTGGTCTTGTGTATTGGTAATAATCACCCACCTTCCTAATCTGACCCAATGCTCATACTTCTGTAAATCTGTATTTCTACGTTGTGTAATGCTCAACTGATCAGAGATACTATGATTTATCCCCCAAAGAAGCAAAGTTCACTACCTAACACAGAGTACTCAGTTAGTACTCAGTTGGCCGACAGAGTATGCCATATAAATAACCTGATAAAATGATCAAACATCATTCTGTTCCTGACAGTGGCAAAAAGCACCCTACCAAACCAAATACAGCCAGGATCTCATCATAAATATATTTCAGCCATTTAAGTGGGAGGAAAGCGTGTGAATTCCTTTTTTAAAGCAAAAATCACTATGTCATAATTCTTGATACTTAGCAACTGTTTTGGAATCAGAAAAGGAACTCTAGTCCTTAGGACTCTCAGGAATACCCTGAGAAAAATATGGAAGCATAAACATAAAGCTTTAAGGAAGCTTTAACTAGCACATGAATCAGTATTTTGCACACAGGAGAGTTTTCTGCTGAGCATTTAAATACAGGGATTTAGTTCCCTAAACATAAACAGCCTCTACTGAAAAATTGGGTTAATAACAATATGTCTGGAAAAGTATTTGAAATCCAAGCATTTTTTCTTGCAGTCTGTCATGTGCCACACAGTGCTCTTAGCCCAACATGAAACTGGAAGTCTGTTTCCCCAAAAAATGCAGAGCCTGCTACAACTTTCATCTGTGCCTGCCAGAAAACTCTGACTGAGAGATTTAATGGCTGCCGGTTCCGCATATGTTTCTGTCAACGTGATCCTCAACTCCAACTGTGTCTTACAGAGAAATGCTTGAACACATGAGAGCTACAGCTGAGCTGCACAATGACAAAGGCAAAGCTGACACAGTGATCTGGTTTTAGAACAGAGATAATATCTTAATTAATTATCTAGAATATAAAATATACTGCTTGTATAGGATGCCGTGATTCATAGCTGGATTGCCATCATGTATGCTTTTTACATAAGGCAGCAAATAGATTTGATAAGGCTCTCTTAATTATTATCTGTTAATTTATTCCATGGGCTATATTGCATGAATTCACAAAATTAAATCTGGTCCAACTTGCTTTACTGTGTTGCTGGCTCACCAGCTCTACCCCTCAGCCAAAATTCCTTTTTTTCTCTATATGGAAATGTTTCATACCATTAATAGTTGAGCAAACATTAAGGACTGCCTACAATACTCTGTAAGACTTTAAGAAAGATACACATCACATTCCTTGTCTTCACTCATTCCTTTCAAAGGTGTGGGTTTACAAATGCAGAGCTCAGCAAAAGAGGCTTGATATTTTAAGAAACAATTCAAAAAAGGGTCATCAAATCTGAATCAAAATCAGGCCAACCCAGCAGTTTGGGCTTAGATTTTTTTTTTTTATTTCAAATCAAAACCCAGTTCATAAACTCCCAATAAATAAATCCAGCTGTCATGCCATTCTATTCTCACTGCCGACTGATAATGAAAAGAGAAGTATCCTCTTGGGCAGAGCAGGTGTTAGAAATAAAAGGAGCCAGCCTGAGCCCCAGGCCCAGTACGTGATTATGTCCCTGCTGGGTTAAGTTACGAAGAAATCCAAATCATTCAGTCTGTGGGTGAAAGGAGGGAGAGGCCCATGCCTTTCTTTCTCCTTAGGCTGCTCATGAGACTAACAGTGCCCCTCCTCTTTGAATATGGTTATCAACAAATCCATCTCAGAACAGCAGCTAAGGGATATTCATGACGACAGCAGCTGCAAAGTTGTTAAAAATATACAAAATTTCATTTTGTGGGTGGAAAGATTGCCCTTGCTGAACAGAAACAGAAGTCCTAGTGCCCTGATGTTTTTGGCTACAGCATGCTATATTTTGACACATCGTCTAGAAACCCCAATCCAAGTTGTGCTTGTTGTCCTAAAATCTCTTAAGTACAATGTTTAAAAATAAAAGTCTGAGGCCAAATTTTTTTCCCCTCCTGAACAAGGCTCTCATATTCAGGGATGAGACAAGAGAAATGATTTTTCCACCTGCTATCAATACACCAGGCCAAGCTGCCTGGGGTAGCTAAAAAAAAAGCATTCCACAACTCCACATGGATTTCAGTGGATCGCTTAGCAGAGCCAAGATTTGCAGCTTTCAGCTGCTCCTGTGGGTTTGTGAGGCAAAGTGCACAGAAAATATCATGCCAACCATTCCTTCAGAGCAGATGGGGAGAGGCATATTCACTAATCATCACAAAACCTGTTAGATATGTTTAAATCTTTTTTATAAAAACAATTTTCTTTTCAGTCGTGTATTGAACAACTATTAAACTGAACCTCTGCTCAACTGTATGTGACTGCAAAATCAGGGTTTTACTTTCTCTCCAGTATCCAGTTGGACAATGAATGGCAATGACCACAACACGCTCCCAAATGTAACTCTGACTTCTAGCAGTCTTTCTGACATGTAAAATTTTCTAATACTTTATGGTTCTGTATTTCTGAAAGTCATACAGAACAACTGATAGCACAATACAACTGATGTAGAACCTAATATCTAAAAGTGGAAATTGTTTTGTTTAGCCTAGCTTATTTTCCCATTGTGATGTAAACTACCTGTAGAAATGCACTCAAACCCAATTAAGAGATATGTCACGTGTGACTATCATTACTTCAAGCTGTACTTTGCTTTCTAGCCATATATCCATGTCTGTAACCTAACCTTGAAAAAGATGAGTCCCTTGTCCTCTCCAAAAGCTTCTGAAAGCACCTAAAGAAATTTTAAAATAAGTATCTTAAGACTCAAATCATATTTTCTAACATTGAAGGCAAACAATACTTGAAAATGTTTGTGCTCGACAATCATTTTCCCTTGCTCCTAGCCAAAGGTAATGACTCTCAAATTTCTTGTGCAAGTAGTAAAGAAACAATAAATAAATAGCTATACATCCTCTCAAAATCACTGCTGCACTCCACAATTTTCTCATCCATCATAAAGCTAACACACAAATGACTGAAAATATCAAACACACAACGACAGCCTGGTTCTGTGGTTTCAGAGCTGCCAGGGTGTTGGCTGCAGGAGGCAGTGTCACAGAATGAACGAGCATGTGGAACCTGTCTGCATGGGCTCTCTGCACATTATTCAGTCAAGGCTGGGTTGTGCTGGGGTTTTTACCTAGCAGAATCCCCCTGAATCCCTGTTGCATTTTCATCTTCCACTGAAATTGCTGAAAGGGTTTGAGATAGCAACAGACTCCGTTGCCTCTGATTCAACCTGAGGTTCCACTCCTGGCAAAGAGTCCTTGCTGCTACACTACTGTAATTTTTAATAGTTACAAATAAAAATGTTATTAGCACATTGCAGCTATTCCATTTTATATTCTGCAGTATATGCTCCACTGATCCTTTTTGCATTTCTCTAATTCCTGTGTTTGTCTCTAGTTTGAGGAAAAATTTTACTGAATGAATTTATAGCCATTACATCTTAGTCTTTTATAAGATGTATTGTCTGCCTTCTATATTTCTGTTACTTGTATTTTCATTAATTTCTTGCATTATCTGCAGTGTGTTCACTTTAAACAGCAAAACTCCTTGATGTTTCTGAGAGGCTCATTTTAAAGCAATAAATAAAAATAGCTTAAGACACCATCTTGTGTCCTCAAGAAACAGTATCATTTGTTTACAGTTAAGAATCATGACAGCAGCTGCTTGCAGTCCAGGATTGCACTGATTATTATGCCATGGTATCATAAGAATGTTTCCTCTACTTGTATTACAGATATATTAGAGCTATCAGTCAGAATGAAAATGTCTGCATGAAAACTCTGATGAATGAAATAGGTACTGACACCTAAGCCTTGACACCGAAAACAGTGAGAGAAACTGTGACAGAAGCACTCAGAGAAATAATACATTTCTTATAAAAAAAAAAAAAAAAGACCCTGAAAAGCCGGAAGACAATTTGCTCCAGGAGCAGCAGAACCGCAAAAGCGTGGCTTCCTGTAGATTTGTAACCTTTATCCCAATCTCTCTCCTGCTGCTTACCTTATGATGATGATTACAGCTCTTTCTGTCTTCCTTTGAACCCTCCACTGGGGAAGAGACAGCATGAGCTGTGGCCTTTACCAGCTGCATTTGCAATGATTGGCCACGGAGTTATTCTTCAATAGATAGTAAGTCTGGCAGCGGGCTTGTCTTGTCTTCCCTCTGTTAATATTCTCAAAGCTTCTAGGATATTAATTTTCTCTGGGATTTTGCTATCCTTCTTGAAATCACTGTGTAGGCTAAAAAACTGTTAGGCGAGGAATAGGCTCAGTAGATAGACATTCTGCTTTCATAAGCCCATTGCCTTTGGGAAATCAGCCTAAGAAATGTTACCTTTCTCTTGGCAAGACAGCTACAGCACTGTTAAACTGGAATGGTTCAGGAGTTAAACTTCACAAAAATCATTTCCAGTAGTCACCTAGCATTTAGCTAGTCTATTTTGAACAGTACAGAGATAAGTACTCCTAATTTATCTTATTCATATAAGCAGAGACAGAAACTTTAGGAATAGGAATCTTTTAGACATGTCAATCTATTGTTTGAGCTTGATATCAAAGGGTAAAATTAAGTATTAATGTTAATAATAACACAGCCAGTGTCACCAGTAGAGCTGACTCCCACCAAAGAAGTGAGAGTGATTCAGCTTCTTGTGATTTTCCAGCAAGAACAAAGGGCATGCACAAACTGGGTGGACTGGTGCTAGAGCCAAGCATAATCCATAAGGATTAGTTTAAAGGATGTGGCACATTGCTCCTCTGATACAGCTTGATATTCATCACTCCTGCAGCCAGCATGAATTTCACTTCTGTTGTCAAAGCTGTGTCATGCTCTAGAGCAAGAGACATCTATTTTAAGTCAGTCATGGCCCAGAAGAAGGCAAGGCTGTTCACTGACTTCTGAAAAGTAGCTTACACTGTGTAAAGTTGAGGTACATATCTTGTATGAGCTCCATTTCACTATCTTTCTTGCCTCAAAAGACAGCAAAATTTATTTCAATGCCAAAATTTGATCAAAGGTAGTAGGCAGTGATCTAGTATATGTAAGTAATTTAACATATTCAGGCTCGAAAGTAATTCTAGGAGCAGATCTCCATAAAGAGTGAAGTGACTTATGGAAATGAGTGTTGAAAGAGATGGAATCCAAAGGGCTACTAATGAAAGACAAACTGAAGCCAGGAAAGTATAAGACTTTGAGGAATGAGAAGACAGAAACTGGAGGAAGTAGCTGAAGTATCAGGGAAGCATGAAAAGCAGTCTAAAAGATTTAATGAAAATTACTTTAGTACCAAGGACCTGGAGACAGAAAGAAGTGCAAATCTTATCATGTATCATGTAATTTATAGCACAGGAGAATGAGTTTTGGATAAAGGTCATGACAGGAATAGAGACATCATAAAATGTGGGACATTAATGTTGATATTGGTTTGCATCATAAAAGATCATATTGGAACCAGGTTATACATCTGTGCATATTCATATATGTAAGGATAATTCTTTAAAGAGTACATACAGATACTGCCCCAAGAAAAACTTTGTTAACCTAAATACATGACCTTTACAAGATGTACAGGCCATGAATACAAAAGCTACTTTCCTAATGTGTCATCTCAGCTTCCAGCAGTCTGCACTTTAAAGATGTCCTGAACCAGAGGTTAGACTGTGATGATTGTTGTCAAAGTCCCAAGCAACTCTGCTTCTATAAATCTGTCAAATTAAGGGTTTTTTTTCATCTAGGGCATAAAAATGTTTCCTAGTAAAAACAATTCTAAAATTTCACTGGAAAATGTACTATTATCTAATGTGATTATTTTAAATATGTTGCTTTTGATGTGAAGTTAATATTAATAAAAATAAAATTAAAGAAAAAATATTTTAAAACAAAATTCCTCTGCATATGTTCTGTTAGTGTTTCTTTTACTGCTACACTATTATTCTAAGTAATTACTGGCTGAACTGGGAGATGTTTCAATTTTCAATAGCTTGTCACAACTTGGGGTAACATACTTCAAAAATACTTTTTCTTTTTTTCACAGATTCACAAACTGGGTAAGGTTGGAAGGGACCACAGTGGGTCATCTAGTCCAACCTCCCTGCTCAAGCAGGGACATCCTAGAGCACATTGCATGGGACTGCTCCCAGATGATTCTGGAATATCTCTGGTGAGGGAGACTCCACCACGTCTCTGCACAACTGGTTCCAGTGCTCAATCACACACACAAAGTAATGTTTTTATCTTATTATTCATGCAAAACTTTCTGCCCATTGCCTCTTGTCCTGTTGCTTGGTACCACCAAGAAGAGCCTGGCACAATCCTCTTGATACCCTTCCTTCAGACACTCACAGATGTTGATGAGGTCCCCAGTCAGCTGCCTTTTGTCAAGGCTGAACAGGCCCAGCTCCCTCAGCCTTTCCTCATGAGAAAGATGCTTCACCCCCCTCATCACCTTCACAATCCTTCACTGGACCTGCTCCAGTAGCTCCATGACTCTCTTGTCCTGAGGAGCCCAGAACTGGACACAGCACTCCAGACATGGCCTCACCAGGGCTGAGTAGAGGGGCAGGATACCCCCCCTCAGCCTGCTGGCCATGCTCTTTCTAATGCAGCAAACCAAATCATCGGCCTTCTTGGCCACCAGGGCAAAACTGCTGGCTCATGGACAGTTTGGTGGCCACCAGGACACCCACGTCCTTCTCTGTGAACCACCTTCACAGGTCTGTTTCAGCAGCTCAGCCCCCAGCCAGTACTGGTGCAGAGGTTATTCTTTCCTAAGTGCAGGACCCTGCACTTGCCTTTGTTGAATTTCAGAAGGTTCTTCTCTGCCCATCTCTCCAGCCTGTCGAGGTTCTTCTGCAGGGCTGCACAGCCCTCTGGGGCATCAACCACTCCTCCCTGAGCTCCTCCCTGACTGATGCCACCAGAGAACTTGCTAATGAGGGATCTGCACCTTCACCCAAGGCACTGATGAATAAGATAAAAAATATTGTGTCATGACAGTTTACATTTTACTGTTTAAATAAAAGGGGCTTTTTCGGCCTAGAGAAAATTGCAGTCAAATGTTCTAAAATGCTTTATAAGCCTTCTGGAAAAATGTTTATTAAAAAAATAAAATATTTTCACATATTTATAATATTATTTTTTACATCTAAAAATCAGCTGCAGGAACTTAAAAATAAGAAGAGAACAATAACTTGGAAGGCAAATAGTTGTTGGGAGCATACTTTCCTGAGTGCACGGAATTCTTAGCTGTAGTGGGGAGAAAGAATATGGACAAAACAAAACCAGCAACTTCTTAAGGGATGCCCAAGAGACAGTTGCAGCTATAAAACTAGATGGAAGGCAGAATTTGAGAGTCATTTGCTTTGAAAAGGAAATTCAAGCATTGCGAATGGAAAGGATCAATCGAGGATATGGTGACCATAAGGCACTTAATCTAATCCAAAGACTTCACCCCAGTTAACAGCAAATTCTGGAAAAATGCACAGGTATAAAACAGTGAAGAATAAATAGAAAGCAATAACCAATATTTTATGACTGACCTCACTGGAGTCCATAATAGAACTTCCTTTTGCTTTATGACAATGCCCTAAGCAATAAAAAGGATGAGTTTTCTCCTTTCTCAGATAAAAGCAATGGTGGAACTGGGTCGCATTAACAATTTCTTCATCTGACCATCCCAGAATTCTACACAAGAAAAACAAGCAAAAAAAATTATTGAAGGGTTTTTATTTTTAATTTTCAAAAGCATAAGCTAATATGAGAATAAAAATCCAAAGAATTACTCTTCTAGGTGCATTTAATTATTTATGCTTAAACTGGTCATTTTTGGCATCAACAGGTGGACAACTGGAGCCTTACAGCCTATACTACCAAGATGGTTGTCTATAATTCTTCATTTAGTGTCACAGAGAGCATACAAGGAATGTGATTTAGCTAACATTTAAATGGCTCAGTCCCCAGCAGACCTTAGTTATTCCACTTTACATAAATGAACATAAGCAGATATGACAATGAAACTCCTGCTCTACCAGCTGCTGAGGAAAAATCTATTGTTAGGCAAAAGTCTGTATCATAAGGCAGCATAAATCCATCTGTGTTGTTCTATTTATGTGGTACAAATGCAAAATGAGTGTGGCACATCATCAAGCTTCATGTCATTTACTGTGGGAGGAGCTGCACCCCATCCAAACTAAAAGGAACCTGAAAGCGTCACCATCAGCATATGACAACTATAGACCTTTGGCACAGATGTAGTACAAAAATGAAAGCAGGCTTGAAGGGTGATGAAATGATGAGCAAATGTACTTTTTTACACCTCCTGAAATGCTATTTTCTTTTCAAGAAACATATTAGTAAAAATTTTAATTTTTGTCACTTCTTATTTAATCAGCATCAGCCTCACAGCTACTGAAAAAGGTCACAGTTATTCTAGGCCCACCATTTTTTTTATAACTGACCATTCATAATAAAAACTCACTCAGACTATATTTCTCATACTTACTAGATAACTTTCTCCTTCTGGTAGACATCATAGCATTGTTAGTGCATGTCTCCATCTTCTCTAGGAAAAGTAAATAGATTGACAGAAGCAAAATGGAGCAGAAATAAATCATCATAGTCCATACAATTTACTGCAAGCCCAGTTTAGAGCTCTGGGTTTTTCCCCTCTCCTTGTGTTAAATTTTAAGAGCAGAGAATGCTTAGCTAATCTGTTCTTCTGCACTAGTATGTCAAAATTGTCAGAAGTGATACAGGAGCAAGAATTTGTATCCTCCTGATTTAGATGTTCCAAGCTCTGTCCTTTTATGCCCCAAGCTCTGACCTTTTTATGCCCCCTCTTAAAGTCACACACATACCCCTAATTCCCTCTTTTCTCCTGCATTGTACTTCTGGCCCATTTCCAGAGCAGACACTGCAGAGTGAGAAGGAATGAAGCAATTTCCTTCAATTGAACTCTTATGTGGGTTGAATTTAATGCTCACAGTGGATAGCCTTTCTAGTGCAGGTTAGTTCTGGGATATGAATCAACTCTTCCCCAGGCACAGAGAAGAACAAAGGATAGGAATGTAACCGATGAGGAACTGCTCTCTTTTTTTAACCCACTTTTTCAATGGAGAAGTGTTGATAAATTTTAAAATTTTTGATGCTCTGTCTGAAAAATTCCAGGTTTTGCTTAAAAAAGTTAAAAGCACAGCTTGAAATGGATGGAAACGCTTAAAATGCTCTAAAAGTGCTAATTATTTTGAATGATGGAACAATATTAAGAGAACAAGAAAAAAGTAAAGCAATGGTTCTAGAGTAAGCCAAAAATTGGTGATGCCTTTCCTTCCAAAATAAACAGGAACAAAAATACTTTGTTTTATTTGCAATGGTTTTCCTCCTATTTGCTGTGAATCTTCTTTTGAACACTTATACAAGCAACAAATAAATCATAGTACTTTAAAAGTGCACCAATACAATTTTTAATTGCATTTGTATGATAAGTCAGAGCATAACAGTATCTTTGTTTAATCAACAGAGTACATTTGAGCACTTCATATATGGCAAACTATTTGAAAATTGTAAGTTATACAGACAGGTTTTTTCATTGATATCATGTAACAATGGAATTCCAGACTTTCTATATCCCTTCCTGCAGGAAATGAGGGATTTAAACTCATCAGATTATGAATTCTAGCATATTATATCCTATCTCTTTGCAAAAGTTGAGCTTCAAGGCTGTTTTTAACAACAGATCCAGATTTCAGCTCTCTCTCATTCTTCAGTTTCACATCATTTTGACTGCAGCCACATACAATTAGTGTTTATATCTGCATACCAGCAAGCCATACAAAACAGAACAGCTTCTCACTTTTCGAGCTGCTCTGCAATGGGCAAGAAATCTTCTTTTTAGCAGCAGCCAAGTGGTTCCATGAGTGCAATATAGTTCCAGCCCATTGCACAGCCTCATGAGGCTTTCTAGGTTTTACTTCAGAAACTCAAAAATTGAGCCATTGATGGAGCTTTGCAAGCCAAAGGCAAGCAGCATATCTCTTTTCCATGCTAAGTCCCAATGAGTCTAATATCTGTAAGCAGTAGTCAGGCCCCTATCCAACCTCAATCTCTTCTCTTCATTTGCTAATGAGGTGTTCCAATCCTATGACACAGTTTGCTGGAGTTTTGTCATTGATACCTCACTACATATCAAGGAAAATTCCCACAGCACTTAGTCAAATGCTTTTGCAAGTAAAGGTTTTTACGGTTTTACCTGCTCCAGAGTGCATGTTGACAAGCACAGAGGAAGAGCAGTCTCTGTGTAATACTTTTGGTGAACGCTGTACACACACCACTTGACAGGTCCTTCGACAATTTCATTTTCAGTGCTAGTAGAAGCAAATCAAATCTTGTCCATGGGTTCTCACTATTAAGAGATTATCGCTTATTGTTAACGAGATGAACATGCATTCCCTCACTGTCACCATTTCCTCAGCACAATGCAGCGTTATGAGGAGTCCTTGCATGGCATTCGATGTTCAGACATCAGATGTCTCTGGGCAGTTTACCTAGAGAGAAAGTATCACATTAAAAGATCAGAGTGCTAAGTACTGGGAACAATTTAAGTGCAAATGTCATATGTAATAGTTCTTAATCAGTTTGAGCTTTTAAAAATGCAGCAAGATACATATCCTACTGTTCTGTTTTGGCTCTGACACTGCATAGGCAAGGTCATTTCAGGTGATCTATATATAGAGAAAGATCTTAGTCTCTTGAATACTATACTGAAAAAACCCTGCATAATTGACTGCTACAGGGAGTGGATCCAGCTCATTATTTGAATTACACATCCATCTGTTTCAGTCAGGATGGTTTACAAAGAGCTTGCAAGAGCTAGTTGAAATTGTCAAATAGCACATAAGATAATTTTAAACTACAGAAGAAGTTTAATATGCACATTTGTGAATCAGCAATTTTAAAGGAGAGGGCAAAAAAAAGTTTATTCTGTAATCCAGGGATTTTAAGGAGCTTATACCATCCTCTTTTTTCCTCTGGACTATCCATTATCCTGTGCCAGGATTTTAAGTGTTCCTTGTGCCTTTGCTTTCTAATTAATTTACTGTATACAGTTTAGCCTGTCAAGCCATTTTTCAGTATTAAATATTAAAACAATGTTTTTAAATCATAACTTACATTAAAAATACATTTTAAATATACATCTTTTGCTCATGAATTCATCTAAAATGTTATGGAAAGGAAGAATTAAAACATTTCTTGCTATAGACCGATGTTACATTTTATCCGCGTTCAATTTCTTCATGTTTTGGCTACTAAGAGATTAGGCAGATTTTGACTATGTGGTTTTATGCAATCTGTTGATATGGCTCACGTACAGAAATATCCATTTGCTGTCTTTTTTCCTTGCTCTTTGTATTAGCTACCCTAAGCTGAGGCCCCCACTGTGCCTGATGCTGAGGTGCAATCCATTGTATCTTCCTTCTGTTCTTTTACAAAATCACAACCTGATTTTCATAATCTTGACTTTCTTATGATCTCAATGAGAGTCATTAGTGAAATTTACTTTCTGCTTTTTTTTTATTGTGTACACATCATGTTTCAAACCTTTTATTCTCTTAAACTCCAGATCCCTATAAATAGCTTGGTTTTAGCATTTTTAGTCTAGATGCTAAATTCAGAGTGTTGAAAGGTATGTTGCTTTGAAAACTTACATTTTCCACGTGGTCTAGGAAAGTACTTCAACTTCTATACACATGTCCTGTCATAGAAAGAATAACTGAAATAAAAGGGAAGTTGGGTAAATATATTCAGATAAGCTTTTAGAATTACAGAAGGAAGGCTGATAAAGCCAAAATAGTCCATGTACACTTTCTGTATCTTAATTCAATCAGAGCTTATTCTTAACCTTACAAGGTTATTCTTCATATGTGAGACTGTTAATTTCTAGGAGTTCTTCCAGTTCTGCTTCTGCTGTCACCTTTTCCTTGTGTTTGCTGTGGTGTTTAGTTTGAGTACTAAGTACTGAGGTGGTAGAATTTATCTTCCAATCCAAGTCATTAGAAAATGTGCCTTAAAACAGATCAAGAAGATGCTTCTCCTTCTAAACACCACCAAACCCATACCTCTGCGCTTTGCCTTGTTGTTTTTATTACAAAAAGTCGAATTTCCCCAGACCTACTTCAGACCATTTTTACTTGGGGATACTTTTGCATCTTTTAGATAATAGATGAGGTGGGAATTACCCAGTAAATATGCACTAGTGTCATCTATTATTGAAATTCACAGACACACCAGTTTATTTCTGTCCAGAAGAGTGGATTGACATAATATGAATTTCTCTTTTTTTAACCACAGAAAATATTTCAACCCTAACTTACCAAACACACCTGTCTTACCTTTGTTCTTGGCCTGCTAGGAGCATGTAAGCTCAATAATTAACTATAGCAACCTTGTTATTCACTCAGAGATAAAGAGCAAGGACAGTCATTTATGATGCCCACCCTCACAGTATTTTTGTCCAGTTAACAATAAAACACAGTTGTTATGAATCCTGGTCAACAGCTTCAAAATTGCAATGAACAGGTTACAACAGTTAACATTTCCACCCCACAGAGACATTTTCCCAATCGAAAGGTGCCTATTTTTCAGATAAGGCTACCAATTATCTCTTTGATTGCCTTCCTTCAATCCCATGCTGTCATCAGACCAGGTCTCTTACACACCTGCAAGGTCACAAGTCTTCTCCACAGTTCAGAGGAGACAGGACAACTTCCAACATCAGATGAGCTCATATTCTTCAAAAGGGAGCAGAAATAGAAGTGCACTTGAGGGATGCAAGGCATCAGATTCCACTCTGCCCAGGCTCAGAATATTGCTGCTGAGGGTCAAGATACAAAGATGAACCCTGAAGAGGAGTCAGACTGCTTCTCTGTCACCCACTTAGTTTCTAATGATTGTCAAGAGAGAAAAATAACTGAGTTTACTCACCTGCCCATGCCTTCATTCACCCATTCTGTTGTTTTGGGTTTTTTTCCAGTTATTTACATAACTTGCTTGAATAAGCAATGTCTTAAAGCAAGTCTTTGAAATGGGTCACAGACAACCAATGCTTGTCATTCAGTAGGCCAGTATTCTGGCGCATAAGTCCACCTGCCCCCAAGAAATGCAAGGTTAGACCAACCACAAGCCTTTTCTCAGCAGAATGACAGGTTTTCAGATTGACAGTGGTCTGCAGCTGACAATGTCTACTCTTCCAGCTGTGGTGAAGGACAGAAAATACTCATGTGAATCCCTCTTCTTTTAAATAAGACTGAAATGAGACCAAAATATAAATAAATGCAATCAGCAGAACCAGAGTCGGATCAGCCTTGATTTTAACCATTAAAATTTCAAAGTTGTTGCAGGCTATTGTACATAGTGGATTTGGGAAAATGTAAAAAGACTGAAGGTGTTCACATAGTGTATATCTGATATCCATTTTTCCCCATCATTAGATAGGATAACTGCTGCTTCAGGTAGAGTCTGAATCAGAACAACATTTCTGAGTGCAACGTTTATTTCTGTATTGATGAGGTTCTGTACTGAGCTAAACTGTTCTGATTCATTTGTAAATGGCACATTATTTAGTGCAAATGTCAGATGATCATTCTTAGAAATACAGATGTTATACAACATCTGAGACAGATGTGGTCAACAAAATTTCTCAAGAAGTGTCATTCCCTGAGAATACAAGAAAGAGGGAAGAACACTCTGATATATAGATCTGTTTCTCTTCAAATATATTTCAGACTCTGGTGATAGAGAAGAAAAATCAACTATTCTGAGTAATACTTAGGGTTCTGAGAAATGCATACCTAAACACAAGACATTTTTCAAGCTTTTAGTTTTCAGATTGAACATAAGAAAAAAAGCTTTTGCAAAGAAGGAATTTCACTAAATATAGTATTACTGAAAAAATCCATTGAACAAATTGCAAAATGAAACACACTGTAGACTTTAGTTTCTACTGAGCTTAGTAAAACTGGGCAAATAAATATCCAAAGTCATAGGCTGCAGCATGGAAAAACATTTAACCATACCCTTTTAGGAAAGTATTCAGATTCAGGCTGTCATGTAAGTATTTGATCAGTTTAAGGTACGGCATAGTCTGGTGATTTTCCTTCCGGACTTTGACATTTTTGACATACTATTTTCAATGCCTGACATTATCTCAGTCATTTTTCATTGGAATACCTGGGACACTTTAATAGCACAGCATGACATCTGAATGGTGTTTAGAATGCATGTCTATTCTACATGTCTGGTCTAACACCAGTTACATGTTCCACTGGCTCCTCCAGGCTGTTCAGCATGGCAGCAAAACTACAACTGCCTTTTGCCCCTGAAGCTTTGGATGTAGGCTCCTCACCTGTTCATTTGAAACGGGGAGTCAAATTCAGTCCAGCATGGAAGTCAGCCTGCTCATTCCTCTCACGCTTCTGGTACAGACTATTTACGCTGCCAATCCAATAAATAGCTCGAGTACAATGCAAAAAAAGTGTATTTTTTCTAAATTCTTTATTCAAATAAAATCTTTAAGCAATTTAAAAAGGAACATTCATATTTCAGACCGCTTTATAGGTATGGAAAATGTCAGCTCATAAGATCATACAATTGCACGTCATTCTATATGCCATATAATTTCTATATATCAGGACCTTTAAAGCAGATAATCAATATTCCATGGAATTGACCAGTTTGGAAATAAAAGATTCACAACACTCTGAAATGCTCTGAAGTGACACTTAAAGTTCAAGGGGAAGGCTACCCCTGTTAAAAGCCCTGAGTAGCTCAAAAATCAGGCTTAAAGTGACTACAGTATTCCATACTCCTGCACTATGCTCTGTGAACACAGCCTCTCAGTAATTCAAATGGGACTGTACATATCCCTACAGTTCCACAAGATAGTTATTAAGTTACTGATGCTTCTGGACTTATTCAGCCCCTACGTTTGACTGGAACAACAATGTCGTGGTTATCAACCCTACTGAAAAAGAAAAGATACCCTAGGTTGTTGGAGTTCTTCTCTGACAGCTCCCTTAGGAAATAATACAAAACTATTTATTATTTATATACAAGCCAGCATGTCAACACATTTTTAGATAACTCTCTGTACATTTTTCTGTTTAGCAATGGACACTACAGAATAAATTATATATGACAATTGTGGCTATTCTAGGAAACTTAGTGTTGCACAACCGACAATCTACAAATTAGATGGAAAATGCTGCGTGGAATTGATATTTCTTGGTATGCTGTTTATGTTCCTCGCTATTTTCTGCCACTATCTGTATAAAATTAAGATTAAATCTACTCAACACCGCCTTCTGTAGTCTGATAATATCTGTCCACTTTGTGCACTTTCAGATGTCCTGAGGTGGTATGCCAGATGTTAGGAAGGTTGTATTTTACTTCAAAACCCGCAGGTATAGAGCAAACATATTTTGCTATGCATACCATCTGGTACCTGTTCTTTACCAGAAAACAGAGTGTGTTTAATCATTAAATCAAATCCTGTAGTAGTTAAATCAAATTAATTCATACAGATATATTCATTCCTCCCCTGTGTTTTTTATTTTCCCATCAAAGTAATCTGGTTACCTTATGTGACAGAAAATGAAGTGACTGGACCAAATTCTTCTCTTAGATACACACACATAACCAACAGGAAGTCAGTAGGTTTGTACAAATGTAAAGGCTCACAGGATGATATGAACAATAACTATGTTTAATAAAAGTATTTTACATACATGGCAAAGCACTGTCTTCTATTTTTCCATTTTGATTCTCAATATTTAATTAGTAAATCAAAATTAATTTTAGTTTTAAAGATGTGCATCATTGTTCTTCAACTTACTTTTTCCTGCAGTATAGGTCTAATAACATTTGGTTTCTGATGCGAGTCAAAATTCAGATAATTTTATCATTCATGTTCCTTTGCCAAGCAGACAACTACTTGCTAAAAAAAATAAAAATAATTTTGACAGTTTGAAGAACCTGACCTGAACAGCAGTACCAAATTTCTTTACTGATTTGATACATAAAATATATATATTTCATATATAAAAGAAAAAGTATAAAATATATTTGATATATAAAATTTATTTTCTGATGCTGGTCAAAATTCAAATAATGCATCTAGTTCTCTGATAGTTTCAATGAACAAAGATTTTTTTTCAAAGAACAAATCATTTTTAGAATTATCGCTTCATAACCTGTTCTGTCCATTCTTCACTTCACTGGCTTCTGCCCTCTTTTATTGCAGTTAATGATAGAAAAAACAGGTAATTATATATGTAGGTTGGTTTTTTGTCAAAAAAAACTTATAAAGCACATTCACAGATTATTTTTTTTTTTGTACAGAGAGATGTTTACCTCTCAGCTCAAGAAGTAATATTTCCACAGGATCCTTTTTGTCATCTGGCCTGAGGTGTTGATGTCATAGAGGTGTTGATCACTGTGAATTAGTTTGCAGCTTTCATCACATTTTATTGAAGCAACAGTAGATTCATTGCATTCTGTGGTTACTTTATAAGCAAGCCCACCTTACTAGAAAGACCTATCATGTTCCCATACCATTTATATTCCTTTCCCAAGCAGTTAGTTGCTAAAAAAAAAAAAAGAAATTTGACAGTTTGAAGAACCTGACTTGAACAGCAGGCTTAAATGGCATATAGTGGTTGAGCAACCACAATAGAGGTAAGAATGGCACAGTGAACAAATTAGGGTGATTACACAGACTAAATACAATTGTTATGGTTACCAAATATTACTGGAAGATATTCTGTCAGGACAGCAGTCTGCTATGGATTTCCACATTTGTTTCATACAGACAAGCCAGAAATATTTGCTTCATGGCTAGGGAGTGCAAATGTAGCAGCACTGATCATACACCTGTATTTCTGTGCAATAGCCACTAAATTACTGAGAAAGTGATAAAAGGTGGTGAGTAATTTACATTGGCTTTGCTAAGTCTTAAGCAATAATAGCAAAGATGGTCATTGAAATTAGCTTTGCACAAAGGCACTGTTCAATAGTCTTAGTTAAGTGGGAGAATAATTTAGAACAGATTACGTACAAAGTTTTAATTTTCAAAGACAAATTGCTAAATTAAGCAAACTGATTGAAGGAATTACGTATGCTGAAAAGGTTTTTTTGACAGTGAAAAAAGGCTGAAATTTCTTTCAAGCAAATTTGCAAAAAAGCACCTAGAATTTTCATCCCAAACAAATAGAAAAAAATTAAGGAAATATTCTTTAATCAATTGAGTGGTTGCCTTGAAAAAAGGAAACTGATTTTACACTTATTTAATAAAAAATTTATTGCTGTTTTCTCATAAATCAGTACAAATTTATCTGTGCATACTCTTTTTTTTTGTTTTCTTTTTCTTTTTTTTTTCCCCTTTTTTTTTTTTTTTTGTGGAAATAAAGATAGCAAGTTTAAAATTAAAATCCATTCCTCACTAAAATGAAAACATTTTTTGTGGTTAGAAAAAGTGGACCTGCAAAGCTGGTAAATGATAATCCATACAAATAATTTTGCAGAAGCTAGAAGGCTGCAAATAGATGCATATCTCACTTTTCCCCCGATATCAAGTTCTCATCAGGTGTCACCACACTACATATGGAGAATATTTTTGGAATTCCCTGTTCTTTCACCTTCAAAATTTTTGCATAATGAGATTCACTTCTATTCATCTGATTTTGCTCAGAAAAGCTGATGAATTACCTATTACTTTCTTATAAGCATCCTTGGGTTGGATTTAAGTGATTAAAGCAAATTAATGAACAGAAATTGTAAATGTTTCTTCTTGTCCAGAGTTTTAGATAGTGGTCAGACCCTCCTGACATAAAACTGGCCTACGTCTGACTGAGTTTTTGGTCCTAAATCATAGCACCTTCAACACCACCAAATGCTGACTCCATGCAAAAGTGCCATAGCAAGTTTTAAAAATTTCATCATGCATGAAAATATCGCATGATTTTCAGGGAAATTATAATTTCCTACACAATCCAAGGTTTCTGCTAGTCTTTCAGGTGCTGATAACAGGACTTCCAGGTGCTGTCCGATTTTGAGCTGTTTGCAATCCCTGAGCTGAGGTGAGCAGACAATCCTCCACTGTTGCTAATCCTGCAGTAGAAGTGCTGCTTGTTTCTCTGTCTTGCTCTTTCACTGATCAGCAGGCTTCATTCACTCCCAGATCTTGCCTTATTTTTACAGGATATTTGTAGAGTCATAAACACCTCTGTAGGCATAACAAATGAAGCTGAAAGTGGAGAGAACTGATGCTACTTTGCTTTCCATTTACTTCTTTTTGTGCAGCACGGTAAGACAAAGAGTGAGAGAAAGATGTGCGAAATCTATTTAAATAAAGTTTAAATAAAAGTTTATTCTTACCTGGAATAAACTCATTCAAAGCAAGAAATTTTAATATAAAAGTTTAACTTGCTAAACCACATTAAGGAACTTTTTGGACCAATTAGATAAAAATCTCTCTCAAACAGCTTTAGCAGCTTAGAAACACCAAGGGTAGTCTTTTGGCCTTTGTGCTTTATTATAGGAATGTCAGGTAGGAGAAGACTTTGAATTATATTGATGGGATTTAGTGATAAGTGATTTAGTGATGATGTGACTTAGTAATGTGGTTCATATATGAGCTACAAAGGTGGATGATAATGAACTTGGCAAAGCTGAGTTACTTAACAACTTAGATATGGTATATCACTTATATGTGATATATCAATTAACAGATTCAAATAGATGCTTGAATAGCTTCCTAGTAATTAACATCAAGGGTTCACTAACGATAAAGGACAGAGCACTAGAAACTAGTAAGATGACGATTTTTAATTACTAGGCCTTGGTTTTCCTCTAAGTTTTATTCTAGACTCTGGGAATTATTTTCCTGATGTTGTGTAACTTATCTTTGCCATGTTTTTTCCAACCTGGCAGCCACAGACTGCTATTTGCACATAAGATATCAAAAGACAGTACATGAAAAAAGCTGTATTTAAAGAAATAAGAAACCTCACACTTTCAAGGAAGGAAACAAAATGAATAAGCCATAGAGTAACTAAAAGTTCCTACAATAAAACATGCCATTTAAGATAATTGTTATTTTTGTGACATAATATACATTTTTCATAAAACTGCTCTTGACGCCTCTTGTTTTATCGTAGCCCTATAATAACAGGGAAAAAAGGATTTCACTTCACAATTTTCCTTTTTATAACAGTGTAGTCCTACCAAAATCTAAAGGTTCATGAAAAATCCACAGATCACACAGGAGAGAGTCCCTGAATTACCCACAGTGGAAGATAACAAAATCTGTGTTCAGTTAAACTGTGTCAGTTGAACCTTGGTAGGATTGCACTCAGAGACATTAAGAGGGTGGTGTGACAGGATGGCCAGGCATCTGAGCATGGCTGTGCAGCTGCAGCATGGAAATACTCCCCATGAGTGAGTGAGTGGCAGCAAAGTGTAGAGGGACTAGATGGCTCACAGAGATGTATAGATTTCCTCAAAGTAGTCAGGTCCGTAGAGTAACTAAACATGTATAACTGCTAAATTCAACTTGTGTGGTTGCAGAAAACAGCCCTTCAATAAAGGTAACAGAATTTTCTCTCACTGTGATAACAAGACAGTCTGCTGTGCCATGGGGCTGAGCCACTCACTTTTCTTAACAAGTGTTTCTGTCATTACCTTTTAAAGTCACCTGAAAGAAGTCAAAAGAAGCCTATGGCTAAGCAGCTGTCGAAGAACAGTGCACATGCAAGACCTAGGATGTCTGTACAATGAACAGGAATTTTTATAATGTTTCCTTTCACAAGAGTCGAAAGGACAACTTAAACACAGATGGAGTCAATACAACCTCAGGTGTCTACCATGCACATGTGTATATACATATATATGCACAAATATATATATATATTTTGAGACACGTGTGAGTTTAATGGGAAACTAGAAAGTTGACCAAAAATGCGGACAGAATAAAAAATATTTTAAAAAGTTGTCTTGCTCATTTTGAGGTGTCATACAGTTCTACAGCTCATATTCAAGTAAATCTGCAACAATTGTGCAACAGAATAACCTGAAATATATTTTATGACATTACGTAGTTGTAAAAACAGTGCCCGATTTGGCTCTCTGTTGACACGGTGAAAATGTGACTTTACACAGTCTACTAATCTCAGTGAAGTTAGCCCCTCTGTACACAGGTGACAGGTGTCCAGACCACAATGGACAACCTATAGTGCAAATATTTCTGCACATTTTTTGTCCTTTAGCTGTTTATGTCCTTGTATTTTCCATGTCTGTTGCACTTACTGCACTCACTGCCTTTGCAAGAGGGCATGCAGTGAGCTGCTGTTTCCCAGGGATCTCAGACCTGCCATCTGAAATAGAACATTGCAAAATTGTTCAAGTAGATGATTGCTGGGATTCTAGCAGAACATCTAGGAGAGACATTTTATATGCTCTGAAGTACTTTCTCCTGTGCCTGTCAGCAGCCATCAAGCTGAAAAATAGGGACAGAGTTACAAGCACAAAGGTTGAGATGGAGTCTATCATCTGAACTAACCAGATTAATAAAATGAATGAAACCAGAAAAAAAAGTAATGAAACAGATCTACCATTTCCTCCACATTTTTTAGGAAAGTATAAATCAAAGACAGTCAAAATTTTCCAGATTATAAGTTTTTGCTGTGTACTTTAAATAACAGAGTTGTCAATATGAAGAGAATCATGGAAACTACATCATAGATAAAAGGATAATTTATTTCACCTTTTAAATGAAATCTTTAGATGTAAATTACCTTTAATGTTCAGAAACACTGCTGTCTTTACAGAAATCATGGCATGCTTCCTGTTGATCTGGCCATAGATGTTAATGTTTCAATCCAAGAAAGAAACTTAGTGGATGCCTTTGAAGGACAGAAGCTGCTTTGTTAGCTGGGAATGGGATCTAAGAGTGTTGACAGGTATGGGATCTAGGAGTGCAGAAGAACCAGCCAAAACGTTTTAAGTCACTGGCACCAGGTCTCAGATCCTCTTCTCTGCAGGAGACTCCCCAGGACTGAATTCTTTAACAAGTGTGAAGCCAACTTTCACTCATATTATCGTGAAATTCTGCCACTTAGTTGAGGAAGGAACTGACAAAAAGCAATGGACTACCCTTACAAAATAAGCAGAATAAATCTTCCCTATTTGCACAGCTCAACTGCTTCTTTAAAAAGCTCACCATTGTAGTTAAACACTCCTTCAGCACTTTGAAAGCTGTTAGAGGATGTTGCAGAGATACAGCTGCAACAAATTCAGTTTTTCTAGCATGCATTTCTGAGCATATAAGCTCTCAGAGAATCATGGGAAATATTCTAAAACCTGCATTTGTACCTGAAAAAAAAAGATTTTTATGTGATCAAAGCTCATCTGCACAGCCACAAAAGAAGACAGATAACAGCAGATGGGGAAACTCAAAATACACCCTTCCCAATTACTGCCACACCCATCACGGGAGCCGTCAGCCCATAAAATATCCCTGCAAGACCAGAGAAGTGCAGGAGTGTAAAAGCAAGGAGGGGACCCAAATTAAAGATTCAAAGGAGGGAGTGCTCTGTCTAGGCTTCTCTGAGAGCTGCCCTAGTAGACCCTCAGCACCAAAGTCTGGATATTAAGCCCATCAACATGAGTTATGACTACAGCATCATTTGTTGGTTTTACCCTAGCTGAGGCAGGGGAATGTGCCTAGGTATATGGGGCATATCATGGGATGCAAGAGAAGCTCATTTCAAGATTTATTCTGGGATGTTTAGGGCACAAGCCAATGGTGGGGAAAGGAAGTGATCTAGATAATTTTGGGAGGAAAAAGTGTGAGGATAAGAAGAGACAAAGAGGCCAGTCAGGTGCAATTTTCTCCTTGGTATGCTTCTCTGGCCAGAGTTGCACCTGAACAGCTCAGCCTGTCCTATCTTCTTTCAAAATTTCTTTCAGGGAGGGGCTCTATACCGAGTGTGTCTCTACCAGGGTCTGGGTGCCAGCAACTGCAGTCCAACCACGAGTCAGGAATTCCATGTGCCTGTGTGGAAGTGACTGGAGAGACGTGAGTGAGTGAGTGAGTGAGTGAGTGAGTGAGTGAGTGAGTGAGTGAGTGAAACCCAGTGGCATCCTTGGGTATGTGCATATGTGCATGAGTGCAGAGTCTGCACCAGCAGCTGCAGTGAGGCTGCAGCCTCAGGGGCCTGTATTTACAAGCGACAGCACTGAGGAGACTGCTATTGAATGCCAAGTTGTGTATGTGTGTATATATATATATATATAAATACATATATATATGTATTTTCTTTCCCAGTGGGGTATCTCCATCCCACACAGATGGAAGTGGGATGAACTCCATGTGTTCAGTGTCTGATCTGTGTAGCCAGCCACATTTATGTGTGATGTTCACTTGTGTGTACTCTGCATGTGCATGCTGAGAATATTTGTTCAGCCTCGCTACTGGTTGGACCTGGGGCATGAAGCTTACCCATTTCAGGGCTATCAGATCCAGCAAAGTATAAATCCACCACATCATATCTTAAATATTTTTCTGGGACCATCTTAATTCATTGCCCCAGTTATTTAAAGACTTTAAGTTAGTCTCTTCTGGCACTTGTTTAAATCAAGACTTGTTGTCTTGATAAATTCTGCTTTAAAAAACAGTTCAAAGTACTTCTAGAATGTACAGCCAACTACATTTTTTTCTTTGGAAGACTTTTAAATTTGAGGATATTTATCTATTTAAGTATTTTCATCTTCAGTGTTGTATTATCCTGGAGCTCTGAGTACGATGAATATCTGAAGAAAACTTTCTAAAAAGTTTTTTTAAAAAATAGAACAGGGGCAATTACATATTATGCTTATCAGAAGTATAAAAGGAAGTTCAGTGTTTTTACCCATAGTGGGAATTTTTTTTATATAAAAATATATGGGAACTTTTTAGAAAATGTTAACCTTATTGTTTTTCAGTCTTCTCTCTAATTTGCATGTGACATTACGTTCTTTTCCAGACAAGCCTAAGGATTTATAATTGACATTGACAGGAGCATCCTCACATTTCCTTAGAATTTCACTTAAAATATGCATTAATTTTGTAATGAGTCAGCATTTCTGGATGAATGTTCTAACATAAAGAATTTTGCTATGTATACCTCTTAGCAGATGAGAAATTCCAGCCTTAATTTCATTTTAAAACTCCTATGGTTTAATAAATCTTCCATGGAGCAAATACTTGAATTATCGAGGCTTGCCTTGGACTCTCGATAATTCAGCTGTCTTGCTCAAGGAAAATGCTAGATGTTGTTCTGAAGGATGGTGAAAGAATCCCAGGACAAGCAAGAATTAGCAACTGCCAGTTGCTGAGCCCATTACAGCCCCTGCAAAGGCACCAGCAGGCAGGAGAGACCAGCAAGTACAATCACAGAGCTCACCACAGCTGCTGGGTCCAGGGAGCGGTCACATATGCAAGGTGACAGCCGCCTCTGAGAAGTGAGGACGGGGTGAAGGCAAGGACAAGCACAGCTTTCCTTCCCACTTCTCCTTAGCAGCAGAAAACTGGCAAAGCCAGCTCTTCCTGTTCTCTCTCCCTCCCTCCCCCGTGGTTTTGCTTATGCTGCTGAACAGGCTGGAGCCAGTTTTGTGTTCTTTAGTTCCTGTGAGGATATGAGCTGCTGTCCTAGGATAAAATTTGAGAAAGCATGGTTGCTTGAATAAGAGTTTTGCCTCTTGGTAGATATTGTGTGAATCAATGCTGGCCAAAACAAGATAGAGAGATTAGCTGTTTTAATAGTTAAGCAAGTCATACAGTACTTTCAAGACAGACAGACAACCAGTAGCAACTCAGGTGTTAATTACAATTAAATATTTTCATACAGGATTGCAGCAGCATTGCAGAAGCTCTCATAGCCCCATAGCATCACCCATAGTCTAGCAGGGGACATTTCTAAGCAAAACTCCTGTTTGAATAGGACTGGTAATCCAAACACAGTTCCATTTTTACATTTTTGTTTCAGAAGCTCTCACATTTGCTAAGGAGACAGCATGGTCAAGCACCATATTGGCAGTATTCCTTCTTTCTCCTGTAGTCAAAGCAGAAGGTCATTGTAACAAATATTCATAGGCTTTTCAGTACTGAAAGGAATCAAATATCCAATGCTGCAGAGTTCTTTGGCACACTGAATCACTATAAACTCTAATACTGCAAAGTGTAAGGTGCTATTGCAATGGTGCCACAGTTTCAATGTATCAAATTTGACACCTTTTCAATAAAATAGGCTAAATTTAGATAACCATATGCTCATGCTGACAAGCTAGCTTCTCCCTGATAAGTGTTTTCATGAAAGAGTACAAGAGGGCCTCAAAGTTTAATTAGTCTAAAATTAATTCAAAATATTGTATTAATTTACAGTAGAAAGGTCAAGTTGTTGAGCAAACATCAGGAATGAATATTTTTTACTTAATGCACTAAGATTCAGCTGCAAAAATTCCATTAATGTTAATAGGAGTCATGCTGCCAAATTCAAAAAATCATGCTATAAATATTTTATCTGTCTATGCTCTTGCTGCAGTCTGATGAAACTTGTACAATTAAAGCCCCTTCTCTCTTGACTGCCTGCTAAGCAAAGTTGAAGGGTACACAGATATATGAACAAAGAAGTACTACTCTGCACTGGGGCAGCCTCACCTCGAATCCTGTGTGCAGTTTTGAGCACCACAATATACAAAAGACATTAAGTTGTTAGAGAATGTACAAAGAAAGGCCACGAGGATGGGGAAGGCTCTGGAGGGGCAGCAGTATAAGGAGTGGCTGAGGTCACTTGGTCTGTTCAGCCTGAAGAAAAGGAGACTCAGGGGAGACCTCACTGCAGTCTGCAGCTTCCTGTGAGGGGAAGAGATCAGTATCTCTTCTCTCTGGTGACAGGGACAGGACCCAAGGGAATGTCATGAAACTGAGGGGAGGTTTAGGTTGGATATCAGGGAAAGATTCTTCACCCAGAGAGTGTTTGGACACTGGAACAGGCTCCCCAGGGGAGGGGTCACAGCACCAGCCTGACAGAGCTCAAGAAGCCTTTGGAAAATGCTCTCAGGCACAGGGTGGGACTCTTGGGGTGTCCTGTGCAAGGCCAGGAGTTGGACTGCATGATCCTCATGGATCCCTTCCAACTCAGCATATTCTGTGATTATATGAAGTATTTTATCAATAAAGATGTATTTATAATTTTTGCTTCAGCAACTTAAGAAGATGGGCAAATGTCACACTTATGTTCCATCTTTGCATCATTTTAGGGGCCTTTTAAATAACTATTTGAGAAACTAAAAAATTAATGATTTTTAAGAAATCCTTCTTATTGGTAACTGACACTAGCTTTTTCTTGATATGAGTCCCAACAATATACAATGATAATATATTCATTTATGTGTGATTAGGCCATAAAGACTGATTTGATTCAGTATATATTATTTATAAGATTAACATGACTCTAAAATTCACTTCTCTTGATGTGTCTCATTGAGCCTTTTGATTCTCTTGATTGTTCATGCTCTGTGGTTGTATTGCTTTAAAGTAAGCTGAAATTTGACCTGTAGATCACATAGTGGAAGGCAGATAAAAACTTTGGTCTCCACTGACATAAAAATTACATGAATAAATGCAGGAGATATAGTTTCTAAAAATGAAATAACAACTAAAGTGATCAATGAAAGCCTTATGTTTTACCAGGTTTTTTTAAACAAAACCCCCACAAACTAAATTAAACATACTTGGGTGCCTTGTGCATATTTTTTTAAAAATTCTGTATTTGCTGACACTTTAAGAATTGCAGTACCTTAACATACATGCAGAATCTGAGTTAATAATAATAATAATTTAAAAAGAAAACCAGAAAAGTTACAGTTCCCTGTAGTTGTATGAGACACAATCCAAACGATAACCAGAATATTACATTGAAGAATACATCAAGAAAATTTGCATCACACAGAATAAAAATAAAAAAAAAACACCTTCAAGTTGTGGTGTTAATGTAAATACCTTAAATTTTTTTTGAGATGTGCTTCCACCTTTTTTTACAACACAGGGAGTTTTTTAACAGGTTTTTTAAACACAGGAACTTCAATAGCTTCATGAGAGAGAAAAATGAAGAATTTCACTTTGAGGAAGTTGGTACAAATGTATAGCAGATGCAACAAATTATTTCCTTAGTGCTGCAAATTATGTTTTCACTTGCGTGTAGGAAAGTGATGGTAAAGTCTTGAATATGTTATCTTTATATACATGTAACTAAATATTGCTCAATTACACTTGCTGATGGGCATTTAACAATGTCAAATGTGGGCTCTTCTCAGAGTTATACATATGTAGAATTATACATGTTCTTACACAAAGAACATTGCGAGAACAGGTTTTTTGTCTCCTTTTTTCAAAGGAGAAAGTAAAGAAATTCCTATGGCCCTTCTCTTTCTTCAGAACCCCTGAATCTCTTGCACCTGGATATGACATGCAGTGCAAACATGAAAGCCCCTTTATTTGAGTTGTTTTGGCCTTGCAGTAACTCCACTCATAACATACTCATCACTAGTCACCCTTTAATGTGCATCTTTGAGTCTGGTTACTCCTTTAAAGTCTGCCTGATATCCATGTCAAGTACAATCATGTTTTCTGATGGACAGGTTTTCTGGTGGCAAAATGGTTTTCATTACAGAGCACTGGTGCATTTTCAAAAAAAAAACCCTAAAGTTTGGGACATCAGTATTCATAATGGCTTTGGATATTGTAATGCGCTATTTAGATTATTCAAAGTGAAACTGGAGAACACTTGGAAATAATTTCTAGAAACGTTTTGCTTACATAAGAGATAATGCAAGGAATCTTGTATTTTTGCTCATGAATGTGTTCTGAAGATGCTTTAATCCCTAAACTGTTAATAAGTAAGTCCACAGGACACCTACTTTTCTCTAATGCCCACAAATCCTTACTTTTTTCCCCACAATTTTGCTGTTATACATTTTCTTAAAGTTATCTCCTCATAATATGTACTTGTAACAGGTTAAAAGATCTCTGCTCAGTGTAAATTAAAAAGAAAGATTTGACAAATATAGCTTGTCACTGAAATCACCTCTTTCAAGTGTAATATTGCTTAGCTGGTACAAATAATTTTCTACTTTATCATTCTTCAAATTTGTTAGCAGATTTAAAATATAAGGTTAATTATTATAACATCTTACAAAAAATAGCTGATTTCAAATGGTAATCTTTTATCCTTTCTCTGAAAATAATATGAAAACATCAGTCATGATTTCATTGGAAACTTCACAAAATATTTCAAAAATGAAAGTTATAGTTAATTATGTGCCATGAAATATATTTATAGATAAATCATATGCAGCAAATACTGTTTTCTGTGAAAGAAAAAAAAAAAGTCAAGCTTTGCTTAATCACTTTAGGGTGTATTAATTATTATCCAGGTAGTGGTAACCTTTCTATATCCTTTTTTGCCACACTACATATGCAAAAAAATAGGTGGATTAGTAGCAAATTACCTTATTTTCACACTCTGTTGAATGCAAGAGTAATTTTCACTTTGAAGGGATATCAGAAAGTCAGTTTATATGTGGGTCTCCATAACCTAGAGATCGGATTCATCCTGTATTTCAGGCACCACCAAGTAAAAGCTGATAGATTTTAATGCTGTGAAGACAAGCCTCTTAAAAGCTATCACTTAGAGAGACACCTGCTCAGCTAAACTCCCTGAAGACATTGGTATAGCCCGCAGCCCCAGAAGTCACAGAAAAAGGGTAATTGTTGGAAGGTTTTTGCATGTTAAATATCAGTCAGGTCATTGCATCTAGTTTGGTTTCTAACTCTGGATGTGTGACTTCTGTATCCATCGCTGAAATTCAGTCTGTGGCACACTAATTCAATTTGGGTAAAATCTTTTAACAATCTTGCAAATATTTAGATTCATATATACATCTATATGCATGGTTTATTTTTAATGCAGTGCCAGGGAATACTCTGTATCTGCACTTATCTAATGGGCTGCTGACTCTTGCTTAACTTCTTTTGTACATTTTAATAGGCATAATATGAAACACTTCCTAGTGCATTTCTTCTTCATAGAGATATTATTAGAATTTCATTCAGAGAATGGTGATGTTTAGGATCTGGTATTAGTAGCTCATACTAATTTAGTATGTTTTGTGAAAGCTTGCAATAAAATCGATTTGTGACAATTCCTGGGAATAATATTCCAAAATATCCAGGGGTGGGTGTGCAATACAGAAATGCTGTAATCTCTCCTGTTAATCTCATGAAATAAAAGTGTTTCACCCAGATGGAGATTGACTTGGTCCCACAGAAAACGAAGTCTTGTCATTAAATTCATGAAGAACCACACCAGACTCTAAGTACTGAAAACATATGCCTGTGTTCTCCTCATATGACCCAATCTTTTAACTCCCATTTCTATACTCTCACAGCAAACAAAAGCTTCTAACCTCAGATTCAGTTTTGCTGAGGGAGCAAGGTGAAACAGTTGTATTCAAGCAAAATAAAGCCAAAAGGATGCAAGCACAATGTCTACCTGATCCAACCTCTTGCCCTGAAAAAAATGTATTCTTTAACAAATGCAGGAAAATAATTCTTCCTCACATTTAACAATTCAGGTACATCTTTTCCAATGGTTCTCTACATAGCAGCAGCTTTGTCCTAGCCTCTTAGGTATCATCCAAGAAAAGCATTGTACCCACTCTGAAGATTCTGAGTGTTTCTGACTTCTTTAGTGTAAAACAAAGAAAAATCAATCTGACCACTTCTGTGATTCATTAATCTCAGTTGATCTCTGTTCTTCAGTTTTCCCTTGAAAAAGGGAAAAATCCTTAAATTCCTTCAAAGTCAGAGGTCTCTAAAACTCTTTATGGGACCAGTGAATTCAGCTTCTCCATGTAAAAATGCTATATGTAAAAATGCAGCTAGTTTTAATTATTTAAAAAAAAAAGACTTTTAAAAAATATTTTCATGGACTCTCATTGTATCTTACACGTATCTGATGAAACAGTTCATAATACCTATGTAAATAGTTTTTGAAATTCACACACGTGTGGAAAGCACAAGATCGAGTCTATATAAAAATGAAATAATGTCATTATTTTACGTAAATTTTAAAGTTCCATGAAACTAATCATTTATTAGATTCTATTGCAATTTCCCATAGGAGCTTAGTGAACATAGCATTTATGTTTGCACTCATCATGACACATAATGTTATCCAACAGTGCAAAACAATGTAAACAATGAAGAAAACAAGCATTAACTAAATTTTCATTTTTAATGTCTGATCCTTACAGAGATGTCAATGGTGAGAGTTATTTATTTCACTGAGGCAGGAGCAAGACCTAAGTAGCCAATAATGTGCCCTTCAGCTTCATGTTCACTCAGTTCTGTTCAGTTAACACACTTTTCCATTGCTGTGACAATTTCAAAGCATTTATTCTGTAAATGAAAAGTCAGCTTTCATGCAAACAGTCCATTAGCATTAATCATATGATTCTCACATACATTGACAAAAAAAGTGTTTGCTATGTTTCTCTTGTCCATGACAAATGAGTAGTTGGTAAGAAATGAAAAATAACAATTTAAAAGGAAGATTAGAATAACTGATCTCTTGACACATTTCATCTCTCATCTGAAATATGAAAAGCCATATTCCAAATAAGGTGGATGATGTTTCTGTTGATCAAAATACAAGTCTTTGCCTACTTTATTACCGATCCTGTTACATAAATCAGCATTTACATATCATTTCCTGATATTCTTCTCTTTGGACAAATCTGAAGAATCCCAACTTACTGGAGTACAAATGTGCAACTACATAAAAAGAATTAAATTAACTGAGTCATTTGCATTGACTAATATAAACAGATACTTTCTAAATATTACCTTAGAATTTTAAGGTATTAAAATCTTACCGCTTTCAAGACATGCACCTTCACTAGAGTTTGACTGAAAACTGCTATGCAGCCACTGGAAAAAACTTGCATTAGAGCTTCTGCCTAACAAGAAATTATGCTGAACCTGAACCAAAGCCCAATGAAGAATTACTTTTGAGTTTCTTTCAACCTTAATTTGCACTGGATCAAGCTCTTTGCACACAATCTCTCATTTCTTCAACATTAGAGTGCTTATGACTGTCAAAGAATATTTTTCCTTTCAATATGTGCTCAAAATTAGATTTTGAAAACCATCCCAGAACTCTGCAAAATGAAAATCAGACTTGGGTTTGTGTGTCAAATAATAATCTTCAGAAGCTTGTTATTTTGCAGATGGAGATTTTAGCTGCCATGTTGTCCTTCTAAAAATAACATGCAGTTTTCCAGTGAGCATGCAGTCAAACTAGCAATATCAGTGTGCGCTTTTATCACAAAGAATTTGAGAAATCCATCTTTAGAGGTTTCTATAGTCAAATCAGGAAAACGCTTACATTTATACGTAAGGAAAAATATTTTTAAAATCTTTAAAAATGTGACATCTCAAAGTCCTTTAATGCTTCACAATAGAAGAAAAAAAAGACAGCAGATGAATGTGATAACGGATAGACTATCTAAGAATTAATCAACATTTTTTAAAGTGACAATGCTGGCAAATGACAAGAATGGAATGTTAAGGTATTTGTTGTAAGCCAAGAGGAAAAGATTTATATGCATCATCTCCATCCAAGCCAATATATAATAAAATCCGTTTTCAGGCTTGGCATAAAATACAATCAAAAGGCCATTTGTGACTCTGAGCCCATGTCTCCTTTCTTATGTTATAAAGTACCCCCAAATTTTCCAGCACCATTTTGGCCCTTTTCTTTAAAGGGCATATACTATTTAGTTAGAAATGCACTTGTATGTTTTTTAGTCCTGATCCAACTCCTACTGTTGCCAAAGAAATATTTTCTGTTGAATCCAGAAGGAATTTTAAAAAATGTTAAAAAAATCATTAAGTAAAACTTAGTATTCTATTCTGTATTAAGATAATCGCTGTTAACAGAGATTCGTTTGAGACTGCCCCAGTGGCTTACCAGGAAGTTGATGGGACATGAACAACATATTTCTTAAACCAGCTGTAAGGCAGAAAAGCTGAGGTTACTATTTGGATTCCCTGACAAAAAGCTGCAATTGTTTCATTTATGGGTAAATGTATTCTGGCTATTCCTAGAGTGACCTTGGCATCCAACTGTGTTGCCCTTAGTGTCAGCAGAAAGAAGGCTGTTGGTGTCAGTGGGCTTTGGATCAGGCTTTAAAGACAGAGGAAGCTTGCTTAAGGAGGAAAACAGACATAAAAAACAGTCCTGATTTCCCAGGTTTTGTCGCTTAGAGTTTAGAATACCAACAAGACATTTTAAACCCTGAAGAATAATTGTTGTAAGTCAATCATTTTAACCCTGTAAGTTTTTTTTACAATTGTATACAAGAATAAAGAAGAACAAATCTCTCTGGCTTACAAAAAAAAAGAAAAAGGCAAGTACTTTATTTATCAATAGATACTTTAGCTGCTTTTTACACCATCGCAATGACTAAACAAATAGCATAGAATAAACAAAAGAGAGTATAAAATCATTTCACTCCAGCTGGTATCCCAAGACAACCTTTTGACTAAGTACGGAGTTAGATGTTTCAAGTATGGCACTTATATAAATAAGAGCAGAGAAAAGATGATATATTCACAGTTAAATGCAATGAACTCTCTTCCTTTGGTATGTGTGTCATCATAGGTGATTGTAGGTAAATGCATAAGTCGGCTGGCATGGACCAGCTCCATCTTATTCATGCACATATTAGGGAATCAATCAAAATGTACTGATATATTCTGCAGATCACAACTAATGCAAGATGATTAAGGTCTCTGGTGTGTGTGTGTGTGTGTGTGTGTGTGTGTGTGTGTGTGTGTGGACAGGCAAAGAAAAAATGGAAAAATTATATTCAGCATTTATTTTTTAGCATGACTAATTAATGCACAAACCATGATAGAAAATAGCCAGTAATACACACCAGGAATAAAGTCTGTGATTTAGACAAACAAAATAAGACATCTGTGAGATACGTGAACGCAGATATCCTGACTGAGCTGT
Source organism: Phylloscopus trochilus trochilus (assembly GCA_016584745.2). Taxonomy (NCBI): domain Eukaryota; kingdom Metazoa; phylum Chordata; class Aves; order Passeriformes; family Phylloscopidae; genus Phylloscopus; species Phylloscopus trochilus. The sequence goes on along the minus strand of WQNJ02000001.1, from coordinate 36,980,133 downwards.
GGTTAGGTTCCTTACAGTGTGCTTACCCTCCTTTTAAAACATGCTTATGCCTGCACATTGCAACAGTGTCCCCCACCCCACCCCACCCCTTATAGAGTATCTTTGCAGAGTTTTTGATATGAACATTCTACACATTTACAACAATTAGTCAGACAGTTCAAACTGTAAACATCCTAATGACGACCAAAAAGCTGCTTCACTGACAGATAAAACCCAATCATTAGAAAGAAAAGTAGGAATAATAGTAGCTGTGCTGTAAGGCTAGGTCAAGCATGGTTTTATAGCTGTTTTTTCAGTCTTTTATATAGCGCTGCATTTTGCAGCTGGTTCAGTAAGTGCAGATCCAATACCTTAATGGCTTTCTTGGTGGTTTGATAAAATGCTTGCCTAAGCAATGTACCTTTCTCTAATGGATCTGGGTCTGTTCCACCTGGCACAGTGTTTCAGTTCTGTCACAGCCTCACACATAAGCTGAGTCACTTGACTGAGTCCTGCCGAAGTTAGGCATGCTCATTCTTGGCAGGTCCTTATTTCTGATTTCATATATGGATTTCCTTTTTGCCTGTACTCCTCTCACTGCCATTTTGATCTTTCTCCAGCCCAAGTGGTTCAGTTCTGCCAAATTAAGCACCACACAAATCCCACTGACAGCAAACATGAATACCAAGAATACAGTCTTCTCAGTGGGTCTAGAGACATAGCACTCTACTTCTTTAATGCAAGGGTATCTGTCACATTCGTACATGGAAGGGACATTGAATCCGTACAGAAAATACTGTCCCACTAGGAATCCAATCTCTAGGGCATTTCGAAAGACCACTTGGATGATATAAAATCGAGAAATGCCTTCTTGCCTCCTCATCTTTGACTTTGTAGTTCTGATAGCAGGATTGGGGATTTCCTTCACTTCTAAGCAGTCTGGCTCTGCCTCTTTGGTGGAGTTCTCAGTGTTTTGCAGCACCCCATTGACAATCGTGTTCTTGATTTTCTTACTGTCCTCACGCTTCATTGAATCCTGGTCCCTTTCCAAGGTAAGGAAGACAGTGGAGTACCTCCGTTCCCTTTGTTTAGCAGACTGGTGAACGGAGTACGTTATGAAGCACAGGCTGGGAGTGCACACCATGATGATCTGGAACACCCAGTACCTTATGTGAGAAATGGGGAAAGCCTGGTCATAACAAGCCTGGTTGCAGCCTGGCTGCAGCGTGTTACAGACAAACATCGTTTGCTCGTCATCGTACACCGTCTCCCCTACAATGGCCACAATGAGAATTCTGAAGATCACCACCACGGTCAGCAGGATCCTGCAACAGAGAAGCCCGTCAGTGCGCGCCGCCGCCGCGCGGCCGGGAGCTGTCCAGTGCTGACCGGGCCCCAGCGCCGCCGCACCGCCGGCCGGCCCCGGCCCCGACACGGCCACCGGCCCCGGCCCCGGCACCTCCAACCGGCCCCGGCACCTCCAACCGGCCCCGCTTCCTGGCGGGGGGCGCAGAGGCTGTGCGGCATGGCCTCGGCGCGGCCGTGTGCCACAGACCGCGGGCGGCGGTCAGCGCTGGCCCCCGCCCGGCCCCTCCGGCGGAAAGGCGATCGCACGGGCCCCGGGGCCCCCGGCAGCACGGCCGGGAAAGGCGCGGGGCTGCGCCGGCAGCGGGACCCCGATGGCAGTGGGGTCTCCCCGACGACCGCCCGGTGCCCCGTGGCTCCTTGGGGACAAGGACGGCGGCATTTGCGGTGTCCCCGTGCCTCCGTGCCCCGTGCCGCATACCAGCCTGCCCAGCACACACACACACACACGCACGCACACACACACACACACACACACACAACACACGCGGGCTCCAGGCACACCCCGAAAGAGCCCGGCCGAAGGGCACCGGGCAGCCGGGACCCACCGTGCGGCGCCGACCTCCCTGCCGGGCCGCTCGGACAGGAGGGGATCCCCCCCGTGCTCCCCGTAGCTCTCCCGCGACCCTTACCTCCCTATCATAGTAGAATGCTGCTGCACGGCAGCTTCCAGTAGCCTCTCTAGAATAGTCCATTCCCCCATCGCTGTTCATCCGGAGACAAAGACTTTGGCAAGCGTAGGGGATCTCTTCACTTCTGCCTTTTTTCACCCCTCCTATTTTTTCCTTTTTTTTTTTTTTTTCAGGGGGAGGGAAAACAAACCGAAGAGCAGCCCGTCTCTACCGCCCGCAGTCCGGTGGCGGGAGGGCGGCTGGAGGCGCAGCCCTGCCGAAGGTTCCCGGCTCGGCTCGGCTCGGCTCGGCTCGGCTCTGCGGGGCTCGGCAGCCGCCACCGGCCCGGCCCGCTCGGCTCGTGGCGCGGCGCGGCGGGCGGACCGGCGGCGTGGAGGGAGGAAGGTTGGCTTTAATGTCTTGCTGCCTCTAATCTGCCTTTAAGTAGTCTCCGCTTGCGTCACTGACAGGTTGGTGGAGAGCAGCCAAAAGCAGCGCTCGGATTTTCTCATTTTTTATTATTCCGGTGAATACAAACAAATAAATGCAATAAAAAAAAATAAATAAATGAAATAAATAAACGGAGGAGGAGGAGGGAGGGCGGAGGAAGAGCTGCCCCGGCAGACACGAGGCTCATTGTGCAACCGAGTGCCTCCTTGCCGGAGCGCCCCGGCCGGGCTCCCGCTGCCCCTCCGCCCCCGCGGGCCGGCACAGCCGGCGCTCCGCCCGGGAGCGCAGCCCCGCCGGCACCGGGCGCTGCCCCCGCTGCCCCTCCGCCCCCGCGGGCCGGCACAGCCGGCGCTCCGCCCGGGAGCGCAGCCCCGCCGGCACCGGGCGCTGCCCCCGCTGCCCCTCCGCCCCCGCGGGCCGGCACAGCCGGCGCTCCGCCCGGGAGCGCAGCCCCGCCGGCACCGGGCGCTGCCCCCGCTGCCCGTCCGGAACGCTGCTCCGGGGCCGCACGGGGACACCCCGCCCCTGGCCAGGGGTCCCCAGGGGTTGCTGGGCTTTGCCTCACTCCTAGAGATCAAAACAGCGGTGTCATACAGCAGTGACCTTACTTGTTAGAACTGCTAAGACCTGGAAGATATCTGACTTAAAATTGCATCTTTATTCTCCCCTGATTACGGTTATAAGAATCGCTACGGAGAAATAAAGCTCACATATAGTCATTTCAGAGAATACTGAGACTAAGATTGTATTTATACTAGAAAAGACACCAAATAAACAGTACAAGAAAAAGTATCTTGAATAAATCCCTGCATTATAATCAGTCTGCATATTTTATTCTCATAAATAACTGTGTTTGAAACAGTTTCTTTTGATTTTACAGATACCCTTACAAACTGTTCCTGAGACATCAGCAAACCAATTGGAATTGACTTCTTCAGTGGAGCAGTGCAAAATATATTTTTGTATTCTGTATTTACAAAATAATCAAGTAAATCTTCACACCTGCTCAATAATCTCATTACCGAACAACATAAGAAAATATCTTATCTGACTTATTGTAGTATTTCTACCATTGAACTCAGTAAAATCAAATTCTTTCTAAAGCAGAATTGCACAGGCTGTAATAAACAGTGTACTCTTGGGTTTTTTTGTTGTTGTTGGTTTTTTTTTTTTTTTTTTTTTGGTTTTTTTTTTTTTTTTGCTTTGCAGCTCATAAACCAATTCCATGTTATATTAAAGATGTTAAGTGTTTTCTGAATAAATGGGACCATGCCTCATCTGCGCAAGAAGGCATCTGTATGCTTTAGACACCCCAAGGTTTGTTGCCTTTTCATTTTTGGACTATGCAGATGGTCTCTGCTTCACGTGATACTGGGTCAGTTGACTGATTGAATTAGGAAAGTATCAAACAGGAGAGGATCGGTGAATACACAGAAATTCTGCGCAGAAATTGATTTTTGTTCTCTCCCAGTCAAGAGTCTTTGGCTTTTTGTATACAGTTTCTAAAAATTGCTGCTGCAACAACAGCAAAGCTAAAAAGAAGAATTTGGAGTTTGGTTTGGTTTGGTTTAAGAGGACTGTGGTATCTATCCAGCCACCCTGACAACTGAGTGTCTCATATAAACCAAAAATTTCTGTTTGCAGGTAGATTTGAAAAAGAGGAAAATCAAAGCATAAGGGAATCAGTAGAAGGAGAGAGTGCAGGGAATATGGTAAGAAGCTAATAATCCTATTTAGCACACCAAACAGAGGGAAAACCCATGATTTAAGTTACTGAAGAAAGGAGAGAAGATTTTGATTCATAGACAAACAACAGAATTTGTACAAAGGAAACCTGTTCCTTTGGGATAGAACACCCATTCATTTATCTGAACTTTTAGGACCCTTAAAGGAAAAGGAATTACATTCTGATCATATCAAACACTGGTCTATTAATTAACAGTTAGTCACTGTTTGCTGTGCTCCTGGCAGCCCAGTCATGAAGACAAGGATGTGAAATATGATAAATGAATAAATACTGCAAACATAGAAACATTGCTAATTATTTGCTTTTGATTTCATTATGGTTTAAAGTTAAATTCTTTCAGACCTTCTTTTACAGGAGTTGCATCTCAATCTGGAATCCCTGACATCTCTTTATTTAGCAGAAGATGTCAACCTGCAGGAGCAACCCCATACACCAACTGTAACCTCATTCACATGCAGGATATTTGGCCTTTCTCTTGGCAAAGTTTACAGAACTTCAGACGTTGGTGAGTTTGGAAAAAAAAGATCAGCGAGTCTCTTTCACAAGGCCAACATTCATTTTAAGTGACTAAAAAATTCAAAGGAAGTTAATATATCTCAAATTTACATGTATGATTTCTGAGGCTATTAATTTCTTTATTTGTCCCTTATCTGAGGTCTGACTTGCTGTCAAAATAAAAATAATAAGAATCAACATGATGTTCTCTGAATGTTTAACACAACAATGAAAAGTGTATGAAAAATACAATTAACTAGAATTGTAAACTTAAAATACAATTAATGCATTTCCATTATCCTTTACATGAGTAACAACAACCTGTGGACTTATCTGACAAATTGTCTAAATCAAAAAGTGCTCAGACTATGTATAGTCATTACTGTAAGTTGTAGACATAAGAAGATTTTCAGCTTCTAAAGGTTCATCTTAGTTTTTACACCATTCCCCTGAATGCTTCAGCCAGTAATAAAGCCAGGATTTGCAGAGCAGTAGGCTGCCAAAGGTGCTGTGGAGGTATATTACACAGTGTACATATTCAGATTAAAAACCCATGCCTACATTTCATTCAAAAGCATTCAGCATTATCAAAACTTTATATCTCCTGGCTTTCAAAGAACTGTTTCCTAATGAGGCAGCAGTAACAGTTTGCAACAGGGCTAAGCTTGTCTTGTTCAATGTTTTTATCTGTTACATAGAAAGGAAACAAAATCAGCTTGCTATTCCACACATAGGCTTTTGGGTGGTAGGGTGTAATTTTGTTCCTCTTGCTTTGCATTCACAGAGAATGAGTATTCCTGTTCCATCCAAAATCAGTATAAACTCTGTCATTCCTAACAGGATCTCAAGCAAGCTTTGCAGAAAGAAAATTCAGTCTGCATGAGTTCGAAGATGCCAGTGCTGTGATATTAATTTCTGATGAAATAATATAGACTAAGTTGATCTTGGATTAGGTCTGAAGAATGAGACTGTATGTGTCCTCAGTTTGGAGCCAAACTGAGGTTAATCTGTCTGTAAGAAGCTGTAGGCCAGATTCTCTCTAAGAAATCCAGCCCTTTTGCCCTGATCTGGTTTTGTAAAGGGTCTGGAGAGCAATCAAATCTTGCAGGGTGCACATTCCTCAAGGATGGAGCAGGATAGACTGAGAGCAGAACTGACACATTTGGCTTGTCTGTTGGACCCCCTGCAACCTGGACGTGGATGACATGACGGGGTCAGGATGAGGTAGCCACATGGCCAGTGCTGTCACAGCATTATTCCCCTGCTTCATTGCTTTCTCTGCTGAGGTTTACTAATGTAAAAAACACAATACAGACCTTACATGAGCCTTCCACACTGCCTTCTTTTAGAGTTATACATTCATTCTAAATTTATTCCAAATATTTTATCTTAAAATAAATTGAATCAATAATTAGTACTATGCCAACAATCTCCCTCAATGTAATTTTTTGCAGCTGTTTGAAGTGGATCTATCATCATAGAAAATGAATATATGTCATATGTTCTAAAATTGCACGGCAAATGACTATATTTCATTGTTATATTGGAAATCACAATTTCCACCATTTGTAGCAAACTGGAAGCAAAGAAAGAGCTTTAATTTAAATAAATATAGGCTATTAATAAAGAAAATAATGGGGTTTTCTTCCAGTAGTTTTTGTGAAAAAATATAGCTGTTGCCTTATAGCTGTATAATATATAATGTGACTGCATTTTCTAACCAGTGTCACAAAAGGAGAGATTTTTCAGCATTACTTTCATAAAGCATTAGAACATTCTTTGGAAGGCTGGTATGATAAATGTTTCATTTCTGATACTACTTGGTGTAGTCCATGAAATCTAAGTCATTAGCTACTAAACTGAAAATGCCATTTTAAGACCTCTCATAGCCATCTGCTATGCTCTGGTTTCATTTGGTGCCATGTGTGTATTAATGAAATGATTGCATCAGATTAAATCTTTTATTCATAAAATGATCTAGGTCATCTGCTTCTACCTACACTTTCTCTCTTGTTAAAATGAGCATTTATGTGTACATTCCCCACTGTATGAGTACAATTCTAGATGCAGTTAGCTGCTGTATGTAGGTCTCAATAAGAAATCACTCTCCATGTCTTTTTCTCAAATGAAATTCCCTCAAAAGGTAACTCTAGTATATCACAGCAAAGAAAGTGTATTTTTTCTGCAGTATTAAAAGTAATGACTTCCCAAAAGGTAAAAGATTTGGATGTGCTAATGACTTCAGTCCTTCACAAGAGAAAGCAACGTTGCAAGAATACTCATTTTGCTGCCAAGAAATGGGTAGCATACTCTTCCCATCCAGTCAACAGTGTTTGTGTCAAAGATGTCAATCTCAGGGTGGGCTCTTCTGCTCCTTGTTGTGAGCATGGAAGAGAGCCTGCATTTATATGCTTTATGCCTGACAGTAGCAGTGTCCAGTGCACAGAATTCAGGGTTTCCTGTAATGCACAAAGAGGCAAAACTCTCAGTTAAACTAATAATCAAATTAAGACTCTGTTATGCATCAGAGGTCCATATCTAAAAATGAAGATTGCTATAAATTGAAAGCTCTTCAGGAAAACAATGAATGTAATCACTGAAGAAGGAATAAATCTATGAACTTTGAAAGTGAGGGTTCCTAAGTCATGTTGAAGTTCCATAATTACCCTTGCAAGGGGGTGGGGGGGCTGCCATAAGAAATATTCAAAATGGGGGCAGGTACTAAGTAAATATTCCACAATCTTCTGAACTAAAGGGATTTAAAACATCAAAATATAACTGCTTTAACTAGAAAACAAATTTTAAGTGTGATAATTTCCTAGTTACAGGATATTTTATTTCCTGACAGAAAAAAATCACGCAAGTTTTACAGGGCTCTTGTAAGTTGTCCACAGGGACCATTCTATGCACAAATTATCAGCTCAAATCAATTTCCTAGGAAATAATTTGAACCTATGTACTGAATTTACTTCTGGCATATTTACAGCTCCTAATGCAGCAGCATTTGCACTTCTTGCAAACTCGGATTTATTTGCAGATAGGATGCAGCCAGGGGAAGGATCATATCATTGAAACAAATACTTAAGACTTGAAAGGCTCTGCAAAGAAATAGAAAAGAAGTAAAATATTCTGGTGACCCGATCATCTGCTGCCATTCTGTTGAGTTTCCTTTCTGACTCTCATCAATCTCAAAAAAGCATTCACATTGTGCAAAAGATCCAAACATCCATTAATGCAATTTCATGGATTATGATGGCTTAAGTGTAAATTTGTGAGCCAATTTTATGCGGGTTTCCATTTCAGTTTTCTTTCATTTTTTGTGTGTACTAATGAAAGAGCCTTTCAAAAATACCTTGGACAGAAAATAGTGTGAAGGATTTCTCTTTAAATAGATTTAGTACACATTATAAGGATGCAAAAAATATCTACGTAATAATAAAATAATTAATTCAATATGGGAGGGAATTTCACCATTGAATAAATTACTTTATTCCTAGAGTCTATTCTTTCAAAGATATGTGCTACAAAATAAATGTAGGCCAATATAACTGATTAGGACATTGTGGTAAAATACCAGCCAATTATACCACCAGATGACAGAGACAATGCAGAATGTTGTTAGACTCAGTTTGGCAAACCATATTTTTCTCTTTTCCATCAAAAAGCATTACAAATTTTCATCAGGAGAAACATAATTAAATTTATGCATAATAATACCTTTAAAATTATATCATAATATTTCCATCCTGTAGTAGTAAGTTTTCATTGTTCTAATAGCAATTCCCACTGGCTTTAGATGAGCCAGAATTTAAAAACCTTGAAGATATTTATACCAGAACATTTTAAAATTTCCCATGGCAGAATATGAATTACAAGAAAGTTATTGAATGCTTCAGAATATCCAGAAACACAGAAAAATAAGATCCAGTCATACGAGTTCTCTATACTAGAACTCCTGGCAGCATTTTGATGCTTTTCCTATTCCATACAGAAAAAGAAAATAAATTATGAGAAACCATGCTTCAGTGTTTCAGCATGAATGCATTAGATCAAGCATTTTTTTTCAGACCTACTGCTTATGTCTTCCCTGTCTACATTTGTCTTCAACCAAATGCTGAATCTCTACTCCCAGCTGCTTTCAGTTTGATGACGTGATTTACTGAAGAGTTATTTTCCTTTGTTTTGATTGTTACACCACCATATGTCTTCAGTATTCCTGGTGCCTCTCACTCTTGTCCTCTCCCTCCCCATCTCACCACTCACAGAAGGGAATTCACTTTACATTAAAGCTTCCCTTCAGAAGCCAGGCTGAAACAATCCCTTGAAATAACTAGGGCAGTCAAGTGATTGACTTGAGAGTAAACTATGTCAGTGAATGGGAGTGAAAAAGCAGGAGCTCAGTAAGAAATGCAGAGGGTTTTTAATCCTTCTGTCATTCAAAGAGTCTACAGTTGTAATAAAAATTTGTGAAATATATTTGATATTAATTCTATTCCAGATATATTAAGTATAAATACGTGTTCATGGGTGCACAGATGTATGTATTTATGCATGTGTGTCCTGGCTGGGGAGTCCTACACGGCGAGACAGAAACTATTGAGGGGCAAGGTGCATCAAGTCAGGTTGCAGAGCTGCAAGCCATCCAGCTGGATTTGGACATCACTGAACAAGAGAAATGGCCAGTGCTCCACCTCTGCACTGGGGCATGGATAGTAGCAAATGTTCTGTGGAGGTGGCTGGACAGATGGAAAAAGACCAATTGGCAGCACAGAGGAAAACCTTCTGGGCTACTGAATTGTGGCAAGACATTGCCACCCAAGTAGAGAAATTGGCTGTAAAAGTTCATCATGGGATGCACATGTGCCTGAGAGTTGGGCTGTGGAAGAACACCACAATGGACGAATGGATTGGGCTGCCAAGATTAAAGTGTTTCAGGTGGATCTGGACTGACAACATAAGGGTGAATTATTTCTGGCTTGGTGGGCCCATGACACCTCAGGTCATTAGGGAAGAGATGCAACATCCAGATGGGCTCACGACTGAGGGGTGGACTTAACAGTATCTCCCAGTGTGGGGGGATAATAGTAAAAATATCAGTATGGGGAGGCCTGACAGATTGATTACATCACCCTGCCCCAAACCCACCAAGGCAAGTGCTACATGCTGAATATGGTAGAGGCAACCACAGGATGGTTGGAAACCTACCCTGTGCCTCATGCCACTGCCCAAAACACCATCCTGGGCCTTGAAAAGCAAGTCCTGTGTAGACATGACACTCTAGAAAGAATTGAGCTGGACAATTGGACTAATTTTCAAAATAACCTCATAGACACCTGGGCCAGAGAGTACAGTATTGATTGGGTGTGTCATATTCTCTATCAGGCACCAGCCTCTGGGAAAACTGAATGGTACAATGCAGTGCTAAAAACCACACTGAAAGTAGTGGGTGGTGGGACTTTCAAACACTGAGATTTACATTTTAGTGAAAATCAGTTAACACCCGATAAGTTAACATCTGATTAGTCAACACTACAGGCTCCACCTCTTGAGCTGTCCCTGCTCAGTCAGAACCTGCTTACCACAGAAGGGGATTAAATCCCCCATAGTGCATGTGAGCAACGTATTAGGGGAGACAGTCTGGATTAAGCAAAGGCAAACCCATCCATAGGAATTCCCTAGGAATCCTCTTGAGATCACTGAAGTGAGTTAAATTGGTTCTTTGGGAAAAATATATTTAAATTCCACAAGATTTTAGACTATCCTAGGTAAGATCCTAGGTAAAAACTATTGAATTTTGGCTTTCAGTGACTTTAGTACATATGGATCAAGAATATATAGTCAGGCATTTAAGAAAAAAATCTGACATATTTCTTGGAGTTCATTAAATATTTTTATTATTATTATTTTCAAATTAATGTAAGTCTATAAATATTCAGTAGTATCATTTTTATAGTCTAGAATCTTTAATCTAGTATATAGAGCTACACACTTTTACTGGAAATTACCAATTTATAGACCCAGAATGCTTTCCCAGACCCATCCCAATCATGCACATCTGAAATTTCACAGGTGGTAATTTAAACTGGCATTTTTGTGAGTTCCACAACTGTTACTAACAAACAGCATCTGCTCAGTGCTGTGCAACATGCTTTGTTTTCATAACACCATTTGTTAATCTTTCCTAAAGAAAAAGATTTCCAGGATGAGTATTTAATTAAATTTTTGTAATGTTTCCATTTCAAAATGGAGCAAAATCAAATTCAGAATATCAACTTCTTTTATTGCACAGGAAATTAAAAGCCTACCAATAGACTTTGCAAAAATTTTTATGTTCTGAAATATTCAATGCATAACTATATTTTTCAGAATCTATTAGAGATGGTGTACTTTCAATCCAATAATCTGACACAAGAGAAAAAGATAAATTCACTTATTTATACAACATTGTAGGGCAGCTGCAAATGTGTGTGATTTATTTCTGTGTTTTAAAGAACAAGACAAATCAGCATTATGTGTAATGTGGTTATAGATAGGAACTTACAGTTTATTTTTCTAGGTGACAGTGAAACCCACATAATTTCTTGCACAGGTTAGAGTTGTTCAAGGGCTGCACTGATTTATGTACATCCTATGCAAATCTGTCCTCGTTTGAATTAAGTATTTACTTGGCATTTTAGATTTAGAAATTCTGCTCTGCAGTGTTTGCAACCTCTTTCACACTTTCCTGCAAGAACGTGAGGATTGTTTTTCTCTGATAAACCCAACCAAGCTATCATCGATTTATAGACAAAAGAAGAAAAAGGAAATTTTCCATGGTACCTTGCTCCATGATTTCATTAACCTAGAGCTGTGTCTGTTTTACAAGTGGGAAACAGCATGGGGAGATGTATCTTCCATTAATCTATCCAGATCTTTACAACATTCCCAGGAGTTGAGCCCTGAGATGGGCAGGCTGGCTCACCCTACCAGCCCATCAAGCATCTCTTTGAGTCATCCCTGGATACATTTCCCTCTTGTGCTTGCCCAGCTCTACACCTTGCTGAGGATCAAAGGAAGATGAAGGGCTACATAACACACCCTACATTTCACACCTCTTGTGAGGCTAAACACCTAAACCAGAGCCTGAACCAGAGAGTCTTTAAAATATTTATCAGTTGAACTTCAAAGGATGCAACAGAGTGTGAATGTCATATATTTATATTTACATGCAAATGTATAAATATTTTATATTGTAAACAATTTTAAGAGCTATTGATTTTTACTAGTTACTAAGATGTATTGCCAATACTAAATCAGGCTTTACCTATGTTTTTGTTTTTGGTTTTTTTTCAGGTTTTGAAGCATCTCTTATCTCTGTATGTGTCTGTATGTCTGTACCTGCCAGAACACAATAAAAGAAATAAAAGAACTATATTTTCTGCAATAACCCTGTAGAGAATATCTTCATTTCACACAAATTCCTCATGACAGCATCACTCAGACTGTATTCAGGCCCATAAGGAGGTCATAGCTCCTAACCTGGGACAGTAACTCTCCCTTTCCCCATCCTGATTTACTGCACAGAGGCAGGATGAAATACATTCTTCCTGGAAGAAACATCTAAGAATGAATCTGTGAAAGACTTGTTGCATGCCAGAGATTTCTTTTTGCCTAAAAAGAAAAAAAGGGTTACAGTGAATCAAAAAGCCACAAGGACTTGGGCTCCCAAACTTTCGACGTAATTAAGATTTTGCAACGCTTCAAATAGATGAAAATTACACAAAATTTTCAGATGGGAGTTTGAGGGTATCATGGTGAGACATAGCTCCCCAGCGTTTTCTCAAAACAGACCCTCTCCTGATCTTAAAAAATAGAAATCAGTTGATTTCCAGCCCTGGTTTCACTGTATAAGTATACCCATCCTACAGTTTTAGTGGACCAAAATCAGGCAAGGCTATTCAAGTATTTTCTGATAAACACTTCAAGGCTTCATCTGTTTAAAATGTATTTCAATCAGTAATATGTCCAAAAAGCATGGATAAATTACTAATATTCTTTGTTTCATTAGTGTTTTTTGATACATTTCATCATTTTAACTATTTCCTTGGTGTGAAGGATCAGCCTTGGAACAGAAACTGTATTACAAAGAGAAAAGGCTCACAGGAATGCTAGTGCAATGGGGAAGAGAAAAAAATGACAGCCCACAGGGCTTTAATAAATATTTGTGAAGCGTATTTAGTTTAATTACACCAACTAGTTATCAAAGTCCAAAGCCATGCTACCTGAAATGTCAGTGCAAACTGTACCTTGGGCTTGATGGCACAATGCACAGCAAAAATAAATGTGTGAAATCTAAATATGACTGCCACAAAAACAAACAAGGCATGAGAGAAAACATGAGCTCAAAGATAGATCAATTAATCCAAAGAACACCAACTAGACAGGCAGATGAGTCATACCCACAGTGCAGGCACAGCTTCTGTTGAATGGAAGATACAACTTAACACCGCATGTTTCACTCTGAAAGGCAATGAGGCCAACAAGATAAACTAAACGGGGTGGCAAGCCTCCTACCTGCACCATGATTGTAGAAACATTCTCAAGCAGCGAGCAGGGCCTGAGTTTCCCCTTCTTACAATCAGGCCTTCTCGATAATGTGATTTTCCTCAGTTTTTAAGATTGGGGTGGGGGCGGGAGGAAGTATAAAGTAAAGACACTGATTTTGGCATCATAAATAGGATGATATGCTTTCCTTTCACTGGGAAGATTGGTCAGAGAAATATATCAAGTGTATATATCAAAAGAATTAAATTAAAGATATTTGATTGTTCTTTTCCCAGCAGCAGGGAAAAACAGTCTTTCCAGAAGTAGGAAGTGCCAACATACTTGCTTCACAGGGCATGATGATTGTCCTGCAGAGACCTATCACAGCTGCCTCTGAAACAAATCAAGCATGCTGCCACAATGGCTGTAATTAACTTGTTAAAATATTTTTATTTTTAATTAAGTGAATGTGTAGATAAGAAAACGAAGTCACAATACACACAGAAAAGGCAAAGTAGAGAAGTACAGAGCCCAAATTCTAAGTGGTCTTCTGTGACTGTGTATTATTCCCTTCTTACTTAAGAGAAAACAAAAGTGTTTCTTATATGATATTTACTATGAAAATCATTTTCTCAGAAGTCAGAAACTCAAAATCCCATATTCAGAGGTATGCATCAGGTTGCACTAGAATCTAGATTGAAGCACACAATTTGAAATATCCACACAAAGTGCCCTTTCACAAAGGGTATATCCACTTGATTCTTTTTAGCTGCTATATTCAGTGGTTGATTAGAAGCATGCACTGGAGATTTACAGCATGGGAAGAAAAAAAACTGTTCTGAAAAACAGCCATACCCTCACCTACTTTAGGCAGCCCTACTAGTATCACCAGCTTCAAAACAAGAGCAGTGTTTAGATTTATCTGACCTGAGATTTTGGTCCTTTTTTCTTTTCTTTTTTTTTTCTTTTTTTTTTAATGAACCTATCATGCGGCCTTTTTGTTCTGCATTGAAGTTATAAATGAAGTTCTAGTCCTCCAAAGAAATACCCTCTGAAGCAAAATACACTAGACTCTTAAAGAGATTTTTCAAGAGGTCGACTTACATATGATTTGTGTAAATTTTAAGTCATTATAGGAATGGCTGAAGTTGGATACAGTACCCTCTTTCCCTAGCCTACTTCCCTCCACTGCTTTCACCAGGCAATTTGTGGTTTGGAAAGAATTTGGAAGAGAATAGCAAATGAATGTGAAGAGTTCATGTCATGAACTAACAGCAGGAGTGACTTGTGACACACAGGTCTTGTTGATAGCCCAGGAATTTCATTATATACTCTTCAGTGCCATCTGCTGTAACCAGATACATTCAAAAACTTTAGAGATAATCAAATAGCCAGTCTCAATAGTTGCATGGCAGGGAAATTATCTAACTCTAGGCTTAGATCTGTCCTACAAGGCTAGAATCCCATTAAGGAATCAAGCACTCATCATTGCCAAAGATGAGGAACTTGGTCACAACTATGGACACACTCTTTCGACTTTTTGCTCAATTTCTTAAGCTGTAGCAAAATACCATTTACACAATTTACACCCGTGAGAATTGTTGATTTAGCACCACAAAACCTCTTTCAGCCAAGCAGGGACAGAACTACACCTGCTGGTGTGATTTGAGAGCAGCTGTCCATTTCATATTCACCCTGTGAACTTGGGAAAGAGAAGTCAAGAAACAATACCTTCCAAGGTACAAATTGGATTTGGGTGCCTAGACTCCATAAACCTAAACTCGAAAGACAATGGCAAAGCCCTTATCTCCTCTACCACCAACCATTAAAGCTGCTTTGTTAGATGAAGAAAATATAACTCCATTAAACACTATATTACCTTAATGTCTTTTCTGCAGTTGTTGCAAAGAAAATAATGTTGACTTTTATATGTTTCTTAGAGCAAGTGTACAGTATGATTTGCTATGTCAATTCTATCCTTCAGGATTTAGACAGAGCTCTAAAGCTCAAAGTCTTAGAGAACAACTTTCTGCAGAAAAGTCATTTTTTTCCAACAGAAATTCCACAGTTGCTCATCACAAGTTACATAATGTATTTTCCAATAGAACGTTTCATAAAATTCATGTACTGTCATCCGCATTTTATCTGTGTGAATGATGTGCTATAGCATCATAGAATCAAAAAGATTGGGAAATTACCTCCAAGATCATCAAATCCAACTTTTGTCCAAATATCACCACTAAACTGTGGTGTTACTCCGTGATGTGTTTTTTGCTAGCTTTAGGACACTTAAACTTTGATAGAGACTCCGTTTCTCTGGAGGCTACAGACAGATACACTGAAAAATTTCCTACACATAAAACCTTTTAGTCTAAATAGTCAAGATAAGGGAAAAGCATAACAAACTTTTTTTATTTTTGCTTTTTTCATACTGACAAATTTCAGCCAGTATCACCATCAATGCATTTCCAGAATGGGGAGTGCTGTAGATTTAGCAAAGAACCACCAGCAGTTTGTTGGGTTTTGCACAGCAGTATTTATCTGTTCTGTGGTATTTGTGGCATTCTCTATACTTAGATTGGCAAATGCCACAAATTCCATGATAAATTTAAACACTGTGTGTGATAAATGTCAAGCTTTTAATAGCACCCACTGTCCCTCTGTCACTGCATGACCCTATTAGGAGATTGCACAATTACTATCTCTATGTAATTTCTTATACAAGAAATGGCTTTACAGCATTTTCAATGGCAAGATATTTGTTTTGTATAAGCAATGAAACTCTTTGTATATCTCTTGCAAAAAGAACCTGCAGGATACTTACTATTCCTGATGATTTCATGTGCTTTTTATTTACAAAAGTAAGGTCAGAACGTAGTTTCCTGTTTCTGTTAGGTGCCAATACAGTGGAAAGAATTAATGATCTTAGTTGAAATGAAATGGCAGAAAAAGTTTGATGACAACAGATGACAATATGTTTCATCAGAAGGAAAAGTCTACAAAACTGTTGCTGCAGCCATTAAAATGCAGAATGTGACACCAGAGGTCACAAAAGCTTTCTCTGGGCATTTTTTACACTTTCAGCAGTACACAATGTATTTAGGTTGCATCTGAAAATCTTATCTCTGTGGCACTTTTTGACTGTAGATTGTAAGAAGGAAAGAGTATTTCACATTGTCATTAAAACACTTAAGTTCTGATCTCAGAATTCCAAAGTTCTGAGATTTTCCTCTGAGCACAGAAATAAACCAGGAATTAACTTCTGTCTTAGGAACAAGGCTACAAAATATTCATAGTTTCACCTTACTAAAATGTTACCTCTGTGATGTTTCTGACCGGAATTATTTTCCTTTCCAACTGCAACTATTCTATTTCTCCAGAGAGGAGTACTCATTTGCTGTGTGGTACAGACATGGTCTCTGAAATTTGTTACCAAGTCAGAGATCCACTTCCATTGTAAAGTTAAAGAGAAGGCTTAGGGGAAACATTTGTATGCATATATATGCACAAATATGTATAAATATATATCTGTGTGCATGTATGTATATATAACGTTATTACAGGAAAAAAAAATGGAGAATCCAGAAATAAGTGTAAGAGAGAAAATATCACCATAAATGGCATAATAACTCATTTTCCTATGTACAGTGAAGATATCAATTCCATGCAAGTCTCTTTCAAATTCCATCCAATTTAACTGCCAAAGTGTATGGGCAAAAGATCAGAAGCTGCTGCATTACTGCAGTTTGCTGGTTGCCTTACAGAGCTGAATTGCAAGCTCAAATTCAATTAATAATAAATCTGAAATGGTTTCCACACCACTAAAACTAGTAAGGCCTAAGATAATTTTTGTAAATTATTGCATCACATATTAAAGCCTCTGTTTTTTACAATACCTTCTATTACAAGTTAAAGGTAAATCTGGGCATTTTGTAGTAACTGACAATGGATTGGGACATTTAATAAGCTATACATTAAATAGCTACTACATATTCATCCCTGCAAGTACATTTGGCTTTTAAAATATGGATCAAAAAATCATTAAGCACTTGTAAAAATAAAACCAGAGATTGTATTTTTCACACTTTTACATATCCAAACAGGCTGTCTGCTGTGAGTCCAGTGCTTTAATGATGAGGGGAACAATATGGTAATGAACCAACCAATGCTGAATTAGTAACTCAGCTGGTTAGTGACCTTAATTTCAATAATCAGTTACTCAAATTGTCAAACTATAACATTAGATAACAAAGTCAGAAGTTTAGCACAAGAAAGATGACTGCTGATTAACCTGTAATAGAAAACTGGGAAGGAGATGATTCCTTTTAATCTTTTACCCAAAGTAAAGTTACAGATACAGAATGGCCTTGATTTATCTGGAGAACAACATTTCGTTGTAGGTGGTGTTTCTTGACAAGGAAGGATCACTCAGTTAAGGTGCTAAATTCAAGACATAATTCATGATAAAGAGGTATAGTGTTTTTTTTCCTTATGACTTGTTCAGTGGTTTGTCTTTAAAATCTGCTGAGGTTTCTATTTCTGCAAGAACTCTTCTCCTCTCTGACTTTTCAGAGAATCAGAGCATTGTAAACACACATATACACACAGACCCAAAGTAGACAATTTTCTTGTTTAAGGTTAATCATTCTTATTTTCTTTAGGTTTGGGTGACTGTTTTTGAAGGTAGAATCCTGTGACTTGAAAATAATTTATATAATCAAAATAAAAAGAAAAAAGAAGATTGAATGCAGAATTTAGTGTCAGAACCCATCTATTACATAAATATGAGGATATGGCTTGTATTCCCTAAATGTTGATTCTTTCCTTGATAGCAGATACTGTAAAATCACTGTGTTTCTGGATGCTGTGGAAGATCTCCCCACAACTACTGGCCCAGCAAGATGAGCCTCCTAGACCTTTTCCTTCCCAGAAGGCAATCCCCTGCTACACTTTTCATCTGTTTGCTGTCTCAGCTGAGGCAGCCACAACCTCTAGAGAGAGCTGTGGGAGGGGTCACCAGTGTGGCAGGAGCTGCTGTGCTGATGTTTCTCCACTCTCTCTAGAAGAGCTGGAGTTGGAGACCCTCTCTAACATTCAGGAGCTCCTTGATTTCCTTTTGAGCATCCCCTTTTTACAAAAAAACATGTACAGAAGCCACAATGTAACTCCTAAGGCATTTGGGATCCTTTGGAAAAAAGTCCTTGTTATCATTGACAATGATAATGTCAATGATAATCACCCTTTCTGGTGATCACCACCTCAGGGGCTTAGAGACTCAGAACTAATCTTTAAGCTCTTTCTACCTTCATCTTGTTTGGTACCTTCCCAGACTTATTATATCATTTACATGTTATACAGATCTATGTCTATAAAGCTTTAAGCTCTGCCCCATCCACTTTTTTCTCTCTGTATGAATATGTATCTCCTGGTTAAAAAATGTTTCTAAAATACAATTCATCTCCTCTACAAGAGTATACTACCCTGTACTTGGTTGACAACATATATAGTATTTTGTGAATTTTACCGTTATGATGAAACATAAAATTGCCACCCAGATATATTATTTTGTGCTAGTGTCTACTATATTAATTTCATCCAGTATTATTCACACAGGACAGCTAAACATAAATTAAGTCCTTCCTTTAAATATCTAACAGCATTATAACATTCTTCCAATAATTAACATTTCTGATTGCTCACTTCTTATGTTTCAGCAAGTATAGCCATCCTCAGAATAAAAAACAAAGGTAATTGGTAGTGTATTAACGGCCTGAATTGCCTCTTTCTGAACTGCAATGAGTGAGATTTACTAATCATTTAGTTTTATATTATTTTATTCTTTCTTGTGTCTTTATAATGGCAGAGACTTCTGTCACAGATTGCTTCAGGGTAGGACAGGGTTCAGCTGTTATTGGAAGCAAGCATCAATCTCTGCCCAGGTCTCATATACAGTTATCCAACCAGCAGAGCTTTTTTTGTGGTGTTTTTTTTTCTATTTTAGCGTTAGTATTGTAGATTAATCTGACTGTCACATATATTTAGAGTCACTTAATGATTTCCAAGTATAAAACCCTCTCATTCTATATTAAAAACATTATCACTCTACAGAATTCAATTATTCAAGCCAAAAATTTTCCTATTAGTGCTTTCCCTCAGGCTGACTTTCTTAAAGCTTTAGCTAAAAAAGCCTTTTAAGAGAAGATTAGTACAAAGTAGACAACTCTGTCAAATTTATGGCTCTACTACCAATTTTTTAAAGGAAACTTTAAGCACAAACAAATGAGTTCTGAAACATCTCCTTATTTCCTGTAAAAAAAAAATCCATCTTTTTAAGCAGAATCACAATATTTTCAGACCCTTGGCACATAGTTAATATAGATATTAAAGCATTGTGTTTTGATTATAATTCTCAATACCCCTCAAATGCCAACAAGCTTGTCAGTCTACAAGGAAAGTTTTCTGTAAGATCTGAGCGTCAGCCAACAGTGGTAATACCTCAATGCCCTTCAGTCAAAAGCATAAGTACTGGGCAGTGTCTGTTCTGGCTGCCAGAACAGGCAATAAGATTTTGTCTCAGCTCTTACTGATGTATGTCAGTATTTCTTAATACTATTTAGCCCTTCTTACTGAATAAAGCTTCTTTATGTAGCTTAAAAATCACGTCAGACAGACTTCCACAGAATTCCTTCCACTCCATTTTACACACAGAGCAGTAAGGAGCTGCAAAGTCAAACAACCAGACACCCTTCAGTGTGGCAGACAGACCTTTTGCCACGTATTCACATTGCTTTTCAAAATGTGTGTGTTGAATCTATAATTCGGCTAAACATTAATTCTCATTCTTCCATTGAAAGGGCATCTCATCAAAAGCAGTGAAGGTTAGCTGTGTTCCTTTAGTCTTCAAATTAATGTCAGTGTCTTCATTAGCTGAGGTGTTTCAGAGGTGGATTGTTGACCACAACAGGATTTGGGGACAGATATTTTTTAATCTACCTTTTTCAAGGAAATACCCAAAATAGTTTTACCTATCATATAGGTGCTCTGCAGTTAATTTCTGCATCCCATTCCACCATCTTCATTTTTCATGCAAAATGTATAACACATTAAGTCTTGTAAAATGTAAATAGAAGGCAAAGTTTAATAGTGGCCTCTCTTATCTGTGTTTTGAATCCTAGATTATGTGACTTAATATTCAAATTCCTCTCAATTGAATTAGATCCAGTTTTGCTTCCGGAAATAGTTATTATTCCCATATCAATGAATTATTAGTTTTCACTGGATTGAGTGGGAATACATAATTTTCAATGATGTATTCAAGCCCAATTTAGGACTACTGCACTAAAAATTAATGCATCTGGAAAAACGTTGCAAGAGGAAAAGGGTAAGGAATTGATACTTTTTTTAGTCCTGTCCTACCTATATGCAAGCACATGACTATTTTGTACAATCCTTGCTGCTCATATCTGTTCCCACAAACTGTGAATTACAAACCCTGAAACGCCTGTGGAAGGAATTTTTCCGTCAGTCCTGTAATCAGTGGCTTCCTTCAATTCTCTGCTGATGCCCACACACAGCAGTGAATCCCTGAGCAGAGCTGTGAATGTGGTGCCAATAGTTGCCTGCCATTCCTGACCTGCCAGTCAGAGCCAGCCAAGGCAGGCAGCCACTAGGGCTGACTTAGCACACCCTTTGCATACCTGCTTAACATTTTAAGCTCCAATTAGTTGCAATTTATGTCCAGGGTTACTCTATTAATTCACAGTAATACCTGAGATAACCTTTCTGCCCAGCCAAATCTTTCAAATTAGCAAGCAAGTCAAGCAAAAAAAAAAAAAAAGTGCAATGGTTCTAAACAACGATATACAAAAGTCATTGTCAAACGTGTTGGTCAGACATCTGGAAGAGTTCCTGTGTTTTCAAGACATGCAGAATTTTTCCATGGTGTGAACTTCAGAATAATTACCTTCTGTGGGAACCTTCTTGAGAACAGTGGAGGCTGTTGACCTTGCCTTAACAAATTCACACATGATTAAAATTGTATTTTACTATGAAAAGGCCCATTTGCAGCAACATTTCAGTAATACTGTGTGCAGTATTAGAATGAGTATTTCACATTTATGTTTAAATTTTCATACTGTTAAAATTTCATTTTTATGTGTGCCTACAATACTTAATGTCCAAATTGTAAAATGTTTTACATGTCATACATATGTTTATTTTTTATATGTATTTGACAATTCCATCCAACTTCTTTGCCCAACCTCTAAAGTATCTAGAAAAACTTTAATATTTCAACTGCAAGGGGATGGTAGGACATTACAGTGGTCCTCCAGTAAAATGCCTTCTAATGATAACATTATTGGGACAAACATTAACTATATCTTCATATTTTTGAAAGAGTAGAATTGGTTCTATATAATGACAGTTCGCATCTAGTAACTATTTTTAATGCTTTTTGGAAAATAAAAGCAAAGAAGAACAGAAGGTTTCCCAACAAATGCGTAAACTATTTTTTTCTAATTAGCATTAGATTATAAAATTAGCATAAAGTCTTATCTTTTCAAACAGCTCCAATGAAACTCAGCTAACTAACTACATAGACAGTTTGATACATGCTTTAACTGATTTCTTAAATGAAACTTAGGCGTGTTCTAGTCTGTACATAGTTCAGACTATGACACTGACTGGTTCCATTACTTTTATGAAAATGCCCCAGATCATTCTGTACTTCCCTTTTTAGTTACTACTTTTTGAAAAAAAAGTCAAAGAGCCCAGTTATATGAAGTCTTGGTGAAGAACACAAACACCCATGGAAAGTGTGCAGTTTATGATTGTAGTATCTAGGTCAAATAGCAAGAAAGGATATCAAGGATTTAAGGATTAAAAATTGCCTAAGACATATGAATGATGATGAGAAAATAATTGTGATTGTAACAATTGTAGGTTTATACAGCACAAGTTTGATTCTTGTGCATTACTACAATAAAGACTTCACTTTAGCTTTGAAGAGATAGGGGAAGATGAGTAAGCTGCCAGTTTCAATTAATGTTTTGTCATAAATATTTATAGCCCACAGAAAACAATTGCATGACTCTTTAGGATTGAGTTAATGACTTATAAATCACATCCTAAATGTATTAACATAATTCTTTTACAGAAGCTTGGGCTTTTAATAAATGAATATTAAAATGTCTGGGTTACAGTAAATGCAACCCACTTATCGGGTCTACCCTAAGGCTTTTTCTTTATAAGCCTTGAAATACAATGCCTCTTTCGTTCCAAGTTTCAAAAGTAAAACTATAAACTGTAAATTCTTACTAATAGAAAACCATGACCTAACATGCCTACATCAGTTAGGACATGGATGCAGTAAAAGTATTCATAGGTCTTTTGGGGGTTTCCAAATCCCAAGGGTTAAGTCTCATTTTTCTGACCAAAAAAATACTTAAAATAAAACAAAAGACAATAATTTGTCGGTTGCAAGTCCCAGATCTCGTTTATTTATAAAGCAATAAATATTAGAAGCACAAATAAATTGCACGGGTGTGTAAACAAACTGTACAATGACTGAAGAGTTCGGGAAGGTTTGCCAGAAGACTCCAAGAAGCATATTGTCGTCATCCTGAGTGGGAAGTAAATTGAGGGGGGAAGTGCTTAGAAGCACTTGCGGTGTACAATGGATGGACCAGCTTCATCATACTCCTGTTTACTGATCCACATTTGCTGGAAGGTGGACAGAGATGCCAGAATGGAGCCACCGATCCAGACAGAGTACTTGCGCTCAGGCGGGGCAATGATCTAGGATAAAGGAAAGCAACACAATCCTCATTTCTGAGCAATGAATCCCCATTGTCAATGCTACACACCACTAGATATTTCCTTAAGTAAGTAAAGAACTATTTTGTAATAGTACAGATCTTCAACAGCCCTTACAATACATGTAATGTATAAAAAAAATCTGTAATCGTATTTTCTTCTTTTCTAACACTTGTTTCTAACCAACATAATTATTCTGATTAAATGGAATTTCTGCTCATCTGTCCATCAGCTGTTGATCTCATTTTTGAGTTGTTCCTATACCCCAGTTTAATGAAGCAGGCATTGTCTCCATCTTTATCTACATTTTATAACAGAAATTCCTTACCTTGATCTTCATAGTGCTAGGAGCAAGAGCAGTGATTTCTTTCTGCATGCGATCAGCGATGCCAGGGTACATTGTTGTACCACCTGAGAGGACGTTGTTGGCATAGAGGTCCTTACGGATGTCAATGTCACACTTCATGATGCTGTTATAGGTAGTTTCATGGATACCAGCAGATTCCATACCTTGAGAAAAAAAAAAAAGACAGTAGGCCAGTGAATAATACACGAGGTCTCCATGAACCGAAACTGTGGCATTTCTCATCATCATTAACATGAACTTCTATGGCCCTTTTCTTGTAAAAATGCTTCCTGATTATGAAGTGCTACAGAAAAATATAAAACTATAGAATTGCAAAACTGACTTAGGAAGTGAACATTATTTGTTAGAAAAGGTAAGACTCATAATGCATGTGCAAAGGCAAGAAGACTCCAAATATACAGTAAGAGAATAAGCAGACATGCAAGATAAAGTCAGTATATGGCAATGAAAGAAGAGTATGAAGAACAGAAAACGTGAGTATAAGTTTATGTCGGTCTCACTAAAAGCATTAGTTGAATACAGTAAAGACAACAAATGAAGACAATAAAAACAGCTGAAGTAGAACTAAAGAAGACAATAGCAACTTCTTCAGTCTACTCAAAACACTCAAAAAAACCAGTATATACTCTTCCGAATCATCAAGGCAAGACATAACCATGACAGGGAATAAGATATTAGTACTTGATGGTAAGAAAAAAAGAAACAAGAAGCGTTTGTGGGTTGCATTCCAATTTGTTAATTTTAACAGGTGCCTCCTGAAAGGGCTGACACTGGATCCACAGTAAGATGTCAGCTGATGAACAACTGCATGTACTGCTTGGGATTTAAGAGTATAAACATTTGCTGTATCCGTCAGCTGCATGCACAACCACCAAGGCTTACCATCTCGAGTATGGCAATGTTAATTACAGCATTTATAAATATACACACACCTTCACTCCATGTCCTTCCCCTCTCTGACACTTTACTTCTACACGGACATAGATACTTTTTCCAGTGCAAGCCTTACAAATACAGCACTGAAGGCTATTCTTGCCATCAGTGACACAGAATAACAAAATGTCTTGAGTTGGAAGGGACTCATAAGGATCATGGAGTCCACCTCCTTAATGATGATATTGTAACTGTATGTTTTATCATTGAAAATTTGTAACCCTAAAATTTGATCTAAAAATTGCAACAGGAGCTCAGAACTCAGATAATTACCGGATGAGCTCACATCAAGCCCATCTTACAGGAACCAAATGATCTAAACTACTATTCAATCAGGTCTGATTTTGTGCCAATTTTAGGTAAGCAGGAAGAGGAGCGGGGCACCTTCCAAATCTTCTGATTCATTCATACCTCCTACAGAAAGGAGAATTTCCTGGGAACACTTACCAATAAAGGATGGCTGGAATAAGGTTTCAGGGCAGCGGAAACGTTCGTTACCGATTGTGATCACTTGACCATCGGGCAATTCATAGCTCTTTTCCAGAGAGGAGGAAGAGGCAGCAGTGGCCATTTCATTCTCAAAGTCCAGTGCAACGTAGCACAATTTCTCTTTGATGTCACGAACAATCTCACGTTCGGCTGTAGGTACAGAACCAAATCAAGTTTTGGATAAGCACAATACTAGAGAAGATGATCAGCCAAGAGAGACGTGAGGATTTTCACAGCAGAGAAAAGCTGAAGGACTGACCTGTTGTCACAAAGGAGTAGCCACGCTCCGTGAGGATCTTCATGAGGTAGTCAGTCAGATCCCTGCCAGCCAGATCCAGACGCATGATAGCATGAGGCAAAGCATACCCTTCATAAATAGGCACATTGTGGGTGACACCATCTCCGGAATCGAGAACAATACCTGGGAGAGAAATGGCAGAGAGCAGCTGGAATCACCAAGCAAATGCTTAGGGCCCTTACACATGGGAAGTAGCAAGAAACACAACAAAATAAAGGAGTTTTCAGGCAATATAAGGTAGCATAATTCTTTTTCAGTCACAAAGATCTTCCCAATTCTTTCTGCCTTTGCTTGCCTGGACATTCCTGTGGGGTATGAATTTTCCCACAGAACAGTTGTTCCATACATATTTTACAATAATCCACAAGACCAGTCTTCCACCTCTGCTATACTGAGCAGTAAGAGTGTTTGCAATAGCGACTGTCTTGATCTAATAATGAGTGTCCTTTGGTCCAGTTTAAACTCTTGAGCTGGTGTAATACTTCTGTAACTGCAGTATCCCTACAGGAATGTCTCCTCATTTGCACCACAACAGCCAGTGGCACAGTCAGTTCCATGGTCCCCTTCAAAAGCAACATAAATTGTCTGTGGAAAGAACAATGTGGACCTATTTTGTACTGGCTATTATGCTACTGCTATTGTTAATTGCTATAAACTAAAAATACCTATTTTTCTGTAAATTGAATGAGTTATGGTGTGTTTCCCTATTTGGAATAGAAAGGAAGGAGAGTTCCTGAAAGGAAATATAACCTAAATGGTGTTTGTTTGTTTATTTTACCTGTTGTACGACCAGAAGCATACAGGGACAGGACAGCCTGGATTGCCACATACATAGCAGGTACGTTGAAGGTTTCAAACATTATCTGGGTCATCTTCTCACGATTAGCTTTGGGGTTCAAGGGGGCTTCCGTGAGCAAAGTAGGGTGTTCCTCAGGGGCCACACGGAGTTCATTGTAGAAAGTGTGGTGCCATATCTTTTCCATATCATCCCAGTTGGTGATGATGCCGTGTTCAATTGGATATTTCAAAGTAAGGATACCTCTTTTACTCTGAGCTTCATCACCCACATAGGAATCTTTTTGACCCATACCAACCATTACACCCTAAGAGAAGAAAACAGAGAAAAGCATTATTTGAGGAAGACAACCTCACAGAGCCAAACTACACCACAGACAACTGGCCTGAAGCTGAGTGAGGGGAGGTTTAGGTTGGATATTAGGGAAAGTTTCTTCACCTAGAGGATGGCTGGGCACTGGAACAGGCTCCCCAGGGAAGTGGTCACAGCACCAACCCTGACAGGGTTCAAGAAGAATTTGGACAACTGTCTCAGGCACATGGTGTGACTCCCAGGGCTGTCCCATGCAGGGACAGGAACTGGACTTTGATGATCCTTGTTGGTCTCTTCCAAGCCAGGATACTCTATGATTCTGCAACTCTAACTATCCTATTTTCAAGAAAGGTACAAGCAGTCACACCCCTGAAAGGCTGGGTGTGGGAAAATAAATCTAACATTATTAAAATATTAAGTCAACAGAATCTGAGGTGTTTTCATAAAATCTTTTTTTTCTTCCATGAGATGATATACCACTTATTTTCAATTGTTTCTTTCTAGTCCAAAAATTTGACTGAAAGCAAACTGCACAATATTATGAGCAGAAAAAGCAGTTTGTAAACAGGAAAACAGAGAGGGAGATTAGCATTCTAGTGATTGAAGATACTTCATATTACTATGCAGCCTCAGCAGTAATTTATCCAGGATAAAAAAGTACAAATTGAAATTTTTTTCATTAAAAAAAAAAAAAAGCAGCATTATAAACTTTATGAACTTTTTACCAAGGAGATTGTAGGAGAAAGGGGAGGTATGGGGCAGCCAAACAGAGAAGTTAAGGAAACACTAGCCAGACCAGGGAATGAATCACCAGTACTATCGCAAGAGGTGAGCAGAGGAGAGGGCAGGGTATTTGGGACAGGGCAGAAGAACTGAGGGAAGGGGAAAGTGGAGGCGATGCCTAGAGAGAGGGCGATGTTCTGTCCTGCCTCGGTCCTGCCTCTGAATTTACCTGGTGCCTCGGGCGACCGACAATGGACGGAAAAACTGCCCTGGGAGCATCGTCTCCGGCAAAGCCCGCCTTGACCAGCCCCGAGCCATTGTCGCACACCAGTGCGGTGGTTTCCTCGTCGTCGCACATTTTCGGAAGGAAGCACGAACCTGGAAAATAGCGTGGTGGTGCGTTCAGAGCCCCGCGGGCAGCCCCTCCGCACCCTCCCGCCCGCCATCCCGGGGGGCAGCGCCGGATCGCTGCGGCGGGAGCGGGAAATTTGAGTCGTCCCGGGACGATGCTCGACGGCTCGTAGGCAGGGCTCTTAACGGGATCCCTCAGCGAGACTGTGCTTTAAAAGACGCCCCAGCTTGCAGGACGCTCAATTACGGCGTCATTAGCGGATCCTTCTGGCCGCAGATGGAAGAGGGAGGGAAAGCTTTCTGAATCGCCGCGATCTGTCCTGCCCAGAGCGCTTCGCGGGCGGCGGAGCGGCGCGCCCCGTCGGAGCGCGGCGGCCGGGGCCGGGGCCGGGGCCGGGGCCGGGGCCGGGGCCGGGGCCGGGGCCGGGGCCGGGGCCGGGGCCGGGGCCGGGCGGTGTCCCCGGCAGAAGCAGCGCTCCGCCGGGAGCTGCACGGCCCCAGCTCCGTCCGCCTGCACCCGCACGGCCGGCGTCCGCCACCCGGCGGTACCTCCCGTCCCTCCCTCCCTCCCTCCCATGTATTCCGTCCCGTCCCATCCCAGCCAGTGCCTCCCCGCCCGCCCCTCGGGGCTGCGGGTGCCGCCGCGCTACTCACCAGACCAGCACCGGCGGCGGGGGGGCACTGGAGGAGACCGTGGGTGCTGGCTCGGCGGAGAGGCCCCAATTTATACCCCCCGAGGGCCGGCGTCGCCCGGGGCCGCGGCGGGCCGGGACAGCCACCTTCTCCTTATTTGGTCGGCTCCGCGCCACTGAGCGGCCGCGCAGCCATGAATGGAGCCGGCCCGGCCCGGCCCATGTAAGGCAGGCGCGGGGCAGCGCGGCCCCGGCCGCCGCATGGCCAAATAGGGAGCCCAGCGCAGCCCCCGGGGGTCAGCGCCGCCGGGCAGGGGCCGGGCAGGGCCCGGGGAGCACCCGGGGAGCGCCCGGGGAGCGGCAGGCCGGCTCGGCCCCCGGGGTCAGCGCCCGCCGGTGCCCGACCAGGTGCGGCGCCTCAAACTCGTGATGCTCGGGCTTGGCGGAGGGTGCGAGGGAAGCCGCGCGGGTGTTTTCTTCCCCGGGTTTTCTTTTTTTCCACCGGAAAAAAAAAAAAAAAATGGCTAGTCGAGCTTCTGTTTAATCAACGAGTGATGAGGTTACTTCGGTGCCAACAACTGAGGCTCCTCTCCTGCATGGAGGCAGCATCTGCTCTCTCTATTGCCTTAGGAAGGAGCAGTGCACACTCAATTTCTTTTAAACTTTGATGAGCACATGCTGCAAAAATCACCTTTTTCTCTGCTTTTGACTGACATCTATAGTACAAAATGGGATGTGCTCATTTATGTTAATGTGCATATACTTACACTCCTCATTTTTGCTCTTTTAATGCAAGCCACATCAGTAAGAGATAGTGGTATGTCTAGGGCAGAGGAGGAGATATGGGAACAGCTTGGACAAAACCCAGCTGTGGTATTAATGTAATGTGACAGTTGTTTTCCTGCTCAGTTGTTGAAACATCCACATTGATAATTTGTTCCAGCGGTGGAACCTAGAAAACCCATGTGTCTTCAGGACTTTTGTTTGTTTGTTTGTTAAAAATAGAAAGACTGGAGAGGCATCCCTTGAGTGGGTTTGGCCTGGTATGTGAAAGGAGAGATTGTCAACTCATGTCCCAGAGAAACTCATTATAATGTGGAGTACAGTGTCCTCCAGGAGCTCGGTTTGTAAAGTGCCCCATGTCTGCCTGTGAAACAATGCTAGGATGCAGCGGGGAGGATTGAGGTTTGGGACAGAAGGGAATGGTGAGATTCAAAGTCAAGAGGGGAACACTCAGGTGGATCAACTGCTTAAACACAGGTCCAGCTTATGAGATGCCATACAAAGGCTGGCAGACATCACATGAGTATATACATCTTAAATGATGTGGAAGCAAAGAGCTTGTGAATGTTACACAGCCTGCAGTCTGGGGGCTTTGAGAAGTGTTGGGGGAAGAGCAATCTTCACACAGTGTTAGCTGTGACAAAGCATGCGACAACTGGAAATCGCTGCTTGTTTCTGAGCGATATCTAAAGGGGGCGTCAGAGACCCTCAGACTTTAATTTCTTCTGAAATCAGAGATTGTGGAATCAGTTTCCTTGTTTCTAGCACAATTAATGAGGTGGTTAGCTCCACCCCAGCCCCAGTTTATCTTGGGTTTGTGCCCAATTATGAGCACAACTCTGAAAGAGATGGTAGCTGCAAACATCTTGGATTTTAATATCTCCTGCTTTTCTTTAAATGCCGTGAGGAAAGAGAACCTGTTCCAGGTGAGACACCATTTGTGTACAGAGTTGTGTAGGTATATTTAATACATCATAATATAAAAATATATATGCACATTTATATTTATATGCATGTATTTATCTCTGTGTGTGTATATATATATTTATATATTGCTTTTTTCTTTTTCTTAGCTACCTAAGAAAGGCAGTATAGGACTGTGAACTGCAGTGAACTCAAAAGGTCAAAGCAGCAAAACACTGTGCTTCAATGACTCTGCTCTGGACAAACTTTGGCTCTTTGTTTGCTTTGCCTTGATGGAAAATCAACCAGAATCAATACTGGTGGGATAAGGACCCCAAGTGAGTGTATGTTTATCTAAATTGATCGGGCACAGGTGACAGACACTTGGAAATACTTCAGTGATAGTGATACCTATTTATACAAGAATTCATGTATATGCAAGGATTTCTAAGCATATACACCCTTTCAAAGAAAAAATACCATATGCTGCTTTCAGCTTTAAAAAGTCAGTGTATTTTACCCCATGGTAAGTTGCAATATATAGTTTAAATCTGCTGCTTTTTTTCCCTAGCACATCTTTTCTACAGAAACCATATGATTTGAGGGATTGACCAGCTTTGCCAGCGCTAGAGATTAGTTTACAGTGTTATCTCAGCTGTTGCTCAACAGAGGTGTTGCAGTATTTACATAGAAGTCCACTGCTGATAGCTGCATTGAATTCCTCCCCAATCAGACCCTCTCTGACACATTCTACATTCCCTCTGGCTAGAGAGAGACAGACTCTCCTGAAACTGAGACAGAGCCAGCTCTCACTGGAAAAAAATCTATGAAACAGTTTGTATTTTCTTGTTTACTTTATCTAACTAAATTTTTGCTTTCTCTACTATGTTGTCAAGTTTTACATTTCTAATCCAGCAGGACTCACAGTTAGGATCCTGATGCACTTGAGGACTCATCAGGCCACACACCAACACACTCCCATATATTGCAAGGTCAAATGAAAAGGGCACAACACAATGTACATAATCCCAAAATATAATTTCCTTCCTTGTAGCCACTTGAAAATTGCCCAGCTAAAGTTATTCCTTTGGCCAAAATAATTCTGCTTTCTGGATAAAATGTTATCACAGCCTCAAGTAAACCAGAGAAGCAAAAACCTACCGAGGTATGTTATGCAATGTCATCTACAGGAAAAACACTCTAGCTCTGACTGACCAGGGCCCCCATATGCTGTGCACATTTCTCATGACTTAGCTTTTGGGAGTGACCCCAGAGACAAGGGAAACACAGGCAGTACAGGGTGTTGGAGAGCAGACAGATCTGCAGTGGACGTGATCTGCATGTCCCTAGAACAGCCTGAACACTCAGGAGTATGAAGCCTCAATGTGTATGATTATTAATAGGAGAGCAAAATTAAATATAAGTATGTCTGTATATATAGAGATATGTGTGTGTGTATATATATATATATGAGACACATGCATAGAGGCAAAACTGGATGTGTTGTTCAACCAACAAGACACTGTTGAGACTGCAGCCAAAACCAGAATGAGTCCTTACCTCTTCATGGTAAAAAACACACTGTGATCTTATGGTGCCTAGAAATCCTCACAACTGCTATCCAGCTTTTGACTAAAAAAATTACAAAAGCTTAAAAATATAGCCATGATTTTTTTAAAGCTTTAAAGCATAGAGCACTTATTACAGCAGACATCAGATTATTTACAGTATTTAGCAATGCATTCAGAAATTGCAAATGTTCTGTAATTTTTAGTTCAGCCTTTCAATTTATGATTGTTTTTCTGTAAATGTCTTAATAAAATCAATAATTTTTTCATAATATACCACACAATTTTATACACCGTATATCCCGATCTAGCAGAGTTTAGAGCAACTTCTCACTTAAAATCTGCTATTTCTAAATCCAATGGATGTTGACATATAAAATCTGTCCTAGCACAGAGCCAAATGTTACCTCTCTTGAGCCTCAGGCCAGTGTAGTCTTTGAAAGAAACTTTACATTTTCAAGAATAAGAAGAAAATGACAGAATAAGACGGGTTTTCTTTTGTCTCACAACAGCTGTTTGGAGCCTTATGGTCTTTAGAAATATAAGCAGCATTGCAGCAGTCTCTTGTTGATGGGCAGAAGTTCTGATGAGATGAGAATGCCAAAGCATGCAATATATGATGAAAATCACTGTCATGAAGGAGTCACTGTCACAAAGGAGCCACGTGTTGCTATCAATGTCTGTGCAGTAATGAATCTCTCTGTGTATGCAGACATACAAAGAGAAGCCAGAAAAGACAGTTCTGCAGTCGCCACAAATCTGAAATTGTTCCCTATGAAACTACTGAAGTCTTGAACCTCCCAAGTGAGAAATCTTCCTCCTAGAAGAGAGTCTCCCATTTTAATAATTACATTGTCTGGCAGACTTCCAGAGAATTTATTGGGTGTTCCCCTTTCTTAGTTATGTCTCATTCACCCTAGTACTAGCCCATGTTTCATGCTTTATATATTCCTTGTCTCCTCAGCATTTAAACCCTTCACATAATTGCAGGCTCTTATCATCTCTCTGTGTCTTTCACTCACTCATGTGCTGCTGCACTTCTATAATTAACCTGAAACATCTTAAGTGTGCGCTGAAAGGGTGAAATCATGAGGTGGGCACTGGGAGTTAGAGATGCAGCTAAAACATCTTGTTATGAAGCTGAGAGGTTTAGGTAAGGGCAGCATAAGTGGAGGTGAGTGGCAGTCAAAGGAATTTGTTCTTCTCTCACTCTCCAGAAGAATTATTTGCCACATGTCCGTTCCAAAGAAAGGATGAGATTCTTACATTGATTCTGCCCCCTTTGCAGTGGAAAGAGAGCTCAGAGTGTGCCAGATTGGGCAAGCAAATCTGTGCCCTATCCATGTATTGCTTTGCAAATTTAGCACTATCAGTGGTGTTGTTTCCAGCACATTGCTGTAACCTCCCAATGTAGTCATTCTCTACTGTAAGGCCTTCTGCAAGGTCTGAGTCACAACCACCTCTGGTAGTTCACATTCAAGCTGAGTGGTGTGGTCGACACACCTGAAGGACGGGATGCCATCCAGAGGGACCTGGACAAGCTCCAGGAGCAGGTCCATGGGAATCCCATGAGGTTTAACAAGACCAAGTGCTGGTGCTGCACCTGGGTTGGGGCAACCCCTGGTATCAGCTCAGGCTGGGGATGAGCAGATGGAGAGCAGCCCTGCCCTGAAGGGCTTGGGGGAGCTGCTGGGTGAGAGGCTGGACATGACCCAGCCATGGGCACTCCCAGCCCAGAGAGCCAAACGTGTCCTGGGCTGCAGCCAGAGCAGCGTGGGCAGCAGGGCCAGGAGGGGATTCTGCCCCTCTGCTCTGCTGAGACCCCACCTGCAGGGCTGCACCCAGCTCTGGCTGCCAGCACAGGAGGGACATGGACCTGCTGGAGTGACTCCAGAGGAGGGCCACAAGATGGTCAGAGGGATGGAGAACCTCTCCTATGAAGAAAAGCTGAGAGAATTGGGAGTGTTCAGGCTGGAAAAAGAAAGGATTTGGGGTGACCTAATTGTGGCCTTCCAGTACCTGAAAGTAGCCTACAAGAAGGAGGGAGAGGGAAGGACTTTTTCTAAGGGCTCAGAGTGACAGGACAGGGGGGAATGGCTTCAACCTGAAAGACAGTAGATTTAGATTAGGCATTAGGAAGAAATTCTTTTCATTTGAAACTAAAGGACCCTGAATCTACCAGCTGCTGCAAAGTAAGGTATGTGTTTCCAGATTGTTTCTCAGCTGCCTTTTAGTTTTCCAGAATAAGAGACAGATGTCTCATGATTACAACAAAAGCAGCAATTAAACAGTCTATTTTAATTGCATTCTCACTAAAGAATTAACCTTCAACAGAGGAAGCCATCAAATTCTTGCTTTTCTGTCTACCTTCCTATGCATTTGCTTGTACTGTGTGTGAAAGCAGGAGGACCAACATTTCTTAATCTGCATAGACTAAGGAGAGAAGGAAGTGATGCTTTACAGATGAGAAGTTAAGCTTTAGCAGAATGAAGTCACACTGGAAATTAGCAGTTTATGTAAGAATTAAATCCTGCTTCTGGAGACCAGTTCTGCCATTGAATAAGGAGCACTCCATTGCTCTCAGATATGAGTACATAAGAATCTGTGGTGCTTGCAGAGAGTTTGCTTTGCCACAAATCATAGATATATCTTTCTGAATAAATGTGTCACAAGACCCATGGATTTTGCTGCTCCTATTAGGAACACAAAGATATTTGATGAGTCCCATAACATTGTGTTGCTTCCCACATAGAATTTTGCAAAGCTGTGAGATGATTTAGATAAAAACATCTCAATTATTAAGAGAGGGTGTAGCTGCACTGTGTTACAGGGAGTTGAAGTAAGTGGATTCAGGTGTAGAGCTGGATGATGCAGAGACTGGCTTGGAACTTTTTGGAAAAATTATTTCTCTTGCTAAAAAAACAAAGTTCCTCCAAAATACATTTTGATACCCCAAAAGTTTGCTACTCCATTTTTCAAAGAATGCTCTCAAGTCAGCTTATTTCACTTTCTTACACTTAAAAAAAAATCCACAAAACTACATATTTACTTTGTAGAAAAACACTATCTGAATTACGAAGAAAAAATTTATTTGATGGAACCTATTTTTCCCATTTTTTTTCTAAGTATTTTCAATATTTTTGTCCTCCAGACAAATTCATTAGAAAAGTTATTTTTGTCTCACCATTTTCAAAAGATGAAAAATTATCTCAAACATAATAGTTTATTAAGCAAAGCTAAAACTCTGATAACCAAAATGAAAATTCTCTGGAATCTTGATGACCATTAGATTACCTTGAAAATAGAACAATTAGCAATTAAGCAACTAGCTTCAAGATTGAAGAAGCTTTCACAATGTTACCTTATAGAATTTATGTAATAATTAAAAAAAATCTCATTAATTCATATATTGTGATTGCATATCATGTTACAAATGCAAATTTTATCCAGCTTTTGCCATTCATTTCTCCTTATGCCTTGTAAGAGAGAGAGAGAGAGAGAGAGAGAGAGAGAGAAAGAATAATTCAAAAATCTACCCTTACCAGCGAAGAAATTGTTATGTAATATGGGCTCCATCTCCTGAATTTTCAGTCAGCCCCTGGATCACAAATTTTTCTTTCACAGGGAACCTATAATATGGCTGCCTTTTCTGTGCAGGTGTGGCTTAGGCTTTTTGCCAGATTTTATCAATAGTTACTTGCATAGTGTGTTTTATAAAGAACACCCAAGTATTTACAAAATCGATATCCTACAATGAGCTGTCTTCAGTAATGCAATCATAATTCCAATCCAGAATTTCCATAATACAGACAGTACAACTAATAAGAATCCATTTCAGACTGACACTTTTCATTTTACCAATAAAATATATGTGTAACATCTTAACAGTACTGACAGACTTTTAAGATCTCAGAGAGTATTAATTAAGCTACTCCTCTAAGTACCTACAGGCTGAAAAAACCAATATCACAACAAAGAATCAGAGTGAAATGAGAATAGCAAACCCACATTTTAAGCCATTATAGAATTCTTGGTGATGAAAACTATTTCAGTGGACTAAAGGGGGTTACATTCAGGGTTTAATAATTTTCTAAATAGTGTTCTAGATTGACTGTGGGAAATATTTTCTACCAGTACTTACTTATTTTGTCACTTATTTATTCTAAATCCTAACTACAGAAAAAAAAAAGTCAGGATGGCCCTCATTTTTCTTGGTAAAAAACCCTGTTTTATACAAGCCTAAATATTTATCAAAAATTCATTAACATGATAGAAAATGGGGTATTTCTGAGTTAATTGTAGAACAGAATGCTGGATCTCCAATGTATTGGAATACTTTATTTGAGCTACTGTGATCCTTAACATAGGAAATTATGTTACTAGCTCATCAAACTTGGTAATTATTTATGCTTGCTACAAAGATGTCTAAAATTCAAATTTCAGTTAGCATTTTATGCAAAGTTGTCCAGTATATACTAATGGTAGGAGACAGCAGCAATAGAATTTTCCACTTAAAATACTTTTAAGGCATAGCTAAAATTTCTATTGATTGCCATTCATCCAGTAAAGAATTCACAAACAGGAACTATTCTAAGCTTGGGAACAATGATCCATTGCAGGTAGGAGTTTGAATCATTGCAAAACCCTGGAAACCCTGGAAAACTTCTGGGAAAAAAAAAGGGTCAAAATTGAAAGGTTAAATGCATATTCAAGGAACAGGTAATCTACCTAAAATCTCAGTAATTCAAGATCAGAGATAGTACCAGATGGAAATCAGTAAAATCTCACTGGCAAAAGTTCATTATTTAAGTCAACTGGGGAAAATGTTGCTATGTTGCTGAAAATACAGTTTTAATAGGTTGCCTTAAGCACAGTAGATGTTCAGGAAAAAAAAAAAAAAAAAAAAAAAAAAGAAAGGTCAATTCAATGGTTCATAAAGCAATTATTTCCCCATAAAATATTTTCTAAAATAATACACATAGTGCAATCAAAGGCAGTCACCACAAGGGAAATCTAAATGTTTTCTTACTTTGCAAAATGGTATCTAAACTGCCATGCCACAAGGTTGCCCTCAGAGGAATGGCTCTCATAAGCAGTTGTTTCCCAGTGCAAAATGTCTCATCTTGGATTGTATTGTCTTCATGACATAGATTGACGTGAAGAAAATTTCAAATACAGCATGCTGCATTTTGAACGAGGTTTAATGGTCTTAAGACAAAGGATTCAGCAAAAAATTAGTAAAAAAGAACAGCCACTTGCTGAGATTTCCAAGCCATCTCACATCTACAGATGGAACCAACACACTTAACCCAATTCTCCAGGTTCCTGCTGAATTGGGTATGCAGCACCTCCAGCCTACCTTACATTTAGCATACTACAGATACTTCTTTGAAAGCAAAAATTAAAATCTATGATGCTTTCAAAAAAGATCCCACTTTAAAGGTAAAGGCCTTAAATACGGAATCTCTTCTGAAATGTAAATTTTGTTAAAGTTTTGGAAACTGAGAAGAAATACTTCGTCTTCTGTAAGACTCATCTGCACTGTTTCCTTTTTCTGGCATTCATGGTCAAGCTGATTCCCAGTGAGGACCCTAGGACAGCTCAGATGAAACCTATCTAAATGGCTGCTGTAAGAATTAAACTATTGGAATCAGAAGGCAGGTTCTAAATACTCAAGTCCAAGAAAAATGGGAATTAACTACAGCAAATTCAGAAACATGGTATGTTTGAGAGAAAAATGTTTAGAAGAAAGCTTAAGGAGTTCATCAAAACTGCACCAAAATTCTTAATAAACTCTCACTGAATTTATAGGCTTTGGAATAAGCCCAAGAAGAGTTGTCGAGGTATATTGCTTTCCTTTCAAAATTAAGTAGGACACAACAACTATTTATAGTTAAATAGAAGGCATAAAAATGCCCAAGGATAAAGAAATATCTATTTGGTAGAAATATAACTAGCATATTTACTCTGGCCATTAATTATGAATCATTCTGTACCCTACAAAACTGTTAATTAGGTTGTCACCTTGAAAGGACACTGTAAGAGTTCAAACCCCAGCAGAAAGTGGACTATGCCTATTGAACTAAGAGGCTGACATATTATTTTGCTGAGTCAATTTCTGTAACACCAGGAAGAAGATGCATTTCCACACCAGCATAAAATAAATTCAAGATTAAATAAATAATAGGATGAATATTGAAAATATCGTGTCTAAATATATTCTGAAAATTCCAGTTGGCCTGGCAGCATATACACTAAGAAGCATATAAACTAAATGAGGTCTCAAAGCCTGAACATTAAGAGGAAAAGATAGAACAGTCTTGGGCTAGCTGACAACCTGCCTCTGTCCTAAAGTCAGTAGTTTTCTGGATCTTCAGAGGTCTTGCAGTTTGATATAACTAAGATGTTCATGCTTCTTAGTGAATTTTAAACTCCCAAAATTCCTGTGAGGCTTTTATGCACAAAGCAATGAGGTACAGGTTAAATGACTTACTGATGAACAGGAAATAGTTGATCAACCTGAAAAAGAAAAAATGCTTCTTAGAACTACCACTCCAGTGTTTTATGTATCAGTCCTATAGTCCTCAAATTTTCTAATTATCCCCCATTTCTACTAGTGTTTTGGAGCATGCAGTTTTACAGATGTCTTTAACATTATGACATAGTTGTCAATATGAAGAAATTCCTTTGCTCAGCCGTATTTTCCAAGCTGATCTGCTTGAAAGCCCTAGAAAGTACTGCTGGTTTCAGCAGTTACACCCACCTGAAGCTAAAGAGCAATAAGATTCTGAGTTCAATTATTAATAAAAAGGAAATGAAATACTGGAGGCCTTAGCTTTAGGAAAATTATTTCTGCATTATTCAAGTGAAAAGAAAAAATCTCAAGCATAGAAACACAGGGGGTTGGAAAATCCCAGTTTAACGTATGGTTTATGGTTTATCTTGGTTTACCTCCTACTTCTGGAACTGTTGGGAAAATGTAGTTGGTTATAAAAATGTCACTGCTTCCAGGACAACCCATATGATATCATGAGAGATTAATTACTTAGTGTGGAAAAAATCATGTCAGATGGGTGAACTCGAAAAGGAAAACTGAAGAAATTACCTTGGTTCGGCTTAGTACCCTAGAAATGTGAGTTAGGGAAAAGAATGTTACAAATGTAAATGCTGTGGGGCCCAAGTGGGATGCAAGGACCCAAGGGGGTTCACAAGACAATCCACTGGGGTGCAGGAGGAAAATATTATTTGTACCATTAACAGATAAGACAAAAAGTATTTTTTAATTTGTGTCTATTTCATCTTTATCTCATTCACTTTCTAATTTTCTTTTTCAATATATTTTACAGTGTACAGAATGTGTTATTACAGTAGCACTCATACATAAGTTACACATTAATAAATATACATAGATTGGATGTGCCCATTCAGAATTTTTGCTGACGGAGGTGTGCAATCAAAAAAGTTTGGAGACCACCAGCCTAGAACACTTAATACTGGAGGCCCATTTCAACTAGGAAACAACAAACAATAGGATGCAGTCCAAAATATGATCAAGGATGGCTGAACAAGAAAACTTCAACCTTATGTTATTAACAGGCTCTGATCTAAAAAACACAAAAAAACACCCCCAAAACACAACAACACAAAACAAAATGCAACACCCCTTTAAGAGATACTCAGCACAAGGAATTCTACAACTGTTATGTCAGGCATAAAAGCAGCTTTTTAAATATAAAAGGGACTTTAATAAAGTGTGTAATGGAGGAGGTAGAAAATATCATGAAGGAAAATAAAATCAATTAACAAAAACACAAATTTTAAAAAAATTTTAAAATCTTAGAGAAAAAAAAAAGAGGATGCAAATAACAATGAACTAAACAAAACCCCAGCAAAAATAGGAAAAAAAATAGAAGAAAGAGTTAAAGAGAATAAAGATGGATAGCACATTAAGAGTGAAAGGGAAGGGAAAAGAATGGAGGCTATTCTTCTGACACCTTCACATCTGTCTTGATTGGTGGGCTCCAAAATTCATTGCAATCCAAAAGTTTTTGAGCAATCATCTACTAATTTTTAATTTGAGAGGGATGGGGAGGGAAGAACAAATTAAAAAGGTGCTCATAGAGATCACTCAACATTCTAAATCCCAGGGTACTTCTCACAAATCTTCCTGGGAGTCTGGGCCACAGACACAGCCTTGCCACACTGGTACCCTGTGGATATGTAACTGGATGTGTGACAGAAGTGACATGAAGAGCCAAACAGCCAATGCTCCAGTACTCCCAGGATGCACCTGCTAGGCTTGAGCAGCAACAGAGATGATTGTTCACTGGAGGCTCCATTTCACCAGACAGTACAATCACTGCTGGAAGTCACACAGCAACATTTATGACTGAGAAAGAAATCCAATTACAACATCAATTTTTAGAAAGTGGACTTCTATGCAGAACAAAAATTAACCACATACAGTTATTTCAAAATCAACAAAAAATCTGATTTTTCTCAAGTTTTTCTCAGTTTTGTTTGATTATTATGGAGCTATAAAGGAGGGAGAAAAGAGAAAATATCCAAGTCATTCTGTCATTTTTATGAACAAAAAATATGCTTTCATTCCAGCACTTAGAAGCTGACCTACAGGGAGTCCATCACATGAACAACATACTAAGTTTAGAGTATGAGTTTGGGTGCATTGATTTCTCTTATTTTTCATATCAAGAACACATACTGTGCCCAATATAAATCTCATATTTTCACCTGATATATTGACAGGAATGTTAGATGAATGTTTCATGTCTAAGTTTTATCTGTCTGCTCTGCCCTAGCAGAATTCACAGCTCCCATGTTAATACACAGGGGAAGTTAAATGTTTCAGAGAACAGAATCAGCAAAAAAAAACTCCCTGTGAATCACCTCAGTCAGCATTGTGTTTTCTCTGATCCTATCCTCTAAAATATTAAATTTCTCCAGTGTAGCATCATCCAGTTCAGCATAAGATGATGCTTGAAGGTTGAGGCTAAATGAGGACAAGGGTATTTCTGAAGTACCATTCATCTTCAAAGCTTAGATGCTCTTTTTTTGCCAGTTTGGATTCACAGCCTGAAACCACTTTGTAAAGGCTCAAAAATGTATCTGTTACGTCCAACTTTATTTTCCAATGGCTTTTTAATTGAAATAGCTTATTCATAAATAACATATGTAATCCTTCTGTGTTCCTACTGTGGTAGAAATACATATCACTACCTCTCAGGACCAAGTTCAAGGCAGTTCTGGACAGAAGCTATTACAAGAATAATTATGGCTAGCTATACACAGGATTGAATCTTTCACTTTCACCCAATGATTAGGTGCATCCTCAAAAAGAGGTAATGAGAGATAATTGGGACTTGTTTCTCTATTCTTCCCTTTCAGTACTTAACAAGTAACTGCATTATGTAAGTAACTGGCCTTGGAGATGGTTCTCTAAGCTGTAGGCTGGAGAAGATGGACTCTGCTTTCCTCAGGCATTTTCCCATACCCTTCTTCACCACAGAGTTTTCCAAGGGTCCTGCAGAACAAGATGATACATTAATCTCCACATATGAAAAGCTCTGGAATAGATCTGAATAAAATTAAAGTCCAAAGCATCACACCCAGAGCATGTCCCTGTAGTACCCACAGTGATACCAAAACCCCTGCTGAAGAAAATATATGCAGTCATTTAACTTCTACTTAATCAGTAACTGTAAGAGGAACACTCCTGACTTTGGGTTCTTGACTTTGCAAGCATGGTATACTTTCACTGAACTGTCTTTGCACAAAGGTTTCAGAGAGATTTAAAAAAGGAAGCTGAAATTCAGAAGTGACATCATATAGCACCATAATGTTTTTCCCCAGTGAGGCTTGTGTCTTTACTTTCACCAATATTACTTCCACAGGAGTAACAGGTTTCCACAACCATGTTGGAGAGAAGTATCATTCCTGGGTGCATTGTTTTCCTCTAAGTCTTTCAACAACATTTCCTCAGCCCTATAACCTCATTCTTGCTTACATTCTCTCTCCACAATATAACCTTGGCTGCCCTATCCTCCTGTTTCCCATCTTTTCTAATTAATTAGGTTTTGACACTGAGTCCAAAACCTGACAAATGCATATATATGCATATGCATATACCTCTTCCAATAAGTATAAGTATATACTTAAGTATACCTTAGGTAATGCATATATCTCTTCCAAGTAAGCTACCTTCTCTAAGTACAAGGTATCATTACTCATTTTCAGTACAATAGTATCCACTGTAAATATGCTTCCATTCATATTTTAGGAGACAAACCTCTGGATTGTTAAGGTTTCTGTGACATGCTCAAGAGAAATTCACCCAGTTAAAAACCGAGAAAAGGTTGTTCAGACCTAAACAAGGATTAACAGGATAAGCTATGAAATCCAACAGCCTACAGTTGAGAGCTTGTCTGATGCAAAGCTGCCTCCATTGCCTAGCACAGGAGCTTGCCATTGCACACATTCTGAGCATGCTGCCTCCCCAGACCCGTGCCCTTCAGCAACACTTCGCTTAATTCATCAGGTTCCATTGAAGCCGAGAGAGGAGAATGGAATCCACAGAGGGCACACAAGGCTACACCCATGGGCCAGCCAAGAGCCAAAATAATCTCCACACTAGGCAGTTGCAGGCTGCCATCTGAAACCACTGACATGGAAAAGAAGGGTTGATTTTGGCTGCAAGTGTGTATAGAGATATATAGATATATCTCTTTTGTTTGACTTTTTTTTTTTTTTTTGGAGGTAGGGAAAGATATTTTCAGTCAAGAAAGATCAGGTTCCTCTATTTAACAAATGTCTAATTTAAAAAATACCAAGTCACACATACCTTCTGGGGTTTCTTCCTGAGGAAGAAAGGAAAACACCA
This sequence comes from Phylloscopus trochilus trochilus, assembly GCA_016584745.2. Lineage (NCBI taxonomy): Eukaryota > Metazoa > Chordata > Aves > Passeriformes > Phylloscopidae > Phylloscopus > Phylloscopus trochilus. Next base: position 36,938,095 of record WQNJ02000001.1, on the reverse strand, counting down.
GATTCACTTTAATGAGTAGCATTCTAGAGCAGAATGACTTAGATGCAAACTTTTAACACAGCTCTAATGGAGATAAATTTCAATGTCCCTTCAATGCATGATAAAATATGGCTATAGATGAAGAATAAAATTAATGTTTGGAAGATAATACATTTGGAATACAGTACATTAATAAAATCCCAAGAATTAGATTATGGCTAGTCCATAAAGCTGCAGAACATCTCAGGTTGACAACACTGCTTATTTTCTGGCTTAATGAGGAATAGCTTGCACACAACTAGTAGCAGGTTAATTGAGTTTGCATATCTGCTGGTTCTTTTCATTATCACCTACTCCCTGTGATGAGCTTTGAGACTATGTGCTTTATTTAACAGATCCATCAAGCCTATTATCCACCAAGACTATTAACAGCTATCTCCCCAATGACTGAGATGTGTTGTGAGTTGTCAGAATATTTTATTTCTGCTTTGCTCGTTCTTTCAGCAGACTGGAAAATTGCAGATATATTTATAAGTATAGTAACAACCACACAATTGAAAACACAACCTGCTGTTTTCTGATGGTCTTGTGAGAGGTCCAATAACTAAATAAACCTAGAAAAAGGATGCAACAGAAAAAAATCATCATATCTAAAATACTGAGACATTTCTCAATGTTTCATTTTTAATAATTCATAATTGAGATTTCATGGTAAAAATACAAACTGCTCAGGAAATTTTTTTTTAATTAGAATCCAAGAACTCTGTGCACTGTTGGTTATCAGATGACTGCTGTTAACTAGTTATATAGACAAGGTGATAAAGGGGTTAAACATCAAGGAGAGAGAAAGAGAAGCAAAACTTGTGGTAGTAAAAAGCAGTATTACTCAGCCTAATGAGAGATAACTGGATATGGTACAGAATTATTGAATTAAACAGATTTTTCTAATTCAGATATTAATGAAATACATGAACAACACACAGGAGGCACCTCTTTAAAATCATGAGAAAGTAATCAATGACATAAAACATAAGAGTATCTCTGGGTGTATGGGCAACATAGACAGTTCCATTTCTTCAGACAAGAAATAATTACAAAGCATTTAAAGTACGACCAGAAAGAATGTTTTCTTGGACAGTACAGCCTTACCTAGGGAGTGTTGCTCATGGACTAACTTCATAGTGATCACACTAATCATACTAACACAATCACACAATCATACTAACATACGGATGCAGTTTTCATCATTCCTGTTAATGAAAATGGACCCAAGAAGGGCTCAAAGATAGAAAGGTGTGGATTAACTGGCTGAATTTTTATTGCCTTATGTCATCATACTGTAAAGTACACAAATTTATCCATTGTGAGTAAAACCAGAAAAATACATGGAAAACAGCCTTCCTTACCTTGACAGCACAGATTTATGGCTTTTTAAATGATCATATTTTCTCCAGAGGGAACTCACCAAAGAGGAAACCAAGGTGAATACAATGTTTGACATTAGCCTGTCTCCTCTTGTGTCACCTGAACGTGACCAACTACACTATAGCCAAAACATGGTCATGCCCACAGTGAGAGCTGTGTCTCAGCAAGTGGCTCATGCCTCAGGAGGGCTGCAAGGAATGGAGGGACTTCTGTAGACAGCAAATGTCTCTCAGGAACTGAGGCGTTCCTGAGCCTGACATTCCCCAGCACTCACACCTGTAAACCAGAGACCATGGCAGAAAATATCTTTGGCTCATGGAATCCCAGCTGGTGGCTGGGCTGTCTGGAGCTGCTGGGCAAGGACAGAAGTGTGTAGAAGTCATCAGCATCAGCCAGAGACTGCACATCCCAAGAGGCATTGATGGCTGCCCTGGTAAGACCCTTGTATATCACCTATTCTGAAGAGCTGAAGATGCAGCTTCCAGCCTCAGCCATGGTATGGCAGATGCATTTTAGTGAATATGGTAAGTTTCTTCTAATCTCAGTTACAAAAAACGTGAGGCAGGGAAACTAAAGATAGATACTAATGCATGTGCATGCTGTGTTTTGATTAGTGATAATTTCTGGAGGAGAGACATAGCATGCCTGAAGATATTAAAAATTAATCCCTCCATTACTTCCGTGACAGGAATAGAAAAATAAGGTGGGATAGAAAATTTTTGCAGTGATCTTACAGAAAACTCTGCTGTGATCACTGTGAAAGAGTGTATTCTTAATGTCATTCACATGGCATGAGGCTGAATCAGGTGAGGTTTAGATTGGACATCAGAAAAAGGTTCTTCCCCCAGAGGGGGTTGGGCACTGGGACAGGCTCCCCAGGGCAGTGGTCACAGCACCAGCCTGACAGAGCTCAAGAAGCATTTGGACCCTGCTCTCGGGCACAGGGTGTGACCCTTGGGGATGGTGCTGTGCAGGGCCAGGAGCTGGACTTGGTGATCCTTGTGGGACCCTTTAAACCCAAAAGGTTCTGTGATTTTGGTACAGGCATACCAAAGAAACAGGAAACAACCAGAGAGGGAGGAAAACATGTCCCAAAACCCCTATGTGAAAGTTCCTGCTTATATTCATTATACAAGCACTCCCTCAAATCCTCCAATTTCCTTGTCTTTGCCATCATTTTGCTAGATGACAACATTCTTTGGCTTCCAGGGAATGTTTAGTGTGAATTTCTGTTAGTGCATTTGGTAATTTTTTAAAAGGCATTTAATTTTAAGGCTTTCATATAGACAGCTTTTTTCTAATTCAACTATGTTTATGCTTCAGAAAAATCTGTTAAAATCCACTTAGACTATATTAAATCAATCAGAGTGAAATGCTGTATGATATTCTAAGTAACTTTCTTCTTGTGGAGATATTTCAAAGAAAGTCTCTGCCACAAAACGAGTTGAGCATTTAGTTTAACAAAACATCTTATAGTGAGCGTAAATATATGTTGATTTGAACTATGTCAACATTTTTTTTCACAGTGTATATGAAGAAGTGTTGGGGTTTTTTTTCATAAATTTATTTCATCACTGAAGTTGCTAAAAAAATATTTTGATTGAAAATTTAAGTATATGGATGTCATGATATTCACAGTTATAATGCTGCTGGCAAGCCTGACAGCTTGCCAGCTGAAATTTTAAACACAGAGTCAACTTAAGCAAAAGAACAAATTCAAATAAAGAAAATGCACAGGACACAGGAAAATAGTGGCACTATATCTTCAGTACCATACTTGCTGAACAGGCCCTTAACATTAATTTGGAGATGGTTTAATTTTTTTCTTTCAATAGAAAATAAACAAAACCTTCACTCTGAACATGTACCCACAGAAATAATATTACAAATTAGTGCTTAATTTCTGATTGTCTTTCCTAAACCAACTAGTTAAATACCTAATTAAATCTGTCTTCAAACTTCTACATTATGAATATATTTAAGATGTCCCAAATCTGGCTTCAAGTTAGAACAAGACAAGAAAGTATAGTCTTCCTTGTCCTTTTGGGTGAAGGAGTTCCCTATTTGAAGCATATTTTACAAGGGTTTCTGAAATGGTGATAGTCCAAAAAATTTAATGAAAACATTATGAACACATTCAAGTCTTTTCTCAGAATTACCCAAAAGATTGTTCCTTGTCTTCAAGATTGCTGATTTGAAAAGATACTGATAACCATACAGCATAGAGGTATATCTGAAAGAAAAAAAACCCTACCCAAACCAAAACTTTTGTTGATACAACAGAATGTAAATATCAACATCTAAAACCATAACCTGAAAATCTTCACGTATCTCCTACCTAATGCCACAGGGTTGTGTGGCTGAGGAGAAACCTTGATGTACATGGCTGACATCGAGTCAGGCAGAGCAGTTTGACACTTCAGTGTTACAGTTACCCTTATAAACCTTACACAGATCTCTGCTTATGAGCACATTCATTCTTTTTCACATTAATCTCTCAGAGATTCACCTTGCAAGGTGCAGCTTACGTCTTTCCCTTCAACTGCATGTGCAATGTGGCCATATCTAGACTGCAAAAAGCTGCAAAACATATTCAGCAACGTTTGCACGGGGAGAAGAAGTTCCTATCAACAGCAAACGGAGGCAGAAGGCAGAGGGTAGGGAAAGATTCCCACTAAGGCTTTTCTGGTGGACTTGAGGAGGAGAACTTGGCTCTGCAGGCATCAGTGTGGGAACAGTAACAAACACAGTTGCCTCCCTTGTGTCTCAAAGGAGAAAAGTAGCCTAAGGTGGAGACAGGTGCCAGCTGGGAAAATATTTTATCAAAGCAGATGTATTTATAGCTCATTTACAAGATCTTGCCAGAAGAAACATGGGGCTGTTGTTATATTCATAAATTAAAGCTAAACCACTGAGGTACACATTCAGCTTACTGCTACACATTACTGGGCATCTCCTCACACTGTGCTCATGGCAGATTAGGCACCTCTGACCTAATGGTCTCACCAGTTTATACCTATTGCCTTCCAGGTCCCAGGCACTTGCAGCCATGCAATCCCTTACACAAAATTTGGGTAGCAATTTTTTAGGACAAATTTATACATGGGTAGATTTAGTCTTTTTCTCTAAGGTCTAGGAGAATCAAAATAAGTACTCTTGACCCAAAGCCTCGCTAGCTTGTGTAAAACATGCTTTCCTTTAGTACTCTCTGTTGCTGACAGAATTCAGAAATATAAGAGGGGGGTTGCCTTCTCCACACCTCTTCCTCAATATTAGCAATAACAGTAACTTGCATTGGCTCTTTATTCCACTCTATTCATTTTGGAACACTGAAAGGCATAATTTCTAAATGTAATAAAATAAATGCAAATAGAATAACTTTAAATTTGCAGGGCAAGCCCTTTTATGTTGTTTAAATTGAAAGGCTTTTTGCATATTTACATAGAAAGCAAGCATGGGTACATATTCAGCCATAGTTCCTTATAATTAAATAGTATCAAAAACCTGGTTTAAATGAATAATTTACAAAATAGGCTTTACCTTATATTTATGTAAAATCTTAGGCTTCATACTGACAAAACTAAACACACTTGTGATTATAGTAAAAGATTCTCTTTAGAATCAGCTTGATATAAATTTACCATTATACAAGGTATGGATGTGTACTTCCACTGATATTTGCGTTTCAATAGATACAATTTAACATATTCTACCTGCTGTGTTTTCTCAGGGTTTGTTTCCAATTTACAGTGATTGTTTCAGCTCAGAGTTACAGGAAGGTACCGAGCACCGAGATGAGTCAGGAGCAGCAGCTGTCCTCAGTGTCTCATCTCATTACGCAGCTCAGACTGACAGAACGCCAGTGGGTGAACACTGCAGGAGCAGGGAGCAATCTAGGACAAGTCCCAACACTGAAGTATCTGTGTATGCAGGAACAAGATTAGTTCATAGTACATTAGAGATCAAATGAGATAAAGAACTGAGCCTGTGAAAATTTCTTAGCATTTCTTAGCTCTGAGTAAAACTAGCAGGTGCCTCAAACGTGGACAGTCTGGTCAAGGAAAGAAACAGAATAATACTACATCTTTTACCAGGACAGGAAGGCAGGGCATTTAGGACAATGTCAATAGCTTCAACTTTATGAAGATTATAGTCAATCACCCACTTCTGCACAGAGGTTGGCCATTTTTCAAAACTGGAACTCAAGTGGTAGTGCAGGAACGGTTCAACATCCAGACATATTTGATCAGAGGTGGTCACAGTTTCATATTTGCATTTTCTGTGAAATTCCAAGTTTTAAATTCCTTTCACTGTTAATTGGATCAACAAACAAAACAACAGAAATTTTAAACAATCAAATATGTTGGGGTGTTTTTTGGTGTTGGTTTTTTGTTTGATTTGTTGATTATTTTTTTTTCTTGGTTTGGTGTTTTTTAATACTGCACTTTTCACTTTCTATTTCATCCCTTGCCTTCCGAAAAATGTATAATTCATGTCAGGGAAAAGTACATTACTAAAGGCAAGTGCTTGAACAGTTTTTATTTGTTGTTTGCTTTTAAATAAGCGAACAACAAATTGCAATATTAATGTAACCTTTTGGGAAAAGCACTGCTTTGGGAAAATAGTCATCATGTTTAGAACCCTATTATTTTCAAAAACAATATCCCACAGAAGTTTCCAAATATTGTAATTCCTTTTTCTATTTGAAAACCCATAGTTCATCATTTAAAGTTTATGTAAAACACTTCTGTTGCAATACTTTAGATACAAAGTTATAATACAGAATTGAACTGGATACTATGGGTTCTGGCCTTGATCTCCACAAGATATCTCACTACTACACATCAACAGAGATAAGAGAATCTGAATCAATACACAGTAGGCTATCAGTAAAAAAAAAAAGTCTGTAAAATAAGAACTCAAAATTTTCTTGAAGGTGAATATGTCACATTCTCCTTTAGAATCTGTATGAAACCACAAAACTCCTAATAGAGAGACAGTCTTAGTAAATATTTTAATTAAAGAATAGTAATTTTTAGTATATCTTTCTCATATGCAAAACCATTATCTCTTAAATTTAGTCATCATTAGGTTTAATTCAGAGCCATACAGAGGCAATATTTGAATTTGCATAAGTTCTCTTCAAACTTAGATCATACATTACATTGCATAATTAAAATACAGCAGTTTTTTATTTAACCCTGATCATATTTCCAGGGCTTGTCAGTGACAGACAGCCAGAAAACCTTTCCACAGTTGGGACTTTTCTCATCCCAGTTAGTCCTGTTTCAATGTTCTTGAATGTGTCCTCAGCAGAGGAGGATTATCGGTGAGTCGATTTCTCCCCTCTCTGACTCAGCTTACAAAACACAGTCTCATTTTAGAAAACAGGGTATTGCCCAATAGGACATGACTGCTGCTGTCAAAAATCACTCTGAAAAAATAGGGCAAGACTAAACTGCTGTGGCCTGTGGTCAGAAACAGAATCTTTGTGCCTCTATACTGAGCTTCTCCCTACCCACTTCTGCTGCCCCTGAACTACTTCCTTTCTTCCTTTACAGTAGTTAAGATACGTTCTGTCCCTAACGACTGTCCCATCTAAAAATAAGTGCTCTTGACACACAAGAGATGTCAGACTAGCACAGCAGGATGCTGAAGCGTCTCTAGATGCGTAGCAGGGCTTCTCTTACAGTGGGTTGCAGCAATTTAGGAATTCACACTTGATAAATGCAATAAGGGCGGCTTCTTTTTATCTCTTGCAAATGGTGCCAGGACTGATGTATTCCTGATCCATATTTGGCAATCCAGCTTGCTTCTCTTATGCTGTTCTCTGGAACCACAAAATTCTATTGTTTGATTAAGCAAACCTGCACTGTTATTGTATACGGTTTTTTCACTGACATCTATAGGTGAACTATGTCACTGTCAACAGCTGGCTCAACCTTTTGTTTGGATCTACATTTTCTTAAAACACACTTGTACAGAAACAACTCCTCTTCAGCTTCTTTTTGAATCTCATTTTCCAGATATAGTGATACAGCAACACACTACTCTGTATTACACTTAATTAATGCTCTTGATTCAATTATCCTTGCCCTTGTTCCTTTTTTGAGGTGAATGAAAATCATAATGGCAGCTAAATAAAACACACTATCTTTCTTAATAGCAACATATTACATTGGCCCTTATATTGGTTAGATTAAGCTAAAGCCCTCCAGAGCAAGGCCCCGAGAGATGATCTGCCCGTCCTACCTACTGTAAGTGTGGGGAGAAAAAAATCACTTGCTCATTACAGTAGTAGTGTTCAGTCTGGAATACTACTGTTTAGAAACTGAGATGGAGTAACTGCAATTACTGTTTCTCTCTCTCTTCAATGTAGCAGTTTTGCAGATGCTCACATTTACAAGTTTTAGAAGTTTGAGTACTGTACTTTTTCAGATACCTCCCAAAAACTTAGGAAAATACATGACTTACAGAGGAGACTTAGCTGAAAGTCTTTCAATAATGTTCTTTTGCAATTAAAACAGTGTCCTTTGAAAACATTATAGCATATGAATATTACACTGTTATTGAGCTTTTCCAACAGGTACCTAAGCAACCAATACTTCCAGAAAAAGGATTGTAAAAGAACTATTCTTGGGAAACCACAGAGCAAAGAAAACACTAAGGGCCATGAAAACAGCTTCCAAAACTCCCATAAAAACATTAATTTTTGATTGATTATCTCTCCTGAGAGTATTACCATGTTTGGCAAAGGAAACTATGCTGTTGTATACCTTAACAGTACTCACAGCTTCTTGACTGCTGTCAGCTGTGATTCATTTGTTGACCAGGACATTCACTTTTGTCTGCTTGCCTCAAGTGTTACCTACTTCTTCTTTCAATAGAAGCGTATGTCACCATGTTCATCCAGCATGTGATTATCACCACCTCTAGGTCTTCTTTTAAAAGAATTCAGTGATTTCAGAAAGCTGCTCTCTCTTGTCCTGTCAGCAAAGCAATTCCATTAAAAAAAAATAAAAAAAATATATATTTTTCTACTCCTTGTGAGAATACTTTTCTTCAGGATTCACAGACTTTAACATCCCAGGAAATGGCAAGATCCTTTCCAAGAGGGAAGGGAAACTGCCAGTGCTTGCTTCCCCTCCAGAAGAAGTTAGGTCCTAGCTTATTGAACACACAGAGCAGTACTCAGTGTCCACCACTAAAGCAAATACAGTGTAGCTTAGCAAAAAATAACGGCCTCTATGTCTTAAATTTACTTGTCCCTTCTTTCTGCCTTGGCAAAACTGCTCCTCAATGTTCTAGTCCTGATTTATCCACCAATTTACCAAGCCCTTTCAAAATCCATACAGACTAAAGCAAAAGCAAACCATGGTCTGAGAGTTACCAAGGCATTTTCTTTGATAATACCAACACCTGCACTTACTGCATTATTTTAGTCACAGATGGAAGCCAGTCTGTATTTATACAGCATTATCCCAGCTATATATGGATGACAGAACCCAAAGTAAATTGCTCTTTACCTTTCTTTTTCTGGCTGTTACAGAAATGAACAGGACATTGCCCGACAGTAATGTTTTTACATTAGCACTACATCAGCATCCAAGGGTTGAGCTGTTTCTAAACCAGTCTCTAAAAAGTCTCTAAGAGTCTGGAAAGTAGTAACTAAGTTTTACAGGCTCAGGGTAAGAGGAAAACGAGGCAATTCATGTAAGGGTTGGCTAAATAAATATGAAGAAAAACCACTAACAGTGAAACTTTTTAGTTTCACTCAAATGTCCTTAATGGATTTCTTATTCTACAGCTTTGGAACAATAAAATAAAGCAATTTTGTATCTTTTCCTCCAGTTCTTACCCTTAGAGGATCTTGCCCTCAGAAAGATTTTAATTTTGTTCACTAGGTTTTCATGCACTGCTATAATCTTTGCAACGTTTAAAAAGAATTTTTAAAAGCTATTTTAACAATTATTTTGTTCATTTAAAGATTCTATCTTTTTAAAGTAATTAAATTTGTATTTTTTTAAATTTCAATACATTTAGTTTAACAACTGGATATTGTTGTTCACTTGATGCTAAATCCTAAGCAAATATTGCCATTGGGAAACAAACCATGTAGATCAAAACTAGTTTTAGTCTCCTTCACTTCTCCCACCTAATCTTTCTTGAAAGAAAATGTAAATCAATCATACAAAACTATTTTGGTGGAAAAGACAAAGTTCATCCTTGACCAAAAATTAAAAACAGAACTAAAAAGCTTTGGAAGTAAAAGACCCCAAACCCGACCTCACACTCCAAAACAAAGCCTCAAGAACTTTCCAGCCATGCTAGAACAAAGACAAGATTTTCCCTGATTCCTGAAAATGTATTCTCCTAGCGCCCCCATGTCTCTGCAAAAAGTCAAGTTTAGTATGTGGAAGATGGCATTAAAGATAATGAATGACCAGCTCTGCTCAAGTTACCTCCACAAAACCTTCCACTTTTTTATAGGTGGTGCTTGGTGCCTCAGAAAGCTGCACGTTAAAGCTGTTCAAGCTTTTACAATTGTTTGCAGTTCAACTGCCTCTTCCTGCACTTTAGCTAGAAACAACCTCCACTGCAACTCCACTGAGATCTGTCTAGGGCAACTTTATACTTGGCTGCTGCTCTACAAGGACTGAGCCAAAGTGACCAGACACACCTGGGGCCTGCACACAGAACACAGCATGGCACAGCCAGGTGTGGACACTGACCACCGCAACCTCAGAAAGGTCTCTTTCAGCTTCGGGTGCTTGTGAAGAGTCATTCTGTCCTAATTTTTTATAGAATCTCTGTCAGTTAAATTACTCATTTTAGAAAAAACCCTAAACAACTGGAGAAGCCTTTTCAAATTCCTAAAATACTAAAGGCAAGTAAAGATGACAACCCTCATCCAAGCTAGTTGCTTGTGGCCTGAAGGCTACATATTATTCAATTCTGCATGAACAGGGTTGTTACTGCATGAAACTTAATACCCACATGTTCAACACGATTCGTTCTTCTAAGGCAGGCAATTCAGTAATAAACACCACACTCCCTTAAATCAAAATATGCAGGGATAGAACACAAATGCTGCATTATTATTAGTTTCTTGTTTGCGAAAACTTCATTTCAGCAAAGGAAGAACACAAAAGAACACCGTGTACCGAAGGTAAGTACTTGGATTTGCTACTCCTGAGCTCCCCTCTGAAAGAGGAGAGAGAATGATTTCAGGGGAGGGGCAGATGAGATTCCACCACCTACAGACTGGTATGCAACAGATACATTTCATGGAGCTTGGCATACATTTAACTTGATACTATTTGTTCCTGTACTATACTTTAAAAATATTAAGAAAAGTAAAAAACTTCAATGCTGTTTAAAAAGCTTGGAAGTTAACTATTCTCTAATCATTCTAGCAAGTCCATCTGGCAGCTTCACAACTGCCAACACTTGAAATCCAAGTTTTCCCTTTGCCAGCAAAAGGAGTTCATGTGGCTATTGAAAATCTACCTGGAAATTCCTAAGTCTCATTAAACCACTGACTAATCTGACACGGTGGCAAGTATTCATAATGAATCAGGGACAAATCCTTTATCTGATCACTTTATGAAATGTGCACACTCAGAAGTTTGCACCCTAAGAAAACCCCACTCAACCATTATAATACAGATATTTTATGTTTTACATATTCTGCTTTCAGGGAACTCCTTTCACTTTTCTTCCTCATGTGGCTTTAGCCTGGGCAATTACCGTGTCTTCTTCAAGCAAAAGAAATTTATTTCAAAACCCTAATTTAGAACCCAGTGCTGCTGAAAAGCTGCATCCTCCCTTCTTCTGTAAAGAATAATAAATTAAAAGTAACATCAGAAGTCAAAGATGAGAAATTGCAACTTTGAAATCCTGAGAATCCACTAAGGTCAAAATTCAAGAAAGCTTTTGAACACTTCAAAGTCCTGTGACAATTCCCATTTCTCAGACCTACAATCAAATACCTTAATGAACTTGAGCCTATGCCTAAAATACCAGCTCAATGTATACAAGCACAGCCCTGCATAAGGAAATCTCCATGGCAAAATACTGAGGGAAAATATAAAGCATGTCTGACCAATATTGAATATACTTAGTGAGGTTTAACGGGTGACTGAATTAAGAGTCAAATATTCAAAACTGGTATAAAAAGCATCTTTACTGAACAACTTATAAAAAGGAAAATGCAGATAATTTGAGGCCATTAAACAAACTACATTATCAACAGTGACAAGAAATCAGTAGAACGTTTGCCAAATATCTTGCTTGTTCCCAAAGTATTCAGTAAAAAGTATACCAAACAGGTATTACACAGGCAACCATTTAATGAAAGTCAATGTAAAAATAGCAATTATTTTGTAACTGCTCTTTTCCCGTCAATTTTCCAAGATGATTAAGGACAAGATTTCCATCAATCACTTTTCACTCTCATTCTCAGGTTCACTGTCTCCACTATCACTGTCTCTTCCAGGGTGTTCTGGCATTTTTCGATGTTCATCCATTTCATCCACATTCAATTCTCCTTCCTTCATCATTTCTTCCACTACTTCATTTCCTTCTCCTGCATCTTCCTGCATGCCCTGACCTTCACCTTCCACTTCAGTCTCTCCGGTTTGTGTTGGTTCTGGTTCTTCAATCATGGCAGGTGGGGGCAGTAAATGCTGGATGATTGAAAAAGGAAGAATTTTAAGTTTTTACACTTTAGCTTGAACTGTTCATCTTTTATTTAGGATTTTGCATTAGATAACAATTTAACAACGAACACTTAAAATTTAGAAGCTGTAATGATTTGTAAGCACTTCATTCCTACATACAAAAAAAAAAAAAAAAAGGTCACAATATAATCATCTTAGATTCATTTTTTTTTTCCAGAAAGGAGAGTGTTACAGTCTCAGAACTTCCAATTCAAGGACAGAATATCGCAAACACTCAGACAAGTAATAGGGTTATGGTAAATCCCTACTTGGAGCAATATACGTATTTCTACCCTAATCTCATCTTTCAAACTTCTAGATATGTTTAACTTGGTTTTTGATACCTTCAACAGGCCTGTCTTTAACAACTCATACCCATAACTTCCCCTTGCAACATCTTATAAAATACTATGTGAATGTTATCTATACTTAACACAAGTTTCATGCAGAGCTGTAAATGTAGAACAATTTGAGTTTCACTAACAGTTAAACAATGCTTAAATATTTTCACACAATACTTCTGAGGAAGTAATTTCATGTATTCAAAGTGTTCTGCTTACAACCAAAGAAGTAGTTTGCAAAACATTATAGGCTGGAGTGGTAGCCAAGTAACACAACTGGATAAAAAATACCAGGAATACACTGAGCTGAAGAGTGTGGATGAATGTAATACAACTCCAGGCTGCACAGAAACACTCATACTTCTTGCAGTCGGACATTATTTAATGACACAATGGATATTTCTTTAGAGTATTTTGGATCCTTTTAATGAAATGCAATCTTGAAAAACTTGAAGATTGTTTACCTTTGTTTTGCTCAAAAAGCAACTTTGTATCGCATGACAAATGGAGTGTTTAATTACAGTAAAGTTTTACCTTCAATTAGATGACACTAACATTACAAATTTGCACAGGCAAATCTACAAATTAATTATGATTACCAGCAGAGATGTAAAAAGCATTTTCTATAGACATTTCTATAGCATTTTTCTATTTTGAAGTCATCATACTTGTCTCTATATCCATCTGAACAGAAAGTGTAGTTCCAAACCAAAGATCTTACAAAAATACATTCTTGATCTATGAGAGAAACGCAGACTTCTGTGACTTACTTCAATACATGTTCTGCTTTGTAAAGACAAGTGCAAAAGAAAAGGAAAATAATAATTTTGTACTGAATAGAATAAAAGAAATTTAATGCCAGCTTTGCTTTTTTTCAGTAGTCCACTTCTTGGATTCTCCTGCAAGGAGAATGTGATTCATTGTCGCAGTAGTAAATCAGCAGTTTTGTAACTAATTTTAGCTAGCAATTGATAAGCTTAGGTTTTAGATTGATTAGGGTGTCAAGTAAATGCTTTTTGGTAAAACTTAGCTGCTAGCATCTATGTATACACTTCCCTGGTTTGACGGGGCTATTCATTTGCATGCAAATGTGGCCAATCTAATGCACAATCTACTAGATCTTTGTCACATAACATTATGCATGGTTGAAAGATCTCCAACTACATTAGACAAACTGGCTTCAAAGCAAGTCTTGTCAGGTGCTTATAGGACTGAGTTTCTTAAAAAACAGTGTGAGCTTACTTCCCTACTACTAAAAAGAATTACAGTAGGTAGAAATTCTAGTAGTGTCCTATCTGTATATCCCCTTTTCTTTATACCACACAGGTAATTACAGAATTTCTCAAAAATAGTGAGGAAGTATCCTCTCTGTCCCAACAGCCCGAAAAAGGCTTTTTCTGGGTAACAAAACACTTCAAATTTGTCTGAAGCTTTCTCTCAGAAATAAAAATAAAATCCATAAGTCACTGGGTAAGAACTGCAGAGAAAAATAAATTTTCTATCTTAAAGTCTAACATTCAGTTAAAGAAAAAGTTTTGGGTTCTGATCTCTACTGATGACACAGTTCCATGTTAGATGAAACATGGAAGTGAAAGAAGAAAAGGAAGATGATGTGACAGACATTCTTGCATTGAAGAACAGAGCCTAGACCTCTTAGACTCTCTGTTCAAGGACAGTCATGCTCACACTCTCTTCCCGCAGTCAGCTGTGTAATACAGAGTAAGTAGTGTCCTTTTACATCAATTTTGTCCACTTTTGGAAATCTTTCAGAAGGGCAAAAACCAATACGGGAACTTCAGACTACTATGAAAGAATAAATTACAGATAATACAATATATATATGTATTATATAATATATGAAGAATAATATATAGGTAATATAAACGTGACAGACCCCAGACACTGAGTGAAAGCTGATGCAGTTGAGGGGTAGCATTTAAGACCATTCCCTTTTGGTTTAACTACCTTTAGGCTTTACAGAGCCAAGTATGCTGAGTAAAGGCAGCTTTCTGCACTGATCTAAGCTACCTTAATGCTCCACTCACTTACACGAGACTACAAAGACTTTCTTTTGAGTTCTGAATTCTGCTTCAGGGATTAAACACTGACAAAAGTAGGTAGTGTAGACACTACAAGCATCTACAACTGCTTCCAACCCCACGCAATTTTGCTTGATGCTGAAGTAGAGCTGAAAAAAAATTGCTCCAGAACAAAAAACACTACAGCTGCAAACCGACCTGGATAATAGGGTGATTTAACAGGGTTAAAGTGGTTTCAAGACAGGATCTGGTCTTTCTCAGAACATCATTACATCATGCAGTGGTGTTATAATCCCACTACCTGAAATGCCACACTTACCTGATACATAGCACACAAGTTTTCTTTCAAATTAATATTGGACAAGCTAGTTCTTTAGTATTAATGAATAGTATTTTTGGCCCAGACAGAGCCATCAATGCACTTGTCATCACTTACTGATAGGTTTGGGGCCTTAGATTGGGGCTTAAACCACAAGAAGACACAGCTTTTGCTACTGCAACATTTTACAAGACCTCAGTATTCTCACTCCCAGTCACAAACACTTACTGAATTTAAATGTAACAGAAACAGACTCAAATCTCAACAGCTTCTCATGCCATTTACTGAGAAATGATTTTATTTTAAATTAATTTCAAAAGTTAGAAGGTCCTTACCTGTTGATGGTGGCGTGTACTCTGTATCATGTGCATATATATATTGTACACAAAGTTAGCCATTTGAGGCATGTTCTTGATAACATGTATTTGGTGAGCTGGTCTTTCTCCATTCTAGGGAAGGGGAAAAAAGTTCACATTGAGCAAACGAAACAAAACAACCATCATTCAAAGATTATTTAACTATATAAGAAGTCAAAAGCCCTGAGAAATTAAACAATGCTTCTCAAAGAAAAAAAAATTGGTGAATTCTTTGGAAAGTTAGGAAACATAAGTCTTACATTTTGGGGAACTGGATTAATTATGATGCTGCAGCTTGAAGAAGAAACTTCAAAAGGAGAGGATGGGTTCTGATTCTTACTTCATGATGTACATTTTGGGCTTGAGTAATTTAACATATTGAAGGTACAAATTGTTTCTGATCAGATTAGGATTTGGCCTCTTGCCTGTCACAGCCCAGCTCCTTGCTCACATTTACTGACCATGCTCGTTTCATTCTTGTTGCATAGTTGATCTGCAAGTTTCAACTGAAGGGGCTCCCTCCCAATCATGTCAACAGCATTTGAGAACAGGGAAAGCTCTGTAACTGAATTTTGGGTGCATGCAGACATCCCTTCTCAAAGCTTCAGAAAGCAGAGTGGATGTGCTCCTTTGTTTCTTCATTTAGCATCCTGCTCTGTGTGCCCTGTGCTTAGATCCTCAACATGAACCTTTCCCTAAAGATCTAGTGCAATATTACAAATTAGGTTTTTGTATTTATGAACCCAGCTCAGCAGCAAAAACCTTGTGATACTGGAACCATTTTTAAGAGTAAAAAATTAACTTGTAGTCCTGAATTACTCAATTACATGTAATTTTACATCTTTAAATGAGAAATGAGTAGCTTTATGTAGCTTTGCTTGAGAAATAACACTATTTTGTTTCATAACAAGACCAAAACCACGTAAAAACTAAAAAGTTATTTTGATCACAACAGAGAAATACTGAATCATTTACACAAACAGAACTCTGAAAAAAGCAAGCTCAACTGTTACTGATACTTAAGTTATACTGATAATCAATTTTATTGGAAACATGAATTAAAACCAGCTGGTGTGTATCATGACAAAAGATAACTCTAAGGAGTTATTCATAGTCACTAAGGTTGGAAAAGACATCTAATGTCAACAAAATCCAATCACCAAGTGGCACTGTTGAGTTCACCACTGAACCATACCTTCAAGTGCCACATCCACACCTTTTTCTAAATATTTCCAGGGATGGTGATTCCATCATGTCCCTGGGCAGTCTGGTCCAATGCCAAGAACCAGACGCACCAGTCTAGCAGAGAAAAGAGTTTCATCTCTTACAGCCCACTCAAAAAAAGTGACCAAACACAAACACCCGTTACAGATACAAAATCCAGAGCAGCTGTTCCTACCTGTCTTGCTGTTGGAAAACATTCTGTGGGAACGATATGAAGGTGAAGTGGTCGAGCTGTGAGTTGGCTGAAAGCTGGAGTTAGTTCAAAACAGTTCTGAAATAGTGATACCCTTGCAAAGATATAAAGTCCAAGTCTGGCTCTTGACATGGCAACGACCAATCGTCGGACATCCCTTCAGAAAACAAAATCCATCATGTATGTTCTTTTTCACCAATGACACACTTGCAATAAAAATAACTAGAGTACATGGGAATCTTAATTAAAAGAAATATAAAATCATCTGCCAAAGTACCATCTTGTCTTTAGTTTTTTCAATATTGTTTCAATAACTAGTAAATCCTAGTACCATTATATAGAACCATAAATACATCGGTTCACTGTACTAATACCACCATGAAAAACCACCCTCTGCTATTTTCCTACACCTCAGAAGTAAAGTTGAGAATAAACATTGAGAAAAATCCCAATAGCATTTCTGTATCTAAATTATTAAAGATGAATTTGATAACTCATCTATCTACATAAGATTAGACAAGTTCTTCCTTCATCACATCCTAAACCAAAAGTGCAAACATTTAAAACTACAACAATAATGCAACTTATGCAATGATCAAACACTTCTGATGCAAAATAAATAAAAATCTCGATTACAGGAAAAGATCTATGAGAAAATTTAAGCCTGCATTTGCTCAACAAATACTACAGTCCTATCATTCTACTAGGGTGAAACCAAGGTCAGCCTATCTGCAGCAAAATAAACTAATTATAGGGTAAGAGCCATTACAAAAGGATAAAGTGGTTGAGATGAAGGTAGCAGACAGTTATAAAAGGAAGTCTGTCTGAACTTCATTACATACATGGCATTGAACTTCATTTCTACTACATACTGATTCAATGGAATTTTTTGTATAAAGTACTACAAACATTTCTGTATCTGATACAGATACTGCTATGGCACTACAAGAAGATGTTCTTACATACCTAAGGTGGCCTACAGCTTTGGTACGCACTAGTGAAAGGAGAATATAATCGTTCTGTTGGCCTTGAAATCTGTCCACAGTTGTTACCTAGAGAATTAGAAAATAAGAAAAAAACCTCTATAGGTTTAATCTTTCCCATTTCAATTAAAACATGACACCAACATTTTAACATCAACTTTGGACTGAGATTGCAGTAAACAAGAAGAGAAAATAAAATTCTTTAACTGATTTAGTTGACCTCTAACAAAAAGCCTGGAATCTTTTTTCTGGAATATATTGGGAGGTGTCGCAATTGGACATGAAAAGAACGACACTCACTGAGATGTCCAAGGCAAAAAAGGGGCAGTTTATTTACAGACCTCAACATTTATAGGATTCCAACAGTGACCATGGATTGGAGGAAGAAAACTGTCCTCTCCAACCACACTGGTCAACCCAACAGTCCATCAATTCTCTCCTCCTCTGGCAAGGAATGCAAAACAATCATTATTTACATGAAAAGTGCATGAGAAACTCCATTACAAAAATGCAACCATCAGAAGGCTGAAGGAACTTTAGAAAAACTTTAGAAGAACAGGGCGACAGGGAGGAGCTTTTGTCTGATGGTATACTGTTTCTTTTACTTCTTTTTGTTAAAATTTGGACAGCTAGAAGTGGGGTGCTAATACCAAAAAATTATGGAAAGTCATTTGCTTTGTAATACACTTTTAACCTGCAGAATTGGCATCAGACATTTTTAACTATATTCTTTATTGGTTTCTTCAGATTCATGATCGTATGTTCTAGCAAATAATTTCCATTCTGAGTGGTTCTTTCTAAAGATGTGATTTTAGGGAATGTTGTTATTATTGTGGACAAACAAATGACAAAAAAAGAGTTACTCTGGCCCTCATAGCTTGTAGTCTTTCCACCTTCACCAACTTCAATCTGTCAACAAATTATTAACAAGCAAAAACAAGGACAACAATCTATGAAACCCCATAGAATGGTCCATAAATATGTAGTTAAACAGGAAATACTTCCACAGATAGCTGTGAAAGTATAGCTTAAATTAACCTGATTTGCAATATGATAACTTAAAAGCACAGAAACCAGAACTACTCCAATGACTAATACATTTTCCAAGTCACCTTGTTTGGGCGCCCAATCAGAGGATTGTTTCCACATCGCTGATTGATGACATCCCGGATCAGGTGTTTCTGTCCATTATATGTTGTCAGGATACTTATCCGGTCTGCAGGATAACCAAGCAGGCACATATACATGAAGACTGCCACAACATACTCTGCCTCACCAAGATTCTAAAGTTTAAAATAGGAGAAAAAAAACATGAAGAAAAAAGAAAAAGACAAAAAAAGGGTTACTCATCTCGTAAGGTTAAAAAGAATAACACCTGTGACACTGTCAGGTATTTAGACAAATATTTTAGTGTTGAGAGAAATGTCCCTAGATCTGACAATTCTTTGCTCACTTCATACAAGCCATTTTGAAAGAATAAAAGAACCACAAGTAGGTTTAATACCTTCATTCCCATTCCTTTTCAGTGAACTGCTAAAAATGTCTACATCAATATTATTGTTAGGCACTGACTGGAACTTCGCAATATTTACTCAAAAGTTCCATTCAGCCCAAAAAGCTGCAATGACTCACTCCCCAGAGTAAACTGAAAGTAAGAACTAATTGCACTAGTATAAATAAAGTCCTTTCAAGTATTAATCAGGAGACAGACATCTGGATTATCAAATCCAGTTATTTCCACTGCAGGCCATCCTATTCAATTACAAATTACCAGCTGTTATTTTGTATACTATAACTTTCTCTCTGTCATTACTTTGTGAGTCTGTCCCAAAGTACCACTCTTCTGGCTACAGGAAGCTTTGTTCTATTTCCAGAGTGAAGATATTCATAGCCTATTTAAATCCATTTTCTGTCAACAAAAATTATCTTTCAGGTTAAAAAGTTGTTCTCAAATGCTGACATTTACTCCTGCTCTATTTATACAAGGAATTTTATCCCCACTTGGCGTATGTTTGAATAGGCTGGACATACCAGCCTCATTTATTTTTTCTTACTAAGTGGGCTCTGCATTACTTGGAAAATGCAGTTGCCAGGCATATCAAACACCTGTGGGTGTAAAGCTATTCTACAAATTTTAATCCCCTTTGACTCCGGAAAGAAAAGCCCAATTTCACAAAGAGAAACAATACATGACAGCAATCTCATGAAAAACCATGAATGCCACTAACATACTCTGCTAAATAGCATTCAATTATCAAGATCACACAAAAGCCAAAGCAATGGTAGGAAGTATTAGAAGAGTGCGCACATGAGAGTACTGATATAATGAGAAGAGTGTTCTGTGTCCTCATGTCAGTGTTTTAATATTCTTTAGCCAAAGAGTGGTCTAAAGCAGCGCTTGCACTCTCCATTATCAGGCACTCCTCTCAGCTGTCTGTGTTCCACTGGACAGCTTTTTACTACTTGCATGTTACAGTTCAATTGTAAAATTGAAATTCAAATTCAAATGATCTCTCCAAACAATTCTGTCCTTAGTCTAGCAATGGGATAAAGTGGATTATGATTTACCATTGCTTTCTTCTCTAGCAGCACACTAATTTATACTGAAAAAGTACTGAGAAGAACCCAAGCAAAACCTACAAATACATTGCATACCTTTTTAAAAATATAGATTCATATAAGTCTCAGTGATCTTCAGAGGGAAAACTGAACATGAATATTATAATCATAAAGTATATAGTTTGCTTTCCATAAATTTAAACAAAATATAACGTGTTAATTCCATGTTTGAAACTTCTTAACCTGCACATTGCTCCAGCTCTAACTTTTCCAAAGCCCAAGTTTGCTACTTGAGGGCACCATAGTTTGTTTCACCAGCTTTTAAAACAAGAAAAATAAAAGGACTGAAAATATAAGCATCTCATTACAAGTGTAAAATGTTTTCCTAATTTAAGAGAAATAGAGACTGTCATTGATGGCTTAATTTCAAAATTTAATTGAGAGTTTAAAAACTTAGTTGAAAAACTCCAAGATTAGGGTTTTTTGGCAATTTACTTCATCCTCAATGTCTCTATGCCTCTTATGCATATTACTAGCAGTACTGTTTTATTCATTTATGAATGGGCATTTTAGCATTCTTACATATAAATCAAATCAACACAGTGACTCTTCAAACTCAGATATGAGCTACCAAACAAATTTCAATTCTTTGTGTTCAGGGGAAGTGCTACTGTTTATTTCACTATCATGGCAGTACAGCTGAATTACAATGGACTTTAATTTGCCTTAGGTCAAAATGGCATTTTGTAATGAATTACAAGTCTCATCCCTCCCATAACAATGAGCTATCAAAGTCATTCACTGAGCAAAAGCCCCAACACAATGTTTTCATGTTCAACATTCAAAACTCGTTAAAAGGAGGAAAAAAATCATACACACGACTCAGTTATCTGAGAACATGAACTGAATGTCAGTTTACTGGTTTTCATAGTCTGTCTTCACTGCAGATCTAACAAGCCCTACTGAGGTTAATAAATTACACATGTAGTATTTCCCTTACCTGATAGAAGTAAGGATTGGGTTCAGACTCTCCTACACCATTGAAGTCTTCCACATTTATAAGCTGGAAGTCATACAAAAAGCCAGCATTGGCTGTCCTGAACTCTGGCAGGAGCTGCACGTGGGGCAGGTTACCCAGGTTCTTGTAGCGCCAGTTGTAGAGGTTGCACAAACTGTTCAAAAGCACACAGACACAAACCACAAAGAGTGAGTTACAGCAGGCTCTTTAACCCATTCACAATAGTTCAGATGCATGCCAGATTAGTGCTTCTGTAGGTTTTTAGTGAAAGGAATAATTCTGCTAGGCAGTCTGTACATATATAAATGAACATACTCTAACAATCTATCCACCAATATTATTTTTAAGTTATGATTATGTTTTGTACTTTATCACAGAAAACTTCAGGTGCCAGGTCAGTGTGGCACACTCAGTTTTAAACACAAATTTTGCAAGAATTCTAGCGAGAATTTTCATGGGTAACAAAAGTTAAGGAATATTAATGGTTCTTTACAAACAGATGGAATAAAGAAAAAAGTATTTTCTGCATTAACTGTGGTAAAGCTTCTTACAATAAAAAGAAATTGATTGCCTCATTTATTTTGTGTATTAGCTAGCATTAACAAGACATGAACTGAAACAAACAAAATCTACCTAATTCTGAATGATTTCTGATATTTATAGGGACAGTAATACTAACAAAACACCGCATTCACAAATGCGCCACAATATCCAGACCAGATTAAGAAGCAGATAGCTCATGGGGAAGATACCTGTGATCAAAAAAGACAAAGCCTAGGAATGCATGGACAAAAAAACCCCTTGATCAAGAAATTACTTGCAAAGTGGAAGACTTCTGCTCTCTTACCACTAAGAAGTTCACTAAGATTCTGTAAAATTAACTTTATTTACCACGATGTTCAATAAAATGTTCATTTTAAAAAACATACTGAACTGTCATTCGTAAGACTAGAAAATAATACTCTAGATTCCCAACATTTTCTACATGAAAAAAATGAAGTCATCCATCATATGGTTCACTACATTTTATGCCTTAAGATTTAAAACTAAACCCAGAGTAACAACGTTTTACATGGAGTAATTTTCTCTTATTTGGTTTTATTTTTCCTTCTTAACATGACACCACAAATATGCAATCAACACAATCAATAAATCTGTGAAATGACAAATACATAGATAAAAAAAAGAAAAGCTATTACACTACAGAGTCACAGTATCTCCTTTAATATAAAAGAGGCTTTATGCTCTTATGTGGACAACCTGGATGCGTCCAATCTCTGGATGCATCTCTCCTGAAATACTACAGAAAAGCACCCTTTTACAGACTTTAAAGGAATTATTATACATTCAATGCTAAATAAAATGTATTTATTTAACTTTGAATATATCAAGTATTAGTTTAGAAAATAAAGCTTCTGCAAAGTCTCATTTATAAAGAAACCCTAAACACTTAAGATTATTAAATACCTTTGAATATAATTTTCATTGAAGTACTCATGCAACAGCAGTGTACTACTATATAAAAATAACAATGGAGAAATTAATCTGATTGCATTTCAGAGAAGTAAAATCTGCCTTCCTAGTCTAAGCTGAAATCAATGGAACAAAACAACTAAATTCCAGTTTTGCAAACTCCTCTCCTAACAATAAAAAAAGTTTCCGTAACTGTATGTGTCCTTGTCTCATTTTCACTGTTACTTTCTCACAAGCTAGACAAAGGATTTTCTGTCTTACCTTGCTCTTGCTCTTCCTTGTGCATCCAAATCAACAGTTGGCACTCCAACACGAACAAACCGTGTAAAAAGAGACTGTTCCATGTTGGAGTATTTTTGAAAAGCCATGTTCTTAATGACTGGTGGCAACTGATGATGGTCACCAATCATAATCCACCGCTTCAAACGACTGAATCCATCCTGAGGGTTCTAGAATTGAAGAATTACAATATTGCAACTACTACAATATAATCAAGGCACTCAAAAGATATTAAGAGTCAGATTGCCTGCCTTCGTCTAAGCCCTTAAACATTTGTTTGTAAGCTACACTGAACTGCACACTACTAGCTTCCATCCAATCAGAGAGTAGAATTGTAAATAAAGTCTCTTTTCTTATAAAATAATACCTTTATCTACTAAAATTAGTAGAGAAATATCAGAATAAACATCATATTATATTGTTTTAAAAGCCAAAATCCCTGATTACTACACGGTAATAATGGTTACCCCAGAACTTCCTCTGAACTTTATTTTTTGGATTCTGAGGTAGTGAATATGAAGCATCAAAAACAGTTTTTAGTGTTCAGGTGTCTGAGGTAAAACTGAACCTGCCTTTCAAGTATCTCTGTAGTTCATGTGCTTCATCTGTTTACTTCTGTAATCCTCAAACAGCCTCTTCCACGAGCAGGATGTGCCCCTAACTAGTCCCCATCTTGGCTCTTGGACAGAATGCTCTTCACATAATAGTGATAATAGTGATAATTCCCTTTCCCCAGGGGAACACTATTTGAGAGAGAACGTAAAGTTCCTTTTCCTGCCACTTGAAGTGGAAGAGCTCTGAAGCTGTTTCTGATCAGACAGCAAGGAAAAAAACCTGAACTCTGCACTGTCCAATTCTTCAAGTCTGAAAAAGCCTTAGTAAGAAAGTAAGAGAATGGAAATAATTTTTATTGGCAAGAATAAAAAAAAAAACACAAAAACCCAAAACTTTTTTTTACCTGCTCCCACAAATTTCTGCTTTGGAGATGACCAAGCTTTCTATACAGTTGTTCTGTACGTATCACCCATCTTAATCTTGGACGAAGAGCCCCCCCCAAAATTCTGGTTTTAAAAATTTCTTACTGAATTGCAAGTGAAGAAACCAAGTATTGCTAGTCTGGAGGGCTAGATCTTTAGGTTTTGTTAAAATAAAAACCTAGTCAATTTTCAAGGACTGTTTGGATGTCTCAAATAAATAAACTCATGGAATATCCCCAGAATACACCTCTATGGTGAAATAGTCTACTCTAATTTCACACACTCTTCAGTTTCTGCATTTCTCACATATACCTATGTTCCCTCACCTGCCAGATGCCTCTGGTTATTCGAGGCTCATTTGAAAGTTTGAAAAAAAATCTGTAACATGCTTACTTCAGTGAATAAAACAATTTCATAATCAATGTGAAAGTTGCAAATACCAGTTCTGGGTTACTTTCTGCACATGATGTTTTTCATTTTAATATTCAATATTGTTCAAGAACACAGAGTCTTATTTATCTTTTTTTTTTCAAAAGATCTTTTATGTTTCAAGTCTAACCTGCAACAGGAGAGGTATAAAGGTTTCTATCTCCAGAATCTGAGCAGACTCTTCCATTAAGATGTTGTCATACTGAGAAAAAAAAAAAGGTGAAGAGATGTCCATAAACACAGTAACACAAATGAACATATTTATTCAGCCAACCAAAAGAAAGCATCTATTACTCCTTCAGATTTTGCTGGGCGGGACAGTTACAGAAGGATTTCACTTTATAGGCAAAATATCTGTATTACCAAATAGGTGAAGTCCTACTACATCAATAGGAGATCTCTCTGTACCAGTCAGGGCTTATACCTAGAAGGAATCCATGCCTGAATTACATTATATGCCTCCTATATGCCATAACCACAACAGAAAAGCTCTGTGCAATGAAGAAAACTAATTTAGTATCTCTGCACTGAAGCTGAAGAGGAGCCATTTTGAGATCCAATACACTACATGATCAGTGAAAAACAATACTGAAAGAACTTCTGGTGGCTGGCTTTTGTCAGAAAAAAAGATTGCACTAAATTAATAGTTATAGTTACCTCTGCAGAGTGAAAAAAGCATTGCATCATAGTTCCTTTTCCTCAAATTTTTAATTTTTTAGGTAAACAAAGCTGTAAAGGCCATGTTTTTCTACCCAGTTCTGCCTCTATTTTATTAATACTATCACTGTTGTTTATCATGCAACATGGCAAAACTGACTTTTTAAAAAATGCACTACCAAGCATTTTTTAAATATAAAATAACTTAAAAGTGATTTTATCTTTTACTTACAGAAATTATATTTTTCTTCAGTAAAATTAAAAAATTGAAACATATAGGTAAAAAATGCAACTCTAAATAATCTAGCTGCCTAGATTTGGGGCAGATAAAAAGATACATATGGGGTGGGGAATAGGGGAGAACCAACACCAAAATCAAGTAGTACAGTAACTCTAGTATAATCATTACTTTGAAACCTAATTCAACCAGGTCACGTCGTTTCAGAGCAGCATGAGTACAAGTCATGGCAATAATTTTTGCTTCTTTCACCAACAGGTATTTGGATCTATCCAGACCGCTGCGGAGAAGTTCAAATGCTCTGAATTCCTATGGAGGACAAAAGAAAAGTCTTGGAAGTCAGAACATGAAAAAAAATCACTTATAAAAGTAATCCACTCAAACTATGTGGTCACCTTCTTAACATAATTAAACAAGAAAGTTCTGAGGGTATGTACTGTTAGCAATCCCATCTGATTAATTTGTTGTTTCCAGGTTTAGCATATTTTGAAGAGCAATCTTTTCCTATCAAAACCTATCAAAGAATTCTTCCAACCTGCATGTACATATAAATTTGCAGACAAATATCCAAATAATTCTGAGGAACCCTCTCAGAATCCCCCCAAATCTTCTTGTTTCCTACTTTACTGCATCATAACAGCACATCAAATTCAGCAGTAGAAAGACCATTACAGTTAATATAGTCCAATGATACACAAATCACCTTTACCCTAACTTTTAATAGCCTCTTAAGCAATTCTGGCAAAACCAGAAGATAATCTTTTACTTTTAGGTTATCTGATTAAAGGCAATTCACTGTAAATACAAAGACCCTGTGAGGATGAGAGGAGCAGTGATATGTGTACCAATCCTTGTAACCTCATCAGTGAAACTGGCTGCTTCCCGTCATCCACCTAAAAGAGACTAGATCCTTACCCCCTATTTTACTCAAAGGTGGAAATTCTCACCTTGTAAGGTAATGAAGCTGCCTAGACATGTATATTTCTTCTAGGATGTAGGGAAAATGAAAATTTTGGAACTGTAAAGTTTCTCTACAGGATTAGCCAGATGCACTTGCCTTTAACTGTTACATGTCTTACCTCAAGCTGAGTGAATATTTTCTTAATATGTCTAAAACACCCTTCAGCAATTTCCATGTCTTCCTCATATGATTTGCCTTTGAAAACTGGTTGAGGAGCATTTGCAAAATACTGGTGAAAAGGAAAGAAACTGGAGACATCTGCAACATCTGGCGATTTTCCACCTTTAGCTTTCACTTTACTGATATACTCTTCCCAACGAGACATTACCTATGACAAAGCAAAGTGGGTTTATATCATGAGGTTTTTGGCAATGCATAGGCTTGCAGCACAGAAGTAAAAAAATTATCACAGAAGTAAGGTATGTCTTAGGTAGCATTTGACCTTGTGTCAGGATGACATTTTTGAAGTTGTGATGGGTTGTGCCTGGCTGGCTGCCAGACTCCCACCCAGTTTGTCTCACTCCCACTCTTCAACAGGACAGTGGGAGAAAGATGGAAAAGCTTATGGGCTGAGATAAAGACAAGGAGATTGCTTAGCCAGTAGCATCACAGCCAAAATGAAAAATAATTTCATTTATTTCAAATTAAAAACAGAGTAAGGATGGTGAACAACAAAGACAAAACCAAAATCACCTTTCTTCTCCACTCCCTCTTTCTTCCCAGGCTTAATTTCATTGTCATTTTTTTTATCTCCTCCCCACCCTTGAGTAGTACAGAAATAATGGTGCTGTCATTCAAGTTCACTGCACCACCCCTTCCTACTCACACCTCTTCCCTGCTCCAGCACACAATTTCAACAGGCTGCCTCTTCCTTCAGGATATATCCACCCATGGGGTGCTCCATGGGCTGCAGGGTCCGTATCTGCTCTGCCACAGCCTCTCCATTGGCTGCAGGTGGAAAACCTGCTTTACCATGGCTGTCTCCACAAGCTATGGGGAAGCCATGCCTTGATGGCTGGAGCACCTCCTGTCCCTTCATCTTCTTATGACCCAGGCATATGGGGCTGCTTCACACACTCCCCTCTCTGCCCTCAGCTGCTGCTGGTTTTTGACCTCTTCTCAAAGAGGTTTTCACAGAGGCATCACCAGTGTCACTCTGGATTCAGCTTTGGTCAGCAGTGGTCTGCTAGAGCTGGCTGTGTCCAGCACAGTGCAGCCCCTGGCCTCTTATCAGAGGTCATTCCTACAGCCATCTGCTACCCAAACCTTCCCACATAAACCCAATACAGAAGTAAAATTCATTATTATCTCCACTTACACTACTTTGCTTTAAATACCAAGTGAGATTCATTTAGGAGGAAACTGAACCAGAAGATGACCTCTAGCAGTGTTCCTCGCACTCTTCAACATCTAATGTCCATTTAATGTTAAGGCCCACACTAAAGCTAGCCCAGAGTAACTTCTGTAAAAACATACACAGTATGTGCATTCAGTCCTAAGTACCACTCTGTAAGTCTCCTTATGCAACACTAATTGCAAATATAGACCACATCACTGAAAAGTACATGGAAAAGAAATGAGGGACATGCAACATACACACAAATTTTGTACACTGTACATTTGATTTCACACTGGCATTTAATACATTTAATAATATAAAAGCTTCCTATCAGGACCATCAAGTAGCTGCTCTAATGCTTGTCCAAAATATAAAGCAAACCACAGATTTTCCTATCTGAAGGAGAAGCCTCAGGTTAGAAACTTTGCCAGCATTTATGAAGGGCAGCAATGACTTGGTGAGTCAGCAGGCAGGATTTAAAACAATAGCAATACAAGCAAGTCATGCTGCAATTCTAACTTTAGCTGTTACTGTATTGTGAATCACCAAGGAAAATGCTTTTTGCTTTTACTCTCAACTCTGAAAAACTCACTGCAAGTTTTACAAAGTGTTTCGTAATGTATTTAGGTCATACAGTCTCTCTGTAAAAGTATTTCAGTCCTTACTTGGTATAAGAAAAAGTGGCCAGCTGTTTCACAAGTGTAAGAAACATCTCCTGGGACTCCAAGACTCTCTTGTAATCGCCCAACTTCTCGTAGAAGTTCAAGTCTTCGAGCCAGCACATAATTAACTCTTCCATACCTACAAAATAGATTACATATAACAGTTTTAATTAAACTCAAAATAGTATCTAAGTATCACAATGAGAGATCTCAAAAAACCCAGCACTCTGCCAAAAAACCCTCACAACTTCAACCCTGTTCCAAAACCTAAGAATTTGCTACAAGCTGACTATTTCTCTCAGTTGAGACATAGTAATTCACAAAACCAAGCTTATGAGAAATAAAGTTCTCACAGTAGTGCAACCCACCTTCAAATATATTCCTCAACTTTTACCCCTCCCTTTTGAACTGCCAGAACCCATAGTGCTTGCAGAAATATCCCACAGGTCTGGAGTTACCTTGAGAAAATATGAAAATAGACAATGTGGTATCTTAAAGAAAACTCCTTTTAATGATGAACACTACAGTTCAAGGAATATATTAAACTATGGATACTACTAAATAAATATCTGCTATGGTATAATTTCAATAAGTTTTTGGCTATCAAATTTCTGGAATAATATGACTACGTCAAAGCATTCAATTTAAAAAAAAAATCACAAGGTATTTATTTTGCTAAATACTGAACTATGTACATGTGGGTAGCTTCTAGTGACTATATATAATTTTTACTACAGCTTTTGAAGTCAAAGTATTGCTATGATAATCCAGTACTGGACAGTTCAGATATTTCCAGTGCACGACCATTATACCCCGCTTACATTTATGAATGTGTGTAATCCTACTGACGTCAATTGGACTAATGCATGACAAACATACAAATATTTGGAAGAACAGGTTCTTAAGTCTTTGTACTGATACAGAGTTGATAGCTTTCCCTATGTATGTATACTTCAAAATGGGTTATCAATGAAATAAGCAACTTTGAGGTTAAGCAGTACCTGAAGAATTCAAAGCAGAAACTTTAATTTCATTTTTATTAATGCAAAAATCACCATGATAGGAGATATGATATCATATTTGTATAAAAAAACTAACTCCAAGAATCTGTCTTATTATTCTAATTTCTCTCACAGATTAATTGTACGAAAGGTATAAGGGTCAAAAAATATATAATTATCTATTATTCAAACAGTTGAGTTTGTAAACAAGCAACTGACTGATTCTGTGCTCAAGGGAGCACAGCTTCTGTACAGAATAAGAACCAAAATGACTAAACCTTCTACTGAAAAATAGTGCCCTCTGCATTACTGGGATTCAAAAACATGAGAAGGGTAAAACTTGACCAACACAGCTCCTTTGCATAGGAGGTAGAGTGGATTCAACAGGCATCTTGCTGCCGTGTTTATACAAGTGAGTTTATCATTAGCATCTCCTTTCTCACCTGCTGAAATCTTTCTCTGTCTCTAATTCCTCTTCTCCATGACCCAGACGCAGAAGGTGACGCTCATCAATGTCTAGAGCCATGATTTTTTCGAACAGCTGGTTCAAAGCCTAAAGATTGACAAGAACAGGAGAAAAGGTAGTTTTTAGAAGTTCAGAGGCTCTTGCAGGGGAAAACTGAGGAATTACTTGTAAGTAAAGTAGGAGATTATGCCTTTTTTAGTATAAATGGAAGCCAAAACAAACAAAAGTTAATTTTGTTTTTAACAAAAGTTAGTTTTTGTTTTCACAAAGTTAATACTGAAACTCCTAATCTTGACAATAGGGAAATTAGCCTACTAACACCATTTTATTTGCATACTTTATATAACAACTACATCTGATTTTACAATTTTGAAGTTTAATTCTATCACGTAGTTAACTTAGTTGATAAACTGATTAAAACTGTCGCACAAACACCACGACACTAAACAATTTAACTTCTACTGTACATTAGAGAAGTATGATCTTGTACTGACTGTCAAGTACTGTGACTCTATTCCATTTTGGAAAACTGAATTTTGCTTAACTGAATTAGCTGTGCTACATCTTCTGCCTTAAACTCTTCAGTTCTCTAGGGGCTTACTATCAACTAATTTGTGTACTTCAAAGGAGCAAGCCTGTACTGCACCGGACCATTAAGTTTTGAAAATAAGAATAAACACAAGCAAGCTCCACTTGCAGCTACAAGTCATGTCATTTAAACATCTTAAAGTGCAGCATCAAGGCATGGCTAACATACCCTGCTGAGATACAGTTAACTTCCCAGGGCACATTTATGTCCTCATGAAAGTCTTGTCTGGTAAGAAGAGTCTTCTATCTACCTCAAAGTATTTCCCCCTTTTTCTCCTCAATGTTCTCAACCCTTTCTCCCAACTTTAACCCATCATTCTTCTGCAACCCGTTGCAGACTGGCCTGTACTGTAACTCCTCACCAAAACGGTACCCCCTCAACCATTCTTTGATCTTGCTTTGATGAAAACCTATGAGATGTTTTACAATGCTATGTTTAGTTAAAGTAGCTCTTAACTGAGACAGGACAGGCTAATCAGGGAGACCAAGAAACAGCTAACCCTGGTTTCCAAACAAATCATTCCAAATCAGGGGCAGATTTAACAGAATCACAGAATATGCTGAGTTGGAAGGGATCCATGAGGATCATGCAGTCCAGCTCCTGGCCTTGCACAGGACACCCCAAGAGTCCCACCCTGTGCCTGAGAGCATTTTCTAAATGCTTCTTGAGCTCTGTCAGGCTGGTGCTGTGACCCCTCCCCTGGGGAGCCTGTTCCAGTGCCCAAACACCCTCTTCAAGGTGAAGAACCTTTTCCTGATATCCCACCTACACCTCCCCTGACACAACTTCAGGCCATTCCCTCAGGTCCTGTCACTGTACACCACAGAGAAGAGATGCCTGTCCCTCCTCTTCCCCTCAGCTGAAGACCACAATGAGGTCTCCCTTCAGTCTCCCCCAGGCTGAACAGACCAAGTGACCTCAGCTGCTCCTCAAGGTCCTGCAGCATCTTTGTTGCCCTCCTTTCAACACTAATAGCTTTATGTTTCTTTTATATTGTGGTGCCCAAAACTGCATACAGGACTCAAAGTGAGGCTGCACCAGTGCAGAGTAAAGTGAGAAAATTAAGAGTAAGACTTAAAAACTTAACATATTTTTTTTTTATTTTATATATGCCTGAGAATTAGCAGCTAGACTCCATCTCTTACGAATGGGAAGCAAATAGTCAGCTGAAGAGGCCTCCCCTTAGGAGCATAAAGAACAGAGCAACCAGTGTCTGAGAAAGCTAATCAGCAAAAATCTGGCATGCATGCAATGCATGTGCAACTCTAAGAACCAAGCAGAGACTTTTTCAAAATATTTTCTTATTTTTGACCTCCAACCAATCAAACACATTCAAAAGTTCAGATAATCAGTTTAGAACTACACACCTGAAATTCAAAAATTTAATTTTGCACTATGAAAATGGCAAAACTGCATGCAAGCCGACTCAAGTTTTCATTGTTAGGAGAGAAACACAGTTACCAAATTACTGATCTCAATACCAACTCTTCTTCTACATTATAATTACAGGAAAATTCCACACATGATTCACACTTTACCTGATTAGAGTGGGTAACTATTAGAGTTCGTTGTTCTGGGAAATTATGATAAAGATTGGATATTATCTGGACTGCTACATCAGTTTTTCCAGTACCAGGTGGACCCACTACCTAAAATCAAACACATACACACAAAAAAATACAACCAAACAAAAGTCAACACAGAATTTATCAGAATACTTCACAAGAAAAAAAAAAAACAGAGTTAGCTGGGGAAGAAAAAACTGAGAACAATCTCACAAGACACTGACATTACACATTCCTTCCTGGCTTTGGTGAGCTTTCAGACCAAATACAGCATATTATAAAAGACCCCTTCAGACTATTTTGGCAGGTTCCTGACTAAAAGGAATATGGTAATCCAGCACAGGAAGTACTGATATGAAAACAGATGTTCTCAGAAAAAAAATGTAGTTTAGCCTCAGAACAGGCTAGACAGGGGGGAAACAGTGAAAAGAGAATCAAGACACACAACTGAAAAAGAGTAAGGTGAAACAGACATAAAGAACAGGAAAAATTAAGAAAAAGAGAGTTCATTCCTTCTATTTACTCAGGAATCTATAACTGATGATATAGATATATAATAACAGTTAATGTTTTCATAGGCTCAATTCCAGAAACATTCCAAAATTGATACCTCAGACATTTTAAAGGTATCAAGTATTACAAAGCATCTCAAAATAATTTGTTCAGGATTAAGAAGCACAGAATAGCAGTTTTCATAGGCATTTACACATAAAATTACAAATTGCTATGAAATCAATCCTAATTTATTTAAAGACTCTCCAACCACTGCAAAAGCAAATTCAGTTGCTGTGGAAAGCCTTCAGCCACTGAAACACAGGATACTGAGGTGACTTTGTGAGGACAGGAGGATGTTGAACCTTCAAATGTTAATTTTTCATATCTTTATTAATAGAAATTACCTCAGCAAGGCTACAGAAAGGGGCATTACTAGTACTTCACTGAATGTACGTGAGGCCAGAATTAAGTAAGTAAGAGTACAGAATCCTTAAAAACACTCTTACCATAGTTAGTCCAGGCTGCATTCCTGCACGGATGGCTTCAATCTGAGTATGGGTAAATTGAATAGTATTCCTGTAACAAAGCAAAACATGATCAGATAATTGATAGATTTTGCCAACAGTTTTGATATAAGCAATTGTTTTAATAAGTTTTATTTCAAGTAACTGTTTATATTTCTCCCCAACTACACACTTGCAAACTTTTGCACAAATTAAATCTGCATTACAACTTTTTTATAGATACAACAGTCTCGTAATTTCTAAGCAAGGTAATAAATCACGTTGTCCATGTGATAACAAACTCATTCCATCTAAACGACTATTTGTATTTAGTTATTATCTGCAGGAGATATTGTAAAATTATTTAGGTATTGCTTTCCTAATATTCAAATTCCTGAGACAAAAAACACTAGAAGACAGTATTTCTCACTGTTCTTCAAGGGACTTTCTTAACAGATGGGGGACAATAGAATATTTTGATTTAAATGTAAAACAAACCAGTCTCATTTTGGAAAATGAATTGCTGTGCACGTGTTACCATCTGAAAATAATTATTTTTTTTTAATTAATTTATCCATTTTTTACCGTTTTGGTTGATTATATGGATATGGTCCCCTGTTTGGAATAACATGAGGCTCCACAATCAGTGTTTTAGCTTCTTCAGGGTTTTCTTCATTTCCATCCTCTTTTCTTTTTGTTCCTTTACCTCCCTTCGTTGGGAAAGTTATCCTGTAACACAATTAAAGGTTACAGTTCAACATGTTCACTATGACATAGATTGTCTCAAAAGGTGATAAAGACATTATGACAAACTTTCATACAACAGCAAAACAAGTGTTGCAAATGACAGTTTTCAGGAGAGTAAAGAAAAGAAATTACAAATAAATTGATGAAGCTGATTAAACAAAAAGTATGTCAAAAGCACTCTTTTCATAACTGGAAAAGACAGGAGCTGGCTGAGACCCAGCTGGAAAAACACTGAAGACAACAAGTTCGTAAGTGAAAGTGAAATGGACAGAAGAAAAGTTATCACAGAACATAGGCTGTGTCAGTGTTCTAAACTATTCCAACAGATGATGTTTTTATCCTCCCACTTAAATTTTTTATAGCCTTCTGTATATATTAGCAAGTTTCTCTAATTCAGAAACAAACCACAGGTGAAGGAATCCCAGTGCCAAGCCAAATATCTCAAGACAAAAATGCTGGTATCTGTAAGAGCAATAATCTCTTACAGGACAAATGTAGCAGTAGGAAGAGCGACCGCTCTTCATAAAGAGCAGAATCTCTCTTAAAATAGGAACTGAAGCTGAACGATAGGTCATTGAGGAAAATTGTGTGAGATCTTTTCCTGATACCTTCTGACTATTTTTATATCATTATACAGTGTTAGTGCCTTCTCCATACAAATTCTCCATGCAGTGTTTCCAAAAAAAGCTTGGGAGATTACCTCCCTGCTTTTCAAGATTCAGTTCAGCCATGATAAAAGCTGACTGGTGCAGAGGAAAGGCATCTTTTCCCTCCACAGATCTACTCCTTCACAAGGAAAAGATGTAGTTTTTTCAGCTAAAGGAACTGTTCTCCAGTACTATGCACTGTGAATCTCAGTTGCCAAAATTCAAGGAAGTGCACCAGGAGGGACAGAATTGTCAAGTTTAAAAATGCTGGACAATAGCACCACTGAAACAAAATGAGTAAATCTCACTTAGCTGCCAAGAAGACAGGAATCCTATTTCAGAAATCATTTCTAAAAATAAGCAATATTGGATTTCAGACTTAATCCTTTGTGTTGATTGAATGGTTTCTCCGAAAGCTCAAATTTTATCTGATGTTGAAATTGCTGTTCTTAGCTTGTTGTAATGAGACATGCAAGGAAACTTTTAATTAAAATTCTCTAGGCTGATCTTGAGGAGGCTAGATACCATAATGCAGAAGAGAGTATTATGTGTCTTGATTCTCTCTCATACTTTTTTCCCCATATATTCTGAAGGCTGATCTACAAGCAATGCATTTGATGCATTTTTGTACAGAATAGAACAGAAGCTGATCCTGGGTCCAACTGTTGTACAGTTAACTCTATCACGTAACTATCTAAACCTCTAAATATCTCCATCTTCTCCTAAAAGAAAGAGTTTCTCCCTTCAACCCCTGAACACAACTCCAGCTGAAAACACATTTCAGCAAGAATACAAGACCAGAAGTACTTGAAATATTGAGATCACCTGAAAGGGGGTACATGCAGATCTGTATTGTCAACGGTGACTTTAACATTGTAGCCAGGAAAGCTAGCTTTTAAGTGATCAATGGACAGGAAAGTGTCATTAAAATCCAGAGTGGCAATCTGATTTGGCATTTTTGAATAGTGTGCACTACTTGGGTCTCCATATCCAAGAATAATGTCATGCAGCCAGTCAGGAACCACACAATCTGTGTTCATCAAATTCCTAATAGTTTCCAGAAGAGCCTGTAAATCAGAAAAAAAACCAGAAAAAATAGGATTGAAGAAACTGACTTTTTACCGAGTAAAATCCATACTGAAGATCGATCAAATCTGTTTTAAGATGATAGAATGTAACTCTTTAGTTGACATTGTTTGGTTAGATTGAATATACAGAGGGTGTGAATATGCAACAAAACAACTGTATCAAAGCACAGAATTCTTCAACTAAGAGCTAGTAAAGATGACCATAATCATCTGTAAAGTTTTCATTCCAGAACACTCACAGCAGGGGAAAAACACATAGAAGAACTTCATGCAGTTTAAGGTTTCCTCTTACATGCCTATAAATTTCATCCCTAAAGTCAGCTTAAGCTTCCCTTCAAGCATTTGCTCTTCACCCACAAATTATCTAGTAATCTGTGCATAACCTGTGCATAACACAGCATAATCTGTGGTTATATAAGTTTTCTCTCCTTTCCCCTCTTGTGAAAACAACAATGCTCCAGACCCTAGACTTGCACAGAGTGTGCTTTTTAACTACGAGGTAGCTAAATTTTAGCCTTCACTTTAAAGGGCTACTTTAGTGGCAAGTCTTGAAGAAACATCTCACTTGAAACTTGGCATTTGGACACCATCTACCTGCTCCTCAGCAGCAGCAGGAACACAGGGTAACAGACCTGCACTGATTTCCAGATCCTCCGACTTCCCACATCACCAAACATGGATGGCAAACACAGTGCATCAGCTGTCCACATCAGAATATAATACAGAACCTCCAAATGCCAATCTTGTAAAAGAACAGTTAGTCAAATGAAAGTACTGAATTTTATTCTGATAGTCTACATTTACATATCCATCTCTAAAGGGCAGGATTTTCTTTTCTTGTTTGTGTTGTATCATTCAAGGAGTCAAGTAATATGATCACCAGCCCTGCTTAGTCAAACTCTATTAAGGTCCTGATTCTTCCCCACTACTCAGCATGGGTGAGACCATATCTGGAGTGCTGTGTCCCGTGCTGGGCTCCTCAGGACATACAGACACATATGTCAAACACAGACATACTGGAATGAGTCCAGCAAAGAGCCACTAAGATGATGAAGGGATTGGAGACCCTGTCGTATGAGAAGCTGAGAGAGCTGGGACTGTTCAGCCTCAAGAATATAAAACTCAAGAAGCACTGGAGAATTTGACCGATTTGTACAAAAAAAATGTAACAGGAGGAAGTAAGGTCAATGGAATGAGAGTCTACTCAGTAGTGCCCTGTGAAAGGACAAGGGGCAATGGACACAAATTGAGATACAGGAGATTTCACCTAAATACATCAAAGTATTTTTACTATAGTGGTAATGCAACACTGGAACAGGTTGTCTAGATTGGTTATGTAGTCTCCATCACTGGACACATCCAGTTCCAACTGCACAAACATCCTGAGCAACTTTCTCTAGCTGACTCTGCTTTAAACAGGCCTTGGACTAAATCATCTCTGAAGGTCCCTCTAACCTCAACCATTTTCTGAATCTGTTCTTTTCACTCACAATCATGCTGTGGACTCAATGACAGACCTGTAAAGCTACCAAGTTGAAGGCATCTTAGAACTTCTGAAGCCTGGAGGTCCTGCACTTACTTCAAAGATACATGGATGGACAAGTCCCATATTAATTAAGAATTTTGTATTTTTGTTGCAAATACAGAACAAGTACTTCTGGCTCAAACATATATCAAGCAAAGCACAATATGTTTGTGCTAAGAGAAGAATAAAGAAATCAGACAAGGTCACGTTTTCAGGTAGTACTTCTAAACCTAGTGATTAGTTGCTAAGAGGAAGAAAGAAATATGTTCCTAACAGCTAATGTGCTGCTTCTACACCACAAAAACTTTGCTTCAGTTTTCAAAAAGTAATTTCTATGCATGTAAAAACAGTAAGATCCATTTTTGTAAGAACTAACACTGCTGACCAATTGTAATGACACAGTGGTGTCACCTCCAGCAAACACATCATATTTGTGCTTTCTCTGCTGTCTCATCTGATTAATTTAAAAGGACTGCACAAGAGTTCTCTTGTCTTCTCTCCTACAAGCTCAGCTTTAAACTCCAAGCTGCCTTCTATCTGCTGCATAAACTGTCTACACTAGCCAGAGTATCATCCTGTTTTCTTTTCTCCAGTTGAAGTTAGAAAGGTTTGCAAATGACATGGAATGCATGCACCTAAACTGGTAGCAATGTCATAAATGTGGAAATACCTTAGATTGTCTTGAAAAATGAATGTATGAGACTTTAGTAAATGCCAGCATAGAATGGCTTGCATTGGGATTTGCCTGTAAATTAGCTGCAAGAACACAGTACAAATGTGAAAGCTACACTCACATTTAACAGCCATGCTATCCAAACTTAAGCAATCACTGCAGAACTTTCCCTCCCACTACAGGGAAGTGCATATACATGTGAATGAAAAAATATGTCTACATGCTTGTGCATTAGGAGGCTTTGGCAGAGAGCATTTGTATTTATAATGTGAAAGGAACCTGCCACAGACACATAACAATCAGTTCTGATGGTTCTATTGAAGGTATTTATAAAGGACTCTCTATGAAGTATTTTCAGCATACCAACCCACAGGTGGATGGCAGTACAATGGTCTATGCAGGCTGCAAGCTACTGCTTCACAACAGGGGTATCTTTTTAGACACAGAAAGAAAAAAAAGGCCAAGTCTTCCTGCCTACCTCTTTATCCATTTACACATAACTTGCTACAGAATCCTTTAAAATGAAAATCACTTCAATTGTGCAGTGCATGACTTTAAGGCACCAAAAGAAATGTAGTTTTTCACGTTGCATTTTCACAATGGAAAACTCAAGGATCATTAATGATTCAAGGGTCTAAAAAGCAAAGAAACTGAGTAAGCAATATTTTTAGGTGTACAAAATTATGCACCCTCACAGTGAAAAAAGGCCAACAACACCTTGTGCTACAGTACAAATTTGCCCAGCAGGTCAAGGGCTTTTTCCTTCCTGCTCAGCACTGCTGAGGCTGAATCATATAGTGGTTTTGGCTGAAAGGAAC
The DNA here is from genome assembly GCA_016584745.2 of Phylloscopus trochilus trochilus. Classification (NCBI taxonomy): domain Eukaryota; kingdom Metazoa; phylum Chordata; class Aves; order Passeriformes; family Phylloscopidae; genus Phylloscopus; species Phylloscopus trochilus. The sequence goes on along the minus strand of WQNJ02000001.1, from coordinate 36,899,806 downwards.
CTTTAAAGCTCATCTAGTCCATTCCCCCTGCAATGAGCAGGGCCATCTTCAACCAGACCACGTTCCTCAGAGCCCTGTTCAACCTCACCTTGAAAATTTTTTATAGGGATGAGGCATCTACCACCTCTCTGGGCAACCTGTTCCAGCACTTCACCACCCTCATCAAAATACTTCTTTCTTATATCTGGTCTGTATCTACTATCTTTCAGTTTATAAACATTACCCCTTTTATTATTACTATTAGAAAGTTTGTCCTCATCTTTCTTATAAGCCCCTGTACTGAAAGAGTGCAGTCAGATCTCCCTGAAACCTTCTCTTCTCCAGACTAAACAACTCCCACTGGCTCAGGCTTTCCTCATAGGAGAGATGCTCCATGCCTCTGATCATTTTCCTGCTGTTCCACTGGACTTGCTCCAACAGGTCCTTCTTCTGTAGGGGAGCCCAGAGCTGGATGCAGCACTCCAGGTGAGGTCTTAACAGAGCACAGCAGAGCAGAGCAGAGGGGAAGAAGCATCTCCTGTGACCTGCTGACCACCCTGCTTTTGATGCAGACCAGGATGCAGCTGGATTTCTGAACTGAGTGCACACTGTTGGCTCATATCAAGCTTATCATCCAACAGTACCTCCAAGTGCTTCCCAGCACAGCTGTTCTTGATCTGACACACTCCAATGCCCAATAAGAAATCGATCCAGTGACCCTCCCAAAAGTGAACAGGTTCCTCTGATTCTCATATTTCAACTGGTTACTCCTTTTCTTACAGTTCACTATTACACTAGGTAACAAAAACATTCCACATACTCCCTTAACCCAAAAGTCCAAATCTGTAGGCTTCCTGTTAGAAGACTGGAATTATAAACCAATATTTTATTATATACCCAAGCAAAGTAGCAGTGTTCTGATTTTCAGTGTAAGAGTTATCTGCAGGGGAAAGTTATCACCAACTGACATATGCTAGCTTCCTGCAGGGAAAGCCTAAACTTTACCAGCTAAAAAGCCTAACTAAAGACATGTAAAATAAGTAAGTCTCACTACTGACAGCATATTCAGACATACTCTTACCTAAGAGCTAAGGAGCAAGTACCTTACCTTGAAATTGTTTTCTTTTGGTTTTCTTCTCATTATTATATTAAATGTCTCATAGACATCTTCTGCTCCATTTTGGATTGTATTGGTCATGTCCTGCTGATACTGGTTTGGGTCCAGAAATACTCTGTATGTTCTACAATCACCTTTAAGCCTTGGTTTTGGTTCAGGTCCTGCCCATAATGAAACAGCAAGATTAGAATTTGACACAGTGCTAAAAGCAAATTATCGTTCAAATAAGTGATCCATAATTGTTCCTCAAACGAAATTTAGACAAATTCATATGATGACAAATTCGTAGAAACTAATTTCTGCACATTTTCATTGCATTATTCTAATAGTTTTTGAATAGAATCTATTTTACTCCTTAACCCAAAATACTGGATTTATTTAATTAACGTAGCTACATCAGATTTTACCAGAGCAAACTAGTTAACCTTTCTCAGGCTGCTTATGGAATTGGCTTGTTTTTTTCCACATATGCAACTAATTCAATGAGCACTCCTTTAAAAGAGAGGAAAAAGATGGGCTATTAAAAATAAGAAACAGAGAGAGAGAGAAAAAAAGATAAATCTTTTGAACAAGTTTTGGTATATCATACCTTCTTCAATAACACGCCCTTTCTCGTCCAGCATGCCCTGAATTTCACAGCCTCTCACATACACCAGGCCAGTCTGCTCAACAAAAGGCTGTCGCCTGTCAAACTTGGTGCCATAGGGTTGCATGGGACGCACCGTAATCAAGAAGCAGACGTCGTGCTTACGCAGACCTGACCCCCAACAGGAACAGTCAGTGACTCGATTGAAAGGCATTTTCCTTATCAATTCCCTAACATACATATAAAAGAATGCACTAAAATTTCCTTTAAATAAAATCCCACCGGCAGAGAGTATATTTGTTCAAAAATACGCCTTGAACTTGGAGAATACAAAAGCATAGGCCACTGTGATATAACAGATATAAAAAGTGGAAGTTGAATGCTTTTTTCATAAAAACAAACATTATTTCAAGATTATTCTTCTCCCAATAATCTTAGTGTAGTTATACAACCTAATTATTTTCCATCATCTCTAAAGAAGTGTGGCATTCATCCCTTATTCTCATTGCTTCCCTCTGGACATACCTCCAATTCCTCTCTTCCTTTTTTTTTTTTTTTTTTTTACCAAAAAGTTAAGTGCAATGCCTAGAACTGGGCACAAAATTCTAAACCAAGTTACTTCAGTTATCTATTTAATAGAGTAAAAGGTCACTTAACCAAGTTATTTGTTTACTGTTACATTCCAGTTTATAAATTCCAACATAACTTGAGGTTTTTTCTTTTTCCCTCAGCACTTACACGATGCTGGGGAATCAAATTCACTTGTGAGCAGTGATGACCTCCAATCTTTTCATTCTGCAAAGGTACTGCCTGATAAATTATTCCCCCCACATGCATTTGAACAGCAACTCGTTCTTGCATAATAATCATCCCTGTTGAACTACATCCTACTTTTAAAATGCTGCTTTTCCAATTCACTCACATAATTCTGAACATTAAACCTTCTTTCCAGTATACCTCCAGAGTCTCAGAGATCTAAGACACCTTAAAAGTTCAGAAAACATGCTGTATTTTTTATGAGACAAATAATTCCTCGTTAAGCACCAGATATTACTCAACAGAAGGCAGTTTCATCAAGATCCTATTACGTCAGGTAATGATTCATGAATTCTCATCTCAGTTTTGATTTAGTTAAAACACAATCTTTTATACATCATAGAGTATTTTATGAATACTAAAATACTATTTTAATATTTAGAAAGCTAGGTGCACCACTGTATAGATACCTTCAGTATAGTGAATTCTCTGCCATCCTCCTAGATTTTCTACTTTAACAGAAATCTACAATCCCAAACTGGTATCTGCTCATTTATCACACAGTCCAGCTCTAGCACTTGTGCTGTGTGACCTGTAACGCAGCTCCAGCACTTTTATCAGGTTTCTCTAACAAAAGAGAAAGGAGTGACATTTACTGATAATACAAGTGCATGCTTCTGTGTCACTTGCCAACACGGTCAACTAAAGTTCAAATCCCCAAGCAAAAGAATCGTCCCCTGTGGATACTTTTAAGAAACAATATTTGGTACAGTCAGCACTTTGTAACATTCAGACATACTAAAAACTACTGAAATGCCCTGGTTTGAATTAAATAAAAATCTGCCCTCTCCACTTGTGTATGAAACAGATATCACATCCCCATACTTTTCAATACGACATTTTTAGCATACACATTATTTAGAATGCTAAGTTAACTTTCCACAGCCCCTGTAAAGGACAGCATTTTACCGTTTGGTCACTGAATGACATCAGTCTGAAGTAATAAACGTTGTTCCTAATGAACGTCTAAGTACTTCAATTATTTCAAACTTCACTTTATGAAAATATAAACTTCTTAAACTTGAAATTTGAGTAGCTGACTGCCAAACAGTGTACTGACAAATCTGTATCATGTATTTAAACTTCTTCTTCTTGCACATAAGATTATCTTATTATAAAATAAGTATTTTGATGAGCACCTATTTTGAGCACTTTATTTCAAAGCATGTTAAGTACCTTCCCATTCATCTTTGATGTTATCTCGGACATTCAAATTAATTGTAACATCTGCTCTGACTCGCATGGGCCAGTTTTCACCAATGTTGGGCTTGGCCACCTCCACCACTGTGAAAGAGACAATGGGTTGTGCCATCCTGGCCCATCCACCAAAGACCACACCTCCATATTCTGATAACCTAAGGAATAAACCCCAAAGTTTTGTTAGTCATTAGCTGATAACAGATTCAATTCTTTTTCAAACTATGAAAAAATTTACCACACAGTAAGTTTTAAGACAAAAGTAGAATTCTTAACTTTACGTGCTACTGAATTAGATTCATGTAATCCTGCATTTTAGAACCGAAGCATAACATGAACTGACTTATATTTCAAAAAACAAAGGCAACTTATGCTAGGATTATTAAAAAAAACCTCAGAGTGACAGAAGATAAAGGAAAGGTAAGAAAAAGCAACTACTGAGTATAAAAGATATCACACCAAATAAACCCTTTAAATCAAAAGAGGATTAAAATGTGGCAGATGGCAAATTGAAGAATACTCAGTAACAGCTCCCAAAAAACAGAGGAGTTTATGACGTTTGATATTTTGTAACGTCAACAAAGGCTTAGTACTCATGGAAAACTAACTCATCCATCTTAACACAACAAAGGCTGTTTGTTAGCACCCAACACACTGCCTTTAACACACCTACATATCCTCAAACCCCTAAAATAGCAACCCTTGGGATGACAACACCTTATGGAAGGGGTAAGTACAAACCACAGTGTCTATGTAATAATTTTAAATGCATTTCTTACTATATACATAGTATACACACAGTATCACCTTTTGATTTTTAAATACACTTTAATTAGAAGTGAACTGACAGGTTTGCACCAGTTAATAAATATTACCATGGTTTCATCCTACTGACACTATCTTCAATGTCCTGTCTGATCTCATAGGTGGACTCCAAGCGGAAAAGATTGAAGTTCCTCAGTAGGTAGTCATGGAGAGTCAGAAACTGTAGATTCAACTTGGGCAGTGCAAGACAGCCTAAGGGTTTAAGGGTAGAAGGAAAGAGGTATATGAGGGATAAACAAAAAAATTATGAATTAATATGCTGCTTCTATGAATTCATACATACGTACATACACGCTTTGTCAATACATAGCCCTAAAAAGCATGTATTTTTCAGGTTCTCTCTAAAAGAACCTGCACAGGATTGAAGTAATTTTCATCCTTCTAGCAGTAATACAGTCAACTACTTAAACATTAAATCCATCAATGTATTCAGACTATAACAAAACTGTGTTTAAGAAAATCAAATCCACAGGAAAGTATGGTCTTTCGGAGCGCAACAATTAAGTTAGCATTACATAATGATGAAAAAGGCTCATAAACTAATAAAACCCATGCAAAATCCAACAACTCCCCTATTCCCATGCTTTATGTTTATTAGATGCTGTGAAAACCATTAATGTAGAAAAAAGCTTTAATTCAAGAAATCAAATTTTAACACACATCTCTAAAATTTCTTTTACTGGTTTGTTTTTTAAATGAGAATGAAAAACACAGGAAGATTAGATCCTACTATACAAGGGGTATTAGAACCCCTAAACAGGTCCTAAAGTGTCTTCCACTGTTTTAAGATAGTCTTACATGCAAATATTCCATAATTAAAATTCCTGTAAGTTACTCATCTAACATTACTGGACTACTATTCCAGTTTGATACCTATGTTTAAGACCTGTGAAAGCATCCTGCTTTTGAAACTTGCAATATAATTGTTGAAACCTTTCTCTGGTATAAGTATTACATATTGACTTTCACATGCACTGAGATACAACAGCAGCAAAGAAAGGCAGCAGAACACAATCATTTCCATTGTGGAAAGCCTGATGGTGATTAAATACTTTAACACATTTCCCAACACCAAGTAAGAAACCCTGTCCTGTAAAACTAGTTATACGCACAAACAGCAAGGTGTGAAGAACACCTCTTTAAGGCTGCACAGTATTCATCAGAGAGATATTTTTCTTCCCTCATTTTTTAAAAGGAAATAGAAACAATACTCCTAACATTCTTGGGTTAAATTACTCTCACAGAAATTTTAGACCAAACTTACTTTGTTACTTTTAAGAACAACAAAAAAAATCCCCTTAAAAGACCACAAAACCAACACTGTCCTGTTTGAAACCAGGACAAGAGAATACATGGAGATGAAAAAGAGAAAGTGTAAACTAAACTAAGAGAAGCAAAATAGAAAAAAATACTTGTAACAGTCTCACAGCAAAAGAAATACTTCACAACAGCACCATCAATACCACAGTTCCAAAAGCATTCACCAGAGGAGGTGAATGCTAGTTTCCACTAGCAACCACTGTCACTTGACAAAATTACATTTCATCATTAACAAAATTTCTTTAATGCATTATTAAAGGGTCACAATGATGAGCTACCTTCTCCTCCTGCCCCCCCTTCCCTCCCCCACTGTAACCAATATTGCCATTAATATATTTGGCTAATCAAACAACCACCTAGCACACAGAAGTCAGCCTCTCAATACAGGATGAATGACAGTAGAGATGCCCTGACCTGCATTTAAGAACCTGAATGTTTCAGAGCACTAGAACAACCTATGTGCTGTTCATTGAAGCAAAAAAGAAAATTAAAAAGAAGACTTGATTTATATAATAATTTCCTAGAAATTACAGCAATGTCCCTGGTTCAGCAGTATTTTTTCCTTTGTTTTGGTTTGGGGTTTTTTGGGGGAAAGAGGGGCAGTCTCTTTTTTGTTGCCCGTTTTTTTAAACATCATCATCATAAGAATCTGAATCAGCTTTAAACACACTGCATCATATTAAAGAAAAATGCTTCTTTTCCTCTTTTGGGACAGATCTGTAGATGACGTTAATATCCTGTTTTGTTCAGAAAAAGATCCTTTGTTGCCTATAACGTTGCCTATCTAAAGGGAGTCATCTCTTTCTTCTCATTAATACATGTTTCACAGAGAATATATCCAAAAAAACTAATTTATGCTAAGCAGCTGAGCTTACAGCTTTTACCTATGCAAAAAAAAAACAAAACAAACCCTTTACATCAAAATTACATGGAGAAGGGTACAGAATACTGGCTGCTAAAATCCAAAACAAGCTATATACTAGTCTTTGAAGACATACGTTGTTGTTTGAAATTGTCACATTCCAAAAGGAATTTTTCATATTTCTAACAACATCTCTCATGATCTACATTAAAACAATAGTTTTTAAAAGTAGCTAAACAAAAATACATGTGCTGTCTATTGTAAACCTTTAAAGTACATGATTCCTGTTTGCAATTACGGCAATTTGCTTCCTTGATCATGAGCACATTAGGTTCTCAAAGCAGTCACCTTTCAGTGACTACGTGTACTTTTATCTTGAAATACAAGTAAGATTAAGGAGTGCTAATTTCCCCCCATTACCACCTTTCCCCCCTTTTTAGAAAGGCTTTCTTGAACATACTTCAGCATGAAGCACAGACAACAGCTTTTCTGTTGCTGTTTCCAACCTTTTTCAGCTTACCTGTGCCTCAGCTGGTAGTACAATACATCTGTTATCCAGAAGCACATAAACATCTTTGTGTAAAAATAGAATTTTCTTTAAATCCACTATATATTTGCTAACAATTTAAGTGTTCCTGATTCAGAACTGAAAAAAAAATCCCTGCTCTTACTCTAAGATACTGGACAGAATAAAGATAATACATCAGAACTCCTTTTTTTAATTGCAGCATTTACTGCTCTAAATGTAAATGTTCAGCATTTACTGAACTACTAATCATACCTTCTCCAGAGTAATACTCAGTTGGTACAATATTTTCATCCCAAATAATCTTCTCTGTGGGATAGAGAGGCATCTGGTTGAGTTGCTGAATTTGAGATATTCGTCGCTCATGACGGGAAACCTAAAGAAAGGAAGCATTTCACAACTAAGTCAAAGAGAAATAATAAGGATACTTTTGAAACATAAATAATAATTCATAAGGTGGTCACTTGCATTTTCAAGTTTCATCATCAGAGGATGAACAAACACATAGTCCAACTGTTGGTCATAGTACTACAATCAAACAATCATTTGGCTATTTAGCAGACCAAAAATGACCAACAGAACTGAAAATACTCAGTCAAGGCTCAGGAGAGAATGGACTTCAAATAAAACTTATCTTACTTTCCATTAAAAATATGATCAGTACTTAACTAGCACTGCTCATTCAGTAACAGTCTTTATTTGCTCTTTGGGACACAAAAAAATCTAACAAGTACTATAATATGCTATCTGAACAAGTATCTCTCCATGGCATCCAAAGGCATTGTATCACTACCCCCTGAACCTTAGAAAACTACGTGAACAATTTTTTAAGAAATCAACAACCACAAAACAAACTTATGAAAGAGATTAAAAAAAACACAACAGTTGTGCTATTCTAATACTGCTGTCAGGTTAGAAGCCTACAGTAATATTGGTAGACCTTGAATACAAACAGTATTTCAAATTGGTTTGAGGCCCAAATAGGTACTGAATATCTAAATCTACTTTAGCAGATTTTTTTTAGTTTTTAAATGGGACAAAAACTTTATCAGAAGAACTCAAAACTATTTCCAAGACTCTCCTTATTGACCTAAAAAACCATAGATTAGTTTCTCATGGAAACTATATTTATAAATAGGCATTTTCAAATATTTCATTTATATGGTTTAAAAGCCCATCTTAATACGCCAACTACTGCAGTAACACTGCTGTGGTTCACGGGTGGTTCACAAAACATTCTAAATGACTACTTTCTTGCAGCGTAGTTGCTGGATGTAGCTACGCCGTGAGTTTTCGATAGCAAAGGTGCCAGCAGCCCTAAGCCCGTCCGTACCAGCAATTCCTGCAGGAACTCCTTCTCGTAGCTCGTGTCCTCGCCCTCGGCCAGCGGCGGCAGCAGGCACAGGTACGACGCCACCTGGTGGAGAACGTTGGAGCTGCACAGCGAAAGGAAAAGAAGCCTCAGGCAGACTGAAATCAGAGACAGCGCTGACTGCAGCTGCTTTTTCCCTACAGGAAATTCCAACTGTCTGATTCGACCAGAAAGAAACTATTACAGCTTTGAAGTGAAGTTTGTGTACAAGCCGTAAGCTGAACCTCTCACCTACAACAAACATGGCAACGGGGTGGGTATTTTTTATTGTTTCACTAAACAACAAAGCACACACTGCCTTTCTCAAAATACATGCTGCTAACCTTTTACTCACAGCATTTACAATATAGTACAGTTAATACAGTGGCATGCTTTCATGATTTCTGTTGCAGTTCTTCTACAGAACAGAATTAAAAAAAAATAAACTACACAAGTTAGAGGTTAACTACTTGTTACGCACATGGGAAGTCAGAAGGAGAAAAGGCTGGAATTTGTTAAATTTAATCACACTGAGAACCAAAAGTTTCAATTTCAATTTGATGACTTACCTAAGAGGTCCAAATAACTTCACCAACGCATCACGAGTATCTACTGCAGCTACATTTGAGAGTGCAAAGTCATATAACTCTGGGAAATGTGCAAACGCTGCTCTCTACAAAAGATCCATGCATGAAAATTTGGATGTAAGCATACTAATGAAACAATTTAGTAACAGTTTAAATACTTAGGAAAAAAGCATAGCTTCTTCTGGTTCATAACATGAACCACTCTATGAGTGGTTCTATCTACCAGGATATAAATACAAGCCAGATTAAATCTCCATTTTTCTTAACACCATATATTTGTTAGTTTTCCACTTCTGACACAGTACCCTTCTTATACACCCTTCTGTCAGCACTTTTTGCCATTAAAATAAAACATAAGGGAGCAGATATGTAGCTTTTCAGGCAACTAAAAAAAGCAAGGAACAAGTTTAACTTAACCATGCTTGAATTGTTCTGTTAAAACTGATGGGAATAATTCTAAAAAGTGCATGTGAATTTACTTAGTCTCTTTTGTTCAAGTGACCACTGTAGGCACACGTGCACACTGATCTTGAGGAAATGCTGCCACCTACTGCACCACCACGGGGTCCTACAGCATTCTGCTTTCCCTTCTTAACAGACTTAACAGAAACAGCTCATTTTGGTAACACAAGGTCCAAAATGTTGACGTTTTGCTAGAGCATATTATTTAATCATAGCCACATCCACAATACTGAAGCATTACACGTCTTCAATATGGTACAGGCAGTCAAGCTAAAGATATTCCTGTGACTCAACAGGGAACACAAGGGGTTTGATTTGGGAAATAACCTCATGCCTATTCCAGATGCAAATTAGACTAGAACAGCAAAGCCAAATCCTCTATCTCTCATAAGCCCTTCAAACTCTGCTTACCTGTAGAGAAGTAATTCTGTCATAGTGAATTGTAGTCATCTCATTCTCGGTTAAAGCATTTCCAGTCTGATCATTGATTTCAAAGCCAGTGTAGAATTTAAGCATATCTAAAAGCTGAGACATAATCAATATAAATTAGTGAATTAACAGTAAGAGACACCCTACTACAAAACCACAATTCAAGAGGACAAATGCACAAACTAGAACCCCTCAAAGTTCTAGAAGAATTGAACCAAGGAGCGGTATCTAAATTTTATACTTGGCTGATGCACAAAGTAGTTTTTGTTAGGTATCTCATTTGCAAGCCATCAAAATTCCAATATAGTTATATATAGTTATATATAAGCAATAGGGTTTCTTGATATACTAGGATGTGAAACAGATTACAGTAAGGTGTTCTAGGCATAGGCTGTCACTGAACCCAACTTACAGCTTGCTGCTACCAAAAGGGAGAGGTCTTGTTCCCTTCTGCCCTCTCTGATGGCAGCTCTGAAGTTCATCCTACCTTTCAATGGGATTATTTAACTTCGAGGAAGAAAATTATTCAGATGTGCTGCTGGCTTTGCATTCCATCAATACTGACCCTCAGAGAAAATGAACAAGTGCTAGAGATGAGGGACAGTAAGCAGCAGAAAAAGCAGCTGAGATGCAGGAAAGGGGCCAGATCTTCAGATCCTGCCAGAAAAAACCAATATGCTAGCTATGAGTGAGTAAACTAAAGGACAGGAGTGAAAAACAGCTGCACTGCATAACAGTGTGAAGTCAAAATGAACAAGAGAAGAATGCAGTGGTGACAACTTCTGCTATGTGTGTGGTAAAGCACGCCAGAAGCTGCACTGTTTTCTAGGTTACACTTTTAAGAACTTCTCAAAAACAGAAGCAGAAATATTTCTCTGCTCTTGTGAGACCCCACCTGGAGTACTATGTCCAGCTCTGGGGTCTCCAACACAACAAACCCTGTGGACTTGTTGGAAAATGTCCAGAAGAGTTTACTATAGGGCTGAAGCACCTCTTCTGTAACAACAGGCTGAGAGTTAAGACTGTTCAGCCTGGGGAAGAGAAAGCTCCAGGGAGACCCTACAGCTCCCTTTGCAGAACCTAAAGGGAGCTAAAAGAAGGATGGAGAAGAACTTTTCACAGGACATGTAGTGGTAGGACAAGAGGGAACAGCCTTAAACTGAAGGAGGGCAGGTTTAGACTAGATATTGGGATAAAACTTTTTACATTGAAGATGGTGAGGCACTGGAACTGGTTGCCCCTGGAGGCTCTGGATGCCCCATCCCTGGAGATGTTCATGACCAGGTTGGATGGGACTCTGAGTAACCCAATCTAGTGGAAGGTGTGCCTGTCCATGGCAGAGGGGTTGAAAGTGGATGATATTTAAAGTCTGTTCCAACCCAAGCCACCCTGTGATTCCACAAAACGTAAGAGCAGTCACTGTGTTCATTACATCCCATGAAATGTAAGAGCAGAACTACTGTGTGAAAGATTCAAATAAGCATGTAGTTTGCATCCACACAGTGACCTATCTTTAATAAAAAAAAAAAAAAAAAAAAAAAAAAACCCACCAAAAAACAACACCAAAAAAAACCAAAACAACTGCAGCATTGAGAAACAAAGGGAATGAAAAAGGTCTTTCCAGGAACTTTGTATCTCACCTGGCAGAAGAGGTGACCCTCCTTCTCTCTTTTAGCAAGACTGGACAGGTAACAGTGAACAACGAGATGGGAGTCATCCAGCACCGTATTAAACCAGCGCCGTGTGGGAAGCAAAGCCTGTGGTAAACAGCATCATGTTAACACCAGCAACTCTTTAAAAAGTAAGAACTCCTGGCTTCTCTGAATTTTCCATTTCAAGAAGGCTTATTAAGATAGATTGCTGCAGTTATTTGCATATCTAATACCCTCACAGAGGCAATAAAGCAGCATTTACATACACCAAGATACTGGGTTTATGCAGGTAAGCTGCTATGAACACAGTCCTTTATGTAATGGGGAGCATGGCACCAACTTGCCATTAGTGAGAATTCATCCTGCCAGTAAAAAAGTCAATCAAAAAAAGCAATCGTTCTACTAGTAAGTGTCTACATAATGATTATGTGCCACAAACAATATGTCAAACTGCTTCAGCATTTTTTTAAATGTCTATTTTCTACACTAAATTAATGAATTTTAAGCTTGTTTTCCTTAAAATTGCCAACTCCTTCTCCTAAATATGATAGGGTATCTTCTCGTCTTTGCAAAATACTCAAGTATTTTTCAAATATTCAATAACAACAAAACAGAGATCTTTTTTTCAATGTAAACAGATTAAGCTGCTATATGTGGCAACTGTTGAACAGCATACAGTAAAAGTCCACAACAATTTAGAAGAAAAATTAGCTGTTCTCTATAGACTGAATTTAGAATGCCAAAAAGCATCAGCATGACATTTAGAACTAAGATGAAGAAAATAAAAGAATCTATAGTAGAAAATGTTGATTGCTCTGCACAATAATTACAAAAACAAATTCATAAAACCGTAAGAACTCTCCATTGAATCATTACTTTCAAATTACCAAATCACCAGTTTTGATGGCAGTGTATGCACTGTAATATGAAACAGTAATATTCTGAAAAAGGCTTTAACACAAGTAAAAAGAGCCCACTAACACACTACATGCTAAAAAGGCAAAAATACTTGGATTTACAGCTAATTTCTCATCTGGTTGTTCCAGTCACTTAAAAAGGCTTTGTAACCTGAATTCTGTCTGTAATACCTAGAGAGAACCAATACTAAATGTGCTGCTTCTAAGCATTTTAAGTCAGACTCAGTTCACCTTCCAACGTATTTTGTCTTACTGGAGTATATTACATACATAAGACTACTAATTCTAATTTAAATTATTCAATCAATTGCAACCACAAGCACAGACTACTTCTGTGATTTAACAGAGTCAGCCTGCAGAAATTCACCATAAAGCCATTTTCAAGTTCCCTGTGATACTGTTTCAGAAAACTCTGTTTTATTTCACAATGTCTTCTGAATCTGCAGTTACTCTAAATAAATAATTACTCATGGAAAAAATTGTGAATGAATGCCTTTTAGTATTGGTACTGTGGTGCTTAAAATTGTCTCACTTCCTCAGTATCTGCTGAAAAATTTCACAAAAACTTGCTCCATACCTTATTACTCCAACAAACTGCAGATCACCAGACCTGGTACTTCTAAATAATGAACTCTAGTCAAACAAAGTAGTTTGCATTTCAGACTACTGCTGCTTTCTGGGATTTACCCCAACAACACAAAAGAGATTTTAAGTGACCTGTTATGCACTGGGAAGAATAATTCTGAATTACTCCTACCAGATTAAAGCATCACACATTTTCAAAAATTGCCACTATGATTACTACTATTCCAATTAAATCCTCTCCACTGAGCACTTTAGGATCCTAGCTTTTTCTAAGAATTCAACTGGCTTATCAACATTGCTGGTCAGTTCCCAATATAAATGTAATGCTACAACCTCTTATTTACAGATGGAAAATCACTATTAAACAACCATATGCACAGCTGTGACATAATCACCTCCTATTTGCAATAAGGCTGTAATGATTACTTTATGCACTTAAACCCTAGAAAAGTACACCTGGAAACTGGCTGAATCAACTTAAAAACTTACCTCAAGGTCTAGCATGAGTTCAATAAACCTCTCACAATAATGAACTTTGTCCATAGAAATAGGGCCTAGAATAAAAAAAAATAAAAAAGTTTAAACTGATCCACATCAGAATATATCCACACCTTGAACAATTCCTTAAGAAATAAATGAATGCTATAAGTATTAATTTTAATCTTGTTAAAAACCAATTAAAACATCCTCTTTTTAAAACAATCCTTTCCTATATTAAAAATTCTTCTGGTAAGCAATGAAAGAATAACAGAACCAGAATTTCAGGTGTGATTTTATCAGCTTTGAAAAACCTTGAATATAACATGCAAAAATGCTCACTTGCATGAGATATCACTTGTCCATCATGTTTGTTAAGAACTTCTGATGCCAGGTACTCAAAAATACATTTTTAAAAGCTGCAAACAGGATTTGTGCAAAAGGCCTTGACCATGTTCAAAGGTACTCAGTGGTGACTACTAAGGGGCCTGTAGAATCATGTCAAAACGCACCAAGTCTCCTTGAATGACTTTCTAATTCTTACAGCCTCCAAAGATCTGTTGAAGTAAATCTTCCTAAAACAGGTCTAGCATAATTACGAAAGCAGAGGGGCTAAGTATCCTTTCTGAGGAAACCACATTACAAAATTTACCCTTACAGCTCAGTAAGAGCTGAAAGTTTGCTAAGAGTTTTAACAGCAAAAGCAAAACTCTGGGAACTGATTTCACCCAAATTGTGCTGTGCTTAGAGCATAATAACCCTTTTCTGTTAAAAGGCTAACACCTTCCTCTACAAACACTTTTCCTTTCTAAATCAGGCAAGGAGATAATTTTGCTTGTCACAATGACTCAAGAGCAGTCAAATCTTACAGAATTTCACTTCACTTAGGCTTTTGTTCTTACTGTAAATCAACAGTACGAACAGAGAGAGCCTTATGATACCCATTTATACCACCTATTTAACAAGGCACCTAAGTATGAAATGCTTTAATGCTTTAAGGCTCTAAGCACACAATAAAGAATATCAGTTCCAGAAATACTGTTTTTACTAAGTACATACTGAACAGAAGGAGGTTTAAAGTGCTTTTTGCTGTTTCATTTTTAAAGTCTGTACAGATTTGAATATTAATTCTGAAATTAAATCTATGCAGACAGGCACAGATCTCCCTACAAGCCCCACCTGAACAAGGTCCCCAACCTCAGACTGATATCCTCAGGACTAGTTGCTTCAGCAACACAAAAAGATTTTCACACAGATTACCAGATAACAAAGTAACATAAGAATCACAGTTACCTGAGACAGGTATTGACTTCAGCACAGAAATGAATTTCTGAATGAGCTGTGAAAGAAATCTTCTCTCTCGATATGCTCTAAAAATTGGACAGATGACAAATTACATGAATTATATTAATACATTATGAATTAATACTCCTTAAATGCAGATTAGAAGCATGTTGTAGTTTTCAGTAATACAAAGTTAGCTGCTTCAAAATTAATAAATGGTAGTAGGTTGCTTTGAAACACACCAAAACTGTTTAGATGATAACTTTTCTCTCTGCATTCAGGCAGGCAGATTATCAGCCTACATTTTTAGGCACAGAAACTGATTAACATGCTTCTTACTGTGTCAAGGAGAAGTAAGTAACCTCCTACACCTTACCACATTGCAACACAAAGGCATTAGAACATTTAGTTTTGGTGAGATAGACCCAGATTTATTGAAATACTTGTATAAGCTGTAGGCCTAAGAGCTAAACATTTGTTAAAGGTCATGAAAAAAAAAGTGAGCTGCTGCATGAATATTCTTTTATGCTTCCATCCTTTAGTTTTAAGTTTTGATATCACAAATTCACTGACCAAATAAAATACAAAGTTCTATAACAGTATTTTGCATAAAGACTACTGAAAAACAGAACAGTTTCCAGGAGGCCACATATGATCAATCCTCATTTGCCACAGGTCTTCAAAAAACATCTTTTTCATTGAAACTATTTATTTTAGCTAAAACACAGTGAATACATTAAGGAAAAAAGGGTTCTGTACATACTGCATTCTTGACTCTTCATCCATTTTTGCATCATTTTTCTTAATGAGATTCCAGAATTTTCTTAGTTTTGGTGTCTTTTTCAACTCTTGTTCCAGTCGATTCTGAAATGTCAAAATTATATTCAGTTACCAAGGAACCTTGTTTTCATGAGATAAAAATACAGTCCAGTCTTTTTATTAAAAGTATATATAACAAACTGAAATAAAGAGCTGTCTCTGGCTATTCTCAATAAGTGTCACTGTAAAACAAAAATTTAATAATGCTAGAGTCCAGTCACAATTAGATGCCAACTCCATTGCCTCCCTGTGACCTCATGGCCTTGTCTACACATTATAGCTTGAGGAAGCCATAAACAACAAAGCTAAGTTTTCTGAAAAATTATATAAAAACATTATTACATGGAAATTTGCAACAAAAAAAATTTAGCAAAGCACACAAAAACATAATTCCATAGCAACGCTGTAAATATTAGAGTTCCTTAACAGTATTCCATGAGAGTTTACTTAACAGGACTTGGATAATGCCTAAAAAACTTCTGTCAGTTAACAGTGTTATGCTTACAGGTTGTAGAGCCATCCACATCGGTAAGGAAATGAGTTGCTGCACCTGACCTCTGATCAAATCCACTTCCTGTTAGAAAGTTACAGATGATAAACATTTTTAAAACATTCTTATGTTTTCTGATACGTCTGTCTTACAAAATACAACAATGTACATTACCATATGATAAAAATATTTATATTGTTTTATTAGATTTCACAATTTCCTAACAGGAAACTGCACTACAACCATACCCAGTGACACCTCTGTACTTTAGGTTCTTTTCATGGAGTCTGTCAGTTCTTAATACTTTACCAGGGGCCCTATCCATGCAAGTATTTTTAGCACAAAAGCTGCTGAGAACAGATGTTCTTTCTTCAGTCATTTCTTATTCTTGAACTCGTCTGTCATGCTTTCTCTACTTGTTTTCAACATTTTAAGTTTTTTTTTCTACTTGTTTTTGTTCTTTGTCTCCTGAAGCCCTTAATTTATCAAGTTTCTCTCACTTCTTCTACACTCTTCCCATTGTCTGAACAAGTAATTTTCTCCATGTCAGTTTAAATGTGCTCTCTCCAACTATACCTGTGATCTGGATCCACAACTTTTGTTTTTCCCTCTTTCCTGAGCTACTGAAAAATTTCAATTAACATCTTAAGTATGTTTCCATGGACAAATACTCCATTCTCAGCACTCTGAAACTTCAGATTTCAGTGCTCTTCACTTGAAACTCTACTGTGACTACTCCATTTTGCCTTTCACAAAGAAGGGCAGCTTCTAATAACAGTGTAGTTTTACAGGCACATTTTCACCAGCTTCCCTATCATGTTGGATTAGAAATGTGCTCTACAAGGACTCTGTAGTCACCATCAAACTATTTAAAAGGAAGATGCATTGTACCATGGCCACTACAGAAAAATACTATCTCAATAAACTATATGCATAAAGTTCAATGTGGTTACTGGCTCCCAAAATCAAATAATACGCTTTCTCTGTTGTTTGGTCTGAGAGACAATTTTGTTATTTGTGCAGACCCTGATTTTGAATAATACACCCCATGTGCAATGTAAGAGAGGTTAGAGAGCACTGCTTCATATAACAGGTAATTGCAAATTGTTCCTCCTGCTTGCTACTTAGGATCTTTAACTCTGTTTTAACTATAGGTTGAGAACACAAATTGGTCTAATGTTTTCTTAAAACTAATTCAGGAGAACTGCAGATAAATATTTTATGTAAACCTGGTTTCAAAAGTGAAAAAAGCCTGTCTTTCTCAATAGTTATTGGAAATAATTTTTGTGCTATTTCCTAGGCAAACTAAAAAGAGCACAGTAGTAAATGATCTGTTTTAAATGTAAAGCATCTTTTTAAATATAAATACATAAATTTTGAAGTATCATTTTAAATACAAGAATTTATATTAAATCCTGTCTTTTAATTGTCTAACTGCCAATCCTCCAGTTTCAAGTCTCATCCATGACCTTGTGTCAGAGAAAAGCAGATGTGATGACAGAGATAAAAGAGTCAAAACAGAGGGTAAAAGCCCTCTGGTACTGTGTTTTCATTAAATTGGAATTTTGCTTGATCTGGCCTGTGAGAAGAAATTGCTCAAACTAAACTCCTATTAACACAAAACAGCATAAATACACTGGAAATATTTACAGTTACTTTTAACATACCAAACTATTGAAGCAGTGATCAAGGAAAAGCAGCAGGACTGTCTGTTCATGCAGAGAGTACTCACTCTCATCTTCGACTAGCGATGCTTCCAGTATGCGTTTAAAAAAGAAAGGAAAGTGTTCTGGCCTTTTTTTGAATGTCTAGGATTAGAAGAGGAAGATAATTTTGAGTCAGGTTGAGACCAATAATTTCAATCTTTATTCACATAACATAGCTTAAGTTCTCTAAATCCATTTAAATCTATAAAAGAAGGGATTAGTTTTTCTCATTTTCATTTATTCTGACCAGGCAGCACAAGCAAAACTGACTAATGATATCCTCCTGACAAGGGATCCTTCCCCTATACCTTCTGCATAGTCTAACAGGTGATGCACAGGACAAACTAAACAGGAAGCACAGGTGAAGTCTTGTGGGGATGTTCACTTGGTGGCTGCACAGAAATACTCTAAAATCTCCGAGGTAGAAGATAAATGTAGGTTTTGGCCAAAGCTATGGCAGCTCTAAGTGATGTGCAAAAAAATGAGCAAATAAAAACCACCAGATATTAATTATAGACCTGGAACTTCTGTTCACCTACCTGAGCAGGAAAAGATAAACTGAATAATCACCAAGATAAAGTAGTTCCTTTACAAGGACAGCCACGTACCAAATAAATTTAACTAAGCTGCTTGGAACATTACACGTACCTGTCGTTTTACTTCTAGTACATGCGCCAGAAGAAAAGCACACAGACAACATATGAGCAAGTTATTAATCCTTTGTGCTTGACAGAATTCAAGTAATGGCACACATAGTGAAGTAAGTGTGCCTCTGAAATAATGCCTGCATAGAATGTGTAACTAGGCTTCCGTTGTTGAGATGGCCTGTAAAATCTGGATTGTTTGTAGAAACCTTAAATAATTTCTAAGCCTATTATTACCAAAAAAATATCCCAAAACCCAAATCAAAAAGCAAAAACAAAACAAAACAAAAACAAAAAAAAGAAACAAACCCAGCCAAACAAACAATATACACAAAAGAAGAGTAAGAGAGTAAGACATTACTTTCGTATAAAGCAAAAAAGGCGGAAACCGATATTCACGTGTTTGAAGCAAGACATTATTGGTTAATATGTTAGACTTCCAGTGGTGCCTTCTTGTACACACAGATGTATAAATCCTGCTTTTTCCTTCAATATCAGAGCAAGAACTTCTCTGTAAATACCCAACCTCTGTCAAGTGCCAGAAAAGCAAATGCTGGTGATAATGTTCAGGACCTCACAGCAGAACCAAGGCCTTGAACACCAGAAGGAATTTTTCACCTGCCCATTCCCTTCTCCAAAAAAAGAACACGAAGTTTAAAACACCATATGAGATATTCTAGCTGAGGCACCATTTCCTTTTAACACTACAAGCTCTTCTACCTTCTGTCACTGTAAGTGAGCACACCGTAAAAGCTGCAACTTGCAGATCAAAGTCAATTCCAGCTGCAATTGAAATCAGTTACCTCCCACGCAGGGACATTCTCTCTGAACTTCTCATTCACCATACAGCAGATTGACATTAAATATGCCTTACTGGACACCTCTGGAGAATAATTCATCCACAGGTAATTTTCAAGGTACTGACTGTGAAGAGATAAAGAGTACTTCATTAGTTGCAGCCACCCACATAATCTGTCACTCATTTAAAAAAGCAGTTATCCACAAGGATTTTTTCCCTCCCTCCCCTGAAAGCCATCTTCATAGTTTGTGAGTAGTTCCTCAAGTTACCCCTCATCTAGGTCACTGAAGCAAAAACTTGTTAAACTCAGTAACTGATGACATTTACAATGTTCACAGAAAGAACAGGAACCTCTAACTCTGTGCTACTGCTGACATAAAAATTCCAGAAGCCATCTGTTAGTGTAAAACCCTTAACCATAATTTACGTTTTCTATTCTGCACTTTTTTGGATTAAGATGCAAAAAAATGAGGGAAGTTTGTCCTTTTGTAGTTACTGGTACTAACTTATGGACTTGAGTCTTTTTGAAAAAAAGAATGCACCTCAAACAAAAAAATCTTGTATCTATTCTTAAGATTTGAGAGATAAAAGAACAAAACAGAACACCAAATATTGTGGTCTCAAGTACATATTGCTAATATTTATTTTACATCTTTTTAGACATACTCTGTAAGTTCTTCCAGGAAAGTCTAAAGCAGTTGTAAACTACTGTTTAAAGAGATTTCCATTCTTTTTCAAGAGAAGAAAATGCTGATGATGCTGCTGCAACACAACTCATTTTTAACCTCATACTAAGAATCCAAAAACTTCTCCAATTTCAGTGAGTTCTGATTTAAGGCTTAATGACACATTCCAATTTACAGAACAAAGTATTTCACTTATCTCATTCATATTCTCTGTGCTCCTAGAAATTGAGAATTATAAAAAGAAGACACTCTGAGATGTCACTTGCATTTATAAAATTATTTCCTCTTTAAATTAAGTTCTCCTCACCTGATTTTCCTAAGTACACAATTCATGGCCTTATGAAGCATGAACAAATACACTACCTTCGGACTGTCTCACTGCCCTGCATTTGCTTCTCACCTCTACAGGTTCCCAGGAAAAAAAAAATAACTCCAAGTTTCCCTCCCATTAGCTTACCTGAACTCAAGAAGCATTATCTTTCTAATCGCAAACCTAAAAAGAAAAAATTAATCAATTAACACAGGAAAGAAAGCCTCCCACACACAGCTGCATGAAAAATGGCTCTATTTTCCCTGATTTCATTATAAGGAAACTTGTAGAAACACTCAGGAATTATGTCTGTCCTAACATTTCCATACAATAGCAACCACTCGGATGCAGAAGCACCTGCTGTAACACTGCAGAAGCTGAAGTTTATAGAGATTCTTTAAGCAATAAAATTCACATTTTAAAGAAATTCATGTAGGTCTTTTGAATATAAAGACACCACTTCCAATAGCCTTGATGATACAAACTGCTAGCAGCTGTGAGTGTCTCCTGTAAAACTACAATTATATATTTGATCTGTTCATAATGCTGTTTTTCCTTAGTGACTAGAAACGGAAGTCTGCTTTGACTCCGTACAATAAATTCTTAGATTGCTTTCATACGGGAATAATACAGAGAATTCTCTGTAGAGCTCCACCTTCCCCAAAAGGCTCCAGCTACAGTTACACCCCTTTTCTGCACAGAGAGCTACAGAATGCAGTGCATCTTGGATTTGTCTCCCCCATCAAACAGTACAATTCACTGAAACTAGACTGTCCCTTCATGAATTTGGTAACAGCAGCCAGAACAGAGAAGGAAGCCAGAGGCAGTGCACTCCACAACTTGATGTTCCTTAGTGGCAAAAGAAGAGATCAGCCCTCTATAACCACAACAAAACCAACATAAAAGACAATGGACTACCAGGTAAAGGGTCTGAATCAAATCCAACCATCATGTTAAAGGTTTATGGGCTTAGGAACTCTCTTGTTACCACATTCAGACTTTGAAATACCATAATGATTAAACTACTTAAATGAGTAGCTTTGAGTAATTTTCATCTGCTTTCAACATATAGATGAGTTCTAAAGTATTCTATCATACATTAGAAACAACTCCAACATGGATAATGTTGGAATGGTGATAAATAAGAGAAAGCAACTGGTGTACTTACTTTGACCTGACAATTTCTTTTGTATATACATCTTCAATGACCTATGGAAAAAATTTAAGAGAATTTTATATACCCACTGACATGATTCAAAATTCATGATTAAGACATCTTACTCTGAATTAGTTACTCTCTGCTTACTGCTATTAAGATACTTCCAATAAATTTTTCCAACAAGAATGAAAGAATCTGCACTGTAAGTTGCAGCAGGCACACTTTGACATCACAAGACACAGAGATGCAGTTCAGCTGCTTATGTAAATCCTAACAATCTACAGTTCTAACAATCACAGACAAATTCTTCACAAATACTACAAAATAAACTGAGGCTAAACAGGGAGATTTAGGCAAACATCCACGAGGAAAAGACACTTTTAAGTACCCTGCAATACATAAAACCAAACACACCATGATAAATTTTAAACATTCAAAATGCACATATCCACCAGCATAGCAATAAAGTTGTATGATGGAAGTTCACCAAAGAAGCTTTTAGCAAGAACACAGTTCAGAAATACCTGCATCTTTCATCCCTGTTTGATTTCTAAATGCAGAACCCCCTCAAGCATCTTTTAACCTCAAAGGAGATGCCCTCATAAATTCTTGGCCAAAATAAACTGAATAGCATACAAAATAATTGTATGCTACAGCACACCTTCCTAAAAGCGCCTACATTTATAAACTACAAACACATAACAAATTACACTGTCCCAAGCAACAGCTGACCTTCCAAGCAGTCTCCTAGAGTCTCATATAAAATAACACTAAATATTGCCAATCACAAAGAATGGTTGATCCTCATTCTTTTACACCCCCCAACAAAATTCCAGTAGAAGTAATTACCTTTACATCAAAAGACAATGTTTTCTTCACATGTGGAGCCCAGTATTTATTTGCTAACTGCACAAGAAAAAAAAAAGGTTAAATACATACATTTTCACATCAGTGATACATTATCTCTACAACATATCCCATCCTAAAACTTTATTTCACTAATTAACGCTTAATTTCAGTTTATGCTAACTACAAGTAACAAAACTATGTTTTCTAACAGCAATGCTTATCAACCATTTAAGGCTTTTAGGCCTAAACCTCTTTTAACAGAAATGCAATTATCTGGGAAAATTTCAGATGCATAGACTGCTATCTAACAAACATTTTCTATTCTTAAATTACATCTAAGAAATCCATCAAAAATAAACCCTGATCTTTCAGGAACCGCAAATCCCAAATTGCAAGTGATTATGCTCCCTTGAGGAATCTGACAAGTAACTAGAGGCTATACACAAAAGTCTAGCATTTTAAGGCTCTTTGCTGCAGCCATCACTTCACCAATACTCCTGAGACATGATGACAAGAGCCTCCTATACAACTTTACTCAAACTTCTTTACGGTCTGGAAGAGGAAGGAAAGCAGATTAACAAAAAAAGACGACTTGTAGAAAATCACTTAAAACTTCCATCAGCAAGGAACTCTCGGCAGCTTTTCACACGTGAAAACATGCCTTACAGCGATGGACAGGTTTTTGAAAGGAATATTTGATTTTCTTGACATGTTAAGCCAATGAGTATAGAGAGATGGAGAACTTCACAGAAGGCTGCCGGGATGATGGGGTACAGGGTTTTGTTTCTCCTCAATTACAAATTACTGCACTGACGCGGCTGGTAGCGCTGCTCTGTGCATCCCGCTGGGCTGCAGGCGCAGGGATCAATACCCTCTCGTACATAAATACCCTCTCGTACACCACAGAGCCGTACATCTCCCGTCAATTACAACCAAGCAAGACCCTTTCCCCCATCACCCACGGCCTACAAAGACCATTTAAACACCGAGGCGCCGTCGCCGCCAGAATGTCCCTTCGAGCCCCGGCTGCGGCCCTACCTGTGTCACGTACTCCGCGTTGATCTGCGACACCGTGGGCGCCACGATCTTCTTCGGCGGGGCAGAGGGGGCAGAGGACGCCGCCGTCGCCGTGGCCGCCGCCATGGTGCCGCCGCCGGAGCCGCCCGGCACAGGCCTCGGTGCCCCGGCGCTGCCAGCCCGGGCCCGGCCGAGGGAGGGATCTCCGGGCCGGGAGCAGCCGAGCCGGGAGCGCTTCCGGGGCCGGGAGGGCCGGAGCGGCCGCGGGGTGGGCGGGCGGCGGCCGCGCCATCTGCTGCTCCCGCCGTGCCGCTGCAGCTGCCCCCCGGCAATGGCACCGCCGCTCCCTCCGTGCCGCCGCTCCCTCCGCGCCGCCGCTCCCTCCGTGCCGCCGGCCGCCGTTCAGGAGTCGGTGTTGGAAGGCTGAGGGAAAAGATGACGGAGGCCGTCAGCGCACGGGGTCGCTGCCACACTCAGCCTTCCAATGCTTAGAGAATCCGCTTAGGGGGACTCCTGTTTTGTCTGTCACTTAGAGCGCAGCTTTCCGGCCATCTAACGTGAAAAAACCCCCACATTCTTTTGAACATCAAACAATTGCCACCGATACCTGGGCGTGGGTGAGCGCTCTGTCCGGTCCACAGGCCCGTGATTTAGGCCATTTCCTTAAGAGTTGCACAGGATGATCCTCGGGTCCCTTCCAACTCAGAATACTCTGAGAAACTCTTGTGTGTGGAGGAAA
The DNA here is from genome assembly GCA_016584745.2 of Phylloscopus trochilus trochilus. Lineage (NCBI taxonomy): Eukaryota > Metazoa > Chordata > Aves > Passeriformes > Phylloscopidae > Phylloscopus > Phylloscopus trochilus. The sequence continues at coordinate 36,875,616 of WQNJ02000001.1, read as the reverse complement.
GGCAAAGGTACAAGGGGAAAGTTGCATGCTCAACGAGGTAAACAGTTTGGTAATGTTTTAGAATGGTTTGCAATTAACTTACTCTATTTGGTAAACAGATTAATTAAGGAGGAAATTAACAGACTCCCCAGGGAAGTTCCTGTGCTTTGTTTCTGGGCTCATTATCCATCACCTGCCACTTGAGTCCTTTAAACTTTCAGGCAGGTCCTATCGAAGTCTGTTTGAATTTGACCTCCTTTGTTTTCATACCAAGGTGATCTCCATTTCATTTCTTCAAGCAGAGGTTAAACTAAATATTCTTTTTGAAGTTGAATTAGAATGTACAATGGAAATGGGAAAGGTAATGACAGTACCTTGAATAGGATCAGACAGTGGCTGCATTCCAATAAATATGCCTGCTGCATGCCTTTACTTTAGAAGAGTCAGAAAGATGAAAACTAGTAAAATTTAAAAGTTACAAAAGTATCAGGAGCAAATGTTGTAAATAACAAGGATTTAAATCGAAGCTACGAAACAGTGATAAAGAAGGACAAAGGAATGTAAGTTCATTGCCTATAAATACAGGCTGACAATAGGAAGGTGTCTGAACTGGCTTTCAGATGGAAGCCAAAAGTTTGATTTGTGTAAAGATGGGACAAGTAGGAGAGGCAAATGCATTTTGGACTTTGTAAATTTTATTTAAAAAAATTGTGAATTTTCTAGAACAGTCTTGCAAGGCTAACCTAAATATTCTGGTTATGATGGATCATCAGGTCTGTGTCAAAACCCACAAATTTCCATGTAATAATCAAAGCTATGAAACCTCAATGAGGAATCCACATTTACCTAACTTTTGGCATTTGGGTGTCCCGGTGAGGAGGTCAGTTGTCTTCAATCTCACTACAGTCAATGTGGCAACAGAGGTCCTTTCAAGGGGCAGATCAGAACTAATTTGAGTGCTTTCATTCTCTGAAGGAGCTTCTGATATAAGAAACAAATATTAGATGCCTAATGTTAGACAGTATGATTACATCCCTCAGTGAAAATGTCAAATAAAGGTACGTAGATCCCCTTCCTATAAATTATATATTAATTTTTTCTCTATACAGGGTATTGTTTATTTAGAGAGTGCTGAGACAGTAGGACTATAAATGAGTAGCTAAAGTATAAATTAGTGCTTTGGAAAAATACATTGTTTTCATCCTCAAGAGCAGGGAAACCTTTCAAGAATTGTGGTGAGACCAACCATAATGACACCCATTGTTGTACCTTTGTCCCCATGTGTGAATCTCACCCCAGCTCACAACTGTCTATTAAGACTGATCTCTTGAATTCCTATGCTCAGTTTCCCCCAGAGTGGGACACATCTGACACTTTCCACTCCAAACTCCTTTGTAATTGAGGAGAAACAAAACCCTGTACCCCATCATCCCGGCAGCCTTCTGTGAAGTTCTCCATCTCTCTATACTCATTGGCTTAACATGTCAAGAAAATCAAATATTCCTTTCAAAAACCTGTTAATTCATTCATGAAGACATGCATTATTTAAAAGTCACATATTTGAGTAGATGCAGTTTTCAAGACTATTATTCATTTCTAGGCTGCATACAGTCCTGGTCAATTTATATTCCATGCTGCTTTCTTGCTTAATTAGCTCCTCTTGTTTTGGATGCTTCCCCTTCTGTATTATTGTAATGAAGAGAAATAAGCTTTTCTCCTTTTCTTTGTAAACTGTGTAAACCAAGGTCATCAGTAAGCTGGCCATTGCTTTTATTTCAGTTATACTCTCCTGAGCACAGTTCCACCAGAACAGGATGTACCTAGTGATAAATCAGCAGGGTCTATGTTCTCTATTTTCTACCTTTTAGATTATTTTAGAGTCTACCCAGAGTCACAGAAAATATTAATTCCTAGCAATGAAAACTCCAGAGAATTCATTTAAAGATTGCAAACATTTTGATTTTGTTTGTTACCATTTTAAGGTCATCAGTGAGACATGACCAGTGAATTCAGCAGATTCATCAGAGCCATATTTCTAATATAAACACTGTCACACTTTTGACTGTTTGTCTAGCATGTGGAGATTTAGACTTCAGCTTCTTAGACATAAATAAACTCTGCACTAAGATGCAGGCTCTGTATGGATGCCATCTTGCACCTTTGTATACTCTGGTGGGAAAGTTTTGCTCCAAAGCAAGTAAAAAATACCAGCACTGCACTCAGTATGCAAAATTGCCTCATCTTACTCATTCTAGTCATCAGTTTTTTTCAAAATTATGAACAGACATCTTCTGTGGTGGACAACTGACTTGTTCTCCTCCAAGGAAGCATTCTGCTGGGACAGATGATTCTCCATGTGCCTCAGCCTGGTCACAGCAGCAGAGACTATTTCTGGCTCTTGGATCTAGAATGATGGGGTGGCTACTATCACAACTCTACTGTCACCTGTTCAGGTGGCCAGGGGAACAGAACAAACATTCCTCTGACATAAGATGGAATTGAAGATATCAAAACCTTCTTCACCAGGTTGAAGACACTGTTCTCTCCTAGCTGAGGGTATGCTAACACCGCTCTCATAAAGCAGCAAAGCAGCTCACTGGCAGACAGCACTGTTGTACCGCCCCATGCTCTCCCATCCAGGGGTTGGATCCAGTTTTGCTGCTGGTCCACCTGTACAGTTTCAAGCTAGGCATAAAGTTCCAGTACATGACCAAGGTTGTTGAGCCTTTGGCCTCAATTGCCTCTTGGTAGAGACACTGGGGCTGAGGGATGGAGACACTTCTTCCTTCCCATATCATTGGCTGTGGCTGTACTTCCCCTTCCAACAGTAGTTTTTTCTCCTTTCTGCACATACTGCATACCCTTAGTGTTTCTTGGTCCCTGTGTTTCATAACTCAGAGGCCAAGGGAAGTTTACATTCCCTTTTCAAAAGCGAGCCGTGAGTGCTCTGACAGCCATGCTCCATGTGCAGAAAGTCAAAACCAGCTAAGTTTAGGTGGCTGAATTGTGCTTTCTCTGTGCACAACTTACAGATATTTAGTTGGTCCAGGTGGTTTTTAATAGAACTATGCTTCTCAGGATGGGGGTTGAAATATCTGAGGTGCATCTCACTGCTGTATGGGAATGTGCTATCTGGCCTCATATCATTGCCTTATGCTACATGTGTACACTTAGCTTTGGGGAGGTACCTAACTGCATGCTGCACACCTTAATGTAAAGTAGATGAATGTCAGCCTGAGTTAATCTAAGCCATATGTTGGGCAGCCTTTCTGTGAAGTGAATCTGTAAAGCTTGGGAGAATGCATCACTTTAAAATCAGCTTTTATCTTAGTTTATTGACTTTTGCACATACACAAAAGATTTTTCAAGAGACATCCCTCTGAAAAGCTCTGAAACTGAAATCTCCACATGAGAATTTCAAGTGATCATGCATCATGTATATATACCAACTTGCACATACAGTTTTTCTTCTAACCAAAGGAGGAACGTGACTATGAATATGCAATATTTTGAAATATTTCTTGCTAAGTTATATGAAATAAGTTTTTGAAAGGGATGAGGGGATGAATGGCATATAAATAGAATAATATGTACATTAAGCAAAGATCTGAAATCTCCATGTCTCTTACCTGTTGAAATTATAGAAGAAGTATATTGATTTAAATCTGCTTTCAGGTAAATAAAATTTGGAAAATCTTCTCAAAAAAGGTTAGAGGAGTCCTTTAACATGTAAAAAGCTTAAGCACGATGACAGGGGGTTATTGCTTTGGTTACAACTCATCCTTCATAGCAGTTAATATTCATATAAACTAAATGTTCAGTCTGTTCATTACAGCTTTAATTCAATCATGTCACGTTGGTTTTACTATTTTATTTATGTGCATTCTTCTAGTCCAAGACTTTTGTCACTGTATTCATCTCATTAAATATGTGTACTTCCACTCAGTAAATATGGGTACTTTCAAAAATGATGCCTCAGTTTAGTAACAGATGCTTCTTAAAATATTTAGAATTTTAAAGTGTAAAGAAGCCATCAGTAGCATTCTGATTTGTGTATAAATATTTATTTAGCACACATTCTGGCCAATGTACTGCCCTTGATTTTTGTGCAAAACTTACAGTAACTTCAATGGATATTCTGAGCTCATGACTAGAGGAAAATATGGTTAATTCAGCAACCCAGCTGCTTTTATATCCCAGAATAGCAAGCAGTGCCTCTAGTGAAGGAGATGGTGAAAGAGGAGACTTTGTGTCATTCTTAGCTTTCTGTTGCTGGGCTCACATTTGGGTAACAGCTCAAGTTAGAGCAGACTCTGGAGTATTCTAGTTCTCTTCAGAGACTTCTAGCTAGGTTCCTGCCAGCTGATGGAGAACAGTGGTAGGAAGTTGAGATCAATGGTCAGAAAAGCTCTAGCAATATTTGCTAAAAATCCAGTGAGAGGCTTTTATGTGATAAAGTTTCTATGTGGAAAAAATTAATATGAAATAAATCTGTTTGATGGAGAAATTTCACACTGAAATGAGATTTGAAGGCAAATAATTTCCTTTCTGCTAGTGCTGGCATGAGAAGTGCTACAGAAATTTGGGTCTATTTGCAGCATCATTGTAAAAGTACATTCTTGATGACATCTCTTTTCTCACAGTAAAGGAAAAAAATACTCATTGCAGACAAAACTGTAACATATCTAATATGCAGCATAAAACTCAATCAAGACAGCGATTCTAAGATGCTGAGAGCTAGTTCCATTTCCCTAAAGCTTTCATCCTTGCTTTTCTCTGTATTTTTTAGGGTTTTGGTAGACATTTCCATTAGCATTTCAAGATTTTAAAGGAGTATAAAATGGCAGTAAAACCATTGAATACCTACTGAAAACAGCAAATTCACACCTGTGAATACCTGTAATACCAAAGAAGTGGTTTGACTTTTAAAAATTCCTTTTATTGAAAAACCCCTTCTATTGTAATATAAACGACCATATTACTTCACAAATCATTTTAGCTCATTAGCAAATAGACATTTTTCCTCTGCTAATTGCATTAGCATCAGACATGTTATTCAACACCTGAGGGGATTCCTCTGGAGCTACTGTCACCACCCAAGTACCTGCCATTTTTAAGACCCAGAGTATAAAATAAGAGAGCTAGTACACTGCAGCAAACAAGGTTGCCAAGATACTGATCCAAGGTTGCTCTCAGCAGCATGAAAAATCCTAACCTGTTTTGATCTTTAAAATTATCCTCAAATTGGCTGCTATACTTGTGGTGTCTAGACAGCTTAGCAGATTTCTACTTCATTGAGTAGGACTGTATTGTCACTAACAGGAATCTCTGTTCTGCTGTGTTTTCAGGATCATCTTAGAAACAAAATAAACTGAAATTGGGGAAATAATCTGATTTTTTTGTGGCTTAGCAAGCTACATTGTCAAACACATACCAGGGATTAAAATCAATACTCCAAAAATGCAGAGATAAAATAATGCCACTTTGCATCCAGATAGTGTTTTCCTTTATGTCAATAGGATTTGAGTGCAGTGCATTAAGAGTACAAAGGGGAGACACCATGCCTAGCTGAATTCTTTAGTTTAGGAACGGTCTTTTACTTTTTTAAATAGCAGTAGCCATGGCATTCTGTTTCCCCTCCTTCACTATGTCAGCAAGGCACGTTCCTGTGCCACAGGCAAAGCTGGGCAGTCACCATATCCATGTGCTCCTACTACCCTACACACCCAGGTGACTTTGAGTGGAGAATGACAGGCCACAGTCTACAACATCACCAGTCAGCTTCTCCCTTCTTCCTGCACTGGCGTGCTCAGGCACTATTTTACACACCATGGCAGCCCACGTGCAACAGCCAGCTCCATGACTCTTGGACCTGAACTCACAGATGGCTTTGACAGAGCCATACCAATTGGCACCAGGGACACACTGGAAGGATTCCAGCGAAGAGGAAAAATTTCAGCCACATATCCAAATCATGTCAAATGCATAACAGTCAAGCCACATATGAGGATATCCTGGGATCAGTCAGGAACTGGAATGGCAGAGAAGTGAAACAGCATTCAGAGACCCATGATAAGTCAGCATAGACATAATGACACTTTCATGTTAGAATAATAGTTTCTGAACAAGGAGATATCAGTTCATTTGTGAGTGATTTTGTTATCATAAGACTGATTTCTCCTTCACTTGTGTGGACTTTTAAGATTCACTTTTTTAACAGATGCAAAAAAAAAAAAAAGCTGTTTAAAAGCCACTTGACAGAACTAGTCATTATATGAAGAAATACAACTTATTTGCTTAACCTGGAGAAAGAACATTACAGGAGAACATAGAAAAGTCACTTCTGTAATTTCAATTTTCCTTATGATAACTGCCTCTCAGACAAATCTCATCCGCAGCCATCAGACCATAAAACTAGGCTATTAAATTAAAACTTGCACTTTAAAAATCCACAAAACCTTGTGCTAGGAATATGAGCCATTACCACTTCAGTTATTTAGGAGGTCTGGGCATTTTCAGCATCATTACAAGGGGCCATTAGATGGACTGAATCCATAGTCTTTATTGATTTAAGAGTCATCCAACTGTACTTAGGTGTTACTCAAATGAGCTACTATTGAGAGATTATGACTTTTGGAGTTTTACATTTATACTAGGAGGCAGCCAGGAAAACTAAACATTAGATCCAGCATCTTGATTTGAAGCCTAAAGTGTCATTAACTTCAATTAAGTTTCTTTTGTGTCCATCTCCTAATTTTCTTGTTGGCTCTGGGTGTGTGAGAGCAGACCACAGCCGAGTGAGAAACCCAGAACACAACGAAAAGCAGTTTCAGTGACTAAACAGTTTTTCTGTTTGTAAACAGATTTATTATTGTTTTTTTCCTCTTTTGAAATTTTCTGTAGACATATATAAGAATACTTACATATGTATGTCTTGACTTTCTGCAAACCTTGTGTTGGGGTACAGCTGCCACCCCCACACACACCTTGGGCCACACTATGATCTCAGAACTGCTCCTTGGGCCTTGGCTTTGACAAACAGCACTGGGGCTGAGCTTCTCTTGAGCTTATGAGAAAGAGTGTCTCTTCCCGGGAACTTGCATTATCTAACAAGCTCCTGTTTTTTAACAAACAGCCTGCATAGCAACACAAGTGGAACAATTTTTTTTTACCAAATTTTCAAAGCAAGTTACTGAGCCGAATTTCATCCAGGATGGCAAGTTACCGTGACTAAAGGCAACTCTCTAGCAACCCTATAAAGAGCAGTCCTAAGTAAGACTCTTGGAGCTCTCCTGAACCACAGTGAGCTGAAACCAGCATTTGCCCTCGGAGTGGGATGGTTCTCAGCTGGTGAACTCTCAAGCTTGCTATACTCTGAGGACTGCACTGAACACCACTGCCAGAACCACAGGCTCAGCCCTTTGCCCTTTGAGAAGATGCAATGGTATCAGTTACGAGAACTTCACTGAACTTGAGGGTTCACAGGTATATACCCTGGACTTACTCCTTTAGTTCTCTGCATGTGTGTGTGAATAGGCTGAGGCAAACATACTATGAAGTTGCTCTCTTGGATTCTGAAGTATGTTAAATTTGTGAGTGAGGTGTGCGAGTTACTGTAGTGCTATTTTAAATTCTACAGAATCATTGGGAAATTGTTTAAATTAAGTGCTGTTACTTTAGGCCTAAACTGTTGGTGCAATCTGAGGTTAAGTTTGGCAAGGGGCTCCCCTCTGAACCTTGTGACTCAATTGGAGGGTCCCCTTTACTTCTTTTATTCTTACATTTTCCCATCCTTCGCCTTTTTTCATCACCAGCCTCCACACAGATCATTTTAGGTTGATTTTAGTTATAGATTGATTGATTTTAGTCTGTTTTTTGTCTGTGTGTTTTAACCATCTAATAAATAGTAGAGTGAACATTTCCAACAAACTTTATTGTGCTTTCACTTTTACATTGAACCTGCTTTTGGTGATACCTTTGCTGGTGATTCTTTGAGCCACCTAAAACACTCATTTGTGATACATTGCAATGATAATGCAGCATGACCATTTTAAAGGTATCCATAGCCACACCTAGACAGAAAATGGATGATGTGATCAGTTAATACTGCAGTTGCATAACTTCTCTTCAAAAATTTTTTACCTATTTTTTTTCTTCTTGTTTTAAAATATTTCACCCTTCTTGTATTCCACAGAGAACCACCTCAGTGCTAAATCCATGCTGTTGGGAGTTCTCCTCAGCAGGAGCTCAGGAGGACCCAGTGTTTTGCTCTGCAGAATATGCTTTGGTTCTGCACAGTCTCAAAAAATGCACTACTTCAGTTTTATCAGATTATTAGTATTAGCCATTAGTTCATTCTAACAAAATCACAGGCAATGTTTCTGCCACCAAAGATACTTAAAAGATTGATGGCTTGAACTTGCCTTGAAGCATTATGGAAAATGACTGACATACTAATGAACAAGAAGAAGCGTTCCTGTGAACACAGAGAAAACTGCTCTAGCTCAAATTCTCAAAGATACTTGAGAAATTTTACTGCTAACTGCAGAAGACATGGGCTTTCAACCTCGGGTTTTTTCTCTCCTGACTCTTAAAAACCATTTAACCCCTTTCTAGCTAGTTTATGGAATAATCCCCATAAAATCATGAATTTATACTGACACAAAACTTTTTATGATAGACATCGTGGCTCTGAAATCCAAGGCCAAAGGTGTCATTACTTTCCAACTTCATCAGACAGTAACACTTCCTGCAAATGTCTATTCACCCCTCAAAAATATCTTTTTTGTATTACTTTCCCTTCATTTTACTTAAACTGATATTTTCAAAACATGGAAGTTTTGTGTTCTCTAAACATTATTCTCATAGCATTTTAAATGTCTGTAACTCCTTAAGAAAGATGTTATTATCTTTAAACATATTTATATTTTATAACAAAAAGTATCTGAAACCACAGCTATTGTTCTAACATATAAAGTTATTTTGATATGCAGTCTTTTCTGCATAATGAATGTTAGATAGTTTCAAAACTCTGGTTTTCACATAAAACACACTCTGAAAAGTACAATATAAATAAAATAGTTTATTACAAGTATTTTAAAACTGCTCTACAATATGCTTTCAAAACATTTTATACAGCATTTTGTCTTTCAATATGAAACAATTCACATAGGGAGAAAAAAATCTCAATATATAACTATAATCATCATTAATATACTGAATTTGTCTGTCATACAAAAAGCATAGGAACTACAGACTGTTTCCGAGTATTTTTTCCTGGTTTTATTCTCACTGAAAATGGAAAAGAATAACATGTATGAAAATAAAACTCCTTTTACCCTTCATATTCACCAAGTACCACAAAGTCCATGTCCTTTCAAAAATAATAAAAAACCCCCCCAACATTTTACTTAAATAAATATGGTTCTATTCAAATACTAAAAACAATGTCATGTATCTTACAGATACGTTAATTCAGAAACAGAAATAAGAACTTCAGGATTCAACTATTCAAAAGTTGAATAACAAAGAAAGTATCCTAAAAGGTAGTTTTTTCAGAGGACAAGAAAGAAGAAACAAACTTCAATCTTGTTCATCATGTGTGGAGCTCCACTGCACTTGCACTCCTTGCTAGCCCCATTGGCACAATGGACAAAACCATCTACTCACCAGAAAGTAGAACTACAGATTCTATTAATACAAAATCAGAATTACTTAATTTCAGCTAAATGTAATTTTCAGTCTCTTATATTTAATGTAATGAGAACATGACTTCCTGACAAAACTGCTCATCTGAGTTATTATCACATCTTAGAGAACATTTCTTTTACTGTTTCACTATGTATGTTAGAAGGAAAGGAGACTGAAGAGATAGTAAGCCCATTTGTAACCTTAATGATAATTTCTTGTCTTCTTTCCTTACAGAGAAATAGTTCAGTAAAGTATAAATTGGCCAAAAATGCTAGAGAAGGCAAGAGATTTACAACGAAGTGGAGTTAATGAAGTGGTGAAATGGATAAATTGATTATTAATCCTAATATTATAGCAGTCTCTTTGTATTTTATATAAAAAGGGAAATGATCTAATTCCTCATGTATAGCTCTCCAAGCACATTAAGTGCAAATAACAAAGCAGTTATATTTTTCTATCTTATAGGAAACAGAATGTTCTATAATGCCACATCAACAGTCTTCTCACTGAACTTTCTCCCCTTTTTCTCCTCTCTCCCATCTAAAAATAAACACTTTTTTTTTCAAGTATGGGATAAATACAGAAAGAATCCTTTGCCTGGAACATATAGGGAGCCAGAAGAAACTAAAAGGACCTTTTTTTTCATATTCTCAAAATTACCTTTTTGTCTTTACTTTTCCGATAGTTTAAAAGTGTTACGTTTTCCCATATAGTATTTTATGTTCAGTGATAATTATCTTATTCATGGAACACTGCAGATTGCTGTGACACTATTGATACAATATGAATGTGTATTTGTAAATTAATTTACCTAAAGAGAAGGTAAAGAGTGTGTGTGTGCCTTTGCTGCATTTTTTAAAAAACATCTCAACATGAATATATCACAAATTATATCAAGTAGACAGTTCCGACAGTAAATTAACAGTAAATTATGACAGTAAATTAATTTCACCAGGTCATCTCTGTAGTAGAAAATATACTCCCCTTCAGTTGTTTGGCCTAATATAAATCTTCTATCATTATGCAACAAAAAAATTTAAAAATTATTTCATAGGACATTGTCCCGTTTTGATAAAACCAATACATTCTCTGCTTGTTCCTCAGAGGAACTAAGCTTTAAGCTCTCTTTAAAGTGAATAAGGTGGTGTCTTTTCAAATGGGGGGCCTGTCTGAATTTTTTTCCACAAACTAAACATTCAAATGGCTTCTGACCAGCATGCATTAGGTGATGTCTTTCAAGCTTAGAAGGAGATTTAAAAGTTTTAAAGCAGATACTGCATTGATATAATTTGTTAACAGCTTCACTTTTTTCAGTACCTTCAGAGAAATCATGCCAATAGCTGTAAGAGCTTTGCTCTGTTTCCAACAATTTACTGCACAAATACGGCTGTGGGTTTCTATTGCTGGTGTCAAGAACAGAATCCCCTGACTCGAGTTCAACTTTGATTTCAGCTGCTTGGTTTGACTGAATCAGCTCAAATTCTTGAAAGCCAGATGGCTGTGAAGGTGTTTGAGAATAACCTGAATAACCCACAGGCTGAGAAGACTTAAATTCAGTGTGATCTCCCTGACGATTGAAAAGTTTGTTCAGGTTTTCATATTCTACCTGGCAAACAGGGCTTTTACAGGCTCTCTTTTCAGTATGGGTGAGCTGATGTCTTTTTAAGTGAGCTGACTGTCTAAATGTCTTCCCACAAACATTACAGCCAAAGGGCTTTTGTCCCGTGTGTATAAGATAATGTCTTTGAAGTTTAGATGAAGATGGAAAAATTTTTTCACATCTGTCACATTTACACACTTTGTGTCTGTTATGTATATTTTTAGCAGAAGATGAAAAAGCACAGCGAAGTACTTCTGGATTATCAAAAAATCTACCATTTGATGAACCATAAAAAGCATCATCTTTATTATCCAGTGAATCATTGAGGTTTACCATGCTTTCACCAGGCAGCATACCTTTTAAATCACTGCCCAATTCAGGAGGTTGGGGGTACTCTTGCCAAGGTAATGGCACAACAAACATTCTTTTCATCCGACTACAAACTGACTTGTGCAGGTCACGCCTGCTCCGGCAGTCCTTGGAAGGTTTAGTGGACACATGCTGAGCACAACGCTGATCTCTAGCTGCAACCATGTCAGGACTTCCAGTGTGACCTGATTTAACTTTTTTTCTGTCAGTCAGAGAAAAATCTGCTGCCTTTCCTCCAGAATGCTTCAGTTTCATCAGGGTCTTATTTTTCCTGTTGACTGTGTGTCTGCATGCTGTTGTACCATTATTTGAACTTCTGCTGCCTTTTGAAAAACAACATTTGTGCAAATTTAGAACATGCTCCGTTTCAAAACACTGCTCACATGCTGGGCATTGAAAGGGTACAATATAAATTGAGTGCACATCATGTGGGTCATTCTCCTGTGACTTGTGTGTACCAGCATTCTCAAAACTATCCCATTTTCCTTCCAACATGTTGTGTGGTCTGGGATATTTAAGAGTCTTTGCTTTGCATACAATATTGGGGAAAGTCTTATTTCTGGCATGGAGCTGTTTATGCTTCATGAGTTTGCTCTGTATTTTAAATCCCTTCTGACAAAAACAGCACTGAAAAGGCCTTTCTTCTGTGTGTGTGAGCTGATGAATTTTCAAGTGTGTTGACTGTCTGAAAGATTTGCCACATGAAGAACACTTAAAAGGTTTCTGGCCAGTGTGAATAAGGAAGTGTCTTTCTAGCTTGGATCTTGATGGAAACGTCTTGTTACATGATTCACAAGTGTGACTTTTCTTCTTTCTCCTTCTGGCACCATGCAGATGATCTGACTTGAGACACTGATGCAGCATCCACCTCTCTTCAGTTGTGAAGGCCTTCCAGCACACAGAACAATGAAATATGCCACAAGTGATCCTGTCTTGCTCAGAATTCACATCGCTCTCTGCTTCCTTTGTATCACTCTCATAATTTTCATTATGAAGCTGCTGATGCTTTAAGAAAGTGATTACATTTTTGAAGTTTCTATAACAAACAATACACTTAAAAGGCAGATTATGGGTTAACTGATGCCTCTCCAGGTGGACTAGCTGCCTAAATGTTTTATTGCATACATGACATTCAAATGGCTTTTGACCAGTATGGATGAGATAATGCCTAGCTAACTTGGATGGCGTTTCAAACTGTTTATAGCACATGTCACAAATATATGGCTTTTTCTTAGGTATCTTGACAGCTGTTACACAATGCTGAACTTTTAACATTTTTAAAAGGTAATTACACCTCGCCTACTCTTAATTTCTTCAGATAGGTATTTCAAGTGAAATCATCAAGTGCACACTAAGATGGAAAGCTGTAGAAGCAGCAAATTTTCTTAGGAGAGAGATTCTTAAATCCCACTGGTCCCTAAAATAAGAAAGAGAGTTATTATTTAGCCTATTAATACATAATTGCCTAAGTTTATTTCTTGTTTTCTACATAAGATAGCGAAAGTATCTAGATTAGCACACTTGATTTAATTTAGCTTAAAATACTTTCCTTAGAACAGAGTAATCACTACTTTTGTTACATGATACAGAAAAACTAGATTATCTTTCAGAAGAGAAACAAGTTTAAGTCATCTGTGCTATAAATGCATCTGTTCTTCCAAATAATACACAGTTCAGCTACATTATATTCATTTAAAAAATTTCAAGAACTTATTGAAACAAATGTCTTCTCTACAGCAGTAATTCTAACTCCCAAATATAATATTTATGAAGATGAGAGAAAGGGAGAACTAAGATTTCTTGCACTTCAGAAATACATTAAATGAATGCAGTGTTAGTGAAAAGAAAAACACTTAGCTTCAATATATTGTTAAATTTACCATTCAAGTTTCTGCATCTTATCAACTATATGCAGCAGTATAATCAATTTTGATTTCTCTCAAAATGGAAACTCAGGTAGCCAGTCAGCAAGGGCAACACACTAGCCATAAACTATAACCACAACAAAGCCAACTCCCAGAACATGGAAAAAACACAGTCTATGTTTGTTATCTCACCATAAAGCTAGAATATCTGGGTTGTGATACCTAACCATGCATAAAGTCAGCATGAATACCAAGGCAGTTATCATAATTCATCATAATTATTGTTTGAGTCTAAACCAAAATAATGAAATAGTTCTAATTTTCTTTGAATTTCCAACATGGAACACAGTTGGGCAAGCTACTTTGTCTCAGTTCAATGGCTTACAAACAAGAAAAAAAATTTTTCAAGCTCCTGAGTGCATGAAAAGTTATTAAAATATTTATAGGAACAACTAGAAATTACCTCAACCAAACATTTTGCCCAAGCTTTCCACTGTGAGGCCAACCCATAGCCAGACAACCTCCAAAGCAGTCTTAAAAACTTCCAGTGAGGGAAGTCCCTTAGCCTCAGCAGGGCTCCGCTGCAAAGTTTCACCTTCTCATGAACCTTTTCCTTGCACCCAGCTGGCCCTTTCTTTATTACAAGGTTATTGTCAGTGTTTTCTGTCATAACTTTTGATAGTCAAAGTCTGCTTTCTCCCCTTTTGTTTCAAAACTAGGAAAATTCTGGGGTTTTCTAACTATTGCTTTTAGATCTACAAAAAGGAAAAAAAATAGGTGTTTTTAATCATCTCTGGAACAATTTCAGTTGGTCACTTCACTCCCAAAATTGCTGCATCTAAGATTAAGTATTTTGGTCCACAAGCATAGTACAAACAACAGAATAAAAATACCTCCATGATATTACCAATATGAAAGAAAAGGGATGAAGGGAGCAAACTTTAAAGTAAGAGTGTAACAGTTAGCACTTGTGAGTTGTAGTGTCAAACTAACACAAATTATAGTTAATAGAAATGTCTTGTGTGTCTCAAAGTTATTGCAAGTTGCATGTTCATTCAACATACCAGCAGGATAAAAACTTAATTTCTTTAGTGTCTTCAACCCCGTCACTTCACAAATAGATAATGGTCCTTATTTTTTAAAAAATTCATAAATACCAAAAATGTCTATTTGCATACCGCAACATCTATTCAAAGTAATTGCAAAGAATAAAAGCCTACTGCATTTTAAAGCAAGTTACAACGAGATTCAAGAAACATGCACAAAGACTGAAAATATCTGGTGAATTGAGATTTTTCTTACGCTTAATGGAAAGAAAACCTGGTCATGAGGTAGAATTGTTCCACCCCTAACAGATATGTTCCTATGTAACTGTGGGCCTTAATAAGGAATATTTGGATATCTGCCTTAGATGTGATTGTCACTACACCGAGGAGTTTCTAAATCTCACTGAAACAGTTCAAGGTAGATAAAGCAGTTGAGAAAGTCAACTTATTCTTTCCAATTCTCTTTTCCTGTAGAATTTTAACAGCTACTCAGTTCCAGTCTTCTTTTGAAGATGCCAAGAAAACACAACACTTTTAGGAGACCCCCCTGTCCTCCCAGTTGTCACATCATGTGAAAGCTGGGAGTTTAGAGAGAGTAAGTGTGTGACACCAAATGCTTTCTAGTTTGTGCTACCATGAAGCTAAAGACAGGCAGGCTGAGAAAAGGAGAGAAGATTCTATGCTGAGATTCTCTGCTACGCTGAGTTTCTGTGCAGCTCAAGCCAGCCTCCATTAGCAGGGAACGAAAACCTCCTGAGGAAGAACTGTAAAGAGTGATGAATTTCAGTTAACATACTGTCATACAGATCTAATTTACACATCAGGAAAATGCTCAAACACTACAGTGACATGCAAAGAAAAAAAAGTCCGAAGTAAGAGACAGCTGTGGCATATTACACAAGGGATTTTGTATTTAACTTATAAATTTTTTAAGATTCTATCTGGTGAATGAGGAAAATGCTCTGTAGTACAAGGTGTCAAAAGCAGAGCAGAGCTTCTTGCTGTGATCTCCTTGCCCTGTGAAATACTCAAAGCTCAGATAAGCTAAACTAAGGGGATGCAAGGGAAGGAGAAAGGAGCCAAGACGGGCATTACTGTGTGGCCCAAATATATTTCCAAATCCTATTAACTAAGGACAGGCGTCTCCACATCTATTTCAAGATGCTCTGTGCCTTGGACATCTAAGGAGTAAACACGCTGCTGCTGAAGATCAAAGAGCAAAAGACAAGCTTGGAATATTGCTTCCTGCTAGCCTTGAAAGTACACAGGCTTGTCCTAATTCAAGTTAGAAAACATACCTCACTATGTGATAAGGATTTCGTTTATGGCAAAGGTCCAATTTAATATTACATTGCCACTACTTTTCATCTTGCCTGGAAGGTCATGCAGAAAAATAGAATCAAGGAGTTACTTAGGCCACTGAAGGTTCAGAGAGGACCCTCCTAAGTAGTACTGTTTAATGATTAACTGTTTCCTTAATATTACAGATGGCAGCAAGCTGCAACAAAATGAAAACATGATGGAAGAAAATTCTGAATTCTAATCCAGTCTTTACTAATCAGAAAAGTTCGCACTGTGGGGTTTTGGGGTTAAAAAAAAAAGGGCAAAAAGCTCCAACAAAAAAAAGCAAACAACCAATCAGGAAGAGGGTACTTAAATAAAAAGAAAAGCAAGATATTCAGTTTAGGACAGAATAATCCTCCTGTGCAGAAAAGACCTAGAGTGTAAGTTGGAACAGAAGGTAAATATGCCAAAGGCTACCATCCATACCAGGATGAGTGAACAGAAGTAAAGCTTTGAGAGGACATAAATCTTCCTTCTTACTTCCTACTGTTTAGAATTCAGCTGGAGTAGTCTATCCGGTTTTGAATACTGCCCTTCATATTGAGTCAAACATACGATCTGATTGGAATGAATGAATTCAGAGAAGAGGATCAAAAATGATCTGAGTTTCAGTGCAAAATATACAAGAAAAGATTAAAGTGACTGGGACGTTTAAGTTAAAAAAGAGGAGACACAATTTAAAAAAATCACACACCCCCTGCAAGACAAAGCAGAATTACTTTTAAGGAAAGCAGAAATAAGCTGTTCCCTAAACCATTTATTGTTGTGAATGAAAATGGCTTCAAATTACAGTAGAAAGACTTCAAGTATATTATTGTCCTTACAGCTGCAAAGTGTTTCTTAATGAGCCTACAAATAAGTTATGTGGGGAGATTGCTCTGCCTACATGGGAGGCCTCCAAAGAAGGTTGCACAAACACTTCTCAAATTCCCACACCCATATAGCTGACCCTCTACAAGAGAATATATTCTTGCTTGTTTTTTGGTGACTCATTGTAATTCAAAACAAGTCATTTAGGAATAGAAAATTCTATATATTTCAAAATTTGCCAGGCAGGATTCTTCTGCATTATTATTGGTATATCTTCAAATCCTTGAGGCATGCTAATGCTTATTACTTTCCTGAAAAAATTATGTAAGAAAACGAATAATAATAATAGATGTGTGAAGAAACATAAGGTGCCTCCAGTAACACTAATGACACAAGAAGAAAGTGAAAATCTAGCTGCTAATTTATGAAACACAGGACAACAGAGAGAGAGAGAGAGGAACCTGAGCACAAAGACAAACACGTTGCCTGCTGGATTTCCTCACCAGCTCTCCCGAGAGAAAAGTTTAGACTGCTGCAATGAGAGAACAAATCACACCAGAAACGGAACCTTCACTCGCCAGTACACAGAAATCTACATCAGGCATTATGGCTCCTCAAAGCTAACACCCTTCATTTTCTCCTACTTTCCTTGTAACTTTCCGATACACTTCCCGAAGCCAACCAAAGTAAAAGACGTACAATGGTGAAGCAGGGCTGATTTAAGAACAAACGTACGTTCTGATTCAGGG
The DNA here is from genome assembly GCA_016584745.2 of Phylloscopus trochilus trochilus. NCBI lineage: Eukaryota > Metazoa > Chordata > Aves > Passeriformes > Phylloscopidae > Phylloscopus > Phylloscopus trochilus. The sequence goes on along the minus strand of WQNJ02000001.1, from coordinate 36,858,164 downwards.
GCCTGAGACCTCTGGGTCTGACACCAACACTCCCCCCAACAGAACACACGTAAATCCTGTTAGAAACCTAAAAGCAGGTGGCGAGGCGGCCCTTCCGCACAGCAGACCGCGCGCACACACACACACACGCCTATATACAAACATATACACACACACACACACATACACCATCACCGCCCCGGGGCGGCTCTCCCTCGGCGCACAGCGGGTCCCCGCTGGGCCCGCGGCCGCCCGGCCCCGCCGCGCCTCCCCCGCGCACGGAGACCCCCCCGGCACAGCCCGGCCCGCGGTGCCTCGGGGCTCGGCAGCGCCCCGCCGGGACCGCGCTCGGCCCAGGGAAAAGGGCAGCGAGCGGGGGCGAAGAAGGGAGCGACCTGGAGAAGCAGCTACCGCACCTCCACCTTCCTCATCTCTCCCGGGATTGCTGCCGCCTAAACTCTTCCCCCCGGATGGCACCGGGACAGCGGGAAACCCGGGCCGGTGCTTTCCGTTCCCCCGCGCAATCCGGCCCCGCCCGCCGCCGCTGGGCCGCGGCCGGGAGCAGGGGCGGGGAAGGTTTCACTAATGCCCAGGCAGAAAATGCCCTCGGCGCTGCTGATGACTTTTTAGTTGGTTTGGAACGTTGTTCCGTACAAATAAGATATATTTTCTACTTCAGCAACGTAAAAGCAAATAAAAAATTCCCGGTGGTAGCAGGGTTGGAACCAAAGCACGATGGCAGAGTTACACTCTTGTTACGTGTTAAATGCACCGTAAAGCCAAACCTACTGGCCTAAAAGGCCAGGAAATGGTACCTGGAAGGGAAGGGGAAAAGAGACGATTGCCCGGGAATTTTAAAAACACCTTCATTAACACGTGTGTACAAAGGTGACAGGTTTGTCTCCCCTGCAGGAGAGAGTGAACAAACAAGTGCAGGAGCTCATGGGCTGAAGGATGGACATGTGCCCAGATCTCCCCTGGTGGCCACAGCTTGGCTGAGGTTACCTCAGGGGAATGGCCAACAAAGGGCTAAAGACATACAGGAAAAAGACAGAAATTATTTACAGTTGGGTCCGGAGCAAGTCCAGAAGAGGTCACAAAAAGGGGCTGGAGCACCTCTCCTGTGAAGACACACTTGAGGGAGATGGGGTTGTTCAGCCTGGAAGAGAGAAGGCTCTGGGGAGAATTTACAGCTGCCCTCCTGTTCTTAAAGGAGGCTTATAAGACTTTCCAAGGCTTACAGTGACAGGACAAGGAGCAAAAATTGTAAACTGAAAGAGAGTAGATTAAGATCGGACATAAAGAATAAATACTGCACAAATAAGAGTGGTAGCACTGGAACAGGTTGCACAGAAGCTTTGTGCACAGAGTGGATGCCCCATCTCTGGAAGTGTTCAAGGCCAGACTGAATGGACTTTAAGCAACCTGATCTAGTGAAAGATGTCCCTACCTACAGCAAGGGGTTAGACTAGATAATCTGGGCTTGGTCCCTGCCAAACCAAATCACTCTATTCTGTGATTCCACCTCATAAAGAAACATGCAAATGCACAGCAAAGTGTAAGAGATTCATCATAATGTCTGTTAATAAAATACGAGGACATGGATGAGGCTGGTTATGTTGTCCCCATTGGGACAGAGAATTTCTAGTCACTAGACTTTTGACTTAGCCATCTGCATTTAGAGCTCAATATGGACTCTGTAAGTCAAATCTTAAACTCTTTATCAAAAGCACATAAAGCCAGATTACAGATATTTTTCTAAGTTTTAAATGTATTATTTAAGCTATCTGCCATATCCCAGGCATTACAGAGGACCAGTAGATGTCTTCCATGTCTTCCTTTTTCCTTTAAAAAAAAGGACAGCTCACCAAATCCCACCTTTTTAAACATAATATAATTGATTTGACCATCTGTGAGTGAAATTGCAACACTGAAGACAAAATATGTCATTCCCTGAGATAAAGTTTATAAGAGGTTTATTTTTTTCATACAGATGCATTTTCCTATGGGATTTGCTTATTTTCTTTTGTTCACACAGACTGAAATTAAACAAATAATTATTTGCACGTGCAGCATTAATTTCTTAGAATAACATGACTGTCAGCTCACTCATCTTTTTTCAGCTGTCCTTTTACCAAGACTCCATCTTGGAACAACAGATGAGACTAGGATCTGACTCCTAGCAGGAGGAACAGAAGAGGGCTGAATCAACAAAATATCAATTAGTAAAGTTTTAAAAAGGTTGCAGTAATTTAATTTTTCTTTCTGCTCTGGGTGTTAAGCTCTCTCTCCTAGTCCTACTGGGAATTCAAGTAGAAATCATCTGTGCTGAGGAAATTCCAAACAACTGCTGTACATATAAAAAAGTAATTGTTTACTCATGAATGTTGTATACATCAATGAAAGAGAAGCTGGCGGCATTTACTAGCCTAAGGATAATTTTGCAGGCCCTGGTGTCTGTGAACAACTGTTTTGAGATACCTAAAAATGTCCTTTTCTGATACCTAGAAAAAAATGTCTGTAGAATAATCACTACTCCTTAGCTTAGCAACATTAGAAATCAAATCATTCTCATCGTCAGTGGTATAAATAACATCCGACCTAGTTTACAACACCCAAACTAAATTGTAATACTACAGAACAAAATTTATTTCCATTTAAGCTGAAATGCTCAAGCAAATAGTTTAGCTAGTGTTGATTGTTGCTTCAGTAGCACACAGTCATGTATTAACCTCCATGAAAAGGAGCCAAGTCTTGTGGTTAAAATGGGGATTGGGACAGCCTAGAGCTGAAAATTTGGAAACACTTTATTACCACAGGGAAGTCACTTAGGCTTCTAGATGTCCATCCCCTAGCTATAAAAGTGCATAGTAATTGCCACATGCATCTCATAAAGCTATTCAGAAATATTATTCATCATTTAATAACTGCAGATCACCTGAATATATATCTTTTTCTATTTAAAGCATCTATTTTATTTTAAAGTATATCGAGCCTTAGCAGCCTGCTCATGAAACCTCTGGTCTGGTCTGAAGCAAGTACACAAGCAGCTGAGTTCTGCATGTGTCTGGTAACAAACCAGTGTAGCAGATCCACAGCTGGTGTAGATTGTTGTAGCTCTCTTGATTTTAACGAAGCTGTTGCGATGAATACCAGCTGAGAATCTTCTTGTGTAGTTCTGGAAGTTACCAGAAAGTATAATCCAAAAATACTAAATTCAATCCTAGCCCAGTTACAACAAAACAGGTGAATTAATTCAATATGTTTTTGTAGAAAACACTGCAAGCACGCTGAGTCAATTATATATTTTTATGACACCAAAGAAAAAATAGGCAGGGTTTGTAGGAAATCATGTTGCAACATTGTAGCAACAACGCAAGACCTCCTAGGAATGGAAAGTGGATTTATTTTAAATCTAAACTGATTGCAGCTATTCATGTATGCCTTCTTCCCACACCTCGGTGGTGGATATGTCGTTTTGTAACCTGACCACACTTACTTTCGCAATCCTGTCCCGCTTCAGCGAGTCACTGGGATTTACTCGCTGCCCTTTGCCTCATCTTGTGTGCCTCGAAGCTGTAGGTAGGTGTGTGCTGGGATCTTGATGACCTGTTAATGGAGGTGCTCGATTAAACACACCAGTCTTTTAAGTATTTTCCAGCTGGTTTTTCTTTCTGATGTTTCCACACCCAGATGTTATTCATTCTCCCTGCACACTAATATTAACATTTGTAGCAGTTTTCGACATGATAAGAATATGCAGAATATTCAGGATGTGCATGCTTTGGTGTACATATTATCCTTGTTTTACTTATCTAGATAAGGTTACACTTAACATATAATAAACTAGGAGTATATTGAAACATTCTGCACGATTATTATCTAACTTGGAGCTTGAGAGGTTATACAGAATTAGCTCTAATGATAGCTAAATAATGACAGCTATATTGTTACATGTAAGATCCTTTTTTTTTTTTTTTCAAAGAAAATGAAATGTAAAAAATAAACAATGAAAGAATTCCTAAACTTTCCTTAAATAAAAACTCTGCAATGGAATAGTTTCACTGGCTAGTGCTGAATTTCAAGATCTTGAAATGCAGAGTTGTTCCTTCATTTGTGAAAGAAAATTTTACACAAGCACATAAGTGATGTAATCCTTTTACATTATTATTCTAAGTGCATATTGCTCTACTTCTTGTAGAAGGCACACTATCTGGAGTAGGTATTAGCATATCAGCCCAAATTTTAACAGAAAATGAGTGATTAGTCTTTTTGTGGGTATATGCTGTAGTCTATTGATATGGAAAGCCAGACCTCATTCAAATAAATTTCTATTCCCATTAATTTTTAGGAAGTATAAGATTTTGCCTTAAAATATTGTGAAGATGCCTCTGCAAGCTGACAGTTGGCAATTCAATTACATGAGTTGCAGGGACAGTCTGTGAGTTAACTGCAACACATTATCATTAATCTGCTCTTGTCTGCTTTTGTAAGGTGTTCCCTACTTTAAACACAAGCTGTATATGCAATGTGTTACAGCGATTCCCCTGGTGTTATTTTTATTGTGTTATAGGCTAAATAGACACATAACACAGTATATAACTTGCTAATGTGTCAATTAATGCCACCTCAGGGCTGCAGTAAATTGCAAAGGCTTTTAAAACTGTGAATATGCATTTCATGCTAGTCTTAGGTTTCTTCCTTTTTCTCTTGTCCTATTTTCTGCCCTTTTTTTTTTTTCCCTAAATAGTCCATCTTAAAGCCCTCTGGTGCATAACAATGAATTGCCTTGAGGGAAGATAGTTGTTTAATGAATCTCAGAATATGTATTCTACACATGCAAGTATCATATTTTATTTGATTAAGCACTGTGTGTCAAGAGCTCCATAAATTCTCTCTGTATGCTCAAAACAGAAAACAACTTTTAATGAAATTTTTTGAGTAAACTTTATTTATAAGCCAGACTTATAAAACATAGGGAAAAGAAAGAGAATTTTCAAAAGAATATGATGAAATTTTAAAGACAACATATTTAATGCTATGAGATGTAAGAATAATTGTATTTCAGTACCTTTAAGAATCACTCTCTTTAACTTTTTGCTTTGTCTAGCAATATATTGTGCTTTGTTTAGCAGTATATTTCAAAATAATCTTCTTACCTGGTATAATGTACTTGAAACTTATACACAAACCAGTGTATGTAGATGTTCATTTGTTGAGTGGAAAACCCACAAATTGCTTGCTCACAGCTCTTAATCTCTACAATCCCTTAAGAATCCAAGCTTTGAAATTAGTTGCAGGCTCTATCAATTTTATCTGTTTAAATGGACAAACCTAATTACTACAGAAGAGCAATTGATTTTTAAATTACCACTGATTGCACAGTGGGTATCTCAGTGGGAAGACAGGTACATTCAGGCTCTCAAATGGAATCAATGTAATAATTAATCTACAGATTGACATACTCCATAGAAAGTTCCTCTTCTCTCTACCTTCTTCCTGTAGATTTGTTCCAATTGAAAAGAAATTTCTCATGATATAGAAGTGAAAAATTAAAATGCAATATAAAATTGCATATTCTGTGTCTAATATGTGAATTTTGAGTTTCTGACTTTGCACATTCCGTGCCATTTGCCATAGCTTAGGTGGCCTCTGAGTAATAAAATATTCCTTACATCACTGAAACATTAATTTGTGCAATATAATTCCAAGGTATATGTATGCATGCAGGAGCTAAAAATGACCTTTCATTAAATGGAAATTAATTCCTTTCATAGAATTAGTAAAATTAACATAAACAAAAACAGATATGGAGAAAACAAAACATGTTCTCAGTACTGTGCCCACTGCTGGGCTGCCCAGTAGAAGGTAGAGCTGGAAATACTGGAATGAGTCCAGCAAAAAGACAGCCACTAAGATAATTAAGTAGCATCTGTTCTGTGAGGAGAAGCTCAAGCCTCAGAAAGAGAAGACTTAGCAGGGATCTTATCAGTGTGTTTAAATAAATTTTGAAGTGGGAGGCAGGGAGGGAAGAAGCTGGAGCTGGACTCCTCTCAGTGGTTGCCACTGCAAGAGCAGGAGGCAAGAGGCACAGACTGAAACCCAGGAAATTTCACATAAATATGAAGAAAAAAAATCCCCAACTTTTTCCTTTGAAAATGGTAAAACATTGGAAGAGGTTGTCCAGAGATGTTGTGAGGTCTCCACCATTGGAAATATTAGAGACAAAATTAAATGCAGTTGGAGCTGATGGAGGTTTGAAAGACAAAATGGTCTAACATTTAAACTGGCTTATAGTTCTGTGGGACCACAGTTTAGTTAAGGAGAAGTAAATGAGCTAGGAACACAATAGTCAGAATTACTGCTGGACAGATCAGTTTCTGTGTCACTCCCTAGGAGAAAAGTGTCAATAAGAATATTTGTAACCAGTTATCCCCAGATGTAGTAGACAATACTGACTGATTACTGAATCAAATAGAGCTGATTCTATTCTAGAACTGATTTGATTTTTGAAGTGGTATGTGCACTAAAGAATGGCTGGTCATAAAAACAACCTTTTAAGTAATCACATACAGATAACATTTTGATTAGCTGCTGGATTAATAGAAGTTAGTCTTCAGGTTTATTGATTTCAAAAGAAAGGGTGAATTTCATGAAATTAGAATTCATTAGACCAAATTGTGGTCAGTAAGGAAAGCTAAACATCAGTGATGCGAAGTATAGTGGTGAAATAAGATTTACTGAAAATCAAGTATTATTAATCTTTTAAAAATAGATAACAAAAGGTTGTTCATTTACATAAATTTAAGAGAACATTAAGTGACATCCCTGTTCACTGAAGATAAAAGAGCAAAGGAGGATAAACCATGTATGGTTCAAAATGCATTGAATATTCAAAATGCAATTAATATTTTGCCTCAGTTTTCAATATGGGTCACTAGGTAGGTGAAAGGAGAGGGAAACTGAGAATCTTAAGCAGCAGCAAAACTTGTAAGGCTTGAAGTGAGACAATTAGGAAAGCTGTATGTTTATTTTTCCAGAAATGTAACAGCAGTAGAACATGAAACACTTGACCACCTGTGGCACCAGGAAATTGGATTTGATGAGCTACAAAATCCTTTCTATTCTTAAACTCCAATGCCCCTGTATTGACTTGCTCCAAAACTCCTATCTGTCAATGCAATTAGTTTTATCTACACTGCAGAGAATCTTGACAAATCAAATTGTCAAATTATCAAAAGCAATATGTTGAAATTGAATAGATGTGCTTAATGTCAACTAAAGTCATATTGCAGGAAGGATAAAATTATTAGTTTGGAGAAAAATACACTTTTGGCTTCTAAGGCTAGATACTTACTTGCATGAAATCTGTAGGACTGGATATTAAGGTAAAAGGTATTTTCCATCTCACAGTGCTTCACCCTTCTGAGTTCAGCTTTAAATTACCTTAACATGAGTAACAAAAAGAAGAAAATAGAAAATTGGTAAATTCTACACACATGCCAAGCCCTCCAGTTATGAGTACTCATGTCAGCCTACACATTTACTTGTGTGTCCTTGACTACTCCAGAACTGTCATGACAGTGTAACACCTTTAAATGCCAGCCTACATCTGTCTACTTCCCCTTTGCATTGGAGAGACAGGAAATGCTGATTTTTCAGGGTCCCACCTCATACTTCCATCCCATACAGATTGTCTACCTTCTAGCAAATACTATGGACATTGTCAGCTATTTGTACTTTAAATACTCTTAAGATGCCTTATTTGAAAATATATATCTTGGATGTCTAGTCAATCCTAAGAGCACCACGTGATCCTCTTAAAATCTGGAAGTACTTGTGTTTCTGTTTATCACAAACTGAATTTCATCTGTTCACCACCCCTGTCTATCCTTGCCCTAGTGGGTATGATGTGACTTTTCTAAGACAAAGTCTGAACTACTTTGTTTGCTTGACATCAGTCATCTGATGTCACTGCACAGACTGATAGCATAAGCAAGCTGCCAGGCTTAGGCACGAAGTTCCAGGACCTGTCTTCACCTAACATTCTTGAGTTAGCCAGAAATAGAAGACACTTTCTTGCTAGTTGTACTGAGTGTGCTGCCCAGAGCCAACCCTCAAAGATTCCACAGTCAAACAATATGGATAAATAATGTATTTGCCTTCAAAATTCACTGATACTTCATCTGCCCAGCAGTGTGATCACTACTGTTCAGTTATCCTGAAAACCCTGATACATTCTTTAGTTTCCAACTTCTGCTTTAATCCTTAGAAAGCAAATAATGTTATGAAAAACTTCTTGGACTCTATGGTCTGAATTTGGTAACTTTCCATTCAAGCCCTGGTTTAATTTAGTCAAAAGCTGAAGGTGCTTCACTATGTAGGGTCTGTCTTTGATCCAGCAAAAGAATGGCACAATTTTGCCATCCTATAATGAATTCTGAGTTTAGATGGAATGGTTTTTTTTCTACACATTTTTCACACATCTTTTGTATAATAGCAACTTAATAACTTCAAAAAGATAAGAAGACTTCATAACCTGTAGAAGTTCCACCAATGAATAGATAAATAAACAATCCCAGCACCTAAAAGTCAGCTGGCAAAGATCAATACAATATATAGAAAGATTAGAAACCAAAACACCAGTTCAAAGAGAAGGTTTCATTCTATTACTAAATGCTGACAACCGGAGTGAAAGGAAAATGGTTCCATGTATCCTATTACTTTCCTTAGCACTTTTTGGGAACTCAATGGCCACAAACCAGCAGAATCTTTTATGTTTTACCCAGGTTTATGAGTTGGAGAAAAAGATGCTCACTCAGTAGTCACAAACATCTTAATTTCAAGAGGAATGATTGGTTAACTAAGAATGCTGTAATTACCTGCTAATCAGGAATAGTCAAAGTTGGCCAATTTGTAATGGCTTTACTGCTCTTCACAGTCCTGCACCATCCTATGTTTTTGTCTGAGTCAACCATAGGATTCCTCTCAGTTCCACTCACGAGCCATGTCCTCATTCATATCTTCAGAATCTTTGTTTTAATGTCACAGCACAACTTCAGATACTTGTTCAGGAGTCTATCTATATTGATCACCAGAAGGAATACCAGATCTCCAGGCCACCTGCCAGTACCTTGAAAATGGCACTGTTTAGGAGAAAGAAAAACAACAAAAGAAAAATTACAGAATGAAACAAGAGAAGTTATAGAAACTATTTAGTTTCACTCCTGGTCTGAAATGATATCATTTTCTGATAGGGATCTCACAGTGCATGACATCATAAATCCAGCAATACATGCAGTAACAGCAGAGCAGAGCATTGTGATGCATGACCATAGCATTCAGCACTGTTTTTAAAACACTGTAGTGCAAGATAATCACAGAAATGCAAAGGAAAGACGATGTCCATACATACAGCATGATGAGACCTGGTGTTACAAATCATTTAACCCTCAGAAAAAAAAAAAAAACAAAAAACTGGCAAATTTCAAAGGCATATGTAACCCTGGAAGAGCATGAAACTAAAAAACTTAGGATACTGTTTTGAGCTCAAGTAAAGTAAAGGACACATTTCTAAACTCTCTCACAGAATGAAATGTCGTTTTCACCAGCCTGGGTATTGCAGCTTCTCATGTTCACTTCTAGTACTGAGAGGGGAAAGATGTACAAGAAAATGTATTCTGCAACACAACTTGCTGGATTGCTTCAGAAGCAGTCAACAGCATTTATTAAAAACAAAACCAAAACCAAAACCAAAAACAAACCACTGAAAACTGTGTACTGTATTTTATTCTTAAAACTTACAAAAATACATATAACAAACAGCATCAATTGACTTCATCCTCCCCAACACTGTTTTATTTTGCTTGCCTGCTGTCAACATCTATTTTCCTATTGAACAGCCAGCTTGTGACAATATTCTTAATGGATGAGATAAAAGTTTCTAAATTGTATTATACTCTTTGCATTTGAAGTGCTAAAGTTGTGTTAGCATTTTCATTATGAGCTCCTGTTTTGGCAGGGTTTAGGCTGCCACCATAAAAATGTATTTCTGACTTAGTCTGGCTATCTAAGATTGCTGTCTAAGGAATAATTAGATTATGCATAATTAAAAAGATATTTTTATGTGCACTTACATACATTGGAACATAGTTAATAAAGATTTTTAGTATCATGATCAAAGGCTGACTAGTGCTCCTTTCTTTACTACCCCATATCTTTTTTTTTTTTTTCCTCTACATCCCCTTCTATACTTAGCTGATAGAACTTTTCAGGTATCATCATCTCCAAGAGGATTCCAGTTATGTACTCGAAAGAAAAAATAAACAAAAAAAACCTTTGTATGTTTCTAAATATTCTCAGATATGTAACCATAAATTCATTTAAAAAAGGGAGAGGTTAAGTGCTGCATTAGTTTGCATGCTGAGGATTATGAAACTATAGTGGTACAATAAGGAATTGTTTTTGTATAAATTTAATTACATTTTTTTAATATATTATGAAGTCACCAAAATTTGTGCAAAGCTTACATTAGTGGAACTGGTCAAGAATTGCCTGATTAAACCACCTTTTAATTAGAAAATACTCATTCAATAAAACTATTTTTGACCCACCTATCAGTTTTAAAACAACTTTTTTTGGTGAAGTTATCTCATGTCAAGCATGGGTTTTTCCTGATTGAAACTGGAAAGTGAGACTGCCCCTCCTCCTGAACAAACAAATAGCTAAGACATTCATAGGGGATATGGAAAATCCCACTTTGCTGCTCTGCTCTGCAACTGGCAAACTGGAATTTAAACCCATGTGTCTGTTTGTGATGTGTGCCTGAGGCATGAAGCTGCTGATTGTTGTTGTTTTACTAGTTAAAAGAAAACAGCTCAGAGTTAACCTACTTTGCTGTTGAAGCTGAGATATCCTGAGATCTCCCCAGCTCTATGCACATAGCAGCTGTTGTCAGTGTAAATTAAAGCACTGCAGTCCCATAAAATATTGTGCCACGTTTACACAGGTACAAGTGATCCCACATTATATGAAGTAGCAGAAAGGCTGTCTCTGGAAGGGGTGGGACTTGCTTCCTCTGTGCTCTGCATACAGTCAGACTGAAAAACCAGAAGGGTGATTTAATGTCATTGAGTGGATATATTAATATTTAAAAAAAATAACTAAAATTTAAATGCCAGTGTATGTGAATGGTTCAAAGTACACATCCACAGTCTTGCAATGTCTGAATATATGCTCAACACACACACTGCAATCAAAAATCAGTTTGGCAGGGAATTCTGTGACAATACTGGCTTGAAACTCAAAGATATATTAAACCTCCTCCTAATATGAAAACAGTGCACAAGCCAAGATTTGTCAGTGGGCCGTGCTGTGCCCAAACTGTGGTTGTGTTTATGTCTATGAAGTAGATGATGAATGTGCATTTTGTCTTAATGATGAATTTGCTGCCTTATGGTTAATGAGGGAGATTCAGGTACAAAGTGTCTGGAATTTCTGTTTGTAAGATGAACCCTTATCTGTAGAGAATAATCAGAGTGAGGATCAGGATTTCAGGGTGCTGTGGTTTCTAGGGCAGCTTCTTACAGGAAAACAATGAGATGAGAAAGATCACAACAGAAGACCTAATTATTCCTTATTATCTTCTCTTTATTTTTTCCCCTTTTCTCCTTGATTCTTGAGAAGGATTTATTTTCTGGGGAAGCCATCCAAAAACATTTTTTTCTATTTTTGAGGGCCATATTTCCTACTTTCTCAATAGGATAAGTCAGCTGGTCTACCTTTCTCATGGAAAAAAAAAATAAAAACTTTTATTTTAATAGTTTAAAATTTTATTTATGAGGAAGATCAAACTATTTTCATTGTATTTTTGAACTTTAGGCAGATGATTTAGTAATGAAGAGGTTAAGTCTCCCATGTACCTAAAATATGTTCTTAGGAATAGATTTCAATTAGGTTAAAGCAGCACAAACATATCAAGCCTCTATATAACTCTATACAATTCCCTTTCAACACATTGCTAGTAAAGGATATTGATGAAAACAGTGACCTAAGAATTTTGAAAACCTCTGGCATAAATACTTCAGTTAAAAACAGAGGTATAGTGAGAAGTATGGGGAACTTAGGAAACCGCTTGGGGTTAATATTCCAATAGAGTACATGAAAGATTAGTCTGAAATTAAAGGCACTTTTCATATCTCTAGTATAACTGAAGCAATGAAAACAGTTGGTGAACATGTCACTCACTTTTTAGACATGTCTCAGCTGTCCATGTGCTTACCACATCACCCTGTTAAATTTTTAGTTTTTAATATGAATATCAATCCTTCTTTTCATAAATGTAACCCATAAATGCCAGAAATCCCTTAGGAGTTTTCTCAGACTTTATTTAATGCCCCACAAGAAAGGATGTAAAAGAGACCTTTCTTTTGTAAAGTGATCCTATAATTCTGTTCAATATCCATCATTTTCAAGGCCAAGTAATCATATTTAATGGATCCTAAATTACTTTCTGTCAGGCAAGGATTCCCTCGATAATATTAACCAGTACAGAGGGCTGACACTTGGAGGGCTGAAACTAAGAGGTTTTTTTATTGCAAGCAGCTTACAAGTACTTAGACAGGGGTGATGATCACTAGCCCTGCAGTAGGCAAGGGTCAGGTTTTCCATTTTGACCTGCGCTTTCAATGGGTTTTAACTAGGCTATAAATACTCAAATTGGTTTCTGCCAAAAAAGGAATGCCTAAGGTGACCTGCAAAGGATTTTTATCCATTGCTGTGTTTGTCTTTTATTTTTTTCTCTCATTTTTTTTTGAGTATGTGTGTTGTGATTTCTTATGGCATTTGAAGATACTGTCTGAGAACAGCAAGAGCAGGATGCTCTCTACTCTCTAAAGGAAAAGGAGCCAGGAGCCAAGGGTGACCAAAGGCAAGCGCAGGGCTGTGATTGCACTAACAAAGGTCCAATCCCATAAAACCCAAACCAGAGGACAGCAAGTCTGGTGGTGGCAATGAGGGTCAGCCAACAGTCCAGGGGTTGCCAGACAAATCCATGGTGGTGAGACAAGTGCAAGTCCAAGCTGTGAAAGCAAGTCAGTCAGTCAGGAACAAGTCTGGATCACTGGGGTACATGGCCAGGCATAGGTAAGGACCATTGGCAGTGATCAAATGAAAGAGCAGGGAACTGAACACAGCTTCTGAGCAAGGAGGGTTCAGCCAGCCCCCTTCTTACCATTTTTTTTTTTCATGCAGCTCTTTTCTCAACAATCTAAACCACAATTATGCAGCTGCACTGTGTCTGTGGCGACTTGAAAACAGAGAAATCCCTTGGAGCAGGGTGTGAGGCTGCACTCAGAATACTGGTAAATGTCTGCAAGTTTTTTCCTGCCTCAGATTTTGTTACTTTTTTCATATACTTTGCTTTTTCTGCTGAAATTTGTAAGAGTCCAGATAAGCAGCATCATGCCTAGTCTTTCATCTTGAGTAAAAGTTTTTGTAGAGAGGAGTTTGTTGTGCTGTGAAGAGGTGGCTGGGAATGCATCTGCTCTATGAAGTGCCTGAATTTTACCTAGAGTGCTTTCACTAATTCAAAAGTTATGGAATTGATATTTCAAAAATTATACTCTTTGTCCAACAAAAATATTTAATAAAAGCTACTTAAATTCATTAGTCAAACATTATGAAAACACTTTCCATCTCAATTTTTTCAGTAGAGAATGGTACTGAATATTTCAGGATATGAAAGACTGGGTCTATATGGTCTGGACTGGATTTGATAATAAGCACGTGATTTTCTGCACTGTCAAATGGAAAATAACATATTTATTACCTCTATTGTACAATAAGATCCAGGACTAATGAGGAGGAAATCTGCTCTACGTTACTGAAATTAAGGATCAATAATGGGATACACTGAAAACAGCATTGACAATCTAGTTTTTAATAAGATAGATGTTAAGGATCTGAGTGACATTTCTCAGTCTGTTTGCTAAAAATTTCTTTTTCATTACAAATTAGTCATTTAAAGGATGGTCTTGCTCCCATATGTAGTTGCTTACAAGGGTGAAGTAACCCTGGGGTTTCCCTGGTGGGAAATATCATTCATCTCCCACATAAAAATGGTTTCATGGTCTACTACAGAGAAAAATATGACATTCCAACTTCCTCTGTGCTTCAATTTGTGTCTGAGAAATGGAGAGATTAAATATTTTCTTGATAAAAAAAAATAAAAGCTTTAAAATAAAATTTTTTATTACTTGTGCAGTGCTGAAACAACATGGTACTTGGTGTCACATCATGCCTGGGAACAAACATTCCTGCTATGTGGAGAAAATACAATAGCTTCTGTCAATTCTGCCAAAGTCACATTCTGCAGACATAGCTACAGGTGGTGCTACCAGATCTCAAGTCAAGGAATTTCCAATATTTCTGCATTCAAAGCTTTTTCTGTATCATCTCCATAACAAACAAAATAGAGAATAACTATCCTTTTCATCTGCCAAATAGTAGTCACATTTTATTGTAAGTTTCACCTTCCATTTTTCTTTTATAATTTCTATGAATTTGTACTCTTTTGTACTCAATCAAGCTTCCACCCTTGTCTCTGATAACTGCTTTATACAGATGGTACAGAATTTATCAGAACTGTACAGATACACCTAGGAATCTCACCACTAGATGATCAAAGACTTTGAATGGAAAAAGCTTTTTCCATCATCCCAAACTACTGTATTCAGGTGAAGAAAATAATGTTCCTCAAAAGTAACATTATTTCACAGAAATATTTTTTTCTTTTTGGGGGACTGACAGGTTTGCCAATACAGGAGAGAGTTTGAATTAGTGATGAGCATTATGCAGAAGTCTATGAATGTAGACATAGCAAAGAAAATAACCTTTTACAATGTCATATGAAGCACAATGAAGAGAATTTATCAGACTACTTTTTTTTCAAGTATTCAGGTAGAAGCAAATAATTCTGTTAACATTTTATTATTTTATTCTGTTTACAATTTATTACATGAAAGACTGAAAACAATGAAATCTTTAAAAAGAGTTTTATTAGGAGATAGGAGCAGGAAAGGATAGTGGGAACAGTTGTTAAAGCAGTTGAAGGAGGCATTATGAATTTGATGGTCATAGAAGAGTAAAAAAGTGGGAAGAAATGAAGCTGAGCAATACCAACATACCCAACTAGTTTTCCTTAGAGTCAGGACAAAAAAGGCAATGGGAAATCACTGACACAAGTGGAGCACCTAAGAAATTTTCTGTGAAGTAAATATTCTTAATATGTATTCATTCTTTGAGCATTTACATGAGGTCTTCTAGAGGTGATGATTTAGTTTACAGGCCTTGGGTGGGGATGGGGAAGATGTTAAAATCCATATTTTTCTCCAATTTAGTGGCCAGGGACTAATACTCTGAAGTGCAAAAGGCAGAAAATGTATATCTGACTTTGTTACCTTGGGCCAATACCCTAACTAGCAGGAAATTAGGTTCTTTTGCAGCACCATTATGGTTTTCAAAAGTCTTTCACTTATTCAAAATGTAGAGAAGAACAAATGTAAAAACTGCTACAGCAAGAGGAATTATTGTTATCTTTGTAGCTATACGTTCTTTAGCCCTGCTTTTACCACTTCTGGTATTTTAAAGCATAATCCATTTCATACACATTTTCCAGGAGAAAATCAATATAAAACTCTAATCTGAGCTATAAGTAGTTGCTACACTGAGAAAAAAGTTTGATACACTGAACTGCTCAACCAAATAAATAATTTAGATAACTGAGTCAATGGTGCTGAAAAGTAAGTCTTCATTAATGGACATCACTGAGAGAGCAAAGAAAGCAAAATGAATCATCAGTCTATTGCCTTTAATAATATGATTAAAGAAAGAAGGTACTGAATTATTAAGAACAGTGGGGATGGAAAAGAAAAAGAGCAAAACCCATAAAAGTACCAGTTTGCAGAATGATGATGAACTGGATACTCTTGCTATTCTAAAGGGGTTTGTTTTTCTTTTAATTTTATAGCTCTTGTAAGCTGACAATTACATAGGCCTTGATTCTCTACCTAGCAAAATCACAAGCATCTCCTTCCCCTCAGTTTCATATAAATCAATGATTTATGTAATTTACATATAAAAGTGGATTAGCAACTGAGTCTTCAGAGGCCCCTGAAGTAGTATTACCATCAAGTTCTATTCCTTTAGAGGTTAATAAGAAAACTCAGAGAGACCCTAATGAGGACAGAAACTACCTCTAGGATTTTGAAGCTAGGAGAGGAGGGTAACTTACATAGTTTTTTCTTTTCCAGAAAAATAAAGATGAATTCACAAAATTTAATTCCACGAGAGAGGAATATTTTAGAGTGACAATAGTATGCTTTGAAACCACCTTCCAGATAATTCCACAAAGCCAATTCCCTTAGATTCCCTCAGGCATTACTTCAAGAAAAGTCTAGCTTTACTGCCCCTTTTTATTTGGCTTTACAGCTGGATATTGTTCTTCATATACAAGCTTATGTGTAAACTTAAATGGGATATACAGTTCAAAGATTCCTTGTATGCTGGACTGGTTTTGCTCTCACAAATGATCCGAGTCTGCTCGCTGGATTTAGAATCCCTAAGTAATTATACATTTGGATTTAGTTTTAGATTTGCAACTCTTCAAAAGAATATTGTAAAAAGCTGAGGTAAGTCCTTGTCCATGACATCTGTGCATAAAGACTTGCTCAGATTCACTTGGTTATCTAAGTACGTGCTTTTTACATGCCATTAAAACATGATGAAAGGGTATGCTGGGGATTCTATATTTTAATTTGATTTGATCAGTTGTTAACTTTTATTCCTTCTGAATTGGACATTCTAACAGCAAGGGTAACCTCATTTGGTGTACTACAGAGACCTCTGTTATCACTATTACTAAATTCCATTATATAAAAGACATAGATTTATTTATTTTATTTGATTTGATTCTATTTTTTATTTCTATTCTCATAAATTTACCTTGTGCAAATTACATTTACATGCTAGCCTTTTCTGTCTAACCATGTAGATATAATGCTATAATCTCTGCCCTCTTCCAACTGCCCCATGTTTTGTTTCTTTCATCCCTTTCATTGGGCTGCATTGTGTTTAAATTGCATTGTTAGCTATCCTAGGAAGAACAGAGAGAACGCTGTATGTTTATAGTACTACAAAAATAATTAATAACTGCGCTCTGATCCCACTCATAAAAAATCCTTCATATCCCTGCCCTATATTGAAAGCATGTGTTATAAATTGTCTGAAGAAACTGCAGATGCCGACTGCAAAAAGAAGTAAAGAACATGGTCACCAGCAGATACCTTCAGTGTATGGCCCATACAGCAACTCTTATCACCTCATATGTCCGTACCCGGGAAAGGAATAGTTTGATCCTTTGAGCAGGTTGCCAGGACAACCTGTTCGTGTTTTGATCCTTATTTAAAAGAGTGAGGAGTGAGAAGAACATACATCAGTAACTGAATTGCCTTCACAAATTTCACCTAAGCAGCGGGATACAAACAAGGCGCTCCAGCTCTACATCACTGATGAAGCTCATGCATAGATACTGGAATATGTTGTTTAATGCAATGCAGACACAAGTTTGTGTACTGTAGTAATGACTGTGGTATTGAAATCTCTGTATGGCACAGTATTCTCAGTATAAATCATCACTCGTTCCAGAAGGAGCAGCAATGGAGCTGGATGGGTATCTATTGCTTATTATCACTTCCCATGCAAGAAACAACGGCTGCCAGCTGAAGCTGACAGAGCAGCAAGAACAAACAATAGGGTGTGGTTTGCTGGTTTTCAGAAGTGGCTTATGCCACTATAGAAAGGACAGAAGATTAAAACAACTATTTCAATAGTTATAAATGTAGAGATCCTGTCAACTGTTAGCATTCAACTGAATCATTTCATGCCATCTGAATATGCATTCTCCAACCGATTCTTTTTTTCCTAAAGTATGACAAGTACAAAAAACTCCAAGGTATAACTGAATGGCAAATGTCCAGAGATCCCCACAGAAGATCAAGTGCTCTTTTGTTGTCTTTTTGCCAGAGACGGTAGAAAACGGCTAAATAAATTCTCCTCCCTCAGTGTGGCATTTCTGGTTTATTTCCATATTGGCAAACTTTCTTCATTGTCTGAGTCAGAGAAAAAGCTATCTCTAATGTTTGTGTTGGAGCTGAGAGCTTTGCTTAACCCATTGCATCATACATTTTAGAGTGCCCAGACCCTAGATTCCTCTATATTAGATTCACTTTTAATACAGTTCATTTGACTTGGTTGCAACCCCTAAAATGTGTTTGGGGATCCATTTCTAATTTTCCTATCTTGAATTTTTCCCATGTCTCCTAAAATACAGTATTTCATGTGGTTGCACCACTGCAGCTGGTTGGTTACCATGAATTTCAGTATGTTACTGACTGTATGAAATCAGCATGTTGGCAGGCCAAACACATCTTCCTGTACCTGGAAATTCACTTTGTGAAGCTTCAGAAAAATAATAATAAGTAATTATCTCTGTTTACTTCAAAAACACAGAAAGGATTCAGTGACAATAGTTGTTGTCAGCCTAATACGCTTTAGCACCTGTTAAATAGAACAGTATCTTGACAGTGGTATGATTAGACTTACCAGCAGACTAATTAAGACTGCATAAATCCCCAATAACATACATACCCTATTCAGAAACATCCAAAGCAGTTAAATCTACAAGTGACAAGTGTTGGTTTCACTCAGCTCAGGTGAGGAAGAATGAAAACTGGAGAAAGAGAGAGCTTTGATAAACAGGATCATCAGGTAATCAATTATTTCTGTTATGTCATCTCTGCCTTTCTACTTCAAAAGAACTTTTGGCAAAGAGACTTCACAGGCAATGTGTAGTTGGACATAACATAGTATTCTAATTAAGTATATTACAATGAAAGATAATTTAATTTTTGTGCTTTAGGAACATTTTACTGTGTCTAATAAAAAGATGATGGTAACATTACAAGAAATTTTCTGGTGTTTCTTTGGCAGATCCCTCAGTTATATAATAATTTTCTAGAAGTGTGGCTTTTAACTTATAGACATCAAGACCATAGTTGGTGGGTGTAACAGTCACTGAATCAGTATCTTAGGAGAAATAAAGCCCTTCTAGGGATTCTGAAAATAGACCATGATTTGAACTTGCCTTAATATTTCATTCTGAACTCCAGAGAATGACAACTGGACAGTAGTTATTCAGGTAGTAGAGGCTGATGCTGACTAGCATCCCAAACTGAAGGTATTAAAGGACCAAAAGTTGTCAATTTTTTCAGGATATTATCTGAAAAAATCATCTTGGCTTCTGTAGTCAGGTGATATTTTAGAACGTGCAGGAAACTGCCCTAAGGGCAGCTGTATGTCTGGTGATAAAAGCCTTGCAGTGCTGAATCTCTGACCTTCTTTTGAAAACTTTAGGTAGCCTGTGGGCTCAAAGACCAAAAGTTATTTGAATCTATGGATAAACAGCAGACCCAGTTTTTGGAATTAATATCTCTTAGGGGTAATCTCATTTATCCACATCAGGCACTACATTATATGAAAGGTAATTAATAAATTAATAAAGAAGGGAATATTACATTTTCTGTAACATCTGCAACCCCAGAGTCAGCTCATCCAAAACTAAAACTATCTGGTTGTCAACTTTATCATCTCACCCAAAGGAAAGCTGACAGCTTTTAGATAATCTACTTTCTAAGTCCTTCTGCAGAGAGCTCTTCCCTTGAAGCCTGATGCATGGTTTTTTGGCAATTGCAGGTGAATCAAAACTTGGACACAAAACAGGCTCCATCAACTCTTCTCACCAGGTATTTAATGAAGTTCTAACAGCCTGGGTTTTCCATAGTTGATGCTCAACAGTAGCGTTTCTTCTGTAATGGTTGATCTAAAAAAAAACCCCACCAATCACTTTTGCATAACCTTACTGGGATTACTTGATCCAGTGGGCTTTCTCCAGTAATATTTTTTACTTTCAGTCTGTCTATAGTGAGAAAAATGAGGCTCTCTGTCATATGGATTCAGCTTTCTACATTTTAATCAGATGCCCGTCAAATGCAGACAAGGCATAACAAATATTCATGACAATAAGGCAAAAATCTCAGACTTTGAATTACTTTAGCAATTCCAAATGCTCTCTGAAAAACAGGGATGCAACTAGAATCTCAATTGAGGCCTGATTCATCACATCTGTATTACTGACTGTTCTAGAAAATAGCCTGAAAGCCTGAATGTGTGCCTCTGTGTGTCTTGAGGATGTTGTAAAAATTTTCTTTTTCCTTTAAGAAAAAGCTGCTGTATACAAAGTTGCATGCAAACCTAGGCAAAAAAAAAAAAAAAGTGGAAAATAGGTATTAGACTGTTATTAAACAAAGTCCTATTAGATTGTTAGTACTGCAATGCAGAATGTAATTTCCAGACTATATTTTCCTAAATCAAGATTTTCAAGATCAGTAGTATTTTATGATGCAAATAAGGTGTTACAAAGGAAGACAAAAGCTATACACTGTGAGAATAGTGCCTCTGCCACCTGTGCCCCTTCCTTGTCTTTCTCACCACAGATCAGATATTAATGCTGTGCTTTAAATACACAAGACTGTTTAAATCACATCAAGCCCTCTTCAGGAGAATGTTAAACAAACAGAGAAACAGTTAACCTAACATTTATCAGCACACACACTGGCAGAAACAGTCTCAAAGAGATTGAATAAATCACAAAGCTGTTTCCATCTCCTCATTAATATTTTTTTTTTTAAATTCGACAACCAGTATGGACAGACGACTGTCTTAAGTGATCAGTAGTAAAAAATTCATAAATGCCAGATTAAGAACAGAAATTACATGTTCCAGTAAAACTCCACAATGTGATCAATTTGGCACTCATTGTTTATAAATATTTTATAATATTTGTACTTAGTCACTGTGTAAGACAATAGTAGTTAAGCTGTGTCTGTTCCAAACAAAGCTAAAAGAGTTTGGAGCTATTCCACCCTCCAATATTATAGTAATTCTTATCTTTTAAATTTGTCCGAAATGGAATAAAATTATCCAGTCATGCTGTGCAACAATATTTTCTCAAATGTGTATCAACTCTTTTGGAGACCTGTTTATTTATATTCTACGTATTAAACTGTTTTTCCAGAGGAAGATGGTTGGAAAGGGCTGAAAGGGAAGGAAAAGAATCTTGTTCAAATATTTCACAATTCACTCAAAATCTAGTTATATGCTGAGTCCCTACAGTTTGGTAGATCTTACTCCACCTTTGATCAAGTCACACATGGTCATTCCAAGCTGTCAGGCAGCCCTCATTTCCTCTAAGAACCCACACAGGTCATGTCTGATGGGGCTGCTGCAATACAGAAATCACAGGTTTTGGGTTGAGAGGGGCTGCTTAGACAGTCACAGTTATAAGTCTGCATTGCTGCCTCTAGGAAAAAAAAGGCTATACAGTTTCTAACAAAATACTGCTATGGCTTGATGTAATGTAAACAACACATTACTAACCAAAAGTATTTTCTGAACATCCTTTAAATCTTTCTAGCAAGGCGGTCCAAACCCTTTTAATAATTTATGTGTTGTTCAAAACTCAAATGAAGTCAAAAATCACAGCAATCCACAATGGTGTCCTAGAACTGTTGTGAAACTTTCAGGAAGTGGTAGCTATTTTGTGGTGTCTTCTGAGTCTATTTTTCAATCCCACCTAGTGTTCAGAGCAGCATGGAAACACTTCTACCTCCCTGAAATCAGGCAGGTGTAGATCAAACACTGTACATATATCAGAGCTTTACAGGGGAATTGCTGGTAGGTCACTGATATGCAAAGCTAACCTTTAATTGTCTTCAAAAGTTTAAGGATCATTTAAATTGCAATTCTACAGGGAAAGGAGGATGGAAATGTGAAATAAAGAGTCTGTGGGACTGATTCATGAAAAAGTTACAGACCATTTACATAGGAAAGGAATGCATGAAAATCCTTTACAGTGTGCCTATGTGATTTATTAAATTCCTTTTCCGTGTGTAATCGGTTAACTGCACTTGAAAGGTGTAGATTCAAGAGATGAGAGCAAAAGGCTGAAGAAAATGAGGTAAAGCATTGTACCTTGCTCAGGATTTGTGCCCAGCAGACAGACAAAAAGGTAACAGTGGTGATCACAGAAAACACTTTTGAGATTCACCAGTCTTCCTTTAAAGAGCTTCTTGACAGTGAGCTCATGAGTACTCAGAGTTCTCTGTCATAAAGGAAAAAGAAATGCTGCTGTACTGGAACTTGACTAATGATGCTATGTTAGAGTTTGTTTGTTTGTTTTGATGGTAGTGTTTTTATAGTGAGATTTCATTATATTAAAAAACTGGGAGTAGCACAATTGTAATTGAACAGTCAAAGGAAGATCCATCAAACCTAAACACTCAGGATGACTTAAAATATTTTCTCCTACTTACTGATCTTTTTTTCAGCATCTTTGTTAGCCATGAAAGCACTTATGTCAGACAGAATCACCAAGAGATAGAAATTTCCCCTCTTTTTGTGCAAATCTACTACCAATGGCTTATGGAGGGGTCATAATCACTTGCTTATTTTGCTCTGCCTCATTATTCAAACTGGAACTGTTATCTGTAGCTCCCCAACATGCTTGTTGACTGTGTCTTACAGGTCAGGGTTCAGGATCAGAGATTAATTAGCATTGATCAGAAAGGGATAGTTACCACTCACTCACTGATGCTTTAAGTAGGAATTTCCTTACTCACATTACAGACTAAATGGTTTAATATCACATTAGATAACACTTTTTTATCACAAGGCAGGTTTTGCAAAGACAAGTCATTGAAGAACAGGGTAGATATCAGGCCTCACCAAAATGTATGTGAGAACTTCTTTTAACTCCCCATGAGTGAAAACTTGAATGGCTAAGGAAAATGTAGACAGATGGCTAAAGAAACTGCAAGAGAGAGAGAGAGAGAGAAAGAAAGAGAGAAAGAGAGAAAGAGAGAAAGAGAAGAGAAGAGAAGAGAAGAGAAGAGAAGAGAAGAGAAGAGAAGAGAAGAGAAAAGAAGAAAAGAAAAGAAAAGAAAAGAAAAGAAAAGAAAAGAAAAGAAAAGAAAAGAAAAGAAAAGAAAAGAAAAGAAAAGAAAAGAAAAGAAATGCAAAAAGTTATTTGATAAATAGATAATGAAGAGAAGGGAGTCTGGAACATTTGTTAATTTGAAAAGAGAACAGGAAGCTTTTTTAGGAAAGCAGGAAGTCACCAGAGAAGGAAAGAGAGCAAGAATGCAAAAAAATGCCAGCATCTCTTATGCCATTGCTGAACTCTAAAACTGCATGAGCCAGCAAGGGAAGAAGATATTCAGCCAATCCAGAGAACAGAAACCTGCATTGATCCATATTACCACGAGCTGTGCTGGAGCCCAGATGAACAGGACAAACTGAATGGACTCTGTGTGGCCTGAAGGATGTGCAGGACAATCAAATTGGGATGTGTCATGGCATATGTTAGAGAAATTGAACAAGTATGCATGAAAAACATGAAAGAGTGAACTGAGGTGTGTGGGTTGAGCTGGCATAGAGGTAGAATGAATTTCTGCACATATCAAACAAATGGTTTGGTTGTTTTTATGATTTAGAAGATGAAAAAGGAGCTTTTTTTACCATTGTTTTGCTTAGCAACAGTAACAAAGACAAGTACTCAGCTGGGACTGTCATTTGCTCAGCTCATTAAAATATTAAGAGAGAACACATCTTAGCAGAGCTCTGAGCCTGCAGAGCTGCCAAAATCAGGTTCCCAATACGCAGGGAAGGAGTACTGAGAGTTTTTCTCCTTTTCTCTTTTACCCCTTATTGTCATCAGTCTTGAAGCAAAGTGCTTCCTGCTGTTAGTTTTCAATAGGTACTTTTCTCGTGTCTCAAGTAAACAGGCCTGGGGCACCATGTTCCAAGGCTTCTTCCACAAATAGTACAGATTAATGTCCATCCCAGGAGACCTGTTCTAAAGGGTTTCTTTTCCTTGAGTCCTCCTGTAGCCAAAGCAATTCAAAAGTTCACCTGCCTGCCATGACAGCCTGATTTATATGGGATGGATAACAGAACCAAAACTGAGAAGATAACTGAAGGATCTGAAGATATTGCAGCTTGTTTGATTGTTAGAATGTGTAGTGTAAAGGAGGAATTCTAGTAATTTCAAGGCATTTTGACTGACTATAAATTCTGTGAGTGTTGCTGTGGTCGGTTGACCCCAGCCAACAGCCAAGCACCCACACAGTTGCTCACTCATTTTTCCCCTCTCCCAAGTGAGATGGCAAAGAAAACAGAAACAACAAAAGTGAGAAAAGCTGTGGGTCAAAGCAAAAACAATTTAATAGGTGAAGAAAAATGATGTGATGTCAAGTGATGTAAAGGCAATCACTCACCACCTCCCACAAGAAGACTGATGGCAAATCAGTGGCCACCTTCAAAGAATCTCTCTTTCTTTGCCTTCTACCTCAGCTCTTACTGCTGGGCATGGCACCATATGGTACAGACCATCCCTTTGGCCACTTCAGGCCAGCTGTCCCTGGTGTTCCCTCCCAGCTCCCTGCCCATGCCCTGCCCACTTGCTGGGGGACAGATTTGAGAAAAGGTAAAAGCCTTGATACTGTGCAAGCAGGATTTAGCAATAGCCAAAACACTGGTGTGTTATCATCACTCTTTTAGCCACAAAGTCAAAAAGGCAAAAATTGACTATACTAACAGCAACAAAGTAACTCAGTATCTCTGAGACCCAGTACACTAGCTATGGTGAATCTATGCACTCATAAATTGTGAACACAGCTGGTACCACTAGAAAACAGAACAAAATGAAAGAGTGAAAATACTGATTTTAAAATGTGGCTCTTTTAATTTCAAATTGTAGTACAGTCTCTCATACTTAACACTTATTGCCTGACCCCACCTATAAGCTGAGGAAGAGTAGTGGCTTTCATAACATAAAAAAAGTATTGTCCTGCATTTTCTTTTTTTTTTTTTTTTGTTGCTCCCTTTTAATTTAGGTTACCTTAGCTGTTTCTCTTCTTTCCACAACTTCATTTTTCTTTTTCTCCCTGGTACATTCCCTTCTTTAAGCTATCCATAACCAGTAAACCAGTAGGTTTCACTACTGCTCTCCTCCAGCTTTGGAGCCAGTGCATTCCTCTCTGCCCTCCAAAGAGGTGGAATGATCCCTTGCTTTGGAGAGACAGAATTTATCTAGCCATCTTCTCAGCTCCTAACTCCAGAAAGATATGCTTTAAATATCCAGTATCCTAAAAGAAATTACTAGATGTAGCCTCCTAGAAAATACTCCTGATGTCTTGGACTCTTTGTTTTCTGTGCTGATGCAAACTATGCTGCTTACTGGCATTCACTTTGGCCCCACTTGATCAAAATGTATAACCATACACCTAAACATCTCATCAATATCAGGAAAGCATATTTTGATAGCAATTTTAATGTACTTCAGGGAATGAATTCCTACAGTTACATCAGTATTAAAAAAAAAGTTATCCCAATGTCAATGCTGTAACTCTCAAGGAAAAGAAGGCTTTCATAAGAAAATAGGAGTAACACTGGCAGTTTGATACAAAATAGCGCAGAAACATGAACACTTGTGGAGGGTTGTGGGTGTTGTTTTGTGTTTTTTTTTTTTTTTTTTTTTTTTTTTTTGTTTGTTTGTTTTTTGTACTGAGGAGACTGTACCTGAAATAGAAAAGACTGAGAGAACAAGCAGAGAAAGAGAAATTGTTGGGACTTTTTGGTTCCTTGTATAATTAGCCACTGATCCATTCCTGAAAGGGAGCCCAGATGTTGAAATACACTTAAAAATCATTAAAAAAAAAAAAGGAAATAGTCTTTCAATACCAACCATGGCTAGAAGTTTTCAGGTTTTCCTATGAACACAGTTCTTCTCCTGCTCAACAGTCATAGTCAATTGTTAATCAACAGCATGACAAGATCTTACCAATGTGACCTGCATTATCTTATTCTGTACTCATCTGAGCAATCGATAAACTTTATTGGAATGCTATTCTTCCAAGCTGAGTTCGTAATTTCACAGCTGTAGTGGAGCACATTGTAGTAGAAGGGAATACAGGTGACCTCATTCCTGATAAGTAACAGCTGTATTAATTACCCCAGTCAGCCTCACCCCTGATGAGTCACAGCTGTATCCAACAAAGATAAGTGTGAGAAAAGAGAGTGGGTTAGCTGGTGAGGGGAATCATGATGGATAAGGAACTTGAGAAAGGAGGAATGAGAGGATCATGAAGAAGGGGGTCCTGCAGCAAGAGTGTCACTGCTGTGAGGTCAGTCTGGGTCTGCAGCCATAGTCTAGCTGGGTAAAAGCCTGCATTCAGAGTCTGCAAACTAATACATGCAGTCAGAGTTTAGCAGGAAATAACCAAGTCAGAGGCTGCAAGAAAAACCTACAGCAGGAGCTTGCTGCAGCCAGAGTCAGTGAACAGTTGGAGTCAGGATGGCTGAGCTGTAAAGAGGAAGAAACAAGGCCCCTTTTCATGCTGTAATAAACAAGAAGTTTGTGTCTCAGCTTATTTCTACTCTCGAACAAGAGGGCTGCTGCAACAGCATATGTCTTTGTCCTTATAGCAAAGGATTAAAATAGCTCATTTCTCATATTTGGTTCACTGCTGGAAGTTATTTTCTGTTGTCCTTCTCAAAGGCTTCTGGGAGAGCTTCTTGATACCAGCAATGCAAGAATCAGGAGGGTAGCTCTGTAAATAAACTATGAAAAGTAGTTGGGCAAGTCCATCTGAGACAAATAATTTTTCTCGTGAACTGGGAAGTGGCAATATAAGGATGAACAGGGGTTTTAATATTTCTTTGGATTCTAGTTCTAACAGTTAACTGACATGTGGCCTGACTTAGACCCAAAAGAGATACACACACCAACATGTGTCACTTTCAGAAAACTTTAGCTCACATATCCTATAACAGCATCACAGATTTCCCCTGAGCTCTGGTGTTCCTTGGCACATCTGCAGAGGAAGAGAAAAAAAGATATTTAGGGGAAGAAAAGCCTAAAGACTCTTCTTACAGCTACAGTAAGCTGTTCCTCAGCTGCTTTTATCAGAGGGCGATTCTGAGTTGACATGCGATGAGAAGGAGGTGAAGTATCTTCTGTTTTGCATCCCACCCTGTGCCACTGACTGCTGCTCCATCTCTCTAGGTGTAGAAATTGGTACCCAGTAACAGCAGTGACACAAAACATTCAAGACTGGATTGACAGATAAAAACTTACATCATGAACCAGACACTGAACTAGGTCAGTGATTGATGCCAACAGCTAATACTGATTCAAAACCCTCCTGTGGGTTTTACGTGCATTTTATATCCATTAGATTATGGTTGTCCTGTATCCCAGTAAACTATATTGCATCATAAGAGAGGAGAGTGCTGTTTCTTCTCTGGTTTGGTAGGAGGAGACTAGTCATGACTGTCTATGACTTCTGAATTACACTGAGCTGAGAGCAAGGCATCTGAGTGCTTCAGTTGCTCTTGCTGCCTTAGCATGTACCTACACAATATCCTGGGAAATTGATAGAGCTGATTTAAGGAATGTGATCTGTGTTGCACAATGTGCTTTATGAATAAACCAGGTATATAATCTTGGTCTTTGGATTCTACTAGATGTCAAGTCAGCTCTGAGTTAGAGGGTGCTCTTTTATCTGCCTTCCACCTGAGCTGTGACCAACACAATCAACGATCTGAGAGAGCAGCTCCTGCCAGAGCTGTTAGGACAATTGTGTTGGAACAGTCAGAAAAGAGTGGTACAGCAGATACTTATATTGAGGTGGCCACTTGAGCCGGTTGTCTTGCTTTGAACCCTTTTGACCTCCAGAGAGGTACAATGGTCCATGGCTGACAAATCACAGGAATGTCTGCCAACAGGATCCTGTTGATGACTCTTCCTAGGTCCTGTCTTCCTATTGTTTGTTTGTGCTCTGGGCTTTCAAATTTCAGCTGGAAATTCAGTTGGGAGCTAACACGGATGATGACACAGGTAGGGTAAATGCCAGCCACAGTCTCTGGTGTCTGCACTTCCTGGAGATGTACTTCTCCCACACAAGGGAGGCTGTGAAATAAATACCTGTGATGTGGTTCTGCAGTGCCCTGCCTGCCTGTGCTGCTTTGAATATTCTACTTAACAGGCCCGGAGACTCAAGCAAAGAGTATTCTGGAATCTCAGTGATCACTAGGACTGTCTACTCTTGTTTACATAGCTTCTAAATCCTTCCTCCTGGGAAGGGTCCCCTTCCTGAGTGGAGTGGTTCTAGGAGCACAGGTGCAGCCCAGGCCCTGTGTGCAGCACCACGATGTGCCAGTACAAAAGCATCTCCAGCAGCCTGCTTCTTTCAAATGCTTCGCAAGTGGCAAGTCAGAAAACATTAGGTTTTGGTGGAAGGAAAACAGCTGTTTATTTTATTTTATTTGAATGATGGTGCGGAATTTAATTCAGCAAAGACACGAAGTATGTTGGTAAATTGTGAGTGTCTGTAGGTGGGTGTGTTGGTGGGTGTAGGGAGCATATGGAAGAACTACAGCACGAGAAAGCAGCCGACAGAAGGGGTTTGAAGTGTCTAAAGCAGAGCAGACTTCTCTTTTCTTCCTGCATTTTAACTCTCCCTTTGGCACCAGTTCAAGCTGCAGCCTCATTCTCTCTCCCTCCTGGTTGATACATTATACTCGTATCTCTCAGTATTTGCTGTGAATGTAATTCTTGTATTTATAGTTCTATGTCCGAAAGGTAAACACAAAACTGACTAAAACAAACCCTTAAGTTTGCAAAGCAGCAAATGGTGTGGTAAGGGGGGGGGGATATGTGTCTGTGCGTCCATGACACTTCATGCATCAATCAGGAACCTTACGTACTATCATTAATTACGAATCGTAGCTACCGTGCCCGTTCCCGCCCAGCTGCAGAGCGAGGGCCAGGCCCCGGGCCCTGGGGCCGCCATGGGGCCCGGCCCTGCGGCGGCCCCTGGGCGGCCCCGTGCTGTTGCGCGGCGCGGACGGGCGGGGGCAGCATTGCCCGCGGAATGGCGGCGGTGCCGCGGCCCGGGCGGGAGCGGGGAAGGGACGAGGGAGGGGAAGCAGGAAGACGAAAACCCCTTTTTTGTGCCCCTTCGGAGGCTGCCGAGGGTTGCTTTGCGGCGTGCTCGGACTCGCCTTTACTGCCTTTCCCTTTCGGGGATGAGTGTGAGATTAAAAAATGCGGTCAGCACCAGCAGCTGGTGTCCGCTGCGGCGACAGGGACAGCTCTGCCTGGGAACGGTGACAAAGCCTTCGAAGCGGGATTCTTAAGTTGTAAAGCGTGTGACCTGTAACGAACTTAGGAAAAACCCAGGACCTGACCCTGAAGCCCAGGTCCGGAGTACTGGCTGGTTGGTGCTCTGAAGGTGGGCCCCGCAGCCAGAAGGGAGCAGCTGCTTCGGTCGGGGACGGTCCCACAGCCTGACCGCTGCAGGGCTGAGCAAAAGTCAAAGCGTGTTCTTGAGGATGATGTCCAAATTCCTCTTAGACACTGACACACTTGGGGCAACAGCCTCCCTCTGTGAAGCCTGTTGTGGCGTTTCACCACTGAAGAAATCAGTTCCTCTTTGAGCAGCCATGCAAAGGTGCAGGTGTTCAGGAGAGGCATCCGGCTTCAACATTCAGGTGGCACTCTTGGTGTAGCTCCTTTAAAGCCTCACATCACACGGGTAAAAGAGACAAGGAATAGTAAGGATTTTTCTAACACCTTTTGAAGTAGATTGACTGCATAATTTTATATAGTCTGCTTTGCTAAACTTTGTGATCTTGGTTCAACCTACCAGATCATAAAATGATGCTTTCCCAAGAAACTTTTTGTCAAAGGTCCCTACAGGATTTGAAAGGACAAATTCCACTTGGCCAAACTACAAATTGTAAAGTTGGAGACAATTTAAGAGTTCCCAGTCACTTTGGTCATTTTGAAAGATGTATGTGGAGCTTGGCAAAGGCAACAGATGGTATTTCACTACCGAGTCACATTGTTGAGATGCAGCTGACACCTGGGTACAATGTAAAGCTTGCTCTCACCTTGCCTTGGATCTATGAAACTTTACAGTTTGTATTTCTAAATATATCTGATGCCAATGGGACCAGGTGCAAGTTTCAGCATTTTTTTTCTGTGTGTGGTCTCACTTATGTTTATGATCTTCATCTTAATTTGGATTTCTAAGGTCCTTAGTCATTAATGCAAAAGAGCTCACATGAATCTTTCCTTTTGTTGAACATACACTGAAAATTTTAAGACAGTTCCAGAGAGAGAGAGAAGAAAATCAAAAAAGAAGAATAGGAACCCAAGAAGAGGGAAAGAAAGGAGATAAAAGAAACACAGTAGTAACAGAGGAAGAAGACCAAAGGCATAAAATGTCTGATGATAGAAGAGAAAAAACAATTTTCTCAAACCTCATGCCCTGTTTGCAGTTCTTAACTCCCTAGCTTCTGTGGAGAAGTAATAGTCTAAAAATCTCAGTAGTATAGAGATTTTTAGTTTTGAGTATTTGAGTATTTCTAGTTTTGAGGATACTGAGAAAACCATTACAACAGTGAAGGAGTAGCTCCAAAAGACAAAGTATGCCCAGTCCACATACTGCTTTGTAGTGCAGAGATGGAAGAATCCAGGCAGAATCTGAACAGTAACCCTGCAGCTGTACAAGACACAAGCCTGGGCTATGCTCTGGGTCCCTGGGCCAATCTGCACCTGCAATAGCATCCCCACTAGAAAGTAGTAGACCAGAAAGCAAGCGAAAAACTGTGTTGTATTTTGAAAAATGTCTCTGTCACAACTCAGGACTCAAAATTACCTCAGGAACCACAGGCATAAAGAGCATTGGGAATGCTCTCCTTTCCCACAATGTGTGCAGCTTACAGGACACCTCACTGTATACCTGTCACTGCCTACAAGAGAATCTTCAGAACAATCTAATCCATACCCATTACTGTTGTCCTCATCCTCAGGACAGAAGAGATCATAAATAGGTAACTTGTAGCTGTTGCAAGGTTCAATGTCATCATCATAGTAAGAGTTCTTATTTCTGAGGACTCTGCTTGCATGTCTGAACTCTGTTTACACCAGAGAGAAAACCCCCCAAAAACCACCACCCCACCAAAAAAACCACCCAACCTCCAAACCATTGAAAGTGTATTACTTTCATTCAAATAGAAAATAAAATACTCTCACAGTCATAAGGTGGAATTGAAGTTCTTTGGCCAGCTCTTTTTGTCTCTTGAAATCATGTAGCAAAAAAACGTAGCCACCCCTGATATATGCACCTATTAGGGTGGGCACTCAGTGTTTGAAATACAGTGTATGGGATTGCTCACAGCACATTAAGAATGCTCAGCAATGTGCAGTTTTAGGGTTGCACTTTATGCTGTAAGACACATGGTGCTGTTAGCAATCCTTTTTCTTCCACTAAGCACACATTACCTCAGTTTTCTAGTTGAGCATACACCTAAATGACTTTTTACTTTTTTTTGAAGAGGGCTATAAATTGTCATCAAAGAGAGAGGGTCTCAAATCAGCTGTTATTTAAAGACTATCTGCTTGTTCTCAAAATCCTATGTCATTCTTACATCAATATCCTTTAGAGAAAAGCAGAAATTCAGAGAATATAAACCTACAAACCCAATTAAAAAAGCATTACATGCAATTTGCATGTGAATGTAGTGTGGGGTTTTTTAAACAAAGATTCTGTCTTGTGGGGCTTTTGTGTGACCTTTTTTATTTTCTTAGTTTGTTTTCAAAGATGATTAATTTCCATCCATTTCTTCCAATAAGAAATAGTGGCAGCTGCTTCCACTTTGCTATACCTTCTTTTTTGCTTCCTTTACAGGGGGTTGATCCACCTGTTCATTAAAAAGGGGAAAACCCAACTTTGGGGAGTGTGTGTCAAGTAGGAAAGTTGCATAGTGGTGTGACTCTGCCTGTGTATGAGAGAGAAATCAAATAAAATCCAGAGCTGAAAAACTAATTCACTGTATGTAGCACAGAAGAAAAATCATGCTGAAGTCCTGAGTTAACTCACATAATGCTTTCAGGAATCAGAAAAATGACACTGTCAAAACACAACATTAGTTTTCAGAAGCCTCCAGGCAAAATTTTATTTATTTAAAGTTAGCTCCTATTTTAATAACAAAAAAGTGGCAGCATATTCTACATCAAAGAAAAAAACTTTTCCTAATGTTCCCATTCCTCTTGTGAAGTACTGGAGTTGAAGTAGTGGAGCTGTCTTTCTCTAAATAATTACATGAGTGGCAGGATCTCAACCTGAGAAAGCTTTTTGTCTGCACTGGGGACTGTAGCATAAAGAGAATCACATTTGGCTTGCCTAATCTGAGCTGCAATACGTGATACTCAGACTTTCAGTGTTTAAATAGTTAGTTTTATACAAGATCCATAACAATGAAGACGAGTCCTGAATCAACATCTTGGTACACTGTAGCACCTTGATCAAGTACAGATGAGAAGCACACTTATGAGCTACAGCTCTCCAGTCAAGACCTATTAACCACGTTCCTTGTGGCAGTACCCAGGAGAAATGTCCCTTAACATGGCACACAGCTGGTGGCTTCTCTTGCATATTACCCTCATTTCAGGCATCCTCACCTTCAGAAGCAGACCAAAGCACGCTGTTAGAGTCATCAAAGCATTTACCTTGTTGAAGGGATGAGAGATGCATTTTAAAGTTCACTTCTGGATCTCTTTCCTGGCAAATCTATTTATTCCTCTTTGTTCTTCATTCATGAATCTTTTATAGTAAGAACTAGTAGTAGTGAGAAGGCAGTCCAGGGTCCTTTCCTTCAAAGACATCCCATAAATAAAGAATAAACCCCTTAGGTCCCTAGACCTGTTGTTTGCCTTTTTAGCTTGACTTCCCCACCAGTTCCTAGTAATACCATTCCTTTGGCAATAACTTCTTGTCTGTGTTTCCTTTCTATTATTCAATATCCTTTAACACCTCCTGCTTAGAACCTTAACAGACCCAGCTCTGGAGCTGTGGTAATTTGGTTCAGTTACAAAAGGCTTTACATTTGCATGTATCTGGGTCTTGCTGCAGAAGGGTTGGGTATGTGTGGGAGTAGGACTGAACTTTGTTGCAACGAGATAACTCTTACATCTGAGAAATGTATTTCTTCCTTCTGGGCCTCTGGTCTTTTATAAGCAACAAAACAAACTAATGTCAAGCCAGCTACCAACAAACGCATGGGAATCGGTGAAGGGGAAGCAATGCTTGCATGAGCTTGCACCCCTAATGTACTGGCTTCAACTTCTAGCTTAGACAAATGATGTCTTTCTTGTGAAGTGAGGGTACGGCAATAACGTGATGTATGGAGGATGTTATGGTAAGACAGTACTGTCAACAGCTGCCAGTAGCAGGGGTTGCAGAAAGACAATAGAAACAGAGTACAGAAGAGAGATTTCCCTCCTCTATCATGCCAAAATCTGAAGTAGAACAAATCTTCTCATGAGTAACAGAAAGTAGTAACTCTGGCTGCCAGGTGATATGCCTTTAAGGTTGAAAATTGCTGCTTCTGCCAAAGCAAATACCCCTACTTGGGGTCTGTGGAGAGTGGAGGAGCTCTTCTCCCAGCACCATAACCTGAGACCTGCCTACACTCCTGCTTGGCAGGGGAGGCCACCAGCAGCGAGCGGCTGTCCCAGTGATGGACCAAGAAAATTTTATGTGATGGACCTGTAAAGCACTTCAGGATCATCGGGATGAATCATGCTGTAAAATGTATCATTAATGTTACTAGATGTATTATAGACTTCTGTGATCTGAGACTGCTGCAGGCAGTGTGCTGGGGGAAAAGCTTTCCAGATTGTGCTCATGCAAATTTCTGTCTGTGATCACATCCGTTCTGGTTCCCACTACAACATTACTTTCACACTCATGTATGCTGCTCACTCAGTCTAAACTTTTTGTTATTGCAGGTTGTATGACTACAACATAGCATCCCTTTGCTAACACATTTACAAGGGTGAGAAAACATACAAATATGGAAATAAAGGCACAAGAAATCTAATGGATATGCTTAAACTTTCCCAGGAAAGAGGTGGATTTGGTCCTAACCTTTGCCTCCTGACTTGAACATGTGCCCTAACAAGTTACTAGATCAGGGCAGCTGTCAATTTGTTCATGGCATTTAGTTCAGCTTGTCTTTTTGTTCTGAACCACTGTTTTATTCTGAACTGGGGATCTTTATAATTCAGAGCAGAATTTCTGAAAGCTGGGAAAAGAAAAAGTGAAATCTAACCTATTTTGAGTCCATCCTCTTGTACTGTGGACAGTAAGTCTCATCAGCCCTGTTAAATCATGCAAACAGCATTTTGAAATTATTTAGGGTTTATACAGTCACAAAGTAGCCATATAATAAGAGATGGAGGATGAGCAGACATATCAAATGTTTTTTAAATATTGCAAGTGAAACAGAGAGCTAAGGTAATGGCAAGGAGACCTAGGGCCAGAGACATAACCTGTGCCAAGAGCCTCAGAACAACCAGACTGTTTGACAATGCAGGGGAAAAGCAGGCAGTGCTCTAAAAAATGATAAAAGCAGGAAATCACAGGCAAATCCTAGTCATGAATTAATCCAACAGAAGTCAAATCCAAGAAATTGTGAGCAGTGAATCATCAGTAAAAGGGCACTTGCATGTAACATATGAGTTCAATTCACAGGTACCCAGTCTGTTTTTTAAAATTAAAATTTAAAATAGGTCAAAAATATTCAGTGTTCAGATGAAAGTTGAAAAAAAGAAGCTTTCAAGATCTCAAGTCTGTATTTTGAATGTTTGTCTAATACATCAACACAGGCTGGCTTGCCAGAAATATTAAAATACAAGTAAAAAAGATCATAAATTAGTAAATTGTCAAGTATTCTTAATATGTATTCTCAATGCCAGACATTTATAACAGTAAAAGCAGGTTACTTAAATAGTAAGTGCCAGTTAGTACTCAGAGAGCTCAGAACAGTTTTACTTTAATACATAGAACAAACTAGGTTTGCTTCAGGAAAGCCATCCTGAAAGAAGTAACAAAGATTTAACTTGGACACATGAAAAGTTTCTGTATTTTAGGATTTCAGTGTTCATTTAGAGAACTATTACACCATGCAGTAGAAATCTTTTATTAAACCAATGCACTCATTTATTTGAAATAAAATTTTTGTTCAGTCACTGTATTTTGATAGGCTAGACTCTGAACATAGACAGGAGATAATGGATTGAACAGGATGTCCTTGAAGGAGAAGAGCTGCTTCATATTACCTCTCTAATACTCAGGAGACACCATGCTTCCAGTACTCATCAGACTTCTGAAGGCTAAGAGGAAAGATGCACCCATGCTATCTGGTGGAACAAATCAGCTCCTGAATTACCTAACTGTAAAACTCACAGGGAAAAAATTAAATAATCTCTGCTTAAAATATCTCAATGTCATTTTAAAATCTATTTAGGAAGATCAGCTCTGGTTCCTTTATAGCAGCTTAGCCATGTGCATTGTAAAGGCTCACTGGTACTGTTACCATCACTGGGTTTTGAAATGAGTACAGCACAAAGTTACTAAATCAGTTTTGGTCTTACAGAGCCATTTGGTTATACTTTCAAGCAATTAAAGAAATTGATATACAGAGACTTTTAAAAGGAGGCAGGAGACATAATTTTATGGACATTGAGAACTATAACAAGACATAGATTACTTTTTGAAAAAAAAAAAGGAAGTGGAGAAGATGTGCAAAACATATTCTAATACTTGTTAACCAGAGCAACAAAAAAATTAAAACTTTGGGTTACACTTTTAAAGGCATTTTTCCATCCATCACATAAGGGGTGCTGGAATAAGCCAACATTTTGTGTCATAATAAGCATACAAAACATTTTCTTGAAGGGTTAGTAAAAATCAGAGAAACAGAAGAATTTGTGTGCATACAAAGTCCTCAAAACCAGTGTTTTAGCACATATGGGAATTTAGTCTCAAGATTAAAACTTGCTGGGGTAATCACTCCACTAACCTTGTTATGAAAAAAAAAACCAACAGCACATTAAAAAACCACCCCCTATATCTATAAATTTTGAATATTGATGTTTTTCCCTCTTTCCACTAAACCACGTGTATGTCTGTGTGTGTGTGGATGTCTGTACCCATCTCTCCATCTCATTTCTTCAGCTACCACTTTGTTACAAAGAAAGTCAATAAGAGCTCTGCTGAAACATATTATTCATGTAGGACCCTTTCTGATGAAAGTACAGCAGCTTAAGGCAGATAAAATGGTGCTATTTCTCTCTGTTATAAAAGTCTTAGGCCTCTCTATGGTGCAACACTTTACTCACCTACTTTGCATATCAATGTTGCACAAATGGCCTTGTTCATACTTAAAACAGTGTAGACTGAGCTTATAGTTTTAGTCATTCACACCACTCAGAAACTGTTTGAAGCCTCTCTAGGAGAAAAAGTCAGCAAACTGTTCTTTTTTATGTATTCACAATTTAAACCTGTTGAAGTTCTATTTCTCTCTCTCCAAAAAAGGAAAAGGTTTGCTTTCAGTTCAGAGAAAAAATAAAAGATCACACTGTTTTTCAGACCAATGCATTATGTTACCATTTCTCAACGCAGCTCTACTGAGAAAAAAAGCAGAAAAGCAGGCTAATTCAAGTCAGGAATCTTGTAGGAAGACCTGCAGGAAAAGCTGATTTCTTTAGGAGCAAATATCCTGCCACCTTAAAATATCCAGTAGAGTACCAAAGCTAAGATCAACGTGTTTCAGGATCTTTTTTAAACTCATGGTGAAAAAAACGACTGCTACAGGAGACACAGTGAAACTTACGCCATCTCTTTGGTTTCCATGTGCATCAATGAAAAAATAAGCTTCATCCTTATCTCTCTGAAAGTACATCTTCTTCTCTTGCAGTCCATTGTGTCTCTGGTCCCTGGACACTCCACACTTTTCAGGGAGAAGTGAGAAAATTATTTAGCCTTCTAAAAGAGTAGAATTCAAATAAACCAGGCACATCCAGGTATTAACGAGTACTTTCTGATTGGGGAAAAGGATCAAATATGTTTAACCTAAAAATGATCCTGAATACTAATCAACTAATGTATTGTTAACAGATTAATCCCTTTTTCCTTATGAAATTTAATGCAACCATTTATTTATACACTGTTATATAAAAACCTCTTTGCCTTGCCCCTTTCAAAAACATTTAAAGATCTGTGAAAAAACTAATTCTTATAAAGAAGATGCTCCATCTTCTTTATAGCTCTGCTATATTATTGGAGGCAATAGTAAGGAACAATAACATATAACAGTTTCTAATTTCAAATATTTATCAGCATAGTATGCTGGGCATGTAGAAGTACTAACAGAGGAAGATCCCCTTATCTTCAGTCTCTTGTTTAATATCAGGTGCTGCCAAGTGTATTTCTGGCAGCAGGTACAAAAATTAAACTGGAGTGCTAAGTCCACCTCATAGTCACCTCAATGTGAATGTTCTGCCATGCAGTTCACTTTTGAGGGGGTATCTCAGATATATGCTGGTGGAAGAGAAGGATAACTGGAGTGCTGGTTTCCTAGCTCCAGTGCTCACACTCTGGAAGAGAAGCAGTGAGAATATATAGATGCAAAATATAGGCAAGGCAAAGGTTTGATACTCGTTCTTGAAAATTCAATTTTGAAGCCTTTGTCTGAAAGTAAGATTTTTCTGCAGTGCATTACTGCTTCAAGCGGAGTCTAAAAAGCTTTCTTTTCTATATTGTCCTTATGTAAGGAGTAAAATATCAGTGGTAATGAAATTGACAGGAGCTCACCTGTGTCTGAGCCTGTTTTAGTGAAAGCAGTGGTAAAACTCCTGTTGATTTTCTGGAGAAAACTGAAGCCCAGAGTCTATGATAGCTGTGAATACTGGTAGCTGGTAGTTACCTGAATGTTGGTATCTCTGTAATAACAGCTACCAGATATAAAACAAACAAAAAAATACCCCTGTTTTAGAAAGCAAGGTGGCAAATCCTGCTGTCTGGCCATCTTTTCCATTATTTTTTTTTCAGTAAAATGTGCACCCTAAATAGTACTCTGAATAATTCTTCCTGGGTGTTAGGAAATGGTTAAAATCTGGCCACAAACAAGGTTGGCCTGAGTGAGTAATTTCAATATAGAATTGAAAGGAATACAGTCTTTAAAACAGTATTGGAGGTAATATTCTAGTTTCACCTCCATTCAAATGATGTAAAGTTATATTTGGTGTGTTGTAACCAACCCAATCAAACAAAGAACCAATGTGATCAGACCAACTGCATCTCTCAAGTCCCCTGCTATAGGCAGCAGACATCTAAAAACAAGTCCAGAAAAAAGAACGTTATTTTAAAAAGAATGCTTTATTCTTCATACAAACCCAACTCTGTCACATATCATGAGGCATTATTAACAAGGTAATATGACTTTGCTTAAATCAAACAATATTGAGTCACGAAAGTATCCACAGAGTTAGTATCAGCTCTTTTCTTTGTTCTCTCCTGGATGGAATGTGTGTTTTGATACCAACTCATCTTTAAACTGCTAGCTTAGCCAGCATGTTATATGAATAACATCTTTGTCAGGTAAATCCAACACAGGTACTAAAATCAGAGCTGGGGTCTTCTCTTCCAAATATTTTTCAAGGTATTCTTGCAGTCCTAAAATAGAAACAAAACAACTAATTAATCCCCCTTGTCTTGCTGTCCTATCTTTTAAGAATGATTTTTAAATACTTTTCTTAAAATTATTGTGTGGTAGCAATTACAAAAGGAAGTGAAATGCAACTCTTAAATTTTCACTTTATATAGAAGGAAAATCTCCCACCTCCTTTTTGACTAATTTGAGATTAACTTTAGATGTCACCTAAGGCCAGAATTCAGCAAAACAGTTAAATGCATATTTCTCAACCTTGAGTGAGTGGTTTGTTGATTACAGATATAGAGAACTGAACTAGAGCAGGTAGTAAAAATACCAAAAGGGCAGCTGAAATTCAGTTCTTGGTTGTTTTTGATATTTGGATGATCAGCATTTACAGACATGGTTGTCTGTAAATGAAACTCTTCTCTCAAGTCCCATTGTGGGGCATCAATCAAAAGAGAAGTTAAAGGGGGCTATTTTAAAAAACATTATGAACTTGATTTCAATTTGTAATCAATGGATGAATGCCATCTTGAAGACATAATGGAGGAAGTCCAGAAATGGCAACATATATGACTGAATATCTGGAATTACAGTAAGATTCAAACTGCTAAAAACGCAGAATCTAGCTACAAGAAGCTCCAAAGGGACTTGTATGTGTGGCAGAAGTTTGCAAATTTAAAAGTACATTGTGGGAATAGAATTAATAATTGAGAAGATCTAATTAGAAGAAAAGTGGGAAAATGGAAAATTTAAACTTGGCATCAAGACATCCTTGGTGGTGCTCAGCCTTGTTGAACATGCTAGAAATCAAGCCACACAGAACCCTAAAGAAAACTATCGAAAACCCGCTGAGTGACCCACAAAAGACAGTTTCCTAATGATAAGGTATAGCCTGCAAAGGTTCTTATTTCAATAACTTATTTCTGTCAGCAGCTTCTGGGATTATGGCAATTCTTTATAACACTAAGCAATCTTGGCTAGAAAGGGTGTAAAGAGGGCAGAACTTGCAGACTGTCAGAGCTTTTTTTTTTTGGCGTCACTGCCTGTGAAACTGCGAATAGGCAGTTCAGTCAAAGTGTTACCTTATCCAGGATAAAACAGGAATTTTGCAATTGTATTCACTGAAGCCAAAACTACTCTTTTTATCTGGCAGCAGAAGCATAAATTAATGTAATAATGGCAATGTTACCTACAAAATATTGCAAATACAGTACCAGTCTTCTGAAATTCTGCTGGCTTCCTTTTGTATTAGCATCACTGGCATTGGAGGTGAAGACAGACAAGGGTGAGCCAAAGATCAACAGTCATCTCAAAGGTTAAAGGACTTCTTCATCTGGTGTGTAAAAAGGAACTCATTCTCTGTATTACAGATATTCAGCAGTGACCTGGTAACTATCAACTAGCATTTTACTTGAAAAATTTAACTTCAGAAAACTTTATGGCTATGCTTACTTGGAAGGCATTAAGTGGAAGGGGAAAAGACAAGCCACCTCAAAATCACTGATTTGACCCTATTAAAATTACATTTCTTTTTTTCATCAATTGAAATAGTGAAAATACAATTTTAGACTTCAACTTTTTATGCACAGGCTTAAAAGCTGCAAATTGGCGCTAAAAGCTACCAAAACAAACTCAGGTATTCCTTTTAAAGGGAGAATTTTGAAGTGGGGCTATCTGGAAATAGAACTCCATTTTTTGATGGGTTTGAGGTGGACAAAATAGCCATAAATGTTAACATTTGAATATGCCCTAGTGGACTTGCTTGCCAACCAGAAAGAGCCACCTTTCCTAAAGACCAGTGCCTTTTCTATTGCCAGTGCCTACATGCATAAATGAAATGTGGATAAAAATCTGGGACATATGCCTCTAAATATTTTACTGTATTTACAAATCAATTAGTTTGATATGGAAGCAGTGCAACTTAGATGTGCATATTTATGCACTTAAAAACTGTGGATTAAATTCTGCTCATGCAAACTTCCCCTAAAAAGCAGAGATTGGGTCTTCTAAAACAGTAAGATTGTACTCTAAGGTTTCACAGAAGACAAGGCATAATTAGTAAATCTGCAGCAACCTATGCAATTATAGCAAACTAAAAAAATTGACAGCTATGTATTCTACCTGCTATAATAAATTACTCTAAATTTTCCAATATTAATCATATATTTTTAATGATGGGAAATCAATAAAGATACTATTTATATTTTTTTTACTCATTCAAAATATGCTTTTAGGTAAATAAGAGCCTTGGCCATGAGTGTTCTCTGAATATGTAACTCTTTATTCAAATACAAAGATTTCCAAATATGTCCTTCCTTTTATATCACGTATGGGAATGCTTGCTCAGTTGTGTGCCATAATTACGAAAGTTATTTTAAAAGCAAAAAGAAGTAAAGGACAAACAGTTACAGTGAGAGTATTTACTTGAGGTTTAATAGAGCCTATAGATGACTGATGCCAGTCTTAAGAGTTATTTAAACTGCCCTGATACAGAATGTTTAAGTACAAGCAAAACCAGCTGATTATCAAGCAGCAAACAAGTGGTGTGCATTGTGGATGTTTTCATTTCCTGAGACAGCCCACACTAATTATGCTAGCTATGTTGCAGCACACTTGCAGTTTTATGGAGACCAGCCAGGGACTCCTGTGGTAACAGAAGTCAACAGGGAAACATGAAGGAAATACCTCAAAGAAATTAAGGGGTGTTCCTCTAGGAAGCTGACACAGCCGACAGCCCATTGCCTTTACATCAATGCATGCAGCATTAAACAGGAAGAGTTGGAAGACACCATGGTGCCTGAAATCTATGTCCTCGTTGCCATTACAACACAGCTCAAGGTGGGTCCATGGGAATCCCACGAGGTTTAACACAGCCAAGTGCTGGTGCTGCACCTGGGTTGGGGCAACCCCCGGTATCAGCTCAGGCTGGGGATGAGCAGATGGAGAGCAGCCCTGCCCTGAAGGACTTGGGGGAGCTGCTGGGTGAGAGGCTGGACATGACCCAGCCATGGGCACTCCCAGCCCAGAGAGCCAAACGTGTCCTGGGCTGCAGCCAGAGCAGCGTGGGCAGCAGGGCCAGGAGGGGATTCTGCCCCTCTGCTCTGCTGAGACCCCACCTGCAGGGCTGCA
Source organism: Phylloscopus trochilus trochilus (assembly GCA_016584745.2). Lineage (NCBI taxonomy): Eukaryota > Metazoa > Chordata > Aves > Passeriformes > Phylloscopidae > Phylloscopus > Phylloscopus trochilus. The sequence continues at coordinate 36,816,311 of WQNJ02000001.1, read as the reverse complement.
CCCAGCTCTGGCTGCCAGCACAGGAGGGACATGGACCTGCTGGAGTGACTCCAGAGGAGGGCCTTGAGGATGATCAGAGGGATGGAGAACCTCTGCTGTGAGAAAAGGCTGAGAAAATTTAGTTTGTTCAGCCTGGAAAGGACAAGGCTTAAGTGCGACCTTTTTGAGGCCTTTCAGTAGCTAAAGGGACCCTACCAGAAAGATGGAGAGAGACTGTAGTGATAGGAATGGCTAAGGGGGAATGGCTTAAAACTGAAAAGCGTAGGTTTAGATTAAATATTAGGAGAAAATTCTTTACTGTGTGTGGTGAGGCACTGGAACAGGTTGCCCAGAGAAACTGTGGATGCCCCAGCCCTGGAAGTGTCCCTGGCCAGGCTGGATGGAGCTCAGGTCAATCTGGGCTAGTGAAACATGACCCTGCCCAAGGCAGGGGATTTGGAACTGGATGATCTTTAATGTCCATGAAATGATTTTATGATCGTAAATACATGAAATTTGCTCAAAGTAGGTGAACTTCATCCTGCAAGATGGATCTCCCTGCTCCCAAATGATCCACAGAAATTTAGGGAGCAGGTTCCATATGAAGTGTCTTCCTACACTGCTATGCTTTTTTTTTTTTTTTTTTTTTTAACTGGTGTACAGCTGAGGAATATGGACAAAATTAAAACTTTAAAATGAACAAAATTTATTTAGTGTCTTCTGGCATTACCATCTATTTCTGCCATTGCTTTTTTCAGACAGGACACTGAAATCAATAATTTGATGATCTCTCATGCTGACTTAGCAGCCCTTCCACCTAACATGGCACAAACTAAGAGTGTAAGCAATTGTTTTTAAAGGTGGTTTTCATACTGGGTAGAAAAAACAGTGCTTTGAGAGCTCCTAAAGGGTCATTCCAAAAGACTAGGAAGTGATTTTTACATCGTCGCTGTCATTTGCCTTAGCAGAATTTAGGCAGTATCCAGCAGGTGAGGCTGCAGAATCCACTTATATTTTAAAAAACAGATCCCTGTTATTGATGCCATACTCCTGCTTCACTGTACATCTGCAGGGGAGTAGTAATCTAATAGCTCATATGAAAAAGGAAAATGGTAGCAAGAAGGAAGATCACATTTAGCCCAGTACATAAAAAATCACTTTCATATTACTACTATCTTTCCTTCACTTTTTAACCAAAAGATATTGTTACAATGCTTAGAGCAGGTTTTTAAATCCCTGGGCTAATAAAGCTCCATTGCTTCTGCTGCAGAGATCTGACATGCAGCATGTACTTTGAAAAGATGCATCAGGGGAGATCAGGTTCCTAACAGTTGACTAAGAGTTCCAGTCCCAAAAGATCTGCCCCTGGTGTGCAGAACACTTAACCCTTCGACCAGTACCAACATGACTATTCACAAATTATTGATGTCCCTAAATCCCTGGCAGATTGCAGACAGTTCTTGTCTCCCTTGAAGCCAAAGCATATGGTCACTAATGAGATGGATTAAAAATACATATACACATTCAGGGCTTTGCCACATGAATGTAAAGCCACAGAAATGTTAGAAGGTGATTGAACTGGACTGAACACTCTTAAATACATGATTAGCTTGTTATGGATCATTTCCATTGATCTATATACAGTTTCACAGCATAGTTTAATTAAAGCTGTCTGAAACAAGCCTCTGCCTTAAATGATCAGGCAGTACAATGAAAAGGTGAAACAGGAGGAACTGGATATGCCCTTCCCTCTCTTAAACATCCAGCTGACTGTCTCTGTGGTGTACAACCACAGCAAGAACAGAAACTCTTCTTAAAAATTGTCTGTCTTTTTAAAATATTGTCTGTCTTTACAGTCCAGGGTTTTTCACATATTTTGCTTAATATAAAATGATGTAGTTGAATGTAAGATTTGAGAAAAAAAAAAACTGCATAGTTTGCTTGCATCATTGCAATTAATGCTTTCTATCAAAAATAAAATCAAACCCAGTAAACAAGAACATACTGATGGAATATAAAAGGGAGTCTCTTGACAAAACATGATTTTGTGCTGATTTTTTTTCTGCAGCTGTAAATCACAATATGGATATTTTTCACAGTCCAATACTTGGCTTTTCATGTGGTGCCTTATGCTTTTTGTTACTATTCTTGATGACATTATTTCAGGTTGGTCATTATACTTTTAAGGGACTGGTTTTTCAAAACTGATGTAAGGTCCTTCATGGAATACTGACATTACACTGCAGTAACTCTGGCCTAGGATATTTATCTGACTACAAGTTAAGCAGCTGCTTTGAATTTCAGGGGAAGTCTGTTATAGCCATGATATATGAGACAAATGACCAGTAGGAGTTTGGATAAGGCTATGAAACCGCTTTAAACCTGTGATTTCCTATGGCAGTCCTTGGAACTGTGACTATAAAACAATTTGCATTCTTTGCTACATAACTTTCATAACATAACCTGTGTCGGTGGGATTTTTCAAACTGTGTCTAGATTTCTCTCCCTTCTTTCAATGACAGCAATTGATTAATGAGCTTTCCTGTTGAATGGTAAATACACAATAACATTTGTTAACAAAAAATAGAACTGGTATAATTTAGACTTCAAGAAAAAACTCCAGATTTACTGTTTCAGGCCTCTTTTTAAATATACATACCACAAAATTAAAAATTAAAAAAAAAGGAATTACAGTGGGAGTGGTAGTTGTGTTTGGAACTCAAGTCACACGCCTGGTCAGTTGCCAAAGCAGCCAGATCTGTCTGTATTTGCAAACAATTCTTTCATAAAAACTTACCTCCACGAATTCCTCACATGGACCCATCTATACTGACAGGCTTCTTTCTTCTCACACTAAACTAGTTTTAGTTGTAACAATGAAAATACCTTTTTCAAGTAACCACCTGACAGATGAAAATACAACCTGTACTGAAAGCACTAGGGCCAATGCTAGCCACCCTCTTTCAGCTTGTTCCTAGTATTGGAGAACCATTTTAGATGATTGCAACCTCTTTTGTGAAGGATATGGTTATTAGGATCCAGACAGACAGGACTCTGTCATGGTGGACACAGAAGGAGGGCAACACTTCACCCAGCAGAGCATTCACCAAGAGAAATCATGGAATGATTAAATAGTTCAAGGTAGAAGGGACCTTCAAAGCTCATCTAGTCTACCCCCGACCCCTGCAATAAGCAGAGCCATCTTCAACCAGACCAGGTGGTTCAGAGCTTCATTCAACATGACCTGAAAAGTTTCCAGGGATGAGACATCAATCACCTCTCTGAGCAACCTGTTCAGTGCCTGACTGCCCTCATTGTAAAAAACTTCTTCCTCGTATCTAGTCTGAATCTACCATCTTTTAGTTTAAAACCATTACCCCTTGGATATGGACTACACTATCACTTCAAGTCCTTTTAAAAAGTCTCTCCCATCTTTCTAATAAGCTCCTTGTACATATTGAAAGGCCAATAAACAATCTCCCAAGAGCCTTCTCCAGGCTAAATAGCCCCAACTATGTCAGTCTTTCCTCACTGGAGAGAGATGTTCCACTCCTTTGACCACTTTTGTGGCTCTCCTATGGACTTGCTTCAACAGGTCCATGTCTTTTTTGTGCCAAGAGAAAGATCTGCTACAAAGAGAATACTTGTGCTCTGTTATATTTTACTGTTAGTCCTGTTTTTGCAGTGGACTTCTTGTCCCTTTGGGATCTCTCCCAAACCTAAAAGCTCTAGCAATGTTTTTAAGCAGGCTACAGTGAAAACATAACGAAAATTGCTCTAGGCTTGATGGGTACCCACAGGAGTTGTAGCAAGTCTTCCTACAGCTGAGCAGATGAAAATAAATGAGGAAAATGAGCTGTTTCCCTGCATGCCATACTGGTAACTCCTGCTCTCAGATTTAGTGAGGAGAAGATGCGAGCACAAAAGGCAGCAGTTGTGGACCTTATTGTTCATATGAGATACATGCAAAATGAGCTTATCTTAATCCACACTAGTAAGTCAGTCAGGATGCCTGAACTCTGTACCACCAGCAGCAAGAGCAGAAGGACAGTTGGTATAAAATGATCAGCTCTGAAGGAATCCAGATGCTGCCTCTTCCTCTCCTAGACTTGCAATCCTCTCTGCTGTTCCTCTGTTTCAACAGGGAGGGCATTAGCATTTACAGGACCCTCACTTTTCTAGAGCTGAGTCACTGTACGAGTCACTGTACAAGTAACTGTACAAGTCTTTTTAGACTGCAGCTCCTGCATTTTTTTAGCATCTGAAGGAAAATTAGTAGACAAAACAGTTATTTTTAGTATTGGTTTGATTGTGGGCCTGTCAGCCTTAGTGATGCATCTCTTTTATCAAGCTGCCACAATATCTTGTTTTGTTTTCAGAGCAAAGTTTGATTAAAGACCAATTTCAGAAAAGTTACTCACTGTGGGTGTTAATTAGTGCTTCCTGGCCTCTGCGGGATTTATCTTATGATCTGTTTCACTTACTAAACCCTGTAATTCAATTTACATGAAGATGGGAACGAACCAACTCCTTTCTATTCTTCTGAAGGCTTCTGTTTAACTCAGTCCTGAAAGAACCTCTCCTATCATTCCCTAACAAGGAATTCTAGTTTCTAGCCATTTAAAATCAAAATTAAAATAATACTTCACATCTATAAAGACTTTTCAACTAATGAACTGAGAAAGCGCTTCAGAAGGGGGTAGATAAGCTTCAGGAAGCCTTTGCTTCTAAATAGCATTTTCAGTGGTGCTCAATATACTGTGCATCTTAGAAAAAACTGGTAAACTATTTTTCTCTTCCTCTGAATCTTTCTGGGAGTGGAGCATTGGCGTTCAGTACAAGAAGGCTGCTGGTGTTCCCCTCCTCCTCTCTCATTAGCAGACAAGTCTTTTGTCTCTGAAAACAAAAGGCCAGCTACTAGGTCAAAAATATTAAAAAGGTGGTCGATGAAGAAAGACTTAATAGTATGGCAGGTAAAAAGTAGTAGGTGGAAGTGAAATTTATAACATGTTGTAGGTAAAATTAGGAACTACTGAATAAAATTAATGAAAAAAAATGCCATTGGGGTACTATACAAATACAAGCAGACCGAAAAAATAAAACCCAAAAATAGTCCAAAAGAAAATCTGACTCAGGTACATTGTGTATTTGAAACTAGGTTGAATAAAACATGAAACCAGTACTAAAAAGACCAAACCTGTGAAAGAGAAGATGACCTAAAATGGACTTTTCTTAATAGTAAACAGCCTGCACAGCAAAACTAAGGCTGAGTGAGGCAATATATTCAAGCAGAGTTCATGGACACTACCATCTTGAAACATTCTCTTCCAAGTATATATTCCTCTCAAATTTTGAAACCTAAACTTCATCCCAGGGGTAGTATGGACTTAGGATGGTAGGGATGCTTCTTAAAGCTGTACAGTGTGACAGATATACCAGAAATGCTGAGAAGAAAAGGAAGTAAGGCAATGATAATCATAAAATATATGAATATTTACAACAGTTATAATTTCAGACCCAAATGCCATCCCTAAAATAGCTATAAGCCACCCAACTTCAGTTACCTTCCAAAATGCACACAGTACCAGTCCAATTAGGTATGTTATCATGCATATCAATGGCAAGTTGCAGAAATAAATGTGACCCTTTTAAAGATAAACAAATGTTGCTGAACTCCTCTGTGTATTAGTTAGGGCTGCTTCTCAACAGCAAGAATTAAGATTTGGGTCCTATAATAATTCTTTCAAGCTGCTGGCTACAGCTTAGAAAATAGCAGAACATGAAGACTCATCACTGTGTGTTCTCCAATGTTCTGTTTTCAGTCATGTCCTATATACAGACTGAGAATCGGCCTATACAAGGTTATAAATGTGCACTTTTGTTTAAAATGTCATTAGCTTTCTGCACTAAATAAAGAAACACTTAAGCATGCCCTTCCAATACAGTGAGGTCTAAATATAATTTCAAAAAGAACGGAGGACTGAACTTTCCAAGTACAATAATTCAGAGAAGAACTTGTGCTTTTTCTAAAACCATGACAGAGTGCAAAGATCATGAGCCTGTTTTCCCTGTGTGCTATCCTTCAACCCTGTAATGATCCAATCTCTTTATGGGGTGGATGGTTATTGAATTTGTATGCCAGCTGTGTCCAGAATCTCTGGGGAGGATGGGCTGTAATGACACCAAGCAGGGATGAGTTATGAATGGAGACAGAATATTACAAACATAGGAAGCAGTAAGGACCCATTTTTCAGGAGGCATTTAAGAATGTGCTTCACAGTATGTGTATGTGCTTGTTCACTCATATAGTCTCACCTGAATGTGCCTGTGTGGGCAGATAGAACCACAGGATTCACTAGAGGCTCACACACATGTTTTTGTTGTACTCTAAATCAGATAAACATGTACTTCATTTTTTTTTCCACTTTAGTTGAAAACTTGGTGTGAAAATGATCAACTGCAACAGCACCTGTGCATTAATTATGGAACTTGGTTTTTCACCCTTAGGTCAAATTACAGTTACTGACTCTTGGCCCATAGTCCAGGAGCATGAGATGGGCAGATCTGCAAGCTGTAGGACAGTTGGTTGCTGTGCCCTTCAGGTAGGGTTGGGGACACTGGTGGGGCAGCGTGTGTGGGAAGCCCGGCTGTGCCTGCTGGTAATGCAAGAACTTTTATCTCTAGGGCCTGTCAATCTGGCACCTTTCACAAGTGTTAAATTCACTTAAGTATATTTTTTAAGAAGCTGTCATGAGACATACTGAAGCAAATATGTCCTTCAGTGGTTACACATGGACTAAGTTGTAACAATGTTTGTTAAGTGCTTTGACATCCCCAAGTGATATGTTTGGTAAAGCTTCCACATTTGTTCGTTTATTGAAGTCTGCTAAACAGTCTTCAAAGCCAGTGGGTTAAAGAAATACCTGACTGGACACAGTGCACCCAAAAGGCCACAAAGAAATGTTTATATAATTAGAAGACACCACATACTCGTCTCATAACAGAGGACTCCTGCTGGTAGGAGAATTCAGTCTACAAAAAGTAGAAAAGCTTTCTAAAAGGTGTTGTGTTAAGCATCTTTCGACTGGGTATAGAGAAGATCATGTGATACTTGTTTTATGTCAAGTTAAGCTGTGATCATTTAAAATCATACTGATGGAATTATTGTTTTCAGTTTCCAGGCCAGATTCTCAACAACTATAAATGGTAGCTATGCTAATTTACACCTGCTGAGGAGGATTGCATGGTAGATTATATATTTATATGTTGTACTGTATGCGAACTAGTGAGGTTATTTCTAATGTTTACCATTGTAAAGAACTCTGAAACTTTAAATCAATCTCCTGCAGTAATGTAAACAGTATGTTCTAACAGAAACAGATAAAAGTGCACCGAACATGTTAAATACATTATTAGGTCGATGAAGATCATTCATATTGATCCAGGTCTGGCTTCACAGCAGTTTAATCAAAGCTGCCTGGAAGATGTAACAAAGTGGTCATGGCATTCACTGCCTTTTGTGCTGAGTGAGTCAACAAATGACTAAAATTTCATTACTGCTGCAACTGACAACTTATGCAAAATTAGCCAGAGCAGCCCTTAAAAAAAGGGCAGACCAGTATTTAGAGGTGGAACAAAACCCAGCTTTTGTTTTAATGGGGAAATTGTGCTGCCAGAGGTTCCTGATGATCCACCCAGAAATTTGTGGGCTCTTGATAGCCACACTACTTACTTCCCCTTGATCTGGCAGATTTACATTAATTGGATTTTTATATGGTATGGCAGTGACCCAAGATATCAGTACCCTCTTACTCCCTACAGCCAAGGAACAAAAAAAGAGAGATGAAAGTCTTTTGTTCCTTCTCATGGCCTCCAAGGATGACAAATAAATCTCAGTGCTAGTGCTTCCTGTGTAATATGAGCTCATAGTTTGTTAAGGAACTGGGAACAAGAGTCTTGTGAGAGTCATTCAGCTGTGTCAGCCAAGAGCAAAATGAAAGAAAAAGGGTCATGTAGCTATCTGGCCATGTAGCTATCTGAGCTGCAAGTCATTTTTGCTCTACTCGAAGTTATTAATAGCATAATTTACAAAAGCCTTCAGCAAGACTTACGTGCCATTTTATCGGGCACTAAATAAACACTAAATAGCAGACAAAGTCTACCACCAAGAGTTTACCAATGACACAGAAAACCTGAGAGCTGAAAAAGGAACACAGGACAGGTAGGTAACTGAACCATGGAAAACTGTGGAAGAATTACATGATTTGTTGAAGGTAATTTGTAGAAAAGCCAACAACTGGCCCCAAATGCTGACCCAGCATACACCTCCTCTCTTGAGAGCATACCACAGTGAGGACACTTACAAACAACAACACAGTGGTAAAGAACTGAATCATCCTTTTGCTTGGACTGCTTTTGGATCTCTGGAAATTAAAATCACAGTCCCAGAAGAGCAGTGCTGCACACGTTCCACCTTTCCACCTGCTCTGTTGTTAAACAACTTCACTGCTTGGAGGCCTCTGCTCTTCTTCCACCATCAATAGGTAGGGTTGTTTACAGGTCATTTGAAAGTTACCTGTGGCCTTTATGACAAAATAGTCCATTATATCTGTCTATACATCTAACTGTATTATGATTTCTTACTAAACATTGCTATATATTTTATATTTGATACCACAGTGTATTACAAAATTCTGCAATGAAGTTAAATTATCATACAAATATATGTATTTTTTAAAAAAAGACAATTGTTTCTTCATCAAAATACATAGTCTCAAACATTTGTTCAAAAAAAACAACCCAAAACTTTTGTAGAATGTCTTTTGGGATTACACATTTTGTGTGACAGGTAAAGTACACAGCATAGCCCAGCAGTAAATGGAAAAGCTGCCCAGATCTGGTCTGTTGCTTAGAGATCTCAGGTTTACCCAGGTGGATCAGCCCCTAGACCCGTCAGCTGGGCCAGGACCCACAGGTGACCAGTTAGTCAGAAGCACTAACAGCTCCTCTGCTGGATCACTGGTTCTTTTAACAGCAATTGCTGCTTCTGGAGCCTTAAGCTACACTTCTGTTAAGAACTCTGTTAGCTCAAAGAGATATTAGATTAATGAAATTGAAAATGTTCAGAAGAAAAATGTATGTGGTGCTTTAACCGCTTTTAAGAAACATGAAGTGCAAGTGATGGAAGGGTGACCTTTATCTTTTCTACCAACAGAAGCCCAACCTCTCAGGCACAGTGAGAACATAATTTATCCTTGTGCTTTGTTCTATTTAAAGATGTGATCTCTAAACAGCATGAGATTTGTTTTTAACAAATTTGCAGTATAGGTAGGGAGAAATAAATTGTTTAAGAAGATATGTCAGTTTTAAAGTAAAGCAAAGAGGCCCACACAGTCTCTTTAGTCAACACTGATACTTTGTGTCTTGGGTCTTAATTTCTCAGGGAATGTCATACCTGTCATATCATCATCACTAGAGTGGCCTCACCAGCATTTTCTACTCTACATTAGCTGAATGAGTTGGCTTTTCTTTTAAAAATGCTTCTCTTGCGAGGTGGTTTTTCAATTACACCACTGCAGGGAAGGCTCATTAGAATGAGGACATCACCTCCTTTTCTCTTTTGCAGAAAGCCTATTTTGGTAGAAATAAAGGCAACAAAATATGCTCTGCCTAACTGAATTTCTGCCAAATAATTTTGCAGGGCAAAGAAAACTCATTGGCAACCTGCCACAAGAGCACCTGGGGTCATTAGAAGTCCCAAAAAACCTGGTAAGGTCAAAAGGTAGGGTGACAGGAAAATGCTAAAGGAGGATGATGATTACTATTATTATTAATCATCATAATTTAATCAGTTTCATGTTTGACTTACCAGGAGTAAAGAAGCAGAATAAAGGAAAATTGAATGGTTCTTATAATTCATAGTCAGAACTTCATTCTATATATAATTATTTCCCTTTGTAGTTACTAATTTTGCTAAATCTAGCACTTTAAAATGCTACTAATACAAATAAGCCAGATTCAAAGTTATTAGTAAAGCATAGCACTAAAGAATAAAATACTATTCTACTTACTTAAAACAAAAAGTTGGTTATCCATTTCCTACAGAATTCTAGCTTTCCCTCAGGGGAAATCTGGAAGTTTTAAATACACTGATCCTTTGCTTTGGCACAATTCTCACTTTTTGACCTCTTAGATATGTTTTGTTTGCTGTCACATTCTTGATTATTTGTTTTTAAATTATAAATCTGACTTTAGATTCATTTTTCTTAAACCATTTGCCACAATTCTTTTCAAAAATCTACATGCAGTTTCATTCTTAAGGCAAACCAAGGATTTACAATATGCTAAACTGGGCAAAAATTCTGTAGTAATCAGCACAATGTATTTTATACTCCATCACAATATTTTTTTCTGTCTCCACATCGATATAACTTTTTCTGCTTTTTACAATGGTTTACAACTTAAATAATTTAATACAACAGTTGTTATATTTTTATTGCAAGCTTATAAAACTTGCACGGTAAGTCTCTTGCATGCAATATATTAAATAAAGAAATGACAGAGAAGAAGGGGAACTGATGATTACTAAAACTGTAATTCAGGTTCTGAATGTGTCATAAAGTGCTTCTGGCTCACTTGCATTCTGCACATCTTGTCAAAGTTTCTCAGACAAACCACCTCCTCATATTCAGTTCTTGCCTGTTACTCCAGTGTTGATATAGGTAAAACAATGATTTCACATTTCAGTCATTGCATTGATAAAGGGATGGTAAAAAGGAAAGGACCCATCATGAAGATCCAAGCAGCAGGAATACCATTGTCAGCTCTGCCACAGAGTTGCTCGAAGACCCTGGGCAATTTATTTGGCTTCATGAACATGTATAGAGCTGTGCTTTATTTAATTTTGCAAAAGCTCCGAGCGGTGTATAGACATGCTCCTTAAGTGTAAGGCAGGACTCTTCTGTCTCATTTTTGTGTTTCTAAGCAACTGAAATACTCTATCCTTTGTAAAATAAAACTCCAGATTTCATACTACCATTTTGTGGAATAAAAAAAAAGTACTTTCCTATCTTTGTGAAATGCTTTGAGATCACTTGATGAATAATTGTTACTGCTTTAGTATATCTGAAAGCTTATGTAAAAGATGCTGCTTCAATAAGACTCTTTAAAATTATGTTTTGCATTAGATACCCACTTTAAATATTTTTACAGACACAGTTCTGTCCATCTCTACAAAGTAGGTCACTGTATATCCTGTATATCCACAAGAACATATAAGTCTGCTACTTCTAAAACCCCTTTGCTGATAGCTTACATAAAAATAATAAATAGTGATCTCAACTTATGTCAGAAGTAAATTTTACATACTTGGAAATGCTATATGCATTTCTATTTCAATTTCCATCTTTCTATTTCTGTAATTATTCATATTTTTGAAACTGAGGATAAAAATTTAAACTATCTGCTGTAGTGATTCTAAGGCAAGGATTCATACCAGAAGATATTTCTGATGGCTTGGCCCAAAAATACTTTGTCTAGATGATTAAGATTTCTTAGTAGAAAGGCTTGTGACCTCTATGAGATACAATATAGACAACTGAGAAAGGAACTTACAAACATTTCTTTTTGTAGAAAAATATGGTAAGAGTGCAGATATATGAAGATTAATTTTTGAATCATGTTGCTATGATTTCAGCCCTTGCCTATATGAATCACTCATTTTGTAGGGTGAAGAAACACAGATGCCTGCATACTCTCTGAGATCTTTGGTTTTTACTTGATGCTTGAATGGTGCAATGTGAAAATGAATAATGGAAATAAAATTGGCATTGAACTCCAAGATTAAGCAGCAAGATTTTTTTTCCCCCTCAAAATATAAAGCAAAAAAACCCAACAAAGAACTTGGAAAACAAGTATGCTTGTGAACTTGAAAAACTTCAAGGGAAGTACCTAAAGGCTGGCAACTCAGTTTCATTTGACTGTTACATTTTCCCTTCTCTTTAAATATGTTAGTTATGATATTTACCTTTGTATGTTTGCAATTATAAAGGAAATTAGATTAAGTAATCTGTATTATGGGATGGAGTTTAAGAACTAGATTAAACTCCCCAGCTCCAGAGATGGATGCATGCATGCTTAATCGGTTGAATAGTATTTGAGCACTGATGAAAACTGTGCTGCATGTTGTGTTCTAGTTTCTGTTTATTGCCTATCAAACCAGAAATCTACTCAACAAAATATTGTTTCCAATGGAATGAGACAAGCTGTGGATCCTTTGCGAAGTATTCAATAAGGGTGGGCATACTAGGAATAAATCATTTGGAAGGCAGGAAGAACTTCTAAGTAATAAACAAGAAAGCATCCTTGTAATCTGAATCATTAACTCCTTAGTGCCAGCCTAAACAGACAAATCAAGATCACAAAATGTCTAAAGAATGAGCTGACTTTCATATGGAGATGTCTAGAAGTCATCCATTGCTATTGCTGCTTTTCCATATAGGAGACACTGAAATCAATATGCTGCATTGGTTCAGTAAATTTATCTCTTAACAAGTTAATAAAACAGTGATCCCCACATAGTCTTTCCATCAAACTTTCATAGAAAAAAATGAGAATATTAAATGTGCTAAGATAGGGAAGATCTGCTCCATTTGCTCTGCAATGATAATCTTTTACAAAAGAGGATTTTTATTATTAATTCTTTGCCTTCTGGGGATATTATAATTTCCTAGAATGTAAAAATGCCTTAAGCACAGCAATTTGCTGAGCTAGACTGAATTTCAGGATGTTTCAAATGAGCGGATAAACAACTGCATAATAAGCAATTATTAGATCAAGACTGTACAGTACAGATATAGCCAGCCAATGGACAAGCAAGTAGCAGATACTGTTTTTAAAACTAAGAGTTAGTGATGCTTTGACGTGCATCACAACATTTCTGTTAAGAATTAAATACCCTACTGCTTATTTTTTCTTTAGAAATGCAGATTATGTTTTCAATCAAATCCTTGGGGTCTTAATCATTGGACACATCCCTCTGCATATGAATAATAAGGAGTTTACAGGCTGAACATAACTCACATGCTAAGAGTGATTAGACTATTTTTTTTAAATTAAATAGTTACAAATCAATTGCATAGGCCTGTTAAAATCTAGTACATTCTCAAGCCTTGAATTATGCAGCTCCTTAATGAAATATATTATTTTATCTAAATAATAAGTCAGATACGCTATAGAAAAGACAAATGTAAAATTAATGTAATTAATACAGCTACCACATTTTTTAGGACCTGGGTATTCTTTACTTATACAAAATTTTGTCAAACAGTCAGAATGGCTGGGAAATGTGGTAGCTGAGAAACAAAACACTTGGGCTGTTTGAGATGCAGAATAAAGTTATTATCTGAGCTTTTCTCTAAAAGAATCAGACATGGAACAGTAAAAAGGGCTATAGTGACAGCTTTATGTTTCAGCACAGATCTACCAAAATGATTTGTCCATTGAAATGAATGCCACAGTTCACACTATCCAAAACCACTGTTTTAATTCTGACTTGTTTGTGTCTGTGAGGACTACTTTAAAAGAATTTATGGTGATTCATTAGTATAAATCATACTCATTAGTATGAGTGTTGCAAACACCATTTTTAAAATATGAAAATCAAAATTAAAAACCAGTGGTTTGCACCAAAACCAGATTTTGTTTTAAATTTAGGATGGAATTATTAAGTAATTTAACAGTTGTAAAGCCAAACATCTGATGAAAAACAGCCCTCTGTTCCAAAAGATTATTAATCCCATTTCAAAATACGATGAAGGGTCCCTTGGAGGTGTCTGTCAACCAACACAAAGAACCTAGGTCATTAGGTTAAACAAAACAGTTAACTTCTTTTAGGCAGTTAGACAAAGTTGATCTTATCTGAGCTGTCCAGGCAACTGTGAATTGCATCACTTTTTTATAACAGCAACAAGGAATTTAAATAGGCCTCTGGTTAAATAAGTTATTACTGCAAACAACTTAATTGCATACTCCCTTACATTAAATGGTCAGCTAATCCTTCCTATTTCAAATTCTCCTGGCATGGTTTTCCAGTCTCAAAACATCAGCTTCAAGTAGAAATTTAACTAATGTTCATAAAAGACAACAGAGCTAAAATGTGACAGTTGTAACAACAGAATGATTTAGACATACTTTATTTAGAGACATATTACAATCTCTTAGTCTAGTAAACTTTTCCTTGTCACTCCCATTGCTCAGAAGAGTTTGAATTTTGAAAGATGCAGAAGAGCTTAATTTTAAAAAGATGCCCAATACCGAAGTTTGCCACTCGGTAATTGTGGCTTGGAAGATGTTTTAAAGCAAATAGACAAGAAGCAGTTATAACCAGAAAAGCAACAATATAAATTGGAAGATTCTTACTCAGATCTGCTACTTTTTAGTCTGCATTTCCTCTTATGTTTGCAACTGTGAGAACATTTCAAAACCCTTGTGAAAGAGACTGGTCTTCAAATCTATCATGGCTGCAGGGCTAAATTTAGACTTTAGGCCAAGCTTAATTTTAAGTGTTGGAAATGAAGAAGCTTTCTCTGACAGGTTAATTAAAATAAAGGCAGCTATTTAAATCTGCCCAAGGATATGCATGTCACTGGCAGTCTTACTGGTGACATTTGGTGGGCAATGTGTAGCTGACGTAGTTTAAAGGATGCACCATAGAAAGTAATTTTTTGTGGAGCAAGCACTTCATATACACACTGTTAGGTAAGATAAATGCACATACTTTTAGCCCCTAAAGAAGCAAATTTAGCTAAGACTAATATATTGGTTCTGCTCTAGCTAATGCAATTATTAATAAAGGGTCACCAAATAAACTTTTGTCTTCTTTGGTGAAAGCAAGAGACACTAACTCACAGTGATATATTTCCCTGCATTTATAGGATTGCTGCACAGAACCTTATTAGACATTGCAGAGCCTAGGAGGTGGGGAAAGCCTTTTGGTGGAAGAGGTTGCCACTTGTATTCTGGGGTTCAGCTAAAGGGTTTTAAACAGTTGAATGCACAAACAGTAGCAGCATGACTGCAGAGGTCATGCTTGTAGCCTACAGGGATGTAGCTGAAGAGTGCTACAGAAAAGACATCCATGCAGCAAACTACTGAATCTCCGGACTGGGGACACTTGTAGGTGGATCACTGTGAGCTGCACGAGAGAGAGGAGAGCTCTTCTTTCACACACACTGTCCTCCATAGGTATGGGATTCTGTGGTGCTGATTTTAATGCTGAAACAAGTTAATCTGTTTTTGGAAAAAAACGAATCAAGACAAGAAATGCCAAAAATATTTTAAATTTGGAACATGATTAAAGAAAATAGTTTGGACTTGAATCAAAATCAGTGGTAAAACTAGTAATTTCAGTGAGGTCATCATGATCCCAAGACCACGTGATAAGGTTTTAGGAAGCACTGAAAAAAACCAAATACACCTAATAGAGATGAAAGTTTGGGCTAAGTGACACACTAGTTTGTCCAGCCCATAACCCTCCTGCAGAGTGCACACAGTTCTGCAGAGAGGAACTGCTCAGGACAGTATAGAGAATGCTGTCAACTTGGAATGCTTTCTGGCACTATACCATCATGGACACAGCTGTAATTACCTAGAAGCAGCAACTATATTAGCTGGTGGACATAAGTTAACCTTACATAGTCACCTATTTTAAGATATTGAAATAGGACCACCCAGCTGGTAGCCTTTATTTTTTCTTCTGATTTTGGTTCAAAATTGATTAACCATCAATTAGAATCAGGTCTTTCAACATGTACAGTTCTGTTACCTTTTAAATCAATGAACACTTCTTCTAGAGCACAGCAAAGCAAAGCTATACTGCCTTAAGGTAACTCCAGGAAAGATATCATTAGTGTTAAGGGAAATCCATGAAAGTTTGCATAAAGGCTCAACATTAACTATCTGCTTGTTATTAAAAAAAAAAAAAAAAAAAAAAAAAACCAAAAAAAAAAAAAAAAAAAACACCAAAACCCAAAAAACACTTACTTATATAAATACAGAATAGTGTCAGAAATAAAAGATGCCTGAATGTTGACAATTATGTGCCTTCTCAACTACAACTTACTACTTGGTAGAAATTAAATGTTTTTAGCAAGAGCTGTTTTTCAGTATCGTAGAATCATAGAATAGTTTGGGTTGGAAGTGACATTTAAGGCTTATCTAGTCCAACTTTCCTGCAATGAGTAGGGAGATCTTCAACTACATCAGGTTGCTCAGAGCCCTGTCCAAATCTTGAATGTTTTCAGAGATGGGCATCCGCCCCTTCCCTGGTCAACCTGTTCCTTTTACCATGAAGGTGTTTCACCACCTTCATGGTAAAAGCAATTTTCTTCTGGTAAATACTGATAAAATGTATATGATATCCTCACCCAATGCCAATGACTGGTATGCTGTTCACATTGATAGCTTTGGCCTGTTACATTAAGGAAAAGCATCAGACAATGTACTCTATGTAGAGAAAGATAGTTTGCATATGTTTGTACTACACTACCTGTACTAGGAAGGAGAATGGAAGTATGACTTTAACATTAGTTCTGCCAACAAGACTTAGAGATATGCAATATCTCTTTTGATAATACTCCTCTGGTTACATTACTGTTATTATTAATTCTTAGAGCACAGTCTATGCAATTCCACATTCCTGGTACTCTTCCATGAATTTGACTACAGGTCATGTGCATACATTGCTGGTGATTTATTTGCAAAATTAGTCTTATATATGCAACAATTGACTTGTCTGGCCTAAAGCCACAGTATTTTCAAAAGAGCTAAATTTTTGTCTTTAATCTTCCTCACAGCCACCAAAACAATTTTAATAAGCAAGGTTTAATTCTCTCACAGTAAGAGTAGACTATATCTTTATCTATAGTTTCATTTACATGGTATTGAAGTTCCTTTTACCATGTGGCAGGTCAGCATCTACCATGCTCAGCAGAGCTCTACCCATATTGTCTAAGCTAGGATCTTTTATTGCTCAGCAGTATGTCATCTCAGTAGAATGAAATATTTTCTAAAGCAAACATGTTGTTAAAAACCAGATCAAACTCCTGAATCAAGCTGTCAGAAGAAAAATGAAATACACAGAGCGACCCCTGGCACAACACACAGAACCAGTAAGAATTTAACTTTTGCAGGACAAGCTGATGTGTTTCATTTCTGTATTAGCTGTTTTTCAGTTTGCTGTTCTAACATTAGAGAGGTACATTTTTACAGGTGATACTTTGCAAAGGATATTGTGATTTGGTGGAGTTTTTTTGGTTTTTTTTTTCACCAATACTTTTCATCTCTGAAGTTTGAAAAGGATGGCAGCTTCTCAGGAAGCTACCACTAGTTTAAAATGGCCATTTATACATCACATTTTGCCTGTTCTGACTTTACCTTTTCAATTTTATGTAATGGCCAGTTACAGAAATTCCAGAATGAATTCCAATTTCTCTCATCTTTCATAAGCATTTCCTGTCACAGATCCTGGCTACCATTTCTCTCCAAACAGAGTGAGCTCTCCTGTGAGGAATAATAAGCCACATTAGTTTTGGAACCATTTTAATTAAGAAAGGTACTAGCCAGAATTCTCTGAATTAATTGAATTCTCATGAGGAGTTTAAAAGGAGAAGGAAGGAATATAGTCCTGAAGAAATAATTCATTCAAGAAAACATTTGCTCTCCAGAGTGACTTTATGTAAATCAGCATCAATATAGTGCATGAGATTATTTTATGATTGTATGAAGGTTCACTCTATGGATTTCAGCCATTTTTAAGCTTCTCTCTTTCATACTTTTTGAAAGACACTGGTTACACAGAGACCAATTTCTTCCCACTGAACTACAAGTTATTTAATTTTCAACCAAGTTGCTTCCTTGCCTTCTATGTCTCAGTGCATTCTTATTACCCACTGCCACAGATTATTATTTGAAGAAAGAGAAAGCTAAGCTTAATAATTTAAAAAGAACAACAAATAAAATAAGAGACACTGAATAGCCATAGCCACTACCCCAAACTTTAATGTCAGAAGCAAAACATGTTCTTCATATAAACTTTTCCACAGATTATTAGTAAGTTCATTACTTACTGAGCAAAATTAAATTGTGGTAACCTTTAACGCTATCATTAAGTTTTTTATAGCAAACATGTATGCTCTAAATCCAAAACACACTAAAAAACTTCCATAGCACAACTTTCTTCATCCTATTCTGTGGTCATAGCACAAATGAAAATATATTTAATTGAAAGTATCTATAAGTAACAGTGTTTGTCACCAACAGATAAAATTATACATATATAATGAAAATACAAAGCAACCAAGCCAAGAACACAGACTTGTCAGAACAATGATGACAAAACCCAAACTTAATGTGTTTCAGAACAGGCAGCACATATATCTTTTCTTTAAAGCAAAAGGAATTCAAAGAATAGGGTTAAGGTCTGGTTCAGAAATACAAGCTGACATCAAATTATGTATCAAGTTTAATTAGAGAACCTATGGTAACTTAAAATGTATATGGAGAAAAAAACAAAGGGATTAGATCTGAAAATACCCATTAGGGTAAATATGGAACTATTTTCTTTAAAAGATGGTCTGACCTGATGAAAGTCCTGACTCCTTAAAAGCTGCAGGAAGTTTTGCCATCAACTTATGTGGAGCCAGGATTTTATGAATTGTGTGTTCATTTGCACCTGTTTACATTGTCTGCTTTTTATGTCTTTTGACATTTTGGAATCTGCGCTCCTGTGCAGAAGGAGAGTAGGCTTGAGAAAATATTTGGCTAGAATTCAGGAGACAAAAGTTCAATTTCTGTCACAGGCTTACTGAGAAAACGTGAATAAGTCATTACCTCCTTCTCTTGTCTCCAGGTTACTTCTCAGTAAAATTCAAGTGATGAAACTAAACTCCTTTCTAAGGTCTCCTGAGATAAAAATATAAAAAGTACTACAGCTAGGAATATTTCTTATTTTTCATCACTAAAACTGCTGCTTACAAAATTCCAGCAAAACACCAGTGTGATACCTCTGAAGGCACAAGATGAAAAACATAACTGAGAATTTTAGAACCTTCTGTTTCTTAGTGAGAATATATAAGAAAGAAAAAAATAGCTTGTTAGGTTGGTAATAGTGGCATATATTAAAAACATTTGTATGTAAATACATGTCTACTAAAGAAATAGTTGAGGAATAAAATTGGAAATCCGCAATACAAGTAATGTGTTTATTAGAAATAAGTCAGAATGGTGGAATCACTGCTCCCAGGTAATTCTTTGCTACAGCAAGGGGTATATTCCCCTGGAAATGACACTAATGCTGTGAATTTAATGAATTTTCAAGAAGCTATGCATGGACAGAACACTGAGAATGTTCACAGTCTTTCTTTAATTGCTAACAGTCTGAACTTACTGTAGTACTTATAATTTTTCAGTCCGCAGCCTGCAGAATGGCTGTGAACTATCTGGCCTTTCATTTTAGCTTCAATCTTGCAATGAAATCTGTGTGAAAGGTTCCTGGGGGCTACAAATTTCAATCCACTTCAACAGAAGGTCATGATTATGCTTTTAGGGACAATAAAACGTTTTAGCAAATTTTAGACAAATTCTATTTCTTTCCTGTTCATTACTTGACTTTTTAGGAGTTTTAGCCAACATAAACTCTGTGATCCATAAAGAAGACAAGCAACAACAATCA
The DNA here is from genome assembly GCA_016584745.2 of Phylloscopus trochilus trochilus. Classification (NCBI taxonomy): domain Eukaryota; kingdom Metazoa; phylum Chordata; class Aves; order Passeriformes; family Phylloscopidae; genus Phylloscopus; species Phylloscopus trochilus. Next base: position 36,796,603 of record WQNJ02000001.1, on the reverse strand, counting down.
CAGTCAAACAGCTTCAAGTCAACCTAGTGAACTAGTCAACTCTAGTTCACAACTGCAGGGTGAAGCTTGGGGATGATCAAGCAAGTCACCTCAAACACCAGATCAAAACACCCGTAGGAGCTTTAAGATCATGAAACAGAATAATGAAATTAATGCAATTAATTCCAAACATGCAGAAATGTTTAGCCTTTAGCAGGCGATAAAAGATTCATATCTGGTCAAAGGCTATTTATCAAATGAGCTAACATGGAATTGTCACTTTGCAAATTTAACCCAACTAGTAAAACTAACAAGTATTGCTGCAGGAACACCAGCAGTTGTTTTACAAAATACTTGTAAAGGACTATAGTGTCTCTGTGAGTCTGGTTTTTTGCAATGGTGAACATTTGGCAGAAGGATTGTTCCCTGAGAACTGTATCAAGAGCTCTAGTGTTGAATCTGATCATTCAAGACACAAAATGTACTTGTCCCCAATTTCCTTTACTGCAATTTAACTTGCAACTATCTGAAAATCAAGTAGAGTTGTTTAGTTCCTATATAATTTAGCCTTTGCAAGAAAAATTATGCCTCTCTCACAAGTTTCCTGTGAGGTAATGGGTGGCAGAATAATAGATGAGATACGGTCTGTGAAGTACATATCAGCAGTATAAGGGTAAAATTTGCTTTCTTTGTCTGGTTTCTCCAACTGGTACACTGAAAAATGAATTTGGAGACCCCTGAACAGATATTGCCCTGCTGTTCCCACTTTATGAATATACAAAACACTTCCAATGCAGAACTCTGAAAACTAAGAAGAAACCAAGATGAGTTTGCAGAGTTGCAATCAGATGCAAATAACATTTTGGATGAAAACTGAAATAAAACATTTTTTAGATATACTTCATACTTCTAGAAACATAAAATGGTCTCTAAAAACACTGAGTCTGTATCCTAGCTTGGAAGGAAATACCTAAAATTTCTTAAAACGTCAGGAAGAAAGTGACTGCAGGCTGCTTAGGCAAATATTGCACACATGAAAAACGCAGAAAATTTTAAGTAGTTCAGTAAGACAAAGGTAAAAAGAAAAGCTTAAGTTAAATATAACCACAAAGGGCTTGTATTTACCTACATAAAACCTACATAGTTAAAACAGCATGAAGGAATAGAAGCCTGTACTTCAAAATATCTTCTCTAAGATGGTATTAGGATCACCTGACTGACAAGGGGAACCTTTTCTTGGAAGAGACTAGAGAGCAAGAGAATATTCATGTGCATATACATATACATATATATATATACACACATATATATATGAATATATACTTTTGTAACTTGCAAGACTGTTCTTGCCCCTTCATGTCTAATCTAGTATTCCAAGCTGGGATAAATCAAACTGATTCATAATGATAACAACACGAAATATTATACAATAATCATGGCATCATTTAAAATACCTGGCTTCACATCTTTTTTTTCTAGTAGAGTTATTAAAAATTAAATTTCTATCAGTGATTTCAAGTAAAATGCTTTAAATAATATTTAAGCTTTAGTAATAGCCGTATCTTAAAGTTGTACATTTTAGGTTTGTAAATGTTATTTTACTGTAGTGTCATAATGACCTTAAAAGTATATGAGAATTTTGTATTTAAAAAACTATATTATTGACAGTGAGGAATTTGCTATACATTATCTTAGGTTTTTAAAAGGAAAAAAATGGTACAGTCTAAATCAAGTTTCTTCCAGCATCTACTCTTATCTATCTACCTAAATGCATGCTCTATCTCTGCATCAAGCCAGGCAATTGAATGTCAGCATTCATTAAATTTTAAAAAAATGTATCATACAGACATAAGCAGCATAGAAATCCCCCCACATTATGTTTCTAAACAAGAAAAGGAGAATATTTTATGCACTTTACTGTGGCATAGAAGCTGATAATTTTGATAATAATCAATTATGCAAAATACTTTCGTTGCACAGAATATGTTTCTATATAAGCTATATATATATATTTCTATATATAAATTGTGCTTGTGTGGGCGATGAAAAATGGTTACATTTAATTTCATTTCCTGATCCTCATTTCTGATTTAATGTAGTTATCACAGTCCTCTGATTATTTAATACTTAGTTCTTCAGGCCTGATAAAATTAGTTAAAGGATTCTTATTGTTTCCCAGTCTTTTCATGGGACCACCTTTAGCAAGAGAATTTAAAATGTGAGATGCAGTTCAGAAAAGCAGATAAACATTTATATGAGTGGATTATGTATGTGCATATGTATTGAACTGGTGCCACATTTGCTAGTGCAATTTTCTATAACACATTAATTTATATATCTTAAAAATAAATACTATTTCAAATTAGTCAATTAACATGGTACATATATATAAAGAATTATAATGTACATGTTACTGTCATAGTTTGCCCATTCTTTTAAAGCTTTTTCACTTTTGATGCCAGTATAATCAAATAAAGGATGACATGGTACTTCTTACAGCTCCTAAATACAGTGCAGGTTCAGGTTTCTGCAGTGTTCAGGTTTTTTATTCTGAAAGACTTTCTGAAAAGTATGTAGTAATAATTAATGGCTCTTTTGTGTCCTAGAGAAATCATCCAGGTTTATATTACAAAACACATTAATTTTGAGTGTTTTGCAGTACCTAGAGTGTAAGTATTTCTAATCATACTGTCTTGCTGTTCCTAACTGATAACATGTGGTTTATTATAGGAACGGTATAAGTAATAATATTATTTCTCAGTTTATTTCATATAAAGTAAAAGGCTAAGTTATCACTGCTATGGGTCAAATGAGGCTACTTCATGTTCTGTTTTCAAACTAAAAGCTGATGCATCAACAATAACCCAGGAAAAAGTATTGCATTTCTTTTCTCTTTCTTCTCGTATTTTGCTAAATTTTAAAATGCATGTTACAATATCATGGAATCAACAGGAAAGAATGGTATTCTGTGCAGGACAAAGCCCTGAATAAACATACTCCAAGCCCAGGGTAGGACTGCTCTTATAAAAGGAAAGACAGAACACCATCTGTAAAACATGAATAAATGAAAGATGATTTGAATTCATAAAATGTTCTTGGTGCTTAAATGTAACATAGTTAGGAGGCCACAAGTTTTCTATGGAATCTCTTGATCTTGCATAAACATGTATTGAAGTCAGGGACAAACTGCTCGAGGCCAGTGACAGAGGGGACAACAATGTAAGCCTACTCAGGCAATGACAGTGAGCATTTCATACGGCACTGAGACATTCTCTTTAACTGAAAAAAGCCCATTATTACAAATTAAAAAGGAAGAAACTGTGCTTCTGTATAAAAAATGAAGTAACTGTAACTGTATAATGAGAGGTGACACTGTTTTTGTAATCAACATATTAAACCCAAAATTTTGACTTTATCATGCAATCTCTGGTCCATCATAATAACTGACTTGAATAATGCTTCAGAAGAAAAGTTCCAGTTTGCTTAGGAATCCTGATTTAATAAATAACACCCAATAGAATCCAAGCTATGGATTTCTGTACACATGTTTTTGCTTACTACTTCTGGCTACCAACTGTATTTTCAGCATAGAATAATACGCTTTTAAAACAGAAGCTTTGGCTTTATAATGCTGCTTGCTATACTCTGGTTTGTGTCAGTCACATCTCCTTTTTCTGGATCAAGAAACTATAGGCTGCTGCCTCTTGATTTTTGGCTCACTGTGCCTGCCTTGAAGTTTTACTCTTGTATTTCATGACTCAAGGCTGAGACATGATTTATGTGGTCCATAATAAGGGGCATAATAAGGGACAAATGTAAGTTAAAAGACAAATCCAGAAAACCAAAATGGAAGAGCATAAAAGATCAAGCAAGTGAGTACTTCAAGAGGAAGCCTCACATTTTCTATCATCCCTATTTAAAACGAAGCATTAAACTGTGCCTTTGAACTGGGTCGACTGTGCTTGAGTTTTTTCCCGGTGATGTTAATAACATAATTTCTGTTAATCTCTATAGGTTTGGATTTCATTCCACGTAAAACCCAAACGAACAGTAGCTAATGACATTTGACTTGATTTTCATAGCTCAGATTCTTAGCATTTGCTGAAAACAAGCTTGAGCTTGTTTTATCTGTCTTGACAAATTACACATCAGAGCAGGGACCATCCTTTGGATGAACTACAAACTGCAGTCTCTCACTAGAATTATTCTGGTGTAAATGGGCCAAGGTCTTGCCTCTAATTCCATGACTACTTCTGGCTGCTGTGTGATGCTTTTCCATCAGCTCTTGACAGGTTTCCTTTGCGTATCAGAATAATAAACCAATCTTCCTATGTTTGGGCAATCATATGTAAGTCTTAGTGTTTTGCAGAAAGTGTACTGTTTGCTTTTTCTCCTAAATGATAGTGTGGGAGGCATGACTAGATATTTTTGAAATGTATCTTACAATGACTAAAATAATCAATTGAGGTTTCTAGCCAGCTCAAAGCTAAAACTATACCATCTCTTAGAGGAGATCTTTTATAGCATGACACGAATGCACCTTGGAACTGATAAAGTCTTGTTATTATAACTGACTGGGAATGCGTATGCTTTAAGTGATGAGAACTCCTGAAACGCTTTTCAGTCTCTCTGCAGTATATTCAAAAAAAGTGAAATGTAAAACCCATGAGAAAATGCAAAATAATATTGTAAGCAATGTGCTTAACTCCTGCCTAACACCGAAGTGTTCCTTTCAATCTATACTTGCAAAAGACGTTTTCTGAGATGCATCCCATGCTAAACTTATTACAGAATAAGCATTAATTTTTGTCATGAGGAAATATTATGCAGCATGGTTTCTATCAAAATGAAATTTTAACACGCTTTACAAGTTTGCAAAACTCCTGCATAAAGTATTCTGAAGCAAGTTTAAGCCAAAAATGACAAGCAATGCTTTTAATGAAAGCACTGTTAAACAGCTGAGGTTTCTGTTTCTGTTTTTAAAGGATCAAAAGTTTAGGTGCTTCGTATACTAACACAGATAAAAAAAAAAAATCACAAGAAGAGAAAATAATAAGAAAATGAAAATTGAAAGAGTCTCATCTAAAGATAGAAATTCTTATTATTTCTGTTGCTGTTATAGTTTGGGTGACCCAAATACTTGATTAAATCACAGCAGGTAAGTTATGCTGCATGATAAAATACAAAAGAATTCAAAGCACATTCTATGTAGTTAATGCACAGAAAAAAAATAAAAGTGTAATCTGCTAAATTAGAATATATTTATATTCATGTATATAACTATAAAAATGCCTTAGGCTGGCTTCTATTTGTTCTTTTCATAAAAGCTTGGAAATGACAAAATCTCTGGACTATTTTAAAATTATGAAGTTATGGCCATTAGAAGAGCAATCTCAAAACAGATTTGATCTCAGGCTCCTTTCTGGAGCAAAACATACACTTCAACAAACTTCGTCTTCAGGGCCCTACTGAACTGTACTCACTATTGCACTGCCTCTAAAGAGAAGCACATTTTGAGAGGTGCTGAGCATCTGTAACTTAAGCCAGGAACTTCATGAAAACAAAGCCCTATAATTCTGCTACCCTGAGTGAAGTTACAAAGTCAATTCCTCTGTGCCACAAACAGGAATCTCAAACAAATTTACATACACAGCATCAATAAATGGATGGGATATAGCTGTGATATATTTAAGAGTAAAATAGGTGAGATACTCTTACTTCTCTTACACCTAATTTCTCCCAATTATCTGGAATACTAACTCTTACATTCTTGGCAGAATGATTAAAACAAGTCAGGACTCTATAAATGTCAGAAACAACAGCTTCAAAATACTTTTTTTTTCCTTCCAGCAATATTACTACTAGGTGAAGAGAATAAACTTTGATTTTTCAAAGTTCCTAAAGTCTTTTATGTCCTAATAAGGAGAAGTTTTGAACAAAGTTTTGAAGTTCTCTAGGGGTTTATAGTTTAAAATTTTATCTTGCAGATTATTTAAAAATTAATTTAGAAAACCTACTAAACCCCAGTCAAATTAGTATCTATCCCCCATATCAAACGATATAACCAGTATGTTTAAATGAGGAAAACAAAGTTTTTTCCTATAGAATATATGACATTACTGATGATGTAAATATTGAACTTCATAACAGGATTCCTCATACTCATTCATTTGACAATGATTGATGTCTCAATCATTATCAAATGAATTAAGACTCTGGAAGCACACTGGCTTTAGTCTCTCATAAGAAATACTCTAGCTATGTAACAGCCCAATGATAATTCTAATTCTGAACTTGTTTGAGTTCTGTTAAGATAAAGAGATGGAAAGAAGAAAGCACAAATGTGCGAACTAAAGAGAAATTAGCTGAAAAGGATCCCCACCAAAACCAAAGAGTCCAGACACTTCTAAAGAAACATTTCTCTTTCAAAGATATGCTCCAATAGGAAAAACCTGCTTGTTGGTTTCAGTAAATACTATTCAAGTAGGTAGAGGGAGCAATCATTTGTAAGAGTGTGGGGTATTAATGACAGACAGAAAGAACCAGTTGTTTTTTTTTTTTCCTCTTTCTGAATCTGCAGTTAAAGGCCACTATTTTCGGCCAAATCATTGTAATTAAATAATAATATATAGTCATAGAATAATTTTGGGAATCACAGACTAACTCTGGAGGATAAGGCTCTCTGAAAACCATATAGCCCAATCTCCCTGATGGTCAGAGCAAGAGTAACTTTAGCTATTTGACCAGTTTTCTAAGGGCCTTGTGCTGTCAGGTTTTCAGGATCTCTAAGTTGGAACTGTCACAGCCTGTGGGTCTCACTCTTGTGGAGAAAAATTAAATTCTTGTGTCCAAATGGAATATCTCCTGCTGCAACTCTTAACTGTTGCTCCTTATCCTGGTGTAGTTCATCTCTGAAAAGTTCCTCTCCTCTACAATGTCTATTAAGGAAAGGGAAGACTGCAATTTGCTTCATCCACAGGTGGAACCTTCTTCCCTAGGTGGAACTAAGCCAGTTAACTTTTCCCTCTGTTCTATGTGCCACTCACATGACCTTTTACTTTAGTGACTCTTCTTTGGACTTTCTCCAGTTTGGTGATTTCCTTCTGTGATTATCCTATCTTAGTATTTCAGGTATGCCAGAAATGCACCCCAGATGGAGGGTACATCTCTCAATCTACTGGCTACACTCTTGCCATTCAGAAGTACTGTAGAAAGAGAAGAAATGTTCTAGTTTACTACAATGGGAAAAATTACCTGTTTCCAGTGTTGATATTTCAAACTTAACAGTGCAAGTAGAAGAAGAGACATGACTAAAGGGACTGTATTACAAATGTGCTTTCAGTGTCAATGAATTAGAGCTACAAACTGGATTTTAACCCAGCTGGTATGATGCATTACTTGTAAAGACTGAGAAAAGTCCAAAGCAAGTTAAAAAAATGCAGATTTTTCATTGCTTGTTTTAATAAGGATTGAAATTACCCACTAGTACATAATAACTTTATGCTGCTTTCAACATAAATTTATCCGAATTTTAAGAAGAAATAGACTATTGGGAGTACAACTGCATATATTATGCAAAGTCTAATTGCATGAAGTATGACAATGGCAAAATACTTTCTTTTGATGGTTAGGTACAGCTGTGTTCTTGGATTATAAGTTACAGTGCAGATGGCAAAAACAAGAAAACAACCTTCCTCTCCACTTTTTCATGGTGAAATGGAATCATTATACCAGAGAAGTCAAATGAAACCCCAAGATCAATTTGTGGGCAGTAAAGTGGTTGAACAAAATTACAGTACTTTTATGGATTCTAAACACAGTTTTTACATATTTGCTTCTACCTCAGAGTAAAACTTTGAGAAGATTTTCAAAAACAAAGAAACCTTCCTATAAAAATGCATGCTGAAAATACTTCAAACATAAATCTGATTTTTGACACCTTTAAAATTTGTACAATAATTATGAAGCAGTGTCCTTCAGACCATCTTCCAGTCACAACATTTTCCAGAATTTAAAAGACTGCAATCTAATAATAATAATAATAAAAAAAATCCAGATCCACATTTTAGCAGCCTTGAAAAAAAAACCAAAAAACCAAACCAAACCAAACCAAGAAACAAAACATGAGCAAGAAAGCATATATAACTTTTACTCTGCAAAAAAAAAAAAAAAAATCAAGAGAAAGTATGCTATTGTACTCAATAGCAATAACAATGAAACCAGTAAGCTGAGTATTTGGGATGCTAAATTTGGCTGCAAAGTCCAACTTTGAGTAGGCACCAGCCAGTAAACACAGGAGACTTTTTTGCTCTAACCATCTTTGTGGAGTACAAACAGGCCTTGCTTCCTTACTCTGTCTTCTGTCTTCAGGCCTCCTCTCTTTGTTGTAAAGAAGCATCAGACTATGGAGAAGGGCCAAGGACAGGGGAAACAACTGGACAATTAAGTGCAAAGGCATCTCACAACTTTTCACTCTGATCAACAAATAATCATGGACAACAAATTATGTCCATGTTGTCTCTGGACTTCAAGCAAGTAGCTTCTTTGGCTTCCATTACCCAGATGGACAAATGACAATATCTAGGCTACTGACTCAAACTCTGCTTGCAGCACTATCTTCTCATACTGTTAAGTTTCTGCCTGCATTTGGGGTTTGAATCAGAACATTATTTCAATTTCTTTTTTGGCTTCACAACTTTGTAAACAATTATTCCATGCCATTAGATAACAAAAAAATCCTGTCTGTCTCCAAGCAAATGGCCAAACTTTTTGGATAACCTTAGAGACTGCTCAGATGCATTGCTGACAGACTCCTGACAGCTGAATTTGATACCAGATATATTGAACAGATATTTCTGGACAAAGAAGAGAAGATACCACATCCTACTACTTGCAGAACCAAGTATTTCAACAAGGCTGGCACTGGGACACTTTACAAAACACGTTTAAGGCATTACCATTTAACTGTTACACTTACTGAGCCCTTAAAAGTTAGACTTTCAGCAACTGTTTATCTCAAGGAAAAGTCCCAACAAGGAAAGCCCAGCTTGTCTTATGACAGTCAAGCCATCTGACAAAGCCTGATAGGCACCATCAGTGGTGTCTACAGTTGACAAAAAGCAAGATCTTACAGAAATAAATTAACTTTGAGATACTCGAGAAGAAAGAACCAGAGGAGACACTGGAGAGGAAGTAGAAGACTTTCAAATAAGATTTATGGATGGTTTTTGGATATCAGTCAGTGCTAGTTCTGACATCTCAGCTTCCCTTTTTCTCTCTAAGAGTTATACAAAGTACTGCTCTGAGCAGAACTGATACTTTTCAGTGCAGAGGTTATGTGACAGAATGGCTAACAATGGTCTGCCAGCCAAGTGGTAGGAAATGTAACTCTGTACACAGTTCTTCCTTGCAAAATTCGGTATTTTCTTTCATAGATCTATTTTTCAGATTTGTCTGCTAGACAAAGAGCAGATGGCAAGCATTTTGGTACTAAAGAAGAAGAAATACAAAAGATAAGCTAGTCATGCTAAAGGTCCATCTACTGCAGTATTCTGTTTCAAGCAATGGTCCTAAATAAATATCTAGAATAAATAATAACAAGGTATGCAGCTATGATATTATACCCAGCCCAGTCTGAGTCTACATTTGTTTTAAGCTCAGTGGACTTCCTATGTCAGATGTAATTTAATTCATCCAAATACCATCATAGTTTTTTTTCTTCACTTGTAAATAAAAAGTAATATAGAGACAGAGCTATACAAATGATGAAAAGTTCTTTAGAAATCAAAATTCTTTAAATGTTTATAGATTTATAATCATAGAATTGGTACCAAAATATTGGCATGTTGAAACAGACTCAGAGAAAAACTTCCGATGTAATTGTAAACTGTAATCTGTGATGTAGCCTTAAAAAGTCAGTTTGTTACAAATGGTTTCTGGATAGCTAGACAGGTCATATATTCCTCACATATTAAACACCAGATGATACAAATTTGGCAATGGTTGCAAGGCTGATGTCATGCTTTTATAGCTGTTCTGTCAACAAAGCACTAAACAAAGCTTCTCAAGATTAATTTTGTTGTAGTAAGGTGTTTGTACTTTATGCATTTAATGCACTTTTATACAGTTTTACAGACATCTATGCATTATGGACAGACCTTGTTCTCTCAGATCTGTCAAGAAGCTACCATTTTTCTAGAAGGGTATCAATTTGTTCTGATTCCTTGTAGAGCTAATTATCAAATTATGCCTTCTGACTCATTACAGAATAGACTGAGTTCTCATTCCATTCGTTTCTTTACATCTTTTCTCTCAAGATTTTGTTTGTATACCCTACTGCTTAATAAATTCAACAAATTCCAATATTTATTGAGTTAATGTATTAACTACCATTAAGCAGCAAAGCCACTGCCTGGATCACTGGTGTCTAGCACCTTCCAAACTGCATATGTGAGGAAAGCAAGTCTGTTTTCAACATGTTAGATCACTTTGGAAATTCTTCTTTATAACCTATGACTTTTTCAACAAAAGGTCGGCTTTCTGATAGGTCTGTTCAGCCTACATGTCACCTGTAGGAAAGATGTAAATCTTCAACAGGAAAATTAAAGTCTATACAAATAATTCTTTTAGTGAATGAATTATTTTAGAAAAACTACTGAACTCCAGTCAAATTAATCATGAGAACTTCAAAAAAATGTGAAAACATAGATGGATAGAGTAACCTATAAATGTATCTTAGGTTTTAGTGGCAGAAATTCTGAAAGACACATGAAGTGGTACACCATACCTTAAAACAACCTTACCAATATATTGCTAGTGCTCTGTATCAAGGATATAAGGGATATATTCTAAATCAGTCTTGGGTCAAAGAGTTAAAGAATTTATTTCCATTTAAAGCTTTAGTCATGCCTTTTTATGTACAACTGTGCAATCCATAACCTTTAGAAGTTACAAGTGGTCTACTCTGAATTCAGAGTGAGTTCTAGCTCTGGCCCCTGGCCTTGGCACCGAAGGGCTGAATTTTTCTCATTCTAGTATCTGTGCACTTAAAAAATAAATTTTCCATACTAAAGGACAGAAGGCCTAAAGCAGAATCTAATATACTTAAAGATGCCTCACAGACATAAATCACTTCTCCATCCAAATTCAGTCGAGAGACAACATTAGTATTAAAATAATTCCCCATGTCTTGGATAGCAAAAAAAAATCCTTTCTCATGTTTCATGTGAGATATTCTGCTAAAAATATGCATCTACAATATCAGCACAACCTTGATAAAAATAGAAAAAGATTAAAATTTCAGCATTTTAACAGCTATTTAATAAATCAGTTCTCTTGACTGGATAGTTTGGTTAGCAATAGCAAGATTGCCACCTCTGTGGCTCAAGACCAATTTTAGTTACTTTTATCTTTTTAAAATGTCATTTCAAACATGTCATTTCAAGTATACTCATGAATCACTATTTTCTAATTGCTTCTGTATATTATAAGCTGATTAATTTCCCAAAGTACTAATATAACTTTTTTTTTTCTTGCTTTAACTATTACACCTGGCAATTATATTTTCTTAACAGGAAACCCAAGAAATTAAAATTGACATTTTCCTCTTTCAGGTTCAAATTCTTCTCACATTTTCCATTGAGAATAAATTAATAGAATTCAGTAGAAAACCAAGCTTAAGATTTACAGTCTATTTCAGACAGCATCATGACATTTAGAAGTATTTTTGTTGAGCCAAATTATTTATGGTAGTCATAACAAATGCTTCATTTTAGTTAGTGCCTGAAAAGCTTGAGCTAGTGACTGTAATTTCATTTTAAAAGGATTTATTTACCTGCTTCATTGTTAGTCAGTAAAGAGTTCTTAATGACTGTTTAGTTTCTACTCACGTGAGTAGTTCTCCACAACTGCTGAGCAAATATCAATTACTCACACGAGAATGTGTAGACCTACATGCCAATGTGTAAAGGTTAGGATTCCATGAGGAATTTTTTCCCATTTTATAATGGCATATCCATTAAGAAAGTTAAGTTGAAATAAAGTTTCAGTGCAAATTTTAAGTACATTGCTAAAAAAAAAATTAAACTTCAATGAACACAGACACTCATTATTGTAAAAATGCATCTCGGTATCTTCAATTGATCTTCTTCCTCCTCTCTCAGATTTACACTACATAATGCATTCTCTCTGTACTGGAAACTCTGTGTTTTGGAAAATGTGGAAATGTGTTGATAACGCCGTGTTTTACTAAATAGAATACTTTATATCTTACCAGATAGAAAATCTTTAGTTTCAAAGCTGCATGCTGTACATGCGTCAGGGTGTGACTCTGTCATTGCAAGGAATCTTAATGAGTACCTAACCACCACGGCTTCTCTTGCAACAGAAGAAAAAGTCCCATTACAAGTAAGATTTTTTTACAGTTGAGCTGAATTATACTTACCCCATATTATATTTTTAAAAAAATATACAGTGTCATTGAAACTTGATAAACTCTTAAGTACTAAGGGCCTTTTAGACCTACACATTTACAGAGCAGAGCCACTTTAAACACTAGTTATATATTCATTTTAGTCTTCCTACCAAACGGTCTATTCCTGTTTTCTTTTGCCTTTTTATATTCCATTTTTTCTTTAGTATTAAAAAGGCATTGTGTAGTATGGTGTCTGGTGAATGCAGGACCTTCTCTATTCCCAAATAAATATTCAAAAATATTTCGCATACATCTTGTGAACAAGGCTTGTTAAATCATAATGTCATGACTTATAAACATTCATCATTCCTATACGGAAGTATAATCTAGTCAACTGCATGGTATAGCAAATCATCCTGACACGTTTATATTAATGCACATTTGAATGAGAATAAGAAAGAAATAGTCAAATTTATGTTAAAGACTTCTAAAGGCTTAACAGCATCTTACTAAGTATATATGTCAGCTTAATCTAATCCTCCTACTTCTAATACGTTCTGTGGTCTCAGCACGGTGCCCATAATGCTCTCGCATGTTATGAGGGATTGCCTCTGAGAAGTTCACCATCAGTACTACACTTTGTTCAATAAAACTTCACATCTGGTCTTAGGATGACAGAAAGCTATCTGTCTCCAATTTGCATTACAAACCTTTAGCTTCTTTTGACATTCGTAACACTGGCTGTAATAATTTCCAATAACCTGTTACAATATACCGAGTAGATTGGTTCTCATCTTCTTGTGTCAGGTAACAACACGTTTATAATATTTATTTGGACAATCTTAAATAAATGGCAACTTCTTTATATCAAAAACCTCTGTATTATCTAATCAGAGGCTCATTTGAGAAGGCCTGTGGCAGTATTTGCTCCTTTCACTCCAACGATTTTAAGTTCTAATCAGAAAAATACCTTTATTTCTTTTCTGTGCTTTTGCTAGAGGAGACAATACATTTCAATTCAAGATCTTGCAAGAGTTATTGAAGACTATTTACTAATCTTATGACATGATAGAAGTCCTCCTGAATTCCACCAGCCTGGAAAAACTATCTCCTTAACCATCTTTCTTGATTTCTGAGCATCATAATTTCTACCTGTTCTACTACAGATACATGTCATGTGTGTTTCACATTAAAAATATTTGAAGAAAAGTGTCTATTATTCCTTGCTACATTATTCTTTTTCTTAAGTAGAAAATATATCTGCTGACAGATGAAGACCCAAAAGGACAGATCTACTTGTGGGATTAACAATATCTAACACAAGTCAGAGATCAAACGTGTCACTAAAGGATCCTCATACAGATGGTTAGCAACCTCTACTACCTGAGCTGAATTAATAAATGGCAATTGAAAAACTGGTCTCTCACTATAATTTGCTTTCTGGCAGCCACATTAAGGAAACAAAATTTTTTAAAAGTCTGCATATTAGGCCTGCAGATTTACAAATGAAAAGGAAGACCTGATACTATGTCTGGTGTATTAAAACTGGTAAACACACTAAAGGATGCATGCAGTGCCAGTAGTCCTGTCTGTCAAAATTAAAAACTGCCAATAGTAACAGAGAAGATAAAACACAGACTATGCCATTTTACTTATGGACATTGTCAATGGGATACTGAAATTAATGAGAACAAATGGGACATCTCATACAACACTTTTTAAACTGAGAGTTAATATATATGTATGGGTATGTTTTAAATTATGAGAAGTAGAATTATACTGCTAGTGCAAAAGACAGTAAAAGACATCATTCACTAATAAGCTGCATCATTTCGAAAGCTGATGATGCTTCACTGGAGACTTGTTGTCTTACAAAGCTCTAAGAACACATATTACCAATGCACTTGAATATGTCCTGTGTCTTAACAATATATTAATAATTAGACTTCTGATTTTGAACCAGAAAAAGTGTGTGGATGTATATACACACACATATATAGTCTTCTAACAGTTAGAAATTATCAGCAAGATACACTTCGGCAACAATCACTTTGAGAAATTATTTTTGAATATATATCACACTTATTCTTCCTCTGCATGAACTTTCTAGAATTTTTTCCTAAGAACTAAAATTTTATTTTAAAATTCTTCACCAGTGAATTAGTGCTCCTTGTAAATTTAATGTATTCTATATATTCTACAGCTTTGCAAGCATGTATTTCTTACCAGTGGGGATAATGATAAAATTGGTATAATGACAGGAATTATTATGACAGCAAAGAGATCTGAACACAACAAGAATGAATATATGACAATCACACAAATCTTTCTATGTCTATGCGATTGGTAGTATAAAACGAACGGAACTGAACCAAATTTTTATGCGTGCAATTAATACATTATATTGAGAAATATATTTTATAAAGCACATGAAATTTGTTTGGAAGTAATTATTCTATGACCTGAGAAATATCAGAAAGAAAGCAGGCAAAGCAGTAATGTTAATCCCATGCCAGAAACATGTTTTATCAGGTTTCTTTTTAGCTCTTAAACAAGATCTAGTAAAAACAACAACATTCTGTCAGACTATATGTTCATTCCTTGCTTCCTGGATTAAATATGCTTATTCTATGCCACATTTTTATAGCTTTCAATTCCTGTACTTTAAATCTATTAAACAATGTCAAGTTGAATTTTCTTCAAAAACTGCTGCAGGTTAAGAAAAAAAATAGGACAGTAGAATATTTGAGGGCTAACATTTATGTCAGCTAATTAATATGGATCAGTTGTGGTCTGCAAGGATTTTTAAAGTGCATGCATGTTTGAGATAAATATAGACTAAGGATTTGATTTTGTTTCTTCTCGATAATAAAGTTCTTACTGATTTCAATAGAAGTATGGTCTACCAGTTTTGTAGGTATGAAAGATAAAATAAGCTTTTGTGCTCTTGCATAATGTTAGCTGTCCCAAATAGAGAATAGCTCAAAATGCAGATCTATAACATAAGAAATAAATTGCAGTTGTAATATTACATTTATGTTCTATATTCTCTTTACTTGGTAAGGGAATGAGATTCTGAAAAAAATAAACATTGGGGGAAAACGCAAGAAATTTATTTGGATAGAAAGTTCTATTTAAATAAGTTAGTTACAAATCAGCCCACATTCAAAACCAGTCACCCTCTATTCCAGAGGGTACAACACCATTTCCTTATTTTAATTATTTTTCCTTATTAATATTTCATTATTTATTCTCAAAAGAGTTCTTGCTAGAAGACAGAAATTGGTTATTTGAACATGGTTCTAGACTGACAAAAAGAGACTACTAAATGCACAACTGTTCAAACACTTTTAAGCAAAAGATTCATTCTCCCTACACTGAAATCTAAGGCTGTATTTCTCTTGCACGAAAATTCAGGATAACTAGAACAAGATCATATAATCCAACCTCCTACTCAAGATCAGGTGTGAGATTAGAACAAAAGTAATCCAGGACTTTATCCAGGATTTTGGACTTCAGGAGGTCCAACAACAGAGCCTTTTCAATATGAGAATCACGCCTGGTAACCAGAAAAAGAACAAACGTATCTTAATTGTAGACCTGTAGAATTATTTGGGTTGGAAAAGGCTTCCAAGATCATTGAGTCCAGCTGTAAATCTAACACTGCCAGATCTACCACCAAAGCATGCCCCTAAGCATCAAGTCTACTACACATCTTCCAAACACCTCTAGGTGTGGTGACTCCACCACTTTCCCAGGCAGCCTATTCCAATGCTTGATAACTCTTTTGGTGAAGAAACTATTCTTAATGCTCAAACCCAGCTTCTCTTGGTGCAACTTGAGGCTCTCTCCTCTTGTTCTGTCCCTTATTACTTGGGAGAAGAGTTCAGCCCCCACCTTGCTACAACCTCTTTTTCAGGCAGTTGTAGGGACCGGTCGAATCTCCTCTAAGCCTCTTTTTCTCCAGGCTAAAAACCCCCAGTTCCCTCAGCCCATCCTCATATAAGTGACTCTCTAGACCCTTCACCACCTCACTTGTCCTTCTCTGGATATGCTCCAGCACTTCAATGTCTCTTTTGCAGTGAGAGTCCCAAAACTGAACACAGGATTGGAGGTGTGGCCTCACCAGTGTCCCCCCATCACAGGGGGACAATCATTGTCCTGGTCCTGCTGGCCACACTATTGCTGATACAGGCCAGGATGCCTTTGGCCTTCTTGGCCACCTATCCTTGAAACACTCCTCTGACTTATTTTTTTTTCCAATGAAATCTGATGCAGAAGTAAACAAGAAGTACCTTATGTTTAGTATTACACCTAGCTCCTGTCATGGTAAGTCTTACCTTTTTGTAGTATTTCAGCATCAAAGACATGCTCCTTGAAGAAAGCTCTAAAGGACAAAGGACAGGCACTGCAGTCTTCTGAAAGTTTGTCGACAGCTTGTTTAAACATAGCAACTAAGTCATGAAGAGGTCCATCTAAATCAAGGTGAGAAGTGGATGATGAAATCAAGCTCAGGCGTACCGAGATTGATGCACAAGATGCAGAACTAGACTCCACAGATTCACACTCAATTTGGAAGTCCTCTGACAACATCTTCATTGCAAAATGTTTTCTTTGAAGTGGATCATCAACTACTGCAACAACATGCCATTCAATGGCAGCATCTCTGGGTAGGTGAGATATTACAACCACAGCAAGCAACCCACATACTGCAGTTTCATCATGATACATCTCTGAATCTTCAGCCTAAAAGATAAACAAAATATTGTCCATATTACAGAGTTGTAGAAATTAATGTTGCTCATATTCAGTTAAAATATTAAAAAAAGTATATGTAGTACATTTATTTCATGGAAACTGCTTTTCTCCTCCACTTTCCTTATTGAAAAGTTATCCTGAGCAATTATGAATTTATCTGATAGTATCTCCTAATTTTTGCCATCTCACACCACTACTATGTCTGTACCATTAAAAAAACAAGCTGATCATAATTTATTTTGCACTCATTCTGCAATCAAAAGAAGTCTTTTTGCATATGGTGACTTTTGGTTGTACCAAAGATTTTTGAGGAATAAAAAAATGGTAGGAACCACCAAAACTACAGAAATTAGTCAATAAATTACATGTTTTATTTTAAAAGTCGGACTACTAAAGATTCAGTTCAGATACAGCAAAAATATAGTTCAGACAGTTCTAAACAGCAGAATTACCCTGACCAAACCCTCTCTGAAGATAGAATGTGTTTTTTAAATAGCAGAGCTCATTGAGAATGTATATTCAAATTGTTTTCACATCAACCAGCATGTCTAATTAGCTGACTTTGTCAGCTACATCTGAGTAACTGAGTTCCTTTTCATCTGATGGTTTTAAACAGCTGTCAAATACCCGGGCAGTTGATATGCATTTTTTTGACCACTGGATTACTTTTTTCCTTGCTTTTCCACCATTTCTTATGAAGACAGTATATTAGGAATTTTTAACATTAGTGACTTACACCACCTTCTGTACACAGATAATAACTTTTTTTTATATACCAGTTTGCTTACATTCCAGTATATACTGTTAATATTGTCCATTGCCTGACCTCTGAAAGGAAAAATAATAACGAGGCAAACCTGTCATTTTTGCCTGAAGTCGATAAGGCCATATAACTTACAGTACCTTCAATTCACAAACTCAATTTTCAACCGCTTGCTCTCAACTTTGAGAGGAAGAAATAATGACACGTTCCAGGCACTTTATTTCAAAATTCACTCACAAAGTTATTGACAAGAATTTTGCACAGAATATCTTTGATGCTTGACCCTTGTGAGCTGTTTACATGAAAAATGCACTTACTTCTATATTAACAATAGTGGAGCGTAATTCCATCCCAAACATGTAGCAATTGCTTCAGCATTTCTGGTTTTGATGTGGTAACAGAAAAAGGGACAATTTGTCTCAAATTGCAATCACTTCAGTCATAATAAAATCTTACAGAGTACTGTTTGCTTTCAGTACTTTCATTAGGCTGGCCAGGGCTGTTATTAAGGTAGCTACACATAAATGTTATATTAGCACTTAACAGGAGCACAGTATTCTCCTCTAGGAGATGAATTCTAACCTTGTCAATATAATTCTGCTCGGAGTGCTGTAAAGCAGTTTGAAAAGATGAAATACTGGAGCTTCGGACTTAGGAAAAAAAAAAAAAAGTCATGCTCATTCAGGCTTAAAGGCCATTTTGCTGGCCCAAGGTGCTGAGGTACTGGTTAGAAAAAAAACAGTCTAAAGAAGCTCTCTCAGGTCACATCAAGCACTAAGACAAACTTTTCTACTTCCCTGTACTTGTCTTAGGTTGTTAAATCAATTACTCGCTATTTCTGCTTGCCTTCAGCTGCCATTTAGAATATGAAGAACTACATGAAAATTAAGGCCAGGAGAAAGTACATTTCCAAATTTAACAAATGAGAATCATTCTGTGTGAAAGAGTACTCATCGTGCACCTGTATGGTACCATAACACTCATAACCTTTAACTTCAGAGTTTGCACAAAGCACAAATGATAGAGCTACTGGGGACTAAACTTTCATCAGTGGCTACAGAATCTTATAGAAATACTTGTAACAGTGACCTCTTCTGACTTATTTTCAAGAAATCGTTGACATTTTTGTTATACTTGGATGCTGCATTTATGAGTTACTATTCAGAAATTAACAATTTTCTTAAAGAACTGAATATCTTTATGATAGCCTGTCTAGCAAATGAGGATGAATATATAAGGTCTGCTAGGAAATTATATGGTGCTAAAACAGTATAAGCGAGTATTAGGAATGAAAATGAAAAGGAATTATTTTATTGGCTAAATTGTTTTTACAATTGATTTCTGCACTCTCATCAATGAGATTCATCACTTTTGGCAGATGGCTGTGGTACTATGAAATAAAAACATGTTTTTAGGGTTCTTGCCTAAGGATACTGTTCTTGACTGTTCTATAAAGGATAACAGGTTTTGGTCTAGCGTTGCTTCTACCGCTTCAGAATGCTGATCAGAAAAAATGAGATAGAACAGCATATAGTTTGGATTATAATTATTGAAAAAGAACTACCAAATACTTCTTGAGAAGCTCTAAAATTCTTGTTGGGAGACAAGAAATCTGTTGGGGCAAACACTGTTGAAAGCAGGGATTCCTTAAAAGTATGCATTACCTAAATTTTACAAATCTTTATAGATTTCATTAATCTGTAGGTGTAGTTGTCATTTAAAGATATATGACAACAAGATATATATTTAAAGATATATATCAATATAAAGATATTTGACCTTTAACCCTTTTTTACCTATTGTTTCCAAATGATTTTCATTTCATGGGAAAAACATGTTGAAGTTTCTAATTTGCACTTGTTAGCCTTTCCATTGGATTTAATCCTTTCAAGGAACAAATACTACAAGGTAGCTCTGCACTTACATACTAAGTTTGAATGCCACAGGGGAAAATAAGGAGATCTAAAGGTTCAATGGCTGACTGCTGAGATTATATGGAGAAAGCTACTTATGTGCTATACTTCTACATGATCTAATTCAAAGAGGGCTGGAAAAGGACATCAGGTAACATAGGTTTTGGCATGCAGAAGACACCCTCTGAAAATAAATGCTTCTACAACAATGACTTTTTTCAGGAATGGATGTAAACTGGATCATCTCAGAGAACACACTATGACACAATTCCAGTACTCTTGTGCTAGGAAATAGTAGATCCCAAAACATTGGACAAAGATTTTGTAAGACAAGTGATTTAGCTCTAACTGAATCTCACATTAGACTGTCTTCAAAACGTGTTTCACAATATCTTCCCTTTGCCAACAGGATCATCTGCTGCTTAATTTATCAAAGATGTAAAAGATTGAGATCCAGAAAATTTGAAAAAAGAAGCCAAAAGGCAGATTTTTCTAAATATGTGCATTTATATTTTATTATATTTTATTATATTTTATTATATTTATACCATTCCATATATGCATTGTATCTATATCATGCCATATCCAGAGAAGGACTACAAACATTTTTTAACACATTGCTTTACAAAAACCCCACAACTCAACAAAGGACTTTTCCCACCTTGAAGAAAATACTGATACTCTTCTGGAGATATAATGCATGTTTCAATAACTCACAGAAGAATCCAAAGGTACAGAGTACATTTTAGGATGACTGAGAAAGTGACTCTTTACTTCTATTGTAAACACTGAGAAAACTGCCATGCTAAGCTAAGAGACATCTTGGAAAGTCTTCATGGACTGGTTAATAAAGAATCACAGAAGCTGACAGCAGTTAAGAAAACAAGTAAAGAAAGAAAACAAAGTGGGTAACTTTTTATTTGCCAGTGTAAAAATCCACAGTTCACCAACATATTGAATAAGATAAACAACTCTGTATCTCTCAACTGAAAAAGGGTATACTAGATCCAAAAGATACTCAGAGAAGGACAAGTATGATCAAAAGCTCTGGAGGGTCTGATTGGAAAGGTTCTGCAGCCTACTTAATGAGAAGACAGAGGCTTACAAAGTCATACATGACATAAAAAGAGTGGATAGGGATAAGAACTGATTTTGCACACTTGTCTTTCTGTACAAAGAGCTATGGACCATCAAATGACATTAGAAAGAGCATGATTTCAAAACAAATGATGGTGTTGATGTTGATCAACTCCTTGATGAAGAATGCTCTGGTTGCAAGAACTTTACAGGGATTCAAGGGGAGCCTGAATGAGTTCTTAGAACAGAGAATCAGTGAATGTTATAAAAGAGACATGATAAAATTCCTGGATTATTTTTATTTATATGTTACTAATCTATATGAAAATTATGATTTACATAACAAAATTTATTTGATCAATTTGAATATGAATTAAAATAGTTTGAAGTTAGGAGAATATTAGAGTAAATTTATGCTTTTACTGGTTTTACTATTCACTTCTGCTTAGGGCTACTGTTCAGAGTCAAAATACCAAGCAAGGCCTACCCCATTCTGGTTATTGTTAAATTCTTAAATAAGCATTTATGCTGATACTAGTGGTGTGTTTGGTAAAGAACTGGGACTTCTCGTATGGACTTAGATTTTTCACAATTAGACCCTTCCAACATTTCCATGATTCTAAAGGAATTTTATGTTCATCTGTGATATTCCAGACTGATTTTATAGGTGAGTTGCAAACACCGAGTCAAGTAGATGACTGCAGATAACAGCTTTGAGAGCCTAAGCTTCTTCAGCAGAGGCACTGGCACCAGAATATAGGGCTGGAAGAAGTGGGAGTTCAATGTGGTTACTCCTTCTGAGGAAAAAAGGATTCTCTTCTCCTTTTTCTGAAAGGAGAATAACATACAGAACTGTAATACTACTTTTAGAGGGACATATGTATCTTCATTTCTGCCTTAACTGACAGAGACAATTAAAAACACAACAGTCCCAGACAGTGCCAAGCAGGAGGTTTGTCTGCCTCAGGCACCTGCCACAGGAACAGAGATTTGGAGCTGCCTTACACTGGAGCCACCCAGGCAGGCTGCTCTGTGTTAACCCCTCTAAAGAGGTTCTGTGATGGGATGCCCAATCCAAATCTGCAAGTGTAAGGATGTTTGGTTAGAAACAGAAAGGGCCAAAAGGCTTGACTGAATACTTGTTGAAGGCCATAATATTACAGTTATTAAGCAACATATAATTCAGTAAAGCATCTAATAATGAGAAATGAGAATGGGAACCTCCTGTACTTTGTGCCTAAACTGAAGTGAAAAGGCAGCTTGGTAGAAACATTCCTTAGCTAACACTTTTATCAATGGGTTTAACTTCAGAAATAGCTCTTTCATATCCCAAGAATCAAGGTGAACAATAGAGGTTGTCAGTGGGTTTCTAAACTTGTAATTAACCCTACATTAGAGCAGAAGTGTAATCTGAACTGCTGCATGCACATTCCTTCCTGAGCTTTGCACTGATACAAGAAATTATCACATTGGTTCACAGTATTACCAAATCCTTGCATTTTCCATGCATCAGTTCTTAGTAAAGATTCACCCAATTTTCACTGTGCATATTCAGAGAGCCACAAAATACTCTCATACTAATGAATGCCTGATGCATTCACAATACTGCTAAAAACCAAACTAGAATCCAACAGAATGAGCAGAGTTAAATGTAACCGCTGGGCTGTAAGGGTTGTAAACTTACACAGAGTTTTATTTTAAAGGTGCTAATCTTATAAATATAATTTATTTTTTTGTAATAAAAAAAAATCCAAGGCAGAATTATTAAAATTCCAATGAAAACAAAAGAATGAATAATGAGTTAAAGACAAACCTATCTTCAATCCATCATGTAAGTATTTAACTATTTTGCTTAATTAAACTGAAAAAGGTACATATTTGGCCTTTATTATATAAATTTGTTTGACTATCCTCCCTTTGTTCTAAATGAGAAATATTCTTTTTATTGTGTTAGTAAGGACTAAGGCCTATCTATCTCTCAGCTGAATATGGAATCAGGCTATAAGAGACAGGGATGAATGCATAATTTCTATCTCTACAAAGGAGTGACTTGGAGAACAAAAAGAAAGATACTGTGATGTTACTTTTAGAAGCTGAGTTTATGAAAACCTTATATGGTATGCATTATTACACCATTACAGTGGCAAGATTAATGTGCCTTTAAATAATACATTTAAAATTTCTTTCACACTGCCTGCATTAAACAGAGTGCATCAAACTCCTGAGATCCAGTTTAAGCTTTGAGTCTCAGTAAGAGTCTCTTACAACAATAGGTTTATGACTTGAAAAAGTAAAGATTCCACTAGGAAAACTGCATAAGAATAAAAATGTCAGTTCCTAAAGAAAGTAGGATAGAAGCAATTCTTTTCAACATCTTAGTTTGTCTAATAAATAGGACACATGCATTCCTGGTTACCACTTCTGAATTCAAATAATGAATACCACAGTGTTTTATAACAATAAAATTGCTAAGAATGTTCCTTTTGGAAAGCTTACAAAAGTAAGAAAGCCAGACATTTAGTATTTCTTTCTGAAATAAAACAAATTATTGGTGCATGTCAAAAAGACATTAACACCAAACTGACAGACTAAAAATGAAGTCTTATAAACGGAATATTTTTCATAGAATAAATACTGTAAATATGAAAATAAACAAGTTCTTCAGAAATTTTAGTCCTCTCTACTCACTCCTCAACATGGTGGACAAAACTAGAGGTAGTTCAGTGATCACTGTGTCACGTAGAAATTATTTTGTACAATGTCAACTGGGAAAATGAGCCTGTACTTTGGTGTTACTGAACCATGGAAAATCTAGAGAAAATCCACAAACCAAATGGTTCGTTATTTTTTGTAGCAGCATTTGATAGCACATTTTTCAGAGTAATTTCTCTTTTGTACAATCTTTAACTATCTTTAGAAAACAGAAACATGAAAAAGTGAAAGCAGATAGAGGGGAACAAATATGAGTATAGAAATTTAGAGATAGTACTATTTCTCAGGGTGCTTTCATTCAATTTTTGTAATTTAAATGGATTTCTAATTAATGTATTCTTTTGACATAATGATTATAATTCCACCTGTTCATATTAGAAAAAAATACAAATTAAATTTTCACCTCAACAATTGTGAAAAATTATGAAAAAATATGCATGTAGCTATAGCAATGATGCAAGATTAATAATTAGATATGAAATGGTTGGCAATTAACATGCCAAGCTTAACTTTCCTCAGAGATGCATTTTGCAGGAGAATGAAATGACCATACCCCAAAATTGGGATGAAATGACCAAATTATTTTAATGAGAGTATAGGGAATTTGAAATCTATACAATATATTGATGGCTATTATTAGGATTAGACAAGGTGATGGGCTTAAATTTTATGGTAGTCAATCAAGTATGTCAGAAGAAACTACCAGAAAAATTAAGTAACAACAGTCTTAGGACCCAAATCCCACAATAAATATACAGTCAATTTGACTTATAAGTTGAGACAGCTTTCTGGTGCATAAAGGATATGTTGAAATCTTTGCAGAACCAAAAATTTCATGACGAATGGTCTCTGAATAGTGCCACTGGAAGAATAGGTAAGCATTACATAAAAAAGCAAAGCAAATATAGAACTCATGAAAATAAAGAGTTCATAAGAAACCAGTTCAATAACTCTACATGATCTATAGCTTATATTGCTCAAACAGAATAATTTAACAACTTTCTATTCTATTTTTTACCATGATTGTCAACAGAGGCCAAGAAGTGGTATAAATTTTTATCATTTCTGTGTGATAGGAAAAGGAGTTCTGTTGAAATTTAAGACATAACCTTACAAACTCTCCTTTGATTATATTTAGTACAGAAGGATATAATTTGCTTGTTAATTTTGTTTCTCTTTTCTATTGTTGGATCACTCTGTTTTTATCCTTTTATTTCTGAAACTGAGACGCTCTGACAGGATCAAAACAAGAGCAATCAGTACCACATTTCTATGAAGACATATTCAGCTTTGAACAAGTCTCAAGAATAAATTAACATCTGAAAGCCTGAAGAATATACACAGAATCTGCAATAACTAGGCTAACACCTCTGTTTTCTGGACTTAGCAACCTGGAAGTTTTCTTGCAAAGAAAGCTCAAATAATTTCTTGTTAGAATAAATTGAAAGAAAACCAGAAAATGTAAACTGGCCTGCTGAAAGACACACACAGGCTTCTGCATGCACAGTAATGGAGAAGCATCTCCTGCTGAAAGACTGAGACTTCCATTTTTGCATCATTCCTCAGGTAAGTATTACAATCTTCTTCTAAACCATTATCTAAAAGCACAGTCTCATCAGCCCCACAGATATCAAGTTTTCAACTACTCAATGAATTTTATACATTTCAATCTCTCTTCAAAACACATTTCATAATTGTATGTGACAATCATGCCACCCCCCAGAGTAAAAGGAAGATTTTAAAATGTATAATCAGATATGGTAAGCATGTGCTAATATCAAACAGAAAACATACAATACCATTTCCCCTGCATTTTTAGATGGTTATAAATATTAGTTATAGCATTGATTATTCAGATAAAAGCATGTTCAAAGTACTGCAGTGAATGTGTCTAGACTGAGAAACCAAGAAGCTGAGAACTCTGCCAGCAGGGCTGCCAGAGGGGCAAAATACCTGAAATGTAGAATTAGACAATTATTATTAATTTAAAAACTGGACATCACTCTGATTTTCCCTCTTAATTACTCTCACTGATGTGTCATGAGACAGACTAAATCTTAACTTTTGTTTGTTATAGCTGATTTAGGGAGTGGGGATTTCATATTTCAATTTTTATTTTAGAGAACTGTTTATGGTTTCAGCAGAACTCTGATACAAATGCTCTGTTACAATATGAATACCTTTATCTTTTTTCCCTAATTCAAAGAGGTCAAGAGGGGTTTTCACTTTTGTAAAGTCCATACAAGCCTTTGGTTGTTTGCTTTACTCTGCAGAAGTAGTCATGATACCATGTGTACTTACCAACCCGACAAACCCTCTTCCTGCATGCAAAGCTCAGCCTTTTCATTCTCACTCTGTGGCATAAAGATTTGGATCTCCTAAGGTCTGATATATTTTAGTGCAAGTATACTCACAGAGTTCAAAATAGGAATTTCTTGGTGAAATGTAATGGTCTGTGATATACAGGTCACAATAAATAATCTAATGGTGCCTTCTGGCTGTACAAGCCACTCAAGCTATGAAATCAGTTTTACCCAATACTTCTGCTCAGCCTTTCTACCAGCACTGAAGTGCCTGGACTCT
Source organism: Phylloscopus trochilus trochilus (assembly GCA_016584745.2). Taxonomy (NCBI): domain Eukaryota; kingdom Metazoa; phylum Chordata; class Aves; order Passeriformes; family Phylloscopidae; genus Phylloscopus; species Phylloscopus trochilus. Next base: position 36,770,406 of record WQNJ02000001.1, on the reverse strand, counting down.
AAAATCCCACACTGAGAAGGCAACCATCTTACCCATAATGGCCTTTAACATCCCATGCTGGTAGTTTTAAATTTTTAAACAGCCCTACCTGTCGAGCTTCCTTTTATGTGTTCTCATAGTTACAGATATAATTTCGGAAGCAAAATATCTAAACACCAAGCATAATAAAAATGAAATGGGTTAAAGCTTATTAGCTGTAGGGAGCAGATGTAGCAAAATTCTGCCAGTTCCCCTACATTTCCTCCCCAGCAGGGAATTTCTGTCAAGCTGTGAGTTAGCTCTATACACTAATCCAGGCTGCTGTGGCTGCAATTGCACCTTCCCATACCTTGCTATTGTAGTAAAAATTCACTTTGATTCTTGATTTCTTCCTTCTTAATAATAATATTTAAAGCAGTTCCTGCAGAGCTAAATGTAAATTCAAGCACGGCATGCTAGATGCTCAAAAGGGCATGAAAATGTAAAATTGATAAGAAAATAATTACATACTGAAAAGCTGTTTTATTTGCTTAAAAAACAGTAACTTTCTCTCAACGAACTAAAGGTTCCTGAGCCAAGACGTAACCAGTTAATGACTGAAGTTAAGATCCTTGAAATACCTCTCAAACATACATCATTCAATATATCAGTTACAATGTGGAAAAAAAAAGTTAAGTATTTAAGGAACAAAGTCATAAATTGATAGTAATACAAACTGAGAGCAAATGAAGTCTGCCACATGAAACATGATCACAGACTGTCACTCTGAGGGTTTTTATTCTTCATGTGTAGTGTCAAAAATAAGCACTTAGGAAAAAGAGTTGAACTGAAGAAAGGCTGTTTAAGGTGGAAAGATTTCAGTTGAAAACCATTTGCAAGTGTGTATCCAAACGGGACAGAAAATGAGCAAAGTTAATGGTCAAAATCTACTTTGTGGGCATTAAGGATAACAGATTTTATGACAGAATTTGAATTTTGGATACTGATTGCAAAGACCTTTTCTTTGAAAGTCTGCTTCCTTCTGAACTTTGACAATGAGCTCTGGAACTAATTTTCAAACCAAATAGCTTTCACCTCACATATTCTAATTACATCATCTGTTCATCTGTACATGTATAGCACCACTAGCTACTCTTGTCAAACCTGTAATTAAATTTTGTAGAATGCAAGGAAGAAAATTTTGATGCTGCAGGAGGCAGAAGAAAAACAGTTTGAAAACTCTGGTGACACTACTAAACTTCCACTAGCTCTCAGGCTCTCCCTCCTTGTTGTAGCCACCTTGATTAGTAATATGATATAAAGATGTGCATTCAAAAATCATTTAATGGAATCACAGAATGGCTTAAGTTGGGACCTTGAAGATCATCTAGTTCCATACACCTTGCCATGGGCAGGGACACCTTCCATTAGAACGAGTTGCTCAGCCAGGCCTTGAAGGGACCTCTAGAGACAGAGCATCCACAATTTCCATGGGGAACCTTTGCCAGTCCCTCACTAACCTCACAGAAAAGAATTATTTCCTACTATCAAATCCAACCCACTCTCTTGCAATCAGAAGCCATTTCTCCTTGCTGTGGCACTACATGCTCTTGTAAAACAGTCTTGCCCATCTTTCCATTAAGTTCTTTCAAGGTATTGGAAAGCTGAAACTAGGTCACACCAAAGCCCTCTCTTTTCTAGGCTGAAGAATCCCAATTCTCTCTGCCTTTCCTCATAGGAGAAGTTCTCCATCCCTCTGATCAATTTGGTAGTCCTGCTCTGGACTTGCTTCAATAGGTCTATGTCCTTCCTGTGCTGAGGACTCCAGAGCTGGATACAGTCCTCATGATGGGGTTTCACCAGAGAAGAGCAGAGGAGCAGAACTACCTCCTTCAACCTGCTGGCCATGCTTCTTCTGATGCAGCTCACGATATGATTGGCTTTCCGGCAAGCAAGTTCATTTTGAATGTGGTGCTTTTTAGTACATAATTTTTTACCAGAAAATACATTTACATTTTATCTTATGTATATGAATATTTTTGAGGCAAATGATGTTTTCAACAGACTAGTCAGTTATTTTCATTTCTTAATATGGCATGACTGCAAAACAAGGTTGGTTAAATGGCATAGCATATGACATGGCTTTTATTTTAACTCAAGCCATTTATACTGACCAATAATGTCCCACATTTAGTTTGGACCAGTTTTCTCCCAGTTCAGTGTTTCAGAAGTCAAACTTAGGTGATGCAATTCAGGCAATTTCTTAAAATCCCCTATATTGGGTTGCCCAAAAAGTTAGGAAAAAACCTCACCCCCACTCCAGGTTTTATCATCAAGCATGAATCTATATGATACAGAATACAATATAATACTTTGGTCAATTCAGCTCAGGTGTGTCAACTAAGTTCCCTCCAAGCTCTGCCAAACCCCAGCCTTCTTGCTGGGTATGGGTAAAGTAGGAGAAAGTCTTGATGCTGTCCAGCAGGCATTGTCCAGCAACAGCCAATACTGGTCTGCTATCAACACAGTGTTAGCCACAAATCCAAAACACAGCATTATAGGGGCTGCTGAAAAGAAAATTTAACTCCATTCCAGACAGACCCACTGTGAGAGAAAGTTCACCATAACCTACAAGTCCTAAGCTAAGTTTTAGTTAAATGTGTAGCCATTCTCAGCAGTCACTGGGACGAGCTATATGGAAAGCAAATTTGTTCTTCTGAACATGAAGACATGTCTATCAGATTACTACTGAAATATATAATGGGATCTTAACTCACACTCCTGAAGGCAGGTGGCTCCATGTATAGAAAATTAGAATGGAAGGTTTTCAGTAAATGGCCTTTAAATAACATGTATTTATATATCCTTGTTAAAAGTTGTTATACTAGGAAAAAATAAATATATATATTCATGAATATACTTTAATGTATACATATATATAAGATGTCTATATGTATATATATGTATAAGAGGAGGGAGGGAGAAAAATCTGTATATGCGTATGTCTCCTCCATGTAGTTCTGCAGAACATGCACAGAGAGACTATGAGACTATGCAGTTACTGAGTTGCTATCTGCAACTCCACACAAACGCTCATTTCACAAATAACAACAGTCCCTTACCAAAATCACCATCTTAAGTAAAATGGCTGACAATTAGTATTTTCTTCAGCTAAAAGTTACATTATCCTCTTCCAGATTTGCTTCTTCGTTGATACAAATATATATATATATATGCACATTTTGCTATGCAAGAATTTGAAGATGTTTCAAAATAAGATAGCTCACTTTCACACTGTCTTATGTACTTTTTTGAAATTGGAGTGCAGGAAAGCATAAAGTATTTTTGGGTTACTTTGACTTTTATGAATAAGAAAATTAAAGGTCTATTTGAAGACCATGTGATATCCTTCAGAGAAGAGGAAGAAGAAAAGGAAAAGAAATTATTATTACGACCAGCACACAGAACCAGAGATGAGGATAATCAAATGCTGAAATTTAGTAGGGTCCCTTAGATTGTACAATAAAATAGTGAAGAAGTACTTCCACTGGAAGTATGAAGATGTTTTCCTGAATTTATTTCTTTTTTCCCCCCCTCACCCTTTTGGTTTTTTGATAGTAGAAGATCATTAATGTATTTGAATAGAGACAAGATGCTTGCATAGTTTCGAAAGGAAGAGATTATATTTTGAGCTCAATTTTGATTGAAGCTTGATGAGGGAGGACAGGTATGAATTTTCCAAATTAATTGTGGAGTTTGTCTTCAGTGATAATTTGCTGAATCTGCTTGAGGTATTGAGTCCCAGTCAGCCTCTCCACAGAGCCAGCTGCTTGTCCCGCAGCCCAAGCAAGATGAGAGGGTCAGTAGGAAAAGGAAACATGAGAGAACTCTTGGGGTGAGGTAAGGACACTTTAGCAGGTGAAGATAACAAAACTAGCAATGCAAAGGCAGTCCTTCACCTCCTCCCACCAGTAGACTGATGCCCAGCCAGCCTCTGGGGAATAGCCACTTGGAAGATGAAGTTCTCCAATTTTTATGGCTGAGCATGGTGTCATATGGTCTGGGATATCCCCTTGACTGCCTCTTGCCCACACCCAGTCTATTCCAGGGGTGCTGACTGGGAAAAAGCCTTGAAAGCCTTGAAGATGTGCAACATTAGCATGTTAGCCACAAATCCAAAACACAGCATCACAGAGGCTCTTATGAAGACCCAGGAAAAGTCAGTACACTATTCAATAGCAAGTTTCCTTCCTGCAACAAGAATGCTTTTCTAGGTCCTGCATAACCACAACAAAGAGGATATTGCCCACAGGGAAGGGCTTTCAGTACATAAGTTTGACTAGTTTCTGAGATCTGAGTTTTCTGATTTTTACAGGGCTTGCATTGACAAGACGAATTAAAATATCCTCCCTGGAAAAGACCAAGATCTAGAGTAGCTACTTATTATTGAATATCAAACTCCTTGTTGGAAGCAGTAACTTGGAAGGAATGTTTTTGGTCTGAAAGAGATTAACCTGATACAGTTTTAGGAAGGATGAGTTGTTTATAAGACTTTATGTAGGCTGAGGTAGTAATATGGCTCTTCTGACCAACAGGACTACCTCATCCAAAGGAGAACAAAGAAACTTTGAAGGTGATGAAATCCTGAAATTCTATCCTTCATTGTGGGGAATTTAAAGTGCCCTACATGTAATTTGGACTACAGTTTAATAGGGAAGTTTTGTGAGTGGAAGTTGGACCTTGGTCACTTTTCAACCAAAACAGCATTCATCCCTCTGTAATGAGACAGTGACAACAGGTACTCGCTTCAGGGATGAAACTGTTAATGGCTTTCACAGTCATCACACATGAGACTTGTGACCAGAGGTTCTGGCCTAAGCAAGCAGTGGATGCATATATGCACTCTTGCTTAGCACAAAAGTGACAGGCTCAAAATAGAATTAATGTTTTCAGCAAAGGAGATGAAGAATCACTCAAAACCAGTCTTATAAGGCAACTGCTGCAGGGGAAGATCAGTCAGCCTGAATGAACTAGGCTGTTTACCACCCTGAATAACTTGACATGCATTTCTTCACTCTGTCTACCTGAAAAACAACATTCAAATGCATGGATACATTACCTGTAAATGGCAAATAAGCTAGTGTAAATCAGTTCATGGAAATCAGAGTTATGCTGACTTCTACCAGTTGAGGATTTGACTGTATCCATAGATATGTCCACAAATGATCACAGAAGAAATGCTCTCCTTTCTTATTTTCTACTGTTCATTTTTTTGTCTATATTATACAAGCTAAATTAATGCACACTCTTTAGACTATTATGCAATCATATGATTTTTTATACACATATAATCCATTTCTAAAAATGGCTTTAGATAGTTATGTTCTTTTAGTTGACTGTACTTATTTTTAAACATTATTAAGGCTCTGCTAATGTTACAAAGAGAACATCATAACCTTCTTTTAAGAAAAAGTTCAGCTGGCAAACCTTTCGCCTCCCATTGTTGCCAAGTGTCAAATGGCAAACTATTTCCAAGGACCTCTGGATTCCCACTATCTGCGTTTGACCTGTGTTAAATATTCTCATTACAGTTGCTTCAAATGACTAGGAAAGCTTTGCGTAATCTGAACGCAGGGGAAATGAAATACACTAGGCACGAGATGGAAGACACACAAGCAGTGCACGATTTAATGTACTGTGTGTTCTGAACGTGGCCGTAAAAGAAGCCTGGGTTCATATATCAAACCACAGAACATTCAAAATAGCATCTAGTAGCAAAATAGATGTTATAAACCTGATGGGACAAGAAAGGGGAAACAGAAACATGCATACTCTTCCTACTGAATTTTTGATAGGCATAGGTACTGGCTGTCAGCAATGGTTTTCAAAATTTTTTAATTTTCTTCTGGTGATATTACAAATCATATTAATTAACGTACGTGAGATTTTACTGCAATGTAAATGCAGCAGTGCTCTAATCTGTCATTTTATCTTTATAATACTTGTTTACTTCTACTACACATATTTTGACTATTTTCTTCAAGAAACTGGTAAAAGGAGACCAATTAAATTAATACTACTTATAGTATTATCTATAGGACACAAAATTTACACTTTTTGGAAATCTAACAATTTTAACAATTTTAACATCTAACAATGTATTAAATAAAAATATGTGGTTTTTTTATATAATAAACTGTTATTATTAAAATAATAACTGTTACATATAATAAATTAGACAAAAAAGTGTACCTGAATATTACTGGCTTAGAAACATCTGTTCAGGATGGTGAAAAAATATGTATCTCCTCACAGAAATCTGGGAAGCTTTTTTAATATTCCATTTTAAGTTTTACAGTAATTTTCTCTATAGGTAAAAGAAGATCTTAAATCCCTATCCAATCCTTTGTAGCGAGAAAAATCTTTAACTTCCACTACTTGAGCATGAACTACTTCTGTTGTACTTAGGATAAAGTGTTAGAGAATGCATGAATTTTATTTAAATTCATGACAGTCTGTATACTTCAAATAGCACAGGAATGTCTGAACAATGCACAGACTGCTATTACAGATGCACGATAACATTCTAAATGACTGCCATGAAAACACACTAATTACTCCAGGAAACAACTGCATGTAGCTAGACAGATTCTTGTTCAAGATTTAACTTGTTCATAACTTGGGACCTGTGCATTATTTGTAAGACAAAGTGGAAAGATACAGGAGAGGACCAATGGTATTTACAGGAGTGCCAAAGAAGGTAGGATGCAGGGGCTCCCTGGAAGAGGCCCAGTGCCCTAGATGACTGATCTTAGATATCTTTAAAAAAATCCTAGTTTGGGTGTACTTACATCATTTGACATCTAAACAGCTTTTAAATCTGGTCCAAAAGGTTTTAATTTAGATTTTTAAATTTGGCATCAAGTTACCCGAGTGCTGAAATAAGTGTGGAACCCATTCACAATATATATCAGATAAAACACTGTGAATCTTTTTCCATCACTTCTGCATTACACACTATTAAGACGCACATTGTCAACAACCTGACTGGCATTCCTGACAGAATGAAAGTCAACTGCAACACTCTTTGCTGGATTTGAAACTATCATGGGATCACAGCCACTCATCCTGAATTCTTACCATAAAAAAAGAGAAAGCTTCTGCCAGAAGAAGATGGGCTAGTGAACTTTTAAAGTTTGCAGGATGTTAGCTCAGAAAATTATTGGTGGGAGAGTACTAGACAACTAATGTCCAAATGCCAGTGGTGTTATAAAAGTAAAAAGATACATTTTTTTATGTCACACAAAGTATTTCACCCAGGAGATCTTTCATTACTGAGGATGTAAAATACATTGGCAGATGCCTATTACAGTAACTCAGAGGGGAACTGACCTATGATATCAAAATTTAAGAAAAAAATACTATGTGTAAAATGACTTGCTGAAAAAAAGATATAATGATCTTAGTGCTATTAGTGCTTGATATTACAGAAAATATTACCTTTCTATGCAACTCTGTCTTCTAATCTTAAAAAAATATATTGTTTTCACTGTCTCAAAATCTCCCTTCACCCATGTTTTGGGTTCACTTACAAACACAACCAATTCTAAACTTTCTGTTGATAACAAAATATTGTGTACTAAACACACTAAGATATTTCCCTATATTTTTTTCTTTTTATAACAAAGAAATCACAGATAACATTTCAGAGAGTTCTGGAAAATCTGCCTCCAAGTTTTATATGTATTTCATCCAACCAACATAACTGAAACTGATTTTTAGCATTCAGACAGTGTTAAAAACAAATTTATTTCAAAAGCAGCAAATGGCCTCAAAATCTTTCTGCTAGGAAGTTAATGTGCTTTCATGTCACAGAAATAATTAATTCACAGTATTTTCCATGGAATATACAACTGAATAGCAACAGTCTAAATGAGTATTTATTACACAGTTTATCAGAAATGATACATTTTATTAACCTAGCTATACCAAGTGTTGCCAGGGATTAGCAAGATGTTAAAAAAAGAAAACGCAGCAGTTAAGCAAGCTGGAATGCCTGAAATCTTGAGAGAGCACAGCACGTTTCTTCTTTGTATTGGTGAGGGTAACAAAAGAAAGCAAAAAATAAGCATTCAGAGGTAGAAAAAAATGTAATCATGATCTTTCCCACCGCAGCTAGCCCAGGGGAATCTGTTGTATAGGCAGAAGTACAATCCACCACTTGGAACAGTCAAACAAAATACTACAGGGGTGTCTCTGCATGGAAAACCCATGGGTAGGGGAAGGAGAAGTTAGGGTGTAGATTCAGCTCCCAACTAAATATATTGGGAGTAAGGTCTAAGTAGTACAAATCAAGCCCTACTGAATAAAGTGCATTCACAAAGTAAATTAATAAAATTTTGCAGGCACAGTCACTGTTGTATCATTATACAATAATTATTTGGAATATTTCCATCTATCAATAATGCCATCTGTCCCACCCAATACAAATGGACTACAACCCATCTGGCTTATTTTTTTCTATTGATTACTCTGCTGAATGAGTTAGCAAAACCGCTTATAAAATCATCATATTACATGACACTGTCATTAAAAGATGTGAAGTAAAGAAAAACACAAGATGAGACTTAATTGGAAAACTGTCAGTTCTTCTTCCAGAAAGTTTTAGCAATGCTATAAGCTTTTTTTTTTTTTGCTACTTAAAAAAGGCACCAAGAAGATACAAAAACCCCCTAAGTGCTAACTGCTGGATTAGACCTTAATTGTTCTAGCAAACAATTGCTACTAGGTATGCTGGGGAAGGTCCCTCAGTTTACCTCCTCAAGAATATTGAAATGTCCCTTAGTATGCCTGCAATCACAGAGAAGCTGTGGAAGGAATGTAACTTAAAAATAGGGTGGAAGAAAGCTGATGATGGTTGGCACTTGTATTTGTTAATTTCAAGAAGTCTTCCTAGGTTTTGGGTTTGATTATTCATTTGCATAATTGTCTTTATGCTATTTTTGCAGCCTCTCTTGTTTTTTTTTGTTTTGTTTTGTTGTTTTTTTTTTTTTTTTTTTTTTTTTTTTTTTTGTTCTTTTGATTTTAACCACTGCTTCCCTTAAATATATTTGAATTTCTCCAGCAATAAAAATGCAGTTTTATGCACCTACAGAATTAAATGCTAACTTCAGCTCCTTCACTTTAGATCTCAATTTTTACAATACCTTTTTAGTTTTAACAACGGAAATCTCTCTTGTGTACATTCAAAATGTCAATCCAAAGATCCTTAGCCCAGTGATTTAGGTGGTGTTCTTTTGAGTGAATCCTTGGTGGGGCTGCTTTCTTATTCTTCCCTTCCCACTGTTTTTTTCCTTTCTACTACAACCTTACATGCCTGCACCAGATTTCTGTTTCCTCTGTCACCCCAAATGGCTTTTCCAATGATGCTGCGACTCAAAGGGACATATGAAGGAAGAAGAGAGAAGAACAGGGGCTGGATTCCAGCTCTAAGGACACAACCCTTGATGACTGTGGGTAACTGGAGCGCAGGGAGGCTCAGGGGGTTTATACTGTAGGGCTGAGGCTGTAGGAATGATGCTCACAGCGCAGACACTGAGCTGCCATAAGGAGTGAGGGAAATTGGGATGACAGGAGTAGAAAGGAGTTGTGTAAGAAGGAAGGAATGATGCTTGAATAAGGAAGGGACCAGAGGCTGGGTGACTGAAACAATTTACAAGTTGCTAGGGGGTCCAGCCTGCTTACTGCTACTGTTTGCTCCCTCTCTTACAGTCCCCTCCCATCCTCACTAGAACGACTTCTCTGTTAATAGCATATGAAATATTTCCTCTGTGAAAAAATAGATTATTCTCAAATATACTTTTTTATAATTCATCTAAATTTTAAAAAATATTTAAATTTGTTTTATATAATTGATTTTTCTCTTTGTATTTCAAGAAGTTCCTAAAAGACAATTGTCACTAACAATATTACAAGAAGTCTTCTAAAGTCTAGCTAACTGTGTCTGACCCTGTGGCCTTATTTCAAATGAAGCTTTCAGCAATTGCATGTCCACATCCAGCTCTTAGAAGTAAATCTTTTGTGCTATATAAACATATCCAGAAAACAATTCTCATACTTTTCTTTATGTGTTTATTATGTGTTGTTAGGTCCAATTTATTGGTGTCCCAAACAATTTATATAATTCTTTCTGTGCTTTACTTACTACTGCCATCAAACATGTGGAAGGATTCGAGGGAAGTTGCTGAACAATATTATTTATGCAGAAGATCATTAGCACGTATCACCACGTGACAGAATGCTAAACTTCTCATGCTCTAAAGAAAAACACCTCTGGCAATTCTGATGCATATGATTTAGGCACCATTTTAAATACAATACAATTATCTTAATATACCATTGCTTTGCTACTAAACACAGAACATTCAACGAATAGAAATAGAGTCTATATCTCATCTTTAAATCATAATTAATTCTATGTTTTATGATGTATAGCTTACAAAAATGAGTTCTGAGCTGAACTGTTTTATTTGCACAAACAAACTCCTTTTTCACGGATGACAAAAGGAGAACAATTTTAACTGAGAAACCACTTGCTCTTATTAAGCAATCTGTAGGTTGTTACAGGTTCGGGCCTTTGGCCACTGCTTAAAATAAAGTTAAAGAATAATAAAATACTTTTGGTCTGGCTGACTCAGTTTACTTGGTGAAAGCAGACCATTATGTCATGTCATGGTACTCAACAGAACTCTCCGTGGTATCACTGGGATACCAAAACCTGACCAAAACCACAAAGGTAAGGAATATGCCTTCAGAGTAAGGCTACCATATTCTGTCTTTCACAGAGAAAGGCAGTATCTTACAGGATCTGGAAGGCTGCTCCAAAGTAAAAAATGCATTACTTGTTTTCACTGATACTATGGAATAACTGAGGCAGAAGTACAACTGAAGAACAGTCTATCATTTTTTCAAAAATTCTCTGTTTTCATTAACAGGACAACTGTATTTTTAGGGCAGAGTAATTCCCCTCTCTAGTTCCTTGTAACAGAAATATTTGCAAGTATTTTTCTCTGCTTTACCTTGTACATAAACCCCTATTAATCAAAAATATGCATATCCTGAGAAAAAAAAAAATAATTCCTTTGTCTGAACCTTCTATTGACAAAATTATAGAAACAGGAACATGCAGCTGTTAATAACATCTCACTCCCATTTATATTTAGTTTTTTCCCAAAGCATTTTTAGATGGTATTGTGGCACACATTATCTAATTTTTTTTTTCTTTCTGATACTGTCATTACTGAATTATGATCTGATACACACAGCATAAGAGTGATGAACATCCTACAGGATGTTTTTCTTAAAGATTCCTGAAAACTGTCATGCAGCCATCACTTCACAGGAGTACATGTAGGCAACAATCCATTTTTTAAGCTATGACTTGAACAATCAAAAAGTGACATGGAAGAGATATTAGTGATAGCTCAAAAGTAAGCAACTTCATCAGTGTTTTTCAGGTAGCTAAAAAAAATTAAATAAAAAGCAAGTACTACCTAGTCATCTTAGTAAGTGGAAGAAATAAAAGACTTGATAAAGAGTACCTGGTACACATAGTAACTATGGAAGACATAAAATACTGTACATGGATAAAAGATAAGTTTTAAAGAACTGGCAAACACCACCAATCTGTCTTCCAATCTTATATATTGCAAATCAGAAATCAGAGAGGGTTTGTGGTCATGGTATGTTACTAATTGGTCACAGAACAAAAATGGGTATTTAATTCAAAAAACGCAATTGAATTCAGTTTCAATACTGGATCTGAATCTGGTCTTGGAGGAGTAATAAACACTATCTAGGAGTGATTTTTGTTAGTAAATCAAGTTGGAATGTGTAAGTGTCTAAGTGAAGTCTATATCTTTACTCAGAAAGACATTTGCCTAGTGCAGAGAACATAATTATTAGGCTATATTACTAAGCTTTATTAAATTATACAGCAGTTATACATTTGGTTTTTATACATTTGGGGAGAAGTTATGTTTTATTTACAAGATTTGTGGCCACTGCCTTTTAATGCTGTCTGGATGTTCCATGGCTATTTTAAGAAAAGGGGCACATGCAAATCAGGAATTATTATGGCATCATTATAAACCACTGTGCAAATTATTATGCTGTTAATCAAGGGTTAACCAATAGACAGGCATGTCCAGATGTGGTCTTAGAATACAAAGCAATAATGAGCAGTAAATTGCCAAACTCAGTTATCATAACAATATTGCTTGTAAGCAAGTGGGGAAAAAAATCCTAAACAGAACAATTGGCAAAAAGTTGAAGCAAAATGCCCATTTCTCATTATGCAAAAATATATCAACAGACGTAATTCAAACAAGGAATTGTGCACATTTTTGTTAGAGAAATTGACTGCTTCTTAAGAGTTCTTTAACACAATGCTTTGGGGAATTATGACAAAGTTAGTGGCGAATATAACTTTCTATTAAGCAGTTTTCTTTCTCAATTGTGCACAACCACTTATGAGCCAGAACATAACAGCTCAATCAAACCTTTACTTGAACCCCTCTGAATTGTACTGCAAAAATTCTGGTATTACTGCAAGACTCAGAGAGGAAAAAAGACAACCCAGAAAGAAGAAAACGGATATGGCAGCTACCTTTTTGCACTCTCTTAACTTCTTCTGCCACATGGAGCGGGCAATAGGAATGCTCTTGCTGTTGGTTACGTAGCAGGTGGCTGTGATGACGTGGTGGAGTGCAGTTTTCTGGCTCATGGCCTGAAGAACTCGCCCAACATGACGGAGGGAAACACTGGCCTCTGCACATATGCCACCGCTAACAAGCTGCATCGTGCAAGGTACCAGAGCAATCTGTCCAGCACAGTAGAGAACATCACCAACCTAGGAGAGAATCAGATCAAGTACATAAGACTCTGGGAGTTTGCAAAAGACAAGGGAAGGAACTTTCTCTGTTCCAGCTAGTTTCTTTCAATAGTACTGCTCTTTGCCATCATTTGTTACAAATAGAGAGAACATGCCAGTCTAAAGATAATGCATGGATGTATGTGTCAGCTCAAAACAATAACCTGATGTGGACTGTTATAGCTGCTGGATCACACTGATGCCCAGATGGTTAAATATGCTCTTGTTTTCTTTTCAAGTGATGATGCACATTATCTTTGGTTCAATGTTATGTTTTTAACCTTTTATGTCTTAAGCTTTGTTTTATATAAAACCATAAAAGAAAGTACATATCTGTAACATCTTTAGTAAACTAATCTAAAAATACTGTAAAAATATATTAAAATATTAGAACACCTAAATGACTGTGTATGAACAAAAAGTGATGATATTCCACCAGAACACAAAAGCAAATTGCAAACTGAAAATAAAATGCTGAAGAATGCTACTTGAACAAAGAGATGGGTCACCTTTTGAAAATGATCTTTAACGAGTGGCCAGATTTACTACTGCAATGCAGTTACTTTCGGCTTATTTTCCAAAATCTTCCTGGCAACACTCTGAAGACCTACTTTTTAAACAGCAGCCAGAAAAGGAAACATTTATTCTCATTATTCAGACATCTCAAAGATTTTTTTTATAAACTCTCAATGTAAATATCAAAACTTTTCATCGTCTTGTGCTGCACTTCTCTAGAACGTCTGTGCATTTCCTAATCAGTGAAACAGTAAATTTTATTCACTATCAAAAGAAAACTAAGTATAGAAGTGGGAAGTAAGGTGGGCGTAGGCAGCTTTGAAGTCAGCATAGGAAGAATTTTGCTAGGAGTAAAGACAGAGAAAATTGTGCAAGGAATCTTTCGGAAGAATTTTGCAGAACTTACTGTATAAACTGTAAAAATTCCTCAGAATTAAGAATAATTAAAAAAGAAATCTGTGTCCTAGAAGACATGGCAATCAAACCATGTGACAGACCCATATGCAACTCCAAATCTGTCCTCATAACTGTCTGTGTCTCACAAAAGACTCACACATGTAACTATTGGAAGAGTATCTTATACAATTTGGCATACAAGTTCTATGATTAGCAGCTGAAGAGGGGGAGGAGGCAGAGGAAACAATATATCAACTGACACACATCAACTATTTAAATTGTTTAAAATACCTGAAATATTGTTTCATAATGCTATATATAATCCTGCATTTGGGAAAAATATATGAAAGCAATATTTTAGTTTATAGGAACAAATGGTCTTTCTTTTTTTTTACAGCGCTATTTTAAAATATGTGCCACTGAACAAGGGAGTCCAGCCAGCTACCAAGTGGCATACTGACAAGATGAGAAACAAATTCAGAAAGATATGATTCAGAGGGGCACAGGTTTGTTTTTAAAGCAAACCATTCATTTTCACCTCTGCAAAGTGAAATCTATGCATTAGTCAAGAACTCCAAAGCAGGTAGTTTACACTTCTACAGAAAAAAAAAATCACACCGACGGTATTTCTTCCTTTTTTTCCCCTGTTGAGCTGCTGGTTTTCCATGCATCACCCATGTTAATTATTAGGTAGACAGAAGAGCTGTTCAACCAGTTCACTTCCCCTATTCTTGAACAGATTGTTTGAGACATAATATGAATACTAATTAACGATAAAATATCTGTCAGTGTTTTGAAATACAGACCAAGATAGCACTTTCTTAAAGTATCCTGGACAGTTCTGATACAATTAGCCCCACTGGTCATAAGCAAGGTCATAAAAAAATCTCTGAAGGATTTGAGCAAAATTGGCACCACTTTTGGCTAAGACTCAGTGGGAATTTTGCAGTTTTTTAAAAACCAATTGCAAAAATCCCTCTGTTCCTAACATACTTGTTTGTATCTTAAGATGCAATTAATAGAAAAACAACGTTCCCAACAAGCCACCATGTTATGGAAGGGTGGATACAAGGGGAAAAGAGGGGAAAAGGATAAAAAAATGGCCACAGATTTGCAGCAACTCTATTTCAGGGGGACATAATTTAGAATAAGGGAAGGAGGAGGGGCGTCTCTCTTCTCTTTCCCAGTGACTCAGTCACGAAAAGCAAGCATAAATAATCAGCAAGGACAAAGCAGCAAACCAGTACGAACACTGTTTTAGCAGATTTCAAGACGTTGTCTCTGGAATGCTTGAAGCATTACACAGAAAATGGTTAGCTGAGTAAAAGGCATTTCAATCAGGGAAGTCATCATACTATCTTGTTCACAGTACTGAAATCTTACAAGAGAAGCTGTCACAATGTATGGTGTCAGTACTTGTGTTGTGAAAGTGTTCTGCAAAACCCTGCTAGAACCTTGCAACAGTTTATCTTTTTGGAGCATTTTGAGGATAACAGAAGATCGCTCAGGGTATAGATTCACAGTGTATCCAGCCTGGCGGACTTGCATTATACAGGAAACTCAGCATAGAAACAAAACTACAATATAAAGGATCTATATTGATCCTTAAAGGATCCAGATGTATACAGCAGATATCTCACTGGTGATTCGATCTTCACTGCAGACCATACACATATTTACAGGGCTAAAATTTAAATAAATTGAAATTTAAATAAAGATCCAAAGACTACCCCGAAAAATCAAGCTTCATGCTGCTGAGATGCTCACTTGTACAAATTTATTTCCAATAGTTTTTCACAACAGTAAGCAGGTTATAAATGGGGCCTCATGTGATTCCACATTTCTTCCCTTTTTATTTTCATTTGTATCACTGCAAGTTAAATGAAAGGTGAGCCCTTATAAGTTAACATAATTTAGCAGTTTATAAAATACATGTTATAAATAACACAGTTTAGCAGCTGTTTTGCTCAGTCAGCACAACTGTAAATAATCAGGGGAGGTCAGCAGACAACCAGAACCTCAGAGAATGCAATGCATGCTCTCACAAATAGAAAGCTAAGAGATTATTTGAGAATTACTACTTTTTACAGTGTATCTGTCTTGCAGGGATAAGTATAATTCAGACCTAGGGCACAGCAGAAGGAAACGGAAGGAAAGCATCTACGGCATCATGGAAAAGAACAGCCAGAAAAAATGACTCAGCGCCACTTGGAACTGTTTTAGCCCATGAAATAGTTTTTACCAGTATGCTAAGTTACCAAAAGGACACAACATATCTCCACAACATATCATTTTCCTGATATATACATATATATATGTATATGTATCAGGAAAAGAAACAAGAAAACCAGACTTAATTGACTGAGGTCTAACTTAAGCTGCTAAGTAGAAAGGAAAAGTTGCAATTATTGTTGTCCAGAAAGAAAAAGAAGTAATACAACACCTATGAGTTGTTTTTTTATTAAAGGCCAAGAGCAACTATAGAAAGTTTATGAAATTGTTCCTGCTGGCATTATGAAAACTTGCTAGTGATTAACTGACAGTGTAAAACTAGCTGGAAACTTCTTACAGAGGGTGCTCAAACATTCACCCACAGATACTGAACCAAATGCTAATAGCTGAACCACAAATGCATGTTTCTTGAAAGGAAGGAGTCAATATGCAATCAGCCAAATCTTTGTTATGAATGCAGTTTGGTGTCTGAGTGACTGCTGCCCTTTAACAGGTCAGGGTGCACAAAAGGTTCAGTGATCCCCTGACCTAACAGTGACACAAGCCACCATTAGGCTCAGTCAATGTAAATAAGCAGAACTGACAACACACTAATAGGCTGCCTCTGGTCAGCCACGGGTACCTCTGACCTTAATGAAGACCTAAATCAATTAATACTCCAGGCAATAAAGACCTCTGGCTGATTAAGTTAGATAGAAATAATCTTTTCTAACGGGATTAAAGCTGCAAGGTGGTGAACTTTTTATTCAATATATGATAATCCTTTCTTCCTAGGGCTTTCTGGTTTTAGATAATGATGGCAAAATTGCTTTTTGCAATGTGACATCTTTAATTCAACTGACTAGTATGAATAAACTTTTTAAAGGCATCATTTAGACAATGGTAATTGAAAAGCTTGAAGTTCACACTATGAAAACGAATTGTATCTGACTAACATGATTCTAATACACCCAACCTTCAATATAGTTCCTGTTTTTTCTTGAACTGTTACAAATTTATAGTCTGAAAATTCCAGGAATGAGTTCATAACACTTGTTAGTTGAGTTATATCAAACTAGTTGAGTTTGATATAGGCTTTCTTCTGAGTAAAAGTGTGCAGTTATCAGTAGCTGAAGGATGAAGGATATGTTCCTAAATATCCTTATTATTAATAATAATAATGACAATAATTTATTATTACCTTTGAACAAAAATTTTTGAATTTATAAGACTTCACATAAAGTTTAGTCAAATGTTTGCACATTATACTCAAAAATTCAGAACCTGCCTCTGGATATTTTTTTTCCTAGTTGGGTCAAAAAACTCTGGTAACAATTAATCAATATCATATTACGGCTATTTTATTGAACTAGCTGTAATATTCCCACAGTTTTAAAGGTTTTATAATTCAGTTTTCAGATGCTGTGAGTCCATTTTGTTAGTTCTCATGTTGGGATGGATGTTTCAATATGTATCTGATCACCTAAGCTCCAAAACTACAAAACACTCATGATTTTGTACTGCTCTTCACTATTACAAAATTTATTTTATCAATGTGTGTTTTAAATTTTTCTCTTTGAATTTAAATATTTGGGGGTTGAAAATACATAGAACTTCTTTTTTTAACAAGAAGTGAAAATGTACTGCAGTTTCATGAATGCTTACCTAGGTTGTATTTTTTTTTCCTCTGCAGTTTAGGAAAATTAAGATACGTCATCCCACTAAGTCATATTTGACATTGAACACAGTGTCATAATGCTATCAACACACCTAAAACTTTTGTGCATTTCCTAACTTAAGTTATGCCAAGGAGAAGTATCATGTCACACAGTATGCAAACACTGAACAGCACAGAACCTGTCAGTTCCTTAAACTCAACAGTACATCTGAAGAAGCCACAATACTGCCATGAACACTCAACCAACATAATGAATATCTCCTAATCACACTCTATACTTCCCAATAGTAAACATCTCTGCAATCCTCTAAAAATCAAATACCTCAAAATGAGCCTGCTGGTTTACAGCAGACAATCTCATCTAATACATTCCTGAAGGTCTGTAGTACCTAAAGTTTAACAAAATCTTAAATGTACAGATTTGAGAAGGACGATCAGGTCAAAAACTTAAGGTAATATCAAAGTCCTAGCTTGAAACTGATCTTTTAAAAACTGTTTTATCATAGAAAATTGTAATAGCTATATACATATTTTTGGCAATGTGTTGGTTGTTTTTAAATCTTGATCAATGTCAAATCAATTTTATTCTGCTCTACAACTGACAGAAATAAAACCCCCACACTTCTGATTTACGGAAGACAAAGATTCAAAAACTGAAATTTTCACAAAGAAAACCCACCTCAAAAATTGTCATTCATATCCCAAGGGAGTATTAGACATAAATCAAAAATAAATGCAGCTTTTAAAGTCAGAACCTGTAGTTATAAGCATCCAGAAAGATTCCAATAAAGTGGGTGAAAAAGGCTTGCCATCTAATAAATCTATGTAGGCATGACAGACAGCTAGTCTGAAATCTTCTCCACAATTTTTGTTTTAGTCAACTTGGAATCTCCAATAGAGAGAAGAAATTGAGTAAAAATAATCTTTACTTAATTCACATATTTTGGCCCATGTGCTGTACTAGTGCCCAGAGCACATATTGTTCCTTCATGGAAAATTACAGTAGACAGCTCAAAGACTTAATTGCCATAGAGGATAAATTGTTCTCCACATTCTGAAGGATGCTTTTTCCTAAATATAAAAAGAGCAGTCTCCCTGTTTTAAAATGAGCAAGCTAACAAGAGTATCAATCTTTGATGCATTTCTTCCTTGGGACAGTGGAATTCTAGTCTCCATGACTATTAATCTGCCACCTTTTACAAAGCCTACCATTCCTCTCAAGCTTTTGAAAAAATCACAAGTTCTCACACAACCACATTAGCAAATCTGCCAACTGTGAAAAATTGCAGAACACTTAGCTTTATGAACATACCTTATCTAAAAGATGGAATAAAACCTCCAAACTGATTAACACTTCCTCATTTACTATTCATGTCACTTCAAATAAAGATGCCAAACAAAAAAGAAAAAATTAAAAAAATGTACTCAGATGAGTCTATTCCTAACAATTTGGGTTAGGACTGGGAATGAGACACTTAAATTGGTATTTACTAGAAAAAACTAAAGGCCTTGTCAGGGTCCAGACCAACAAGGTAAAAAAGACTAGTATCCAACAGTGTAAACTGAGAGAAATGACTTAATGTGAACATGAACTCTTGAGCAATGGATACCACATTTTTAGAAAATGCATATTATGTCCACAGGTGATTGTGTTTTCTAGTGAATTATATATGAAGACATAAGGGAGGATAATGTTTATAATTCATATGGATTCTCAAAAATCTGATAAGGCATATCTGGAAATTATTTTTTAACCCGCCTAATTATAAATGCTGTTAACTAGCTGATAGTCTGTAAGGAGAGAGTAATGAAAATGCCAATGTAACTGAAGTGAGGTGCCGTAGGGATTGGTATTAGGCTTGATTTTGTTTAACGTCTTCATTAAGTCAGTGAAAGAAGGGATTAACAGCATGATAATAAAACCCACAGAGGATACTAAATTGGAATGTGCACCAGTAGAAATAATAAAAATGGACATAGATTTGAAATAAAAGCAGCAAATACAAAAATGAGACAACTTAGGAAAATAAAAACTCATGCCAGAACATATGGCAAAAATATTTTGAAATACAGATATTCAGAACAAGGGCGAAAACTTGACTGAAGAACTGCTGAACAATTTTTATTAAAACATAACTTCTCTTTACTAGAAGCACATTCAATATAGGACAAAAGAAGTTGCAGTCTCTGTTCCCACAACACTGGTCTAATCAAAGAGTAAAATTTGTTAAAATTCTGCAAACTGGTATCATAACCTTTACAAAAAGTATGATATGATTTCAAAAGGAAGTCTGTAAAAGGTGATATAAAAGCTTCAGATGATTCTTCAGAGCCAACTCTTTTTTTCCAAGAGTTTTTAGATTTCTTCATTAACACTGTTTTTCAGTCTGCAGCTCAGCATAGCAGCATTCAAATTCTGATAAACATCTTAATCTGCAAAGGTAAAGATGTAAAAATTAACCCCTCCCCCGCCTTGTTTTTACCCTCCTCTGTTAAGTGAAAATATCTACAACTTGCATGAGGTTACATAAAACATTTATTTGGGCTTCCCACACAGTTCATTTGTGGTTTTACTATTCAATCTTAAATATATTTTCAGAACAAAATCTTTATAAAATATCACCAAAGAAAGATATAGCTGGCATATTCACAAGACAATCGTCCCTCCTGGATTTCTACATTTTTCTCTACAGTTTATTTACAGTTCTAGGGAACTGGATAGCACATAAGGGAGAGAGGTTATAGGATAACTGTATCCATACAGACATTATCTAAAGGAAGACAAAGACAAAAGATTAAGTGATGTGACTTCCTTAGCTACCTATATGTGCTTAAATTACAGACTTTGCCTCCTATGTTTATCCTTAAACATACAATCCACTTAGAAAGGAATCTCATGATCTCCTTCCTGCATTAACTGAAGCTTCTACTGACAACTCCTACTTGTAGTAAGCTAAATCACCAATTCAACTATCACTGCAGTGATAAAGCAGTCCAAGAAAGCACAGTAGAAATTTCTAGATTTAAGTTTCTGTTAACAGTAAGTGTGCTACTGCTTAAGGATGCACCACTGTTGTGGAATTCAGCATTCAACACAAGAATCAAGACTGCAGTCATAAAATCCTATAAAAGAGTGAGTTGCTTTTTTCCCTTTCCTACCTGTCTACAGTCCTTATTCATGCCAACTGTCAAATAGTTTAATGTGATTATAAACAGAAGAGGGACAGATAGGCAGAGAAAATACTCTGTACTGAAAAGTGAAAGCTGTTCATCACACGACAGTAATTCACAGTGTATGAAACACATTAACACCGTGACATTCTATTCTTACAGAAAAGATTTTGTTCCCAGCCTTCACTTGGCTTAATATTCTTACTTGAAATATGCTATTCACAATTGTCACCGGCTACTTTAAGAAGGTTTGTGATAACTGGGAGATAAGAAAGAAGCAGTTGCATAAAACCAAGAACCAGGTAACTGAAAACAAGTTAATTGTAACTACAGTAACCTAAAAGCAATAGTTCTCATTCTAGCCATAGAGTGTGGTTTGGGGTTTATTTTTTTTTTTTTGCTTTTACCCATCCTCTCTATATATATCTACTCTCACATGGATTTTACTTACATCTATGACTACCTAAGCAATAACCAACACTAAAACAGCTTAATGCATGACAAAGATTATTTAGTGCAGAAGTCCAATTTATAATATACCACCATTTCCCAGTGGAAATGAAAGGAGACTTGTTCGTGCAGCTAGATGTACCTGTACAATATACACAACAATAATGCATATAAAATATAACCTACATGACATACAGTATTTATCACAATCCTCTGATTATTTATTAATATTTCAGTGATAATACTTCCTTAAATATCAAATACCTTTCTCTAGGGATACATCTTACAAAGCAAATTTGCAAGTCAAGTTCTGATTATACTTACAGAAACCGAAACTTTCAACAAAGATCTACATGTATACTTTATATTCTTGGCCAAACTAATGTCATAATATCTTTTCTTCACCATCAATTAAACCAAACTTGACAAAGAAATTACTTCAGGTGTTATGGACTCCATGGTATCAACTGCAAAATCCTGCTAAATCCAGCAGTACAGCAAGAGTCCATAGCTAAAATTCTGTGTTCTGAGCAGTAAGATACGACTTGATTGATAAATTTAAAGAATTTGTAATTCCACAATGATGATGCATTATACATTCTCATGTACACTGAATAACAGTGTTTATGAAGTGCAATTCAAGAAACAACATGCATGAGGAAAGCAATGCCTTTGTTACATGCATGCTATTAACTATTCTAAAACCTAAAGATTCCTAACAAATCAAAAGAAAATCAGTGGAAATCAGTGAAACAACAACAACAACTACCTCAGAAAAACACTAAATACGCTCATCCATGCACATTTTCACAACTTTTATTTGCTGTATGCTTAAATACTGACCTTTTATCAGAACTGCAGTGTGGTCAACATCCTTATATAAAGTAGCATTAAACTCCTAACCATGCAATGAGACAGAGTTTACCATGGAGCTTTCAGTGGGCAGATATTCACTTAGATCGGCAGCACTTCAAGAAAAGAACTTACCTACTGAAAAAGTGGTAACTTGCATTCAAAAATTATATTTCTGTAATAAATTTTATTTTAATTCTGTTTAATAATTAGACTAACCGTATTATAATTATATTCTACACAGTAATACATATTCATGTGGGTATAGAGTTACTATCGCTGATTATACATTTTCTAATTTATTTTGGGATAGTTTTCGGTTTTGTGTATGTTCAACTTTCTCCTTTCATTTAATTTTCGTGGAATTTTCTAACTGGTTTAAAAGGATAAAAGTTGAGAACTGGAAACTGCACTATATTGATAGTATATTAGTAAGTAAAAAGTTACTAATAAAATACGTTTCTCACGTTGAGACATTCAAGCTGCAACCATGTTTCTATCATCTTATATCACTAAGTGATGTCAAGAACCAGTGCCTGCAAATTTACTATGTGCTTAGCCCTTTTGTTTGCATTATTAATAAAAGTAGTTATTTTGCTAGCAAAAACTAATTGCAGAGTCAAGCCCTCTGATATAGAAAAAGGGGTAGAAAGCCAAGTGTTGAAACTAAAAGGGGCTAAATAAGAGGAAGGGAGGGGCAGACTGCAACAAAGAATAATCCAGCAATTAGGTTAATCAGCTGCAATATTGCCGAGACCCAGGTTCAAATCCCTTCTTTAGTATTTTCCTTTTGCCTGATAATGACAGTGCTGTTGTGACAAAGGGCACTTCAGGAAGCACATTTCTTAGTATCTTCTACTGGAACTGTTCTAATTTGTTTAAATAAATTCATGATCTTGGATAATACAGGATGGCATGATCCTGCTCTATGATGAAAAGTATTAATTATGATGTGCAAAAGATTTATAATGAACATTAAATCAAAATTGGTACAAAACTGATTAGGATTTCTACCTTGATAGTCTAACTTTATCCAAAAAGGAAATGACAAGCATTCCAAACTGCGATGAATTGGTCATTTTTCCTTATAGTTTTTGAAACGTTAAACATTTAACACTATGAAAGACACTTAAGATAAGCCTTACACTACAGAACATTCAGGCAGATAATTCTGTATGATCAGAGTTTTTGTGACTTCAAAAGACACAAGATGACAAAATAAAAACCATGTTGAGGAGGGAGTTTTTACCACATTTTTGAAAATAAAATAAAAATGCTTACACAAGAGTAATGTGGAAATGAGATGGGATCAAGAAGTTCTCTTGGATCTATAATGGTTAAAACTTAAGCACAGAAATGATGAATTAGAAACCATATTGATTACATTATTATCAGAAAAGCTTTCAACTTTTAATTTGAATTTTACAAATAACGAATAGAGTATCTCTTCAAAAATAGAGGCTGTATCAAAGTCCACAAATTACGCTGAGAATAGTTTAAATATCTAATATTGCTTTTTGAGCTAAGGGAAATTATAGGTATGTTACTGAAAACATAACCTTGTATGACAATAAAAATGTCTAATATTTTGCTTGTTCAGCCCAAAAGAATGAGCTTCCAATTATCAGCTAAACAGTGCAACAGTACTCAAAAAGTATTCAAGAATGCCAAAATTTTCAGTGATGGAAACTGTCTCATATAAATACTACAGTCTATTTATATAACATAAAGATTGATGATGCCCAACTTGACCGTTCATCTACCAATATTGTTTTAGGATTTAATGAAAAGACTGGGTTTTGTTGTTAAAGAAGTTTGGCCTAAGTTCAGTCAGCACAAATTATTTGTTACCAAGTCCAGTGAGTATAGTGAACACACAGCACCTTTCAGTGTGTGAGTCCAGAGTTCACGTTTTGCAATGCTCATAGCATTTGACTCCAAACCTCAGAGTTTCTGACATTCAGATCTCGATGAGTTAACTCAGATAGCTCTCCAACAAAAAACAATTACATGTTTTTTCAGAAAAACTATCACATGCTGATAGTAGATAATTAAATGCTCAAACTAAAGAGAAATTAACTGTTTCTGTGATATATGTTTTGAACTTTTAATAGGTAGTCTGATTCCTCAGAAAAAATAGCTGTGCTACAATCAGGAAGGGCACTAAAGGGGAATGGAGAAGGATATAGAAGAATAATGCCTGTAATATGAAGAAAGGTGGAGAAAAAGAGTTATTCCAACAGCTATTTCTATGTCTTGATTTTCATGCTAACTAAATGTCATGGATGTTTATGTAAAGGAATGTTTTTCACTGTATACCCTGACCTTATAAGGTGACATAATGTTTTGATTTTATGCAAACTTCAGTAAAAGCAGAAATTGCACCTTGCAGGCTCTGTATGCAGAACAAGATAATAGTGAAATTCAAATGAAATATGCAGTTTAAAACATCATTAGAGAACAATAAACCAGCTCAACACCTTCCCAACACAGGAAATCGAGAGTTAACCAGTGTACCCAATTTAATTTTTTTTTTATAGGAGGAATAAATCTGCTATAGGGAGCTGCTTTGATAGACCTTTGAAGGTCTTCAAAACTCTTGCTAATATGTTATTCTCTCAAAAATATTCCCATAATTCTGCTGTCTCCCATAATTCCTTGCCTCGAGATTCATCTGTCAACTTTGATGCATCTTTTAAAGTACCCCTCCAAGCCTAAAAACCATGACTACAGACCACAGAAGAGAACTCTTTGCTTTGAAACTATCTGATCAATCAGAAGATCATTTACCTGCAAGCATTATTTGGTGAAGCTAAAGCGGCACATCAACCAGCAGCATCTGAAGGCTGAGGCAGCAAAACGTCAACAACAAATTGTCATTGGCATTCCATTTATGAGCCTTCAAACAGCATCAGATCTTTTCCATGGGAAACCAGATCAGGTCAGACTGGAGCTGAATATTTCTTAACAAGCTAACCATCAAAAGAACTTACGTTTTGAATAAAAAGGCTATCATTTGTTGATTTGAATATCAAAGGGATCCACTGCAAACTCCCAGTCTAGAAAAACCTCCCTAAGCTACACCAGACAGGTGTTTAATAATCTATTATTAAGGCACTATTTTAGGTTACTCAGAATCATAAAAAATAGCTGTAACTGTGAAGCTGCAAATGGGACTGCACAAAGAAATGAATGCTATTAACATACTATTAACAATTCAAAAGAATGAGTTGACATACCAATCAAACTTGTTAATTGACTGTCAATGGCCTGTCCCTGAATATACAACATGACTGCATTATATATTTCAAATGCTGACAGGAAGACAGTTTCATTTGCATTAACTTCATAAACTGATCAACAACCAAACTGCCACATACATTTATAATGGGAAGCTGAATCATTTCAATATTCATGCAGCTCTGTAATTGTAAATTAGGTGCTGGCAAACAATACAATACTGTACATACTCTAAAATATCCTAAATTTCTCTGACCTACTTTCCTTTTTTTTTTTTTTTTTATTTTAAAAGAGCAGAGAAAAAAAAGTTGTTTCTTACGGGGATGATTATTACTTTAATTTATGGTTCATGCCTTAGGCAAAATTTGTTTGCAACCTAGTTTAAAAAAACATTGTTTTTTAACTCTAGATGGATAACTGGTCCACGATATATGAAGCACACAAGGTGCTGTAAAATTTTTCTTGCTTTAGTTCTGTGTAGTGTAAATATCATTAAAATATAGAGTAAATCTGTAAAAAACCAAAGTAAATGAAAATACGTACTATTTCCTTGCTATGACACAAAGCAGATGACAGCAGTGAAACCACTGAAACTTTCTAATTAGACATTGAAACATGTAATTTAAAGTGGAAAGTACTGTTCTTGCACATCCTTCCCTATGCCCTAGAATTTACTGCCCTCAGAGGTCCTGTCTGTATAAAGTATGTTTCCTAAAAATATCTCATAATTATACCCATTCAGCTTCATTGGGATTGACAGTGATAGTAGCTGAAATGGCTGTGATAGTGCTGCCATTTTAACCAAATGGTTAGTCAGACATTCTCTGAGCAAAGTCACAAATCATAGGAGTTGGGAGCAAAAGTGCTCATGGCGTTTCCATATTTCTGCACGTTTATCCAGCAGAAATTACCAAGGGCTGATAATAGGAGGAAGATGGCACACAGAATTCCCAATAAAAGGCATAGGCGAGCATCCTTAATTTTTCTGGTTAATATTTGATCCTGCAACACTTAATAGCTTGCACTTTGGCTTGCTGAGAAATACAGTTCTATCTAAACTAACAGAGAAGCCTTCAAATGCTGTCATTAATGACTGTGTGCATGAATATCAATTTGTATGCCGTAACCATATAATGAAGATATGAAAGAAGAAATTTGTTTTTATTTGTTCTTGAAGTGCTATTGGCGTATTTGTCACTGTTTATATAGAAATAGTAATATCTCAGTCACTCAGAGAATCAGAGAAATAAAGCTAAACAGAAATGTCGTAAATGAGTATTAAGTCATGTGGGTCTGAAACTGTTCCACTGAAAGCTAAGTAGTAATTGATCAAAAATTCCATAACTGTCAGGTCAGTCACGTTCCCTCTATATCTGTATGACCTGGAGGTAGTATAAGTTTTAAACATATCAACTGTAAATGCACGTTGTCTTCTTTTTCCCTCTTTTATTACTACTACTTTCACCCTGTCAATCCAACAGTCACTTCCCTGGCTTTAAAGTTATTGCAAGAAAGAGCCAAGCACTACACACCAGCATAACCATACAGATATGATATAAATGTCCAATAAATCTGCAGTCATGGCAATCTTCTCCTGCATTTCCTTTCAGATAAACAATATCAGAGGACAATTTCACTGCTACCTAGGTGAGCTGCTATATTTTAGATTTTATTATTTGTAAGACTGTGAAGCAAAAAATATTCACATTTATTGTTCTAGCAACTGCAATTGAAGAGTAGAACGACTAACAAATGGAAATATAAAATCTTTAGAAAAACTGAATACAGGAGCCACTGGGGTGATGGCAGTCCCAAATCATCCTAACTGGTAATCATGAAAGATTACTTATACTACAAACTAGATATTAGCTTTGATATTTTCCCTGAAGTATAAGCTGAGTAACTGTCATACTGAATAACATCATATGATGGGTACTGCTAAGTTCTTACACTGACAAAACAAGGATCATTAAAGCTTCAACATTCTTTCAGATAATCAATGTAATATAAGCAGTATGTGATTAAAAACACTTAAGACATGAAGAAGTGTCAAGGTAAAGAACAGCTCATTACTCAAAGGATGTAGCATCTATAAACACAGCAACATTTGAAGGAGCTGGTCATTTATTACTGCTGCTAATAGTAATACACAACTACAGTGGATTCAGTAATTCATGCTCCAAGATTTATAAACTTTGATCATAAAATATATATATACACAGCTAAAATACATGCACATATAAATATTACTGTAACAGCAATGGTGTTTGTGATGTATGTTCATGTTTCAAAAAGACACTTGATTAATTCTAGGAAACTACAGTTTGTCTGCAGTGCTTCAAAATTTACATATGAAACAGTGACATTCTAATTTACTCAAATAAACACTTTCAATGAAATGTTCACTATATTAGCTGAAGTCTTTGAGACCCTAAATACCCTGTGGCCACTATAGCTTTTGTAGGTGGGATAAAAACTCCTGTTCTTGGGAAGAATAAAACTTTCTAGTATACAGATGAAGTCTCATCCATGTGGGAAATGGTGCTTTCTTGAAGATCAGCATGAGACTAGAAAACTAATTTGGACACAAAACTTGATTATTACAGAACTCATGATCATTATCTTTTAATTGGATGGCAGGCTTCTCAAATGTAGCTGTCTGTAGAATGCTCACAAAACATTATGGACATTTTATAGGACAAAAAGGCTTCAGTCAAATGAATACTGAGCTGCACTAGAGCATTTGTTTTGTATGAGGATGGTGAGTATAAGAAAGGTGTAACCAGTGTTTTTGCTGACTGCATTACCGTCAGTTGCTGTGTGATTAATGGCAAGATCAGGACTTAATACGTATTCTACTGTACTGCAGGGGTAGAGGGGTTCAAGCAAACACTCATTCCAAGTTTGTAACAAAACAACAAGCAGCTTAACACAAACCTGTCTGCATTTGCTGTTTTTTACAGAAAAATTCAAATGAGCAAGTCAGAAATTACTGTAACAAATAAAGAATTCATTTTAGAAAACTTCAGTGGATTCAATGCCTAACAAAGATATTCTAGTTTATATTACAGTCATCTTTCCACTCCCACAAAAGAAACACTAAATCACTATTACAACTCTTAAAAATTGAGTAAATAAAAATTTATATTAAATGGTTCCCCAGGTTTGATTGAAAAGAAGAAAATATTAAAGGCATAAGGTGTTTGAGGTTCTTGAGCAGTTGTGCAATATCAGTCCTCCTTCTGGGTGTGAAGCTACAACAATATTAGCATTGGCTTATACTTCCTTCTCACATACAGGTGCCAAGGAGAGAGCAGGAGGAATAAAGAAGCAATTCCATAAAGCTAGACTATGTCTTGTATTAAAAACATAGTTCTAATATTAGTCTAATTACTGAGAAAGTAGGAGTAGCATAAGCAGGAAACTAATTTATCAATGATTTCAACTTCGGTTTTCGTATTACCCCATAAGGAGACAAGTAAACACTCACACATTCATAATATTAACATATGAGAGATTAAAACTTAAGCACTGACAGGAAAATACCGAAAATTCAGGATACATATGGAAACTTCAGGTAGATTGGGTGATAAGTGAAATATAAATGCATTTGCATTATGAGTGTATATTTACATTTAGAAGATAAACCCAAACTTGTAAGCAGCACATTTAGAGCTGGGATAAACATAGTAAAATATTCAAATTAACAGACTTTTGCGAAGTTTTATTCCTTAACTTTAATGTTAGAAGATCTTATTTCTTTTTTCCCAAAAAATCTTGGTATGTTCTTGATACTGCTCTTCAACTGCTATACTTAATCTTCTTAATATATAAGGGATCTTTCCTGAGATGAGTTACAAAAAGGCAAATTTGAAGTTTCTACCTGCAGCTACCTCTGATTTACATTACCTGTATCTGTAACACTTTTCTTCTGAAGACTCTGCAACTGACTGTAAAGTGATTTTAAATTTTTTTTTCTGAAACATACTTGGCAATTACGGGAAGTAAGCAAACAACATATTTCAGCCCAGGGATTATTTTTTCTTAATTTATCAGGCATTTGAATGGATAAAGTTGGGAGAAAGGATGTTTTGCAACCACTGAAAACTCACCATCATCCTATCTTCACATAATTTCATATTTCATTTATTGAATTCAAATTTATTGCTACTTTTTCAGGACTTAGAAAGAAAATAACCTTGCAGACTTGTTATTGTTACAAAGAAAGCTGAAACTTCGCACAATCTGAGCCACAGGCAGAATTGACTTAGAGACTTAGATTCTTAAGGCAATTCCTCAAATAGAGAATAAGATCTGACAGATTCTTTCACATGAGAGAAAGGCCCGGAAAGAAAATGTTTGGCAAATGTTTAGTAAGCTACCCATTTAAGGATTACTCAAATCCTTTCCATCCCACTAACAGAAGACTGCTGTGATGGTCTTTAGAGGACCAAGTCCCAAATAAACATATCTTATAAATATCCCTTTATAACTTTATATGCTCTTTGTCCAAGGGCTGAGATCAATCTAAAAACTCCAGAGTTTACATATATTTGATAACATTTGTTGAAGTCCAATTTAGCATGACTAACAAAATTTTGAACAAAGTTAAACCAGCAGGAAATAAAATCAAGTGTGTCTCACCTGAGTGTGTGTCACAGAACAGTTGCAACATTTGCAAGCCATATGACCCCAACATGACAGAAAGTAAATCAAACATTATTCAGTAATACAGTTGCCCTTATTTACTGCACTCATCCCAGCCTTTTCAGAAACCCCATGCTTTAATTATTATTATTATTATTATTATAATCCCCTCTCCACAGAGGCAGAGAACTGGCATGCATGCAGAGATGTAAACAGAGGCCTCTTCTGCTGGTGGATTAGTCTCAACATTGCCAATCTTGCTTATTGGGCATTTGACCTTGATAGGAGTAGTTCTTAGGTCAACCCTCCATCAGAAAAAAAAAAATCATAACAATTTAGGGGTTTTAATACCCAATTTTCTAAAGCAAGAATGTCATTGCAATTTCTTTCTTCACATATTTCTTCATATATATATTCATGACTTTTACCACCATGAAATTAGACTGCTGTAGAAGCCTGGTATGTCAGAGATCTCAAAGTGATATTGATCATCTGTATCAGCTCTGTTTGACCTTGGATTGCTAAGACATTGAAGAGGGTCTCTTTATCCTCTACAAGCTAAGAGTGTCGCCCTGTTCTTCTGTTTTTCTAAAGTTCATTTCAGACTTTTGATGTTTTACTTTTGAGATAGAGTTTCTCACGCACTTTTCAAGTAAATAATGATTGTTTTGCATTCCTTTCTGGAGGAAGAAAATTGATGGACTGTTGGGTTGACCAGTGTGGTTGGAGAGGACAATTTTCTTCCTCCAATCCATGGTCACTGTTAGAATTCTACAAATGTCGAGGTCTGTAAATAAACTGCTCCTTTTTTGCCTTGGACATCTCAGCGCGTGAGCGTCGTTCTTTTCATGTCGAATTGCGACAAAGAGGGTTTCTTAGCTCTATCACAGAGGCACTGGGTTTACCTGTCCTAACTGGAAAAATATGAATGAACCTAAACATAACTACCTGTAGCTGCATGAAATGCAGGTATTAGACCTCAACAAGAGGTCTAGTCTGCTTTCTTGCACAAAATTAAGTATGCCACGGAATTTACAGGGTCTCCAACCAACCCTAAAACGTGATGCAACTGTGGTCCTAAAAGGTTTATTACAGTTTTAATCAATCTCCATGCATACAAATTGGCATTTTTCTAGAGTTCTGAGACTCCACAGAAAGAAAAATTAACAACGAGGGAAAGATAGTGACACAGAAATTTGCAGAAAAAGAACCATTACAATTAAACAATTTTCCCAGGTCTGGAAAAGAAGTCTTGTATTTGAAACAAATATTCAGATTCACATGATTTTCAGTGAGCATCCCAAGATTTTTTAACCTTTCATGTCCCACTTTACCCAGTTAGATTTTTTAGCCCAGACTGTCTGAATTAGCAGTAAAACAATGTATAAATGTCTAACATGAGTCTAGTAATAGTAACACCATGTGTTTTAGAACATGGCAGGTGACATTCCTAATCAGATTACTTTCTTCTTCTGTCTTCAAAAAGATATTTAGTTGTAATTTATTCAAGTATATTTAAAACATTTTCATTCACAGCAAGGATTTCATAGTCAGAAATTTTTTCCTGAAGGATATATGACTAATAGCTCTGGAGACTTAAACAGAATGATTATTTACAAACGTACAGAGCATCACCCAGAGCTCCTGGAAGTCACTCTGTCAGTAAAGCTTAAAGTTATTCCTGGGGGACACCATAGTTTAGTCTCCAGGACAGCTGAGTCTTTCGCTTCACAGCTGACAAAGTACTGCAGTGTAGTCTGAAATCTCACAGTTAAGTCAAAATTGTTATGCATAATGAAAGCAGTAAACCAGTTTGAAAAAAGGACATAACATAGTAGTTTTAAACTTTTTTACAGAATCACAGTGGAAGTAAACAAAGGTCCTATAATGATGAAATCCCAAGCCTTGCAATATCCATGGATCTGACAACATGATCTCTGTGAGATACTGTTGCTCATACAACCTAAACCACTATGATGTGCTAAAATGCAAGCCCACAAGTAACATCAGTTCGTATTAGTTTGATCCTCCTCATACCTGAGGTTTAGAATCCATCACCTAAATAATACATAAAAATAATCCATGAAAATATACACAATTTTGTTGTGCAAAAGTGTGTATCTCAAAAGTGTCTTTAGCAGAAATTAGATCTCTAAGTAAAAGATTATCACACCTGAAATTCCTGCCCAAAGTCCTAAGACTGCAAAAGTTTTCATTGCAAGTTCTCAGTACTTAAGGACTTGCTTGTATGCATCTGCTTCAGACCTGCCCACGCCAAACATCTCTGGACATTCCCTACATCTAAGTGGTGACACAATCTACTATGAGTTCTTTAACTCTGTGTCTTCTGCCACAATAATTTCACAATACATTAATGTCTTTGTTCAGCTGACTTTAAAAACTTACTAGATAGCAAACCAGAGAAGCCTGATCTAAAGAGTATTTTCTGAACTCAGTTCCATGGTTCAATTCCATGGAGCAACAAGATCTTTGGTATAGTTGCTTTTTCAATGGGAACAAGAAATTGAAATAATCACAGATGATGAAATGAAAATTACAACTATGGCATCACCTAGTACAGTGCCATGGGGAAGTTTCACTTACATTTACACCTATAGCAGAAATCTAATTTCTTATTTTTAGTCTCTTTCAAATTAATAAAATATTTTCAATTGCAAGCACAGACCTCTTGAAATTATACATAGGAATCAATTGGCCACTACATAAGTTAAAATTATGGTTTTAACTGTAAGTAAATCTCACATCTGTATGCCTGTCCTCATTACCAAACAATAAATATCTTTAAAATATTTCAAGTATTTCAAAAACATCCCAAATCTTTCAGTATACTACTGCTGAAAAGTACTACAATTATGCTAAAGTTTCAAAGGTTTTTTTTATAACTAATTATTGTAACTATATAGGTACTTGATCTGAAAGCTGGAGTAAAGGTTAAAGATGGAATAGAAATTTCTGATTTTGCCTAGCCATGAGCTTTGTAAAGTGCAGCTTAAAACCAGGATCTTTATGAATCTTCCATCTCCTGTTTATTTTGTGAGTATTTTAAAGGCAGTATCTTTAACGCCCCTACAGCTGAAATGAATATCTATCTTTATTTAGCACTTAAATGACTATATTTTCATCACTGTTTTTGAGGGCCACATTTGCATCAAAACATATTTATAATCAAAATCTTAAATCAGGTAGCATACATGTAGCTATCAGAAAACCTGCAACATTGGTACAGAATATTTTATATCTTCCCGTGAGAGAAACGGTACACACAAATATGAAAAGATAAACCTGAAAAAAAATGAAACTGAGATTTCTAAATTTTGAGCTATTATTAAACCCCTAAAAGCTAAATGCATTTTTCCTAAGAAAACGATATCTCAACAAAAACAATTCAGTAGAAACCCAGGTACTAAACTGTTGAGTAAAGAGAGTTGGTTTCCTATCTGAAATTCCTCTGAATCTCTAGAAGGCTCTGGACAAATCCTTGCAGTGATTCACAGACCGATAAAATATGCAAGTCATTTGAATGGGAGGGAAGCAGAAAGAAAAATTGGGTTGCATAAATATGCTTATCATTTTTTAACCTTTTTTTTTTTTCACCTTCTTCTGTCCATAAATTCTATTCTCTATTTAAACATCTCCAGACATCTGCCAGCTCATCCAGAGTAGAAACCTGACACACACTTGTAACTATTCACATCTCAGAAATGCCCACAATCCAAGCATGTACCAAGCCTATGATGCACACACAGAAGAGACTTCTACTGTAAGACTTCCATAGAGTACAAGAACTCTGCACATGGTGGGAGTCCTTCGGGTTTATTTGAAGTTCTTCTGAATTCTTTTAATACGGTTGCCTTCAACTTGACCTTAAGCTTATTTACATGCTTCAAGGACAGCATTTAATTGAAAAAGCTGTTTAGAAAATAAAAATCAAGAAAATAAATATACTGAAACAAATCTCAGTTAAGTGGTTGCTGTTGTAATTACTAAAAATTGCTAAAAACTTCCAGTTTAAATGGAATTATCATATCATACAAGAATATACCCTGGTAAAGCTAGAATATGAACATGAAACAAATAAACCTCAGCATTAAACCTCTAGATTTTTCATTGATTCTTTATCTCTTCAACTTCTTCAAAAGATTGCATTCAATTTTTGTATTCCAGCATTCTCTATACTCTGCTTTGCATATGAAACAACAGTGTTTTCAAGGTGACACTTCATTAATATTTTTGGCACTTCATAGCAAATATGAATTGCAGTCAGTAAAAAGATTCTTATACCTTGGGTACATTTCTTTCCCAACCACTGCTCAGCACATCAGTACTAGCTGATATTCAGGACCATAATTGGTGTATAGTGGACCAAGGTTTCACTCTTAAGTTTACTTACATAAGTGTAGCTTAGAGCAGAATTTTATTAACAAATCACATTCAATATCCAGAACGTGCAGATGTAAAACTGATATACGAAATGAAAAATACAGGCCACAATAAAGCTATTAGTTATTCAACTTTCACACAAAATCCCATTTTTTAGAAAATATCAGTATCTGTATTATACATGCATACTTCTAAAGTTTTGGGCCTCTCTTACTTATGATCAGAGTTTCAAATTTGCTTAGCAGCTAGCAGCTCCTGTAGAGAAATAGAGAACTCAGAAAAACAGAAACTGTTACGAACTACAATCTTAATATGAAAATACAGTTAGTTAACTACCAGTATGGTGAAAATAAAGGATTTTTGTTTTAAATTACTGTCATGCTGAGCCTTTCTGAATGCTAGTTTAATGATTAAGGTATTTAATTCTTTTTGCAGAAAAACCTTTTCTGTAATCAAAATGAAGGGAAAAATAATAGATGCAGGAATAAAAATTGCATGTAGGTCTAGGAAACAAATATGAACAACCACCTTTCCTGCTTAGCATAGAAAACAACAGAATTGTGAACAGACATATTGCATAGAGCTAAAATAAAGAAGAATTGCAAAAGTGGTGGTGAGGTGCCAAGGCAGGCTAGCAGTGTTTCAGACCCTCCTCCATGATTTACATGTACTAAGGCTCTGTATGTACATTTTTTAAATTACAGTAATTAACTTTTTGATACTCTGAACAGGAGGAAAGGCTGGGGAAGCACACAGACAAAGAGGGATTCAGCTGAGAGTGTAATAAACTGAACTAATCACTTGGAACCTGCTCATCTTTAATCCACTTTGGTCTTCCCTCTTGGGATGGGAAAACACCACCAGTCATACTGGAGGTCTCATTCATCCATAGCTCTCTCTGCTTCCTCATCTTACTCTCTTTTCAATTTACAGTCTTCCAAGCCCTACCTCAAGTACTTCTCAGAATAACACTTCAGACTCAGTAAATGAGATGTCTGCAAGTATGGTTGACATCTTAATTTCCTGCAACATTGCTGAGAAAACTCACACTTAAATAACTATTTTATGGCTTATCCATTTTATAAGAATAAATCAAAAGCTATTTATTTTCTGGAAATTTCTTCCAAATTTTTAGGTTTAAGAAAAAAGATTTTAGTTCAGAAAAAAAAAAAAAAGAAAAAAAAGAAAAAGTAACAGCTTTTAAAAACTATGCCAAATTAAACCTTGGCAATACTTGTTATTTTTCCCCAAACTCTGAAGTGCTAAATTAAAAATACATCTAAGTCAGTTCAACCAGTTCACTTTTTGCACAAATTACATATTCTTTACTCAAACAAGCATAAATGTTGTAAATGTTCTCCTTGCTACAACCCAGAGCTGCATTGTTCCACTTCTTTTTGCTATTTTGTTCAACACAGGAAGATCTGTGGGAAAGGGACATTTTCCATTGCTCAGGAGTCTGGGCAGAGTCCTTATTTTTCACAAATTGCAATAGTACTAAGGTCTAATAATAGTAATAGTAATGTAATAGAGAGCTGGTATCTTGAGCTGCACTCAGAGGAGCATTGCCAGCAGGTCAAGGGAGGTGATCCTTCCCCTCTGCTCGGTACTGCAGCCATACCTGGAGTGCTGTGTTTGCTTCTGGGTTCTGCAGTACAAGAAAGACAGTGTTCAACAAAGGGCCCCAAAAATCATTAAAAGACTGCAGCATCTCACCTATTAGGATGGGCTGAGAGAATCTGGACTACTTTGGTTTTAGAGAAAAGCAGGAAGGGCATCTCATTAGTATATAAAAACAATTGGACAGAGACTACAGCGAAGATGGAGCCAGGCCTCAGCTGCAGTGCCCAGTGACAGAACTGGAGGCAATGGGCACCAAGTAAGACACAGGATGTTCCCTCTGAACATCAGGAAACACTTTTTTACTGTGTGGGACTGAGTACAGGCATGGGTCACTCAGAAAGGTTGTGGAGTCTCCATCCCTGAAGATACTTAAAAGGTGTCAGCAAGCTGCTCAGGGTGGCCCTGCTTGAGCAGGATGTCAGATAATATGACCTCTAGAGGTCCATTCAAACCTCAACCATTCTTGATTCTGTGGAACGTCTGTATGGACTGGCAGATGAGCAGAACATCTGTGTAATTCACAGCTCCATCCCATACCATTCCACATTTGAACAAACATCCCTCAGACATTCCTAGTCTCTAGGAATAGTTTTCCCTATTCCTCTCAACACTAATATGCTCTGTTTTACTTTCCATTTCTTTTACCTTCTCAAAACAATGCAATACAGAAGAAGCTGAAATGCCAACAGACTGAGCACTGTACAGTTTAACTGTGTGAGTGCAGTCTAGACTCAATTTCCAGTCTATGGATTGTGTCTTTTCCCTCCCAGATACTCTAAACAGTTTTACTGTAACACTGTTGGAGTGCTATGTTCACTGTGTTTCACATACAAATGATACTATTTTTGCACTCCTATTTCTTCTCCCCTCAATCCTCTCCCCATTTTTACAGACCAATTGAAAAGAAGATGTAGAGGACAAACTCTTTGTAAAGTACTATCTGACTTAACTGTATTTTTCCTCTGTCTACCAAAAGAGGAATGACTGCCTCCCCTCCTTCCTAAGAGCTGTGGTAATAGAATTTTATAATATATTATTCTAAATTTCTAGAGAATTCACAAATAGACTAACGATTTTAAACAGACGCTTTAGTTATAAATTCCCAACAAAGAAAATAACTTAAATATTTAGGTTCTCTTTGGTGTTTTATAGTTATATAATTACAGGCCTATTATTTATATAATTTTTTTCCCTGAAAAAATTACTTCTTATATGGCCTCATAAGGTTCAAGATTTATATCCCCATATCTGATACTAAAACAAGTAATAAAGATCCATAGTGACCCCTGCACTGAGCCTGGCTTGCACTACTTTGCTTTTACAGAAAGTTAAAACATTGAGCTCTCAAAGGATCAAATCCAAAGTCTCACTGGACAGAAACATGGAAGTCCAGTAAAAGACCTAACTCCAGACAAATGCAAGAAGGATTATCCTCTCCCTGCATAAAGTTTTTTCTCTTGCCTTCCATTCTCTATTCTCCATTTTCTCTTGCCTTCTCTTGAGTTGAGTGACTGGCACAAAATACTAAGGATGCTAAAAGCACAGACTATTCCAATGTCTGCCTTCAGACAAGGATTTTCAGATGTTCAGAAGCTAAAAAACTACACTTGGAAGCTCTAAGGAATGAGAAGGAGACAGGGATACATACATTGTATTACAGAAGAATTGAATCTGAAGAATCTTTTAAGTTAAGAATTCTAAGAATAGAAAGAACACAGATCAGCCAGTAATTTCTAGACTGAACCTGTGCTATGAATAACTAGAAAAACAAAATTGGGTTTTTTTCATACATGTCAATAAACAACACTATTGGAAGTCACCAATAATCAGTAGACAGAATCCCTTTAGAGCAAATTTTCAAAGAACAACAGTTTCTGTGCATGAGCAAAGTCTTCTTTCCATTCATTTCTCTGAAGACTTCCAGATGTGGAAGCAGTTTGTTTTTCTCTCTGAAATCCTCATATATTTAGAAAAAAACTTGGCAGTTTTCTTCTAATGGGATCTTATTCTTCCTTTTGAACAGTATCATCTACCTTTATCCTTATTCAGCCTTTTAATTATTTTAGAATTTCCCCCATTTAAAAGAAAATGACACCAAATATCTCATATTACATACTGCCTTTCTCCAAAAGTAATAAAAAATGTGTGAATTCTACCCAACATAATAAGCTATTGAATGATAACACCCTATGGACCCTATAAAATATGCTAAATGAACCCTCACAATCAGATGTGGCAAATATGGAGAAAAATGTACATAACAAATAATATCACCTGTTTCCAGTATACTTCCAGGCTTCCTCATTCACTGGGCACATTCCCACAAAATGTCATGTGAAGAGCCTATCATAATTTAAGCATTTTACATAACACCTGTTATCAGAAAGAGGAATCCTATGGACATATTTTAAATCCATCACCAGATAGCAATAAACGTCACAAAGAGGCCAAATGAAAAAAAATATTGATTGGAAGTTCTTAACGAAGATTAAGTTAATACAAATATTAATTAGCAGTTGTAAACAGAAAGTTTCAAAGCTATTGTATTTTTCAATCAGTTCTGTGTGTTTTGAGCTCTGTTCTGATACCACCAAATGTTGTATTGCTATATTCTATAATTATGTCACACAGGAAAACACTATCAATAGTGATCTTTTGCTATGAATTTTTTAAGATTACTTACTAAATCAAAATTGTTTACTCATCACCATCAGGCCACAAAACTCTTAAGTCAAGCTATATTACTGAACTGGCAAGCAGACAGAGCAAAATATTTTCTGAAAAAACACCAGTAAAAAAGCTACAGAAAAACTGGACACCTGTTGCTTCTCACTCAGAAGTTACCAGACTGTATCTAAAGAATAAAATACCAACCAACATTGAAATACAGAAATGCAAAGATTATTCATTCTGTCATTTCAAAATATAATCAGCATGTATCACCCAGCAAAGTAGTAAAACCACACTCAGGCTTCTAAACATTCTTTTTCTTCGCATGTACAGTGCAATACTAAATAATACAGATCTGAGGTTTTGATGCAATAAAAGATACAGTCCGATTTTTTTTCAATCTATAGACAAGATATAGGAGCCTTTACTTGTTACAGAAATTGTATTTTTTCTTTACCATTACCACACATCAATTATGATCCCTGACTAGCAATTTGTCTGCAAACTTAAAGCTGTAAACTGCAAAAAAAAGAAGATATCAAAACCTCACAGAATCTACACAGAGCTAGTATTTTGCAGACAAAAATATTTTGAGTGATTTGGCCTGACATTATTAAAACATTTTTTTATGCAGAATCCTATAAATACTTTCTTCTAAAAACCCACATCAAAACACTTGATCAAATTCTAACTGTGCAGTGTTACTAGTTTCACATCCATCTTGATTCCAGGTACTGGGTGTTGAAAGATTTATTTATGTTGAGTTGTACCCTAAGGTCATTTCACATTCACAAAAATTAGGATTCTACAACAATAACCATCTGAAAGACAGCAGCCTGACAATCAACCTCAGGTAGGAAGAATTATTTGGATCCCACAGACAGTAAAGTAGGTCCTTAGAAGTGACAATTTCCTTTTTATTTTCCCCTATTTTATTTTGTTTTAGTTATTAGACCCTCAACTCAGAAATGCTCAACTGTCACAAATGATCAGTGTTACTGAACCACCGGCATTAATCTGTTGTTTGAAATATATAAAGAAAGACAAATACAGGAGACATTGCAAAATGTCTTCCTCAAGTAGAACCAGATATTGAAATGATAAATAACATAGCCTATGAACACTAGTTATAATGTTCTTGGGCAAAAAAGATTTCTAAATATCAAAGACTGTTGCTTCATTGTCAGATGGTCCATAAATAAACCATGGTCAATTCATGACATTGGACCTTTTCTTCTTGCTATGCTAGTGTAAATAAGTGTGTTCCCCTTGCTTGTCTGAATTCTACATGCCTATTTCCAGAAATGCCGCAGCATGCAAGTAACACTGTCATGTCCTTTTTGTCAACTACATGCTGATTATCCTTTTCTATCTGCAGTTTGGGAACATTATCAAGGTCAGAAGCAATCGCTCAGAAAACTGATCCTGAAGCTCTTGTGTCTGATAATTTCTGTAAGGAATTTTCATAAATAAAATTCACAATGTAATTGGTGAAAGATCCACCTTTCTTATATACTACAGAAAAAAAAAAAATTGTACCAGTAACTTGGCAGGTATCTAGTCATTGTATTCATTACTTGTATGTAATGCTGTCTTATTCCAAAATGACACAAGTCTATTTTACCTTTACCATATATAACTTCCACGTGTGTTTGGGCAAATGACCACCTCCTTCAACTCTCCTGACCTCCCCTCTCTTTTTTTTTTTTTTTTTTTTTTTTTTTTTTTTTTCTTTTTTGACAAATTGGTTATGAGGCATTTACAACTGATGCACATATCGCGAAATTATTTCTGCCGAGTTTCCTCCATGACCTGCCCGTGGGACATGACATGCTCTGAGATGCATCGCTCTATCAAACTGAATCTTTCCAGGACAATGCAAATTATGACAAATTCCATCATCCCGCATTATGCGCTTCATGCTAATCTTCCTAATTCGAGAAAATCAGAAGGGCTTGCTGTTCTGCTGAAGGGCACGTTGTCTGAATGAATGATGGTGAAAGAACATCCACAATCCCCTTCATCTTCTAATCCCAGCTGTGGCCACCTCTCTCCTAAAACCACTGAACTTTCTATGTCATTCTTGCATCAGAACTAACTCTGGATCAGTCCTTTGACAAAGTATAGGGAATAGCAATTATTTTTGGTTTTGGACTTCAATGGCAGTATGTCTTTAGAAAAGCATTTTTATCAATAGTTTCATCATAGACTCCTCTCCCTATTTCTTCTAGTCTGCCAGACTCTCACAGTAGGAGTGCAATCTCCAAGAAAAGTTAAACTGCCTCCCAGAGTGGTAGGATTGAAACAATTTTAGCTATAGGTTTCAGGAAATCTTTGGTCTTGAGCACTTTTGTCTTTGAGGAACCTTTCACTGCTGACTCCAAGCAAACCTCCAACCTGCAGTACATTCTTCAGAAACTCCCCAAGACAGAAAACTGCTGCATCTCTGAATGATTCTTCACTGGCTCAGAAGGTGGCAGTATTACCACATGAAAGAAATTTGCCTTCTCCAAGTATTCCATATCCCCATTGCTGAAATAAACATGTTTAATTCCCAAAGAAGCATATATTTTATCCTGTGGCATAATTTACTTATAACATTAAAACTCAAACATGGAGCAATTTGTTGCAATAACTATGATTATGCTGTTAGTGGCCCAAATGTCACTGTCTAGATTAGGCTAAATGATACCTAGCACCAAAGAGCTTCTGTGATTTATTTTTTATTATCACTGGTAGAACTTGCATGCTTAAAATGCTCCCCATTCAAATTATTCAGTCTTCTTGATGACTGAGGTAATCATAGAAAATCTTATAAAAAATTAGAAAAGTCTTAAATCATAGCCATGCTTAAAACATATGAATGTTTTGGGCAGGCAGATATGGGACTACAGATTTAAAAATAAAACTGCACAGTAAAAACACAATGCATACTGCAGAATTAGAATTAAAATCTATACATTTTTGATAATCTGCAAGACTGAAAATTAGAAGAGTTTA
This sequence comes from Phylloscopus trochilus trochilus, assembly GCA_016584745.2. Taxonomy (NCBI): domain Eukaryota; kingdom Metazoa; phylum Chordata; class Aves; order Passeriformes; family Phylloscopidae; genus Phylloscopus; species Phylloscopus trochilus. The sequence goes on along the minus strand of WQNJ02000001.1, from coordinate 36,728,662 downwards.
TAATCAGGAAAATCAAGGTACTGCTTTATGAAATAAAATGTACGTTTGAAAACACTCTCAGAAATATTAATAAACATATTTATGATTATTATTATTTATGATTTATGTCTCATGGAAAAAGAAAGAACATTAAGATTTTAAAATAGTTTTTGCCTTAATTTTCGTTTCTTTATCATCTCAACTAATGGGATTCTTTTCCTACATATTTATATAGTCAGAACACTTCAATCAACAGGAATTCTGTCAATATTACAGATAATATTTCTTCTATACTGTTACTTCAAATAAACTCAGAGTTTTTATTTATGAAAAAATGTAGTGTAAGCCATACATTCTAGTTCAATAAGCTTTTCAGAAGGAATAAACAAACACTCAGTAACCAAAATGCAGGCAAGTTTTGCTTTGTATTTACAGTCTCTGCTTTAATAGAATCTCGCATAATTGGCTGATGCTATACTGAGTCTTCATACGAGCCTAATAAGTACATAACACAGATCCACATTAAAGTATTACTAAGAAGAGACAGGAAGATCTTTAGCTTTATACTTCACTCCCAGCGAGACCCAAACCCTCAGAGGTAAACGACTATGTGAGCATCATTTCAGCAAAAGGCACCGGGCACACCCTGTGCATGCTGTGGCTTGTTGACAAGAACCAGGGCAGGCAGACACCAATAATACATGAAGTGCGGTTCAGAGGCAATTAGGATCAGTTGTCAAGGCCAGGCCATTAATGAAAGAACATGTCAGAGGAGCTGGAGACTTCAATGGTTGAGGGCAAGAAGGCGATTTAGTGTGACAGATCGAGTCCTTCCAATGTCCTCGGTGGTACATGCTAATACCAGCCTTAACAACCTTTTGTGGCAGTGTATAATGCGACTAACATGGACTTTGATTCAGCAAAATGACTGCTGCCACTGTTAGTCTGTCTCATTCCAACAACGGTAAAAGCACTGCTACAAATAATTACCCACTTCCTTCTCCCCCCTTGTCCATTTAATGCAGCAGTCCTTTATGCATGCCATACTGTTTCTCACTAGAAGGTCACAACGTTTATCATGCTGCTTTCTTTTCTTTCTGTCATGCCCTTTCTATTTGTTAATATAATCTGAAATTATCCTGTAAAACAGTTTTGTTCAAGTAAAAGGAAATTAACTACAAATGCAACATTACCTCATGTGACTAATAACAAATACAAAAAGAGCAAACCAAACTGGTCTGAAGGATTCACTAACTATTCTGTCAATTATGCAAGGAATATGCTGCAACATGAGATAAATATTCGTCTTCCTTATAACATCATCTACTGGATTAAATATATATGGCAACTTTAACGACCATGAAAATGAAATCCTGAAGCTTTATACATAATTTGGCACTTGGCTGTTTTTCCTGTTGTTACTTAATTAAAATTAATAGTCAGCACTTCTAATTTTTATAAAAACTTACAGACTCTAAATTCCTAACATTCAATTACAGGATGAAAGGAAGCATAAATATTGAAAAAATAACCTGAAACAGCAGTTGCATTGTAGTCACAATATTAAAGTTGGGGACATCACTGAAACAAGGCAATATTGTGCTTCCTTTACAGAAGAAACTCCAATTTTTAAATACAGTAAGACTTCACAACTGTTTTCTTAACTACAATATTAAAGTATGGTCCTGGTGTTCACTACCTCTTTCGAGATCAATTTCTTTCTAAGTCTTCAACATTCTATCCACATAAAAATATGCTATACCATTTCGGTGTGAGAAATTTGACTTCAAAAATGGCAGGATTAAAAAAAAGGTTAGTCATACTCACCAGAATTCCCCTAATATTTCAAGGGGGAATTCATGGATTTGTCAAAGTAAACACTGTCCTATCAATGATAAAAATGGCTTCTTGAGCCCTATTTTATTCACCTTACATCAGATGATGTGGTTCTCCCCTATCACTTCTGTCATTTGGCTATGCCTGAACTGACCTTTCTAGAGGCAATACTTATCTGTGAGTGACAGGAGAAACTATCTCCAGCAGGATGAATTTCCTTCTTTCTCTTCATTTCTCTACACTTTGCCTACTTTCTGTCTGACTCATTTTAGTTCTCCTTTTTTTTTGTCCATTTCTTTTTTTGTTTATGATTCTACAGCTAACCTCTTCTTAACCGACCTTTGCAAACATTCCCTTCTCAACCCACAGTTTTAACCTTTTCAGTATCTACTTATTTGATGTATTTTACAATTCTTTTTTCTTTTCACTCTTCTCTCTTTTAATTTAATTCTTTGCTCTTTACCATTTCATTCTCTCCTTTACTTTTGCCAGCTCCTCTTCCAACCAAAGTTAAGAGAAAAATCCCACTGATTACAATACGAGTACACTTTAATGCAAGCAATTTAGCCCTGGATATACTACCCACCTCAGTGTATCCAACACAAGCAGCAATTGTTGGTGTTTATATGATTGGTACTAGTGGTATTTCTTTGATGGAATAATGTATAAATGATGGGACTGCACTGTACTACAATTACTGGTCCAAGGTGCATTATGAGGAGACAGCAGTGATCTCACATATTTTATCTACATATATTGATTTTTTTGGATTGTGGTAAGTATGTACAAATGAAAGTTATATATAACTCTTGGCATATATACTAGGAATAAACAATAAATTAAAAGTTATGCATGTGGGTAACCCAGTTCAACTTTAAGATTTGGATTCAGATTGGCATTAAAATTCTACCTTAAAAATTGTGATGTCTCTACAGATACGCCAGTAATTATCTTACACTTCTTTAGTAAGAGATTTGACATTAAAAAAAAAAAAAGATGGAAAATATTATCGGAGCAACACTTAAAAAAAAAAAAAGCATTACAGTATATTGCAGTATTTCATAAAGTAGAATCAAGAGATCAGGACTGACATTTAAGTAACATTCTAATTGTACCTTTTTATACTTCTTTTTCTTTCGTGCAACTTTCATGACCTTCTATCAAAATTATTTTTAAACAATTGCTTCAAGATTATTACTCTTTTGCAAATATTTCTAAAATATTTCCTGTAAAATTAAAGAATATTTTTAATTTAGTACCTTGAGTTTTAATGATACGTTACTGGATGGCTTGGAAATAATTATCATAAACATAGCAATGACAGACACAAATATTTAATATAGTGAAATTCTGAAATTTTACAGAATTTATGGATGCACTCTGTAAGATATCCTCTTAAAGAATTATAACAAATCTTTTCACAGACATGAATTAGGCTTTAACAAAAGCATATAGGAGAAACTTTCTTACCAAATATAAGTGAAAAAAAATCACAGCAAAAGAAATATATAAAGAAAATGTAAAATAAAATAAATTTGATGCCTAATACAAACAAGTCATACTTCTTATCCCCTACGATCAGAAAAAAATATCATGAACAGTTTTTAGGATATTTAGGAGAAAATAAATTCAACACTGATATAAGGCTCGAACTGCAGAGAGAAGAAACAAGGTCACTTACACTGTATACTAAAAATATAATCTTACCTAGAAGAGAATATGGAACTTTCTCTAAAAATGTGAATCTAATTATACAACACAAAGGTGATCAGAACTTTGGAGCTAACGCTCTTATTTTTAACCCTGTCTGGATTGTAACTGCAAAATACAAAACCCCTCAATATTAATTCAGTGTGCTTACTGACAAAAAAGAAGTGTTTCAAGAAGCAATGCATAATGATACATATGATATGCTTTCATAAATTAACGTGCCAGAATCTATCCAAATAAGTCATCACAAATTTAGAATACAAATACAATTATAACTTGGAGGTACAACGGAAGACAAATAACCAAAAAATAATTTCAAACAACAATAACCAAGGAGGAAAAAAACATATAAACTTTTGAAAATATTTTGGTTATCATTGAAAACAAATAAAAAAGAAAGGGATGTCAAAAATTGTTTTGTGTGGTGCAGAGATAGCAAATCCTGGCTCTTTAAGCCTAAAACAAGTGAGAATCTTGGCACAGGCATGCATGTAAGGTTGGCTTCCCCATTTTCGACTGCCTTAAAATGCAACAGTCAGTTTGACTAAGACATTTTTCCTTGTTTTGAAAATGTTGTCCTGTCTCATTACAAAGAGATACTAAGAGAATGCTCTGAAACAGGATTCTCTCACAGGATTTCAAATTTGGCTTTTTTTGTTAGGTTGAAAGATTTTGTGGTGAGAAATAGCGTCGTTGAACTCAGGGATAAAATGTGTTCAATCCCTGAAATGTTACCTAGAGTTGAGCTGAAAGCTGGGCCTCTGCAACAGCAGAGAGCATATGACAATGCTGGCTTAAAAGAATGACATTTTCAGGTCCTTGTGGTGGTAAAAGGAAGCTTAGGATGAATATTTGTGATCTCTTGGGTTCAAAAGGAAAGGGTGGGGAAATGGGAAAGCATCTAATAATCTATCTTAAAGGGTAGATGATCTCTTCAAGATCCATGGAAAAAAATACCCCACTTTCAAGACAACCACTCTGTCTGCTTGCACTGCCTGAGGGAGATAGATCCCATGTAGTTTATTTGCACTGAAGTAAGTTAAAGAAGGGGAACAGTCTGAAGAGCACAGTGCCTTAATTCACCAGCTCAACAGTCTGTGGTTTCAGCAGCAAAAACAACAGCTAAAAGCAATGAGGTTTCACACTTAAAATAGATGACAGAACACAGACCAAAACCTGGTTGGAAAAAAAGAGTTTCACACATTTTTGAGGTTCAACAGTATTTCAGTGTGTAATGATATGGAGGGTATCAGTTTATCAAAATCATTTCACCTTGAACTTTCTTTCAGTATTACAATAAAAGTAAAGCTATGTCAATCTGGAGATGTTGCCTCAGCAGAAGAGAATTGCTCCAGAGAAGTAAAGATACAGAAATTACGAAACTGATGTCTTGAATTGTCTAGTAAGTTTTGAATGTCTTCTCATATAACCATAAAACTGGATTACAGTAGAAAGTATCTATTAAGAACAAACAAGTATACGGATACTGTAGGAAACAAGTGAGGAGGAAAGAAGGGTTGGTCCATGTGAGTGTCCCAGTAGTACACAGCAACACAAGGCATCTTTACAAGTGGAATTTGGGCAAACCTATGTCAGCAGAAATACCAGCTACACAAAGAACCACATCATCGTTTCTGTACACGTTAATGAATGTCTAGCAATGAATTATCTAGGGCATGGCATGGCTCACAAACAGTTAACGTAGTGAAAATTCTAAGGGAAGGAACATGAGCACTTCAAACCTGTCACAATAATCACATAACTGAACCTCTAGAGAAAGAGACAATGTTTCAGTTACTGAGCTCAACCCTCAGGCTCTCATGCATCAAATTCACAAATGAAAACAAACTGGGATGGGGGATGGAAAGACTTGTGGTGCCAAAATGCCAAGATAATGTAGTGGACTCAAATAAATTTACCAATAGTGAATACATAATCTAAAAAAAGATGTCTGAACTCCAACTAGGACCATTCTGGTAAAACATAGTGAAGTGGAACATGAAAATATTAGTATAAATAATAACAGGCATGTTGATAGGAAATAATGTGGGTGACTGATCTGAAAAAATGCAACAGCTTTTGAAGCTAAATATGAGGTGAGTAGACCTACCAAGGTATCAATTGTACTATCTTTATAAGAACAGTGAAAACTATGAAGAAGAGGACATTTTAGGAGAGAAGGCAAAGGGGGAAAAGAGAAGATACTACTTAGGGGAGACACCAAAACAGGTAGGTTATAGCCTCTAAAGCATATAGAAGTTAAGAAAGATTAACAGTGGCAACAACAGCATGTTTATAGTAGAATTACTTTTTCAAAATTAGAGTAGAATTGCTGATTTGAGTCCTTCCTCTCACCTTCTGAAGGTATTTTTGTGAGTTTCCCTTAAAAATCAATACTGAGAGATTACAGAATGATTGTTTTATTAGAAATGTTTACCTGTCCTCTAAAGACTTCCTGTACCATTCAATCTGGAGCATACTGGTGGATCAGTTTTACTTGCAAAGTCACCATGAAAACATTTGCAATATATTGCAATCCTGTAAGTCTTGGTATAGAATACAAAGACATTTAATAGATCTCTGGTAGGGATTATTTACTTTAGAGATGTCTTGGCAAGTTTTTCATTTCACATTCAGGCCCATTATTCATTAGGAGTATTTGGTGTTGCACATCATTTGCTTCTACTGACAAGCTCATCAAGGCTAGAGGGTTGTTTGAACACCAGGGTGGATGGTTCTGATAGTAGAAAGATTTTTTTTTTTTTAGGATCTTTTTTCTGTTATAGACTATAAATGTGTAATGATGTTCTAAAAATTCAACAGACAGATTGTGACAACAAATTATTTACTTCCTAATACTATATTTGTGTGGGTTTTTTTCCCACAGGAGAGGTTCTATTGATTAAAAACTCATTTTAGATGACCGAGACAAGCATGTAACATGTTCTGCTTAGAACAAATGTTTTATATAAGGGTCGGTTTGTATATTGCATCTTTTAACAGTACAGCACTGATTTTTATTTTATGGAAATAGGGGGACTCATGGTTTTTCAATATATATTGAAGTTTTTTGGTAACAGTCAGGTAACTAACAATAACATCTAGGAAAATAATATTTCTGCAGAAACATTCCAAAGACGACTTGGCAGAAAGTTGATAATTACCAAATTTGTGGTGGAAACCAATAATGGAGTCTAAGTTTCCAGTCAAGATAACTTTTGCATCTGTGTATGTCAGATATGCCACGATATCATGGTACAATTATTTAGAAACTCTTTTTCAAGGCAGCCAATTAAAGAGTTGGTTTATATATAGCAGGGCTATATTCATGTTTATTGTTCCATAAAAACTGGTACAGTTGAGAATAGTGACAACCTAGTTGTTCTAATAGGAAAACAGAGGAATGTATTTCAATTTTTCAAAAATTTTGTCCTTTTCCTTTAAAGCTTCACGCACGTCCCATCATGGGTTGACATATGGGCATATAGATTACTGCAGTGCTTCTACAGAGGCACTGCAGAGTACTATGAAGCTGTTGTCAATAGGCTCATTCTGCTATAGAATCTGTGGAGAAACTCTCTTGTTCTCTGTGGAAAACTTCTTTTTACATTAGTGCCAGACTCAGTTATACAGTCCTCATGGTTTACGATCACAACTGTGTCTTTTGCTGTTTCCGGCTTAACCACTACTCGGGCATTGAGTCTAAAGCACTTCTCTCAGTGACAGTTTTTGACTGTGATATTTATTGCTGCTTATTACAGAGCCAAATCTAACTCAGTCAGTACAACAGTTGAAGGTGCTATTTGGCCTATGCTTTTATGATACTGGTCATCTCCTGGCATTTGTGATATAAAACAATAGCACTGGAAATACCTTAAAAATATCTTTTTTAAAAGAAAGTGATGAAAAAAAACACTCTCGTTCTCTTCCTAACAATAATTATTCCTGTGTTTCTTATGTCAGAAATACTCATCTCTGCCAAGGACAGAACT